>CM042749.1:3659131-3688563 GCA_022496165.2 Catalaphyllia jardinei
TTTGGAAAAGTAGTTCGCCACGGAACCCCCCTACCCCTCGGAAATTACTGCCCTTTAACCCCCTCCCCCTCGGAATTTCCAATGATCTTCCGTGGGGGGGGGTATGGATATTTTCTGGAACCACACATTTATGACTGGCTGTGTGGGGCCTGGAAGAGTTATATTGCAACTTAATGCATTTTTTTTACCCAAATTCTTTCAGGCAATGATTTTGAGAAGATGCATTATGTACGATCAGCGGCAGTAGTTACCAAATTGTGTGTGTTGTGTGTGCTCTGCATGTCAGCACTTGCACTAATAAGGGCCAAAGAAAAGTAGATGAATACTGCTAAGAAAGGCAGTCAGAAGGTAAAAGGCTTGAAGTTGGCCTTGATTACAAAACAGTACTGAACCTTTTTTCTGATTTTATGTTAATGGAGGGGGACTGGGACAAAGAGTGGGAAGTAGTTCAAAGAGGGTGGTAATCAGAAGAGAAGTGCAAAATGGTAATTTTTGTCATTTATTAAGTGTAAAAAATACTTTAAAAAAAAAACAAATTGTTATTTGACTTGCATTTAGCTTATTTCAAGACTTCTGGGGTGACAAGCAAGCAAATATTCACTCTGGCTAAAAAAATTGAGGCTTCTGCAGGTAAAATTGGAAATCGTTTTACTGTGGTATTACATAATAGGCCACTTAAGGAAATAATTGCTCAAGATTGGTCTCAAATGCAAAGTAGTACTCTTATCAGACCCCTCTCTTTGCAAGGATTAGTCTTTAATACAAGAAATGCAAGTCTAGCCTGCAAACAGGAACTCCATATGTTTTTTTTGCTTTCGAATAGCTAGGGGGCGGGCGAGAGAGATGAGAGCCTGCAATCATGGGTCCTTGTACGATCGGAGTTCTGCCTTCTTTTCTGCTTGACTGATCTTTTACCTCACGTCGTTGCTTGAGTCAACGAATATAGCCACAACACAAGCCGACATTTCAGTCCAAAAATCAGATAATTATGCCTGAAAGCTAAACCTTGAATGGGAACATCTTTTTCGAACTTTCCTTACGTGAATTAGACGAAAAAATGACCTCGGCGGGCTAGAGAGGAGAACGAAACAGAAAACAGAGCAGACAGCATATTATTAGCTAATAGTTATTCACTGTGTGTTCAGCACTAAACTAAAATAAAGCTTGCTTCTGGATAATTTTAGCCTCAATTTTAGCTTTTAGCCTTTCCCAATTTACTCTCTGTATCCTTACAAATGTCCTGACTACCATCTCTGAAAGAGTTTTCCCCAATTTTGAGCAAATAAACATTCCCCCGGGACCCATCAGCAAACAACTGAAATCCCTCTGCTCCTTTACTTGACATGTGTCAAGTCGAATTGGCGAATCAGCAATTTATGTCAGAATCTGAACGTATATACTCAAATCGTACAAGGACCATTGCAGGCTCTTCTCTCTCCCCTCGTGCCCTAGGTAATCGAAAGCAAAAAACCATACGGAGAGCCTCTTTGCAGGCTAATGCAAGTCAGGGGCATATTCCTCTTAACTTCATTCAGCTGTTATTTTTCAGCTGATGGCAAGTTCGTTGCCATAATCATTGGGTTATTATTAAAATTAAAATTGTATCCATGACAAAATTGTGTGCATCTTTCACATTGAAATGGCAGAGAAGCTGGATGCTGTAGAAAATGAAAACACTTAGTCCTTTTGTTTTTGGTTACTGTAATAGTGTAGTCTTTTTAGTGACATAATAAATGAAACAAAAGAGTTCTGACATAAGTGCCGTTTACTGGAAGCAGGGTTATAACAACAAGGTGAACAGAAGGAAAACCTTTTTTGTAATGGCTAATTGAAAGGTTACAATTGTTTTTTTTTTCTTTTATAGAAATTGAAATGTTTAGGCGAAAAAAACATGATAGAAATCTTGTCACACTGGAAATTTATCTGTCATTTTTTGCATGGTTATGGACCTTGACTCTGTCTTGGTTCATTTAAAACATGAAAAACAAAATAAGTGGTCAGGTAACCCGTATTTTAATTTATGGAAATGCACTCTTTTAGCACATGGATAATACAGGGTGCTCACTTTCAAGTTATTAAGTACTTAAAGGGGCAGTGTCACAAGGATTTTGCTGTTTTATGTCAATTCTGTGCTAAAATCATTACTTTGAGGCTTTAATCATAAACATAATGCTTCTGTAAAGCTACAACGAAGATATCAAATGAATTTTATCAGAGAGGGCTAACCATGTCAAATCTCTTGAGGATTTTTGGAACATGTAGCATCAAAACTCAAAAAAATTGGCCGATATTTTCAAGTTTCAATTCATTTCCATCCATGTCATCCGTAGCGACAGGTGACAGGAAACAGTTTCAGTACCTTTAAATAGTCTTAAATAACAAAACTAGATCATTAGTTTTGGAATTGAATTGATGCGAAGAGACCTCTAGTCTTTTGTAAAGTTGCCAAATAGCGTGGCAATGCCTCTTTAAAAAAGCTAGTAAAATTACGGGTTTGTTAAACAGGTCATGCCATTGTCATTTAAAAGTGATCAGAGATGGTTCACCGCCAGTTAGTTAACTGTATAATTATAGTATCAATTGGTTAGTATGCTTGACTCCGGAGCGAGCACTCCAGATTCGAGCCCTGGCCGGGGACATTGTGTTGTGTTCCTGAGCAAGGCACTTAACTCCCACGGTGCCTCTCCACCCAGGTGTATCAATGGGTACCGGTGAACTTAATGCTGGGGGGTAACCCTGCGATGGACTATCATTCCAACCAGGGGGAGTAGAAATACTCCTGGTCGCTTCATGCAATAGAAACCGGGATAAGCTCTAGCCTGGTGGGCCACAGTTGGCTCGTAAGCAGACTTTACCCTTTCACTGACATGTAGTACTACCCAACTAGACCCCTCGCTTATCTGGAACACTGTGAGTGCAAAAGCATCAATTCACAAAGGCAGGAGTATTGTGGACCTTTTCTTTTCAACAATACGACGGCCATCTTAAATAACTGTTATGGGATGCTTAGGGGGCAAATACACAAACAACAGAATTCAAAGTGGCCACTGTAATTAACTCCTGGGGAATGACTGAAAATGACTGATGTGGATCTTTCAATGTAGATAAAGGTGGGTGTCAGCGATCATCCCATGTGGTCAGTCCCCATGGCAAATCCATGCTAATTTTGAGACCATGGAAATTGTGACATATTCCCACACCTTGGGGGCCAATGCCATGTTCAAACAGAGAAGTCTCAAAAGGCCAGTGATAGCTGGGACTGTTTCGGGTGTTGCAAACATACATACAAATTCACCATGTTACTTACTCGTAGTACATGTTGTACAAAACTTGAGCTAGAACTGCTCATGCTGAACAGTTGAAAAACAGTTGCTAAAAAATGGAAAACTTTTCTTTCCATGCCCTTGTCACTGCAAACCATGTTCAAATCTCATGGGTGTGAACCCCTTAGCTGGGATGGCAGTTGTTTTCTCAAATTAAGGCTGAAAAAAATCCTTTTGAGTGTTGTCGGCCTCCAGGGCTTTTGAGAAATGGGCGCTTGAGGGTCGTTAGGCGAACCAAGGCACCTACCTCAGTCTTTTGTTCTTTTTTTTTCCGAGACCCCATTGTTGTGTTTAAATACCATAAATATCTAAGAAGAGAATTAAACCACTGATGGACATTTCCTTTTTTTCTGGACACGGCCCTGCTAGTCATTTAGTTCCCAGTGGCTCAAGCGTGCATATAGAAGTCCCTGTGGAGAAAAGCTGTCATAGTGTCATGATGTGATATTAGGTCCCCATTTTGCCTTCTCTCTCAGGTCATAGATTCCTTAATTACTGCACTCGTAACTTTCGGCCCAAAAATCTCACCACGCGAGCTTGGTGAACCTGGGTTTAGAATGAGTTTGAAAAGTTGGTTGTTAAGTTAAATTGGTAAGGTCGCCGATGGTTTCCATACCGTGGTCGTTCTTTAAGTGCTTGCCGATTGCTGAATAACGGTGTTCGTCAATCGGTCAGTATAAAACGAGGACTGTGGACTGCGGACTAGGGACTACGGACTGGGTATAAAACACGGACTCAGGTATAAAACGCGGACTCAGGTATAAAACGCGGACTAAACATTACGGACTGGGTATAACATACGGACTCGGGTATAAAACGCGGACTGAGCATTACGGACTCGGTCTAAAACACGAAGAAACGTTCTACAATGAATAAATTCTCGCACGAACATCTTCATAATAAAAATAGAAGCTACCTGTAATAAAGTCTCATTTCCCGAAAATGCCCGCTCATACAGGTTAACCATACTCGATTGCCGAACAAGAAATAGAAGACACTGACAGTCACAAAATTGACGAGCTGTACGAATTTTCGAATGATTAGCTACTTAAGCTAGGAGCCTAGTACGCTCCAGGCCCTCGAGTATAAATAAAGTTTTCAGTTCAGTTTCACATGAGTCACGATTAAATGTTTTGAAAGATCAGCAGTCGAGAGCATTGTGGAGAATTCGAACGACGTGTCCCACCCCGGTGTCCTCAAAATATCCCTTGTTCCTTTGAAATGAAAGATCATGTTCCCTCAAACCCCTGGGAGGCCCTCGATGGTGTTGACAAAACAAAACAAAATGTGCCATAATTGAGATATTTTATGATTACGATGGTTACAATGTTGATTTGATGGATAGCCAGCGATATGCACAGTATGTCAAGAAATGCCTTCCTCATGACATTAACTCCCGTCGAAAAACAGAGCAAATACACTGGAAGTAACCATGACCCCCCTCCCTTCATCTTATCTAACGACACACGCCTTATCGCAGGTGTTAGTCACTCTGGGGTCACGCTGGCTGCAGTGTACTGCGGGTTGTTCAAAGCCCGATTAAGCTAACCCAGGGTTAGCGAGAATTTTGATTTCAATTTTATAATTTTTTGGAGAAGTGTTCTGTTTTTTATTGTTTGCCCTTCAGTTTTGAGCTGTAGTAATCTCAAACTACACCAAACTTTAGAGGTGAAAAACATTTTTAAACAAAAAAAAAATAATGCTTCAGTTAACGTTTAACTCTGGGTTAACGTTAACCAGCTTTCGAACAACCCGGCCCAGTAGGTAATCATCATTCCGGAAGTGACTGTAATCACGAAAAACATGAAAGAAGTACTGTTAATCTAATTAGCACCTCCCCTCAAATAAGCGCCCCCTTTGAATAAGCGCCCCTCCCGTCGACCAAAGATATTTTAGTAAGCGCCCCCCCCCCCCTTCAACTAGGTTAAGAAACCGTAAATGCCTTTCTTGTACTCCTCTTGGAGATTTAAATAT
The DNA here is from genome assembly GCA_022496165.2 of Catalaphyllia jardinei. Lineage (NCBI taxonomy): Eukaryota > Metazoa > Cnidaria > Anthozoa > Scleractinia > Caryophylliidae > Catalaphyllia > Catalaphyllia jardinei. The sequence continues at coordinate 3,664,429 of CM042749.1, forward strand.
CCATGTTGCATCCGAATGTTCTTCAAAACTTTTGAAAAAAGAAAAAAGGGTCGTCATTTTGTGGACGACACAAGTGATTTGGGGCATGTTTGTACCTATTTTAGACTAGTTTTCTATGCTCAGAGAGCGGTTTTAATAAAACAATTTTCTAGTCACCCATGTTGGATATGAGATGGTTATATCCATCTTATATCTCACAAGCGAAGTGGAATATTTAAGTTAAATAGATGCCGTACTATTTACCTAGGCAGTCAAAAAGTAATTAATTTTTTAAGACGGATTATGCAAGTAGGTAAATATGGGAAAAAGAGACGTATTAAAGTACTACTCGTGATCAACTGTTTGCCCCTTGAATTTTTAGGTTATCACATAGATATCCATAAATATTAAAAATGCTGTTAACCATTTGGAATTATTGATATCTGCATTGACAAACTTAATAATTTTCAGCGTTTGGGAAGTATAATTTGTATGTAGGTAAATATGAGATGTAAAACAGCCCAGACAAATTTGTCTGAACTGTGAATCCAGTGATCTTAAAAATGTGTAATCAAGCGGGAGTCTTCCTGCGTGCCGTATTTGCCTTGAAGCACATTTTAAGGTTATTGACTTGAGTCTGTTGACTTTGCTTTAAGCAAAACATCTCGCCGCTTTCTTGTAGAAAGACGCCAAATATGATCCCGATTTGGAGGCACAAATACGAGACTGGATCAATCAAGTTCTTGGTGGACAAGTTCTTAAACCCGAACCTGACCAAAAAGATTTCCATGAAGTCCTGAAGAGTGGAGAAGTCTTGGTCGAGTACGTTTTATATACCTCTTACTGACCGAGTTCGAGGTGCGTACCGTAAGTTACGGACCGATTTTTTACCCCATCGATTTATGGCCCAAGCGCGAGCCGCGCGGGCCATAAATCGTAGGGGAAAAAACGAGGATCCGTAACTTACGGTACGGACCGAGAGGGCGAGGTTAGTAAGATATTTATTATATCTCTATTGCAGTGTCTCTATTGTGTGTCTGACGAGTTCGGAAACGATTTTTATCCATGAGGAACGTCTTCAAATTTCTGAAGGAGGTCGAAAGCAAAACGAGTCAATTTGAAATCGTTTTTAAGTCGTTACTACGCTTTAGCACACAATTTAGAGTAAAAGAAAGTTTTGAACCTTTACTAAATAAGTTAAGAAATTTTGGCGATAAATCACGCAACAGTTTGGCAACACAAACAACGTTAACGTACTCTCTTCCGCACGGCCCGCTAAATTGACCAATCACAGCGCGCGTACTAACTTAGAGATACTAGAAGTAATAATAGATTATGAGTGCGTTCGTGTAAAGATGTCCTTTTTTCTATCCACCCCTCCTGCCTACCAGTATAAATGAAGTCATGGTGACTTAAAAGCGTGACAGAAAATCAGCGTTACATTCGGCCTGTCCCCCACTCGAGAGTATGCCAGCCGGCAAAAAAATCAGGACCAAAAAATCAAGACCAAATCTTTTAAAGATGGAAGTCAGGACATTTGTAAGGATATAGAAATTAATTCGCGACCAGTTACTGGCTTCTAAGGCTAAAATTATCAAGAGGTAAGCTTTTTTAACCTGTACGTGACCAAGGACACGAGGTTAACAAATTTCATAATTTACCGGCTTTGTTTTTATTTCGTTCTCTTTTGTACCTCGCCGTGGTTATTTTCTTGTCTAAATCACTTAAGGAAAGTCTGACAAAGATGTTCCCATTTAATTTTTTTTTTTCTCGGGCCAAAACGTTGCTTCGTTTTCAGGTTTTTCGCTTGCAATGGGCAACAGCGGCTCCCTGTGTTTACTCAAGAACTTGATAAGCATTTGAGCGAGGTATTAATTACAAATTTTAACTAAAAGTTTTAAAACTTGTCTTGTCCGATTTTGCTGAAATTTCCACATGATGCTCAGCATAACTTTGTAATCCGAGACTTTTTTGACCCAGGACAGGTCTGACCTTTCAAACGAATATAAAATTATATCTGTTCCGAGAACGGCACTCCAAAGAAATATACAGCACATGGTTTGGCGATGATGTAATTCCTTACGCCCCTGCTGCGGGGTGGCCAAATCGGTGCGCAACTTTGATACAACCTACCATGACGTCACTCCCATAAAACTCGACTCAAGACCGCAATATGAACTGCGTTCTACGAACGCAATAATAAAATAATTTATAAAATTGCTGCGTTTAAATTTTTACATTCCCAAGGCTGGAATAAGTGACCAGAAGAGATGGTTGAGATTGGTGCATCTTTGTTTGTACTAAATGACATACAAAAATGTCAGCACTTGATATTGAAAGGAAATGGTAGTAATATTATGGCCAATCGAAATTTTGAGTGGAGCGCTGATTTGAAAATGAAAACGTTAACAAGGAATGGATTAATAGGCTTGTTAACGTTTTTTTTTTGCACCTTGTTATGAAGCAAATGTCTCCTTCAATATCAAACGCAAAGAAGTGTAAGTTTCGCTGGTAACTAGGTTTCGCAGGCTTTCTAAAATGTTTGGAGTCTGTTCACTTGTAGCATAGTGCGTTCTCCCAACAAAATCTTAATGCTAATGAGGCAAACTCCATGTAATGACAGCAGAAAATATTGTCTTAATCAGGTTACTATAGTCTGTATTTTAACTGTGCATAGCCTGGGAGCGTTTGATTGATACTCTCAGGCGCCGGAGCCCCATGGGTGTACTCCTTTATAAGGCTATAAAGATATGTGCGGCCCCTAATGGTTTGATTTTTCAGCATAAATAGAGTAAAGTTTTTCGATTTTGGCCTTAGGGTATAGTTTCTGCACTTTAGGCCACTCTAGTCTTACACTGGGTGTGGTTGTTTAGAAGCTACACCTTGAATTTTCGGGGGGGCGGCGGTTTTCGAAAGTCCCGAAAAGGCTTCTCGCGTAACAAAATCTCAAACCTTTTTGATTACAGAGATGTTTTATTCACATATTCAAAATACGAACAGATGTTCTTTTCATACAAGAAGTTTCAGGGGTATGCACCTCTCTGTTTTAAGATACAGGTAAACTAAAAATGGCTTTCTGAGGCGTTCAAGAAACGTGTCCCAGGTCAGAAATAGGGTAGGGAAATCGCAGATTTGAGTCGTAAATAGGTGTGCGGGCCGCACATCCTCACATAATTTTTCTGGGCCGGGTTCCCTGCCCCACCCCCCTCGGAGACCCGGACCCACACGAAAAATCCGGAGTTGGCATTGCTTACCGCTGGTCTTGGAATGGCTAGCAGTTTAATTCGGTTTTGACATCCGAGTAATTCCTCACAGCTTTATACGCTAAAAAACAGTAATAGGGAGCCCCGTCGATGTTTTGTGCTGCCCGTGGATATTGTACTCACACAATGCATACCCACCTGGTATTCTGTACACTGAGATTTCAGTGTCTTCTAAAGGCTGCTTTTCACTAGCGTCGGAGTCGTAAGAGACCTAATGACCCAGTGAAAATCGAAAATCGGAGTCATAAGCGGAGTCATAAGCTCGACGGAATCGGAGTCGGAAGAATCAGAACGTTTCCATTTCTTCCGATTCCGTTTACGACTCCGTCGCTTATGATCCAGTGAAAACTAGATTGTCGGTGTCGGAAGCAGAAGCAGAAGAACCAACCAATCACAAGGCCCGGAGGCCAACATTGCCATTGGTTTTTCCTTTCGCCTCTGCTTGCGACTCTGACAATTCAGTTTTCACTTGATCGTAAGCGACGGAGTCATCAGCAGAATCAGTGTTCTGCTTCCGACTCCGTCGGTTTGATTTTCACTTGATCGTATCGCTTTTCGCTCCTGATCTTACTACTCCGACATCGACTCCGTCGCTAGTGAAAACTAGCCTTTAACAGGTGGACGTTGAGCGTGAAAGCTGCATAAGACTGCATTTACACGGAGCCGGCGGTGCAGAAAATACAGACTATCGGATAAGCGATCTATTTTAACATTGATGTTCTTTCATATTGTATAGTCTGGCTAATGCACTTGGAGGAAAGTTCAAGAAAAACACATCAAAGATGGCTTTTAAAATGGTAAGTGCACTGGATGCGTTGCTGGACGGTTTTCACTAGCACCCCGGACAAAAGGTGGTGCGGGATTCTAAGTCGAACGCGGAGAGCGAGTTGCGCCAAAGGTTGTTGGCCAAGCCCTCTTATCGTGCGTCCCATGAAGAATCATAGATAGTACAGGATCCCTTCTGTTATCCATGTTAGAGAGCAAGGTTCTCGAGAACGTCCACGAAACGACCTGTTGTCCATGACGCAAGTGGAGATTTCTTTTATGCCGCTACCCGTTCTCGGCTAAAGGGAATCTAGGTTCCAGACTTTGCCTGCGGAAAGCGAGGGAAGAGAACGCCTGGGGACCATGCTGTACATTCCTAGCTGGCTCGAAGGACTGTTACTTCTCCGACTTCGCATTCATTTCGCGCTGAGGCTATATAACCGGCATCCGGTCAAGGTTTCAAATAGACTAAGTGACCAGCAGTGAGACTTTTATGAAGTAAAACAATTTTAAAAAATTGTGAATGTGTCCCAGCAGAAATCGACCCCAGGACGCCCGTATGCCAAGCGGTTCTCGATACCACTACACCACCCAAACATGCCAGCAGTTTTCTTAATTTTTTAAGTATATATCGTGCTACCCTTATCATTATTGAAAGCTAACCGTAAACAGGCTAACCGGAGTGCTCTTCAGGCTAACCGGAGTTCTATATAGCCTAAATTGCAAAACGTTTTGACTGCTAGTCGTTTAGTCCATTTAATACCTTGACCGGCTGCTGGTCATTTAGACACTTCGTTCATTTTGGGCCCTAACTGCTCGCCAAGCTGAAGCGTATTTATGCTTCCGAGTAGATTGTGCAGTGCAGTGCAGGTACTCTCCGAGTTCGAAGTGTTCACAGTTCTAAACAGTAGAGGCACATAGACTTTCTCAAAGCTCGTTTCTGCTGGATTAGATAATTAGGTGGTATGGGACTTCGTCGCAGTGGCTCTTCTCGGGACTTCGTCGCTCGCTTTCGCTCGCTCTCTTTCGCATTCACTCGCATCGGGACTTCATCCCTCGTTTTCGCTCGCTTGCTAGCTCTCTTTCGCAATCGATTTGTGGCAAGTGTAACTCTCACAGTGCCTCTCAGGTACACCGATGGGTACCGGGGGTAGTCCTTCGTCAGGCTAGCATCCCATCCAAGGGAATAGAAATATTCCTTTTATGCTACAGAAACTGAGACAAGCTCCGATGATGAGCCACTTAACCATACCAACAATTCTGAACAGCCCTCGAAAGAGGACCACGCGATCTGCAGTTCAGTGCAAAATCCATCAGCCTAACACGTTTTTGTTATTGTTGTTGCTTTCTTTCCAAAATTTCAGATGGAGAACATCGGACATTTTCTGGAATTCTGTGACACTTTGGGAGTGCCCAAAAGTGACGTTTTCCAGACTGTTGATTTATACGAAAACCAGAACATCCCTGGGGTAAGTGGATAAGCAATACGGCGTGTAGTTTATCCCCAAAGGGCTTTCAAAAACTAATTTACAACTTACATTTTTTTCAATGTGAACTTTTTCATTACAGAAATCACAATATGAATTAACCTCAGTTATTTACCACCACATTTGGTTGTTCCAGATAGTGGTTGGTTTTCGTGGACTTTAAGGGCTTTTTTAGTGCAACGAATGACGGAAGAGGTTTATGAAAACTCGAGTCCTAAAAGACAGAAACATTCGCCACCAGCATTGCCCTCGATTCGCTAGAGAAATTCAATTCGAGGAAACGTAGAATAAGCCCAGTCTAGCAAAAAATGTAAACCGAGGAATGAAAGTAAAGAGAGCTTCTTTAGAATAAAATGTAGATTTTGTCAGAGTTGATAGTTAGGTTTTTTATACCTATGGAGTGTTTTGTACACAACACATTCAGTCGAGTCCCAAAACCTCGCGGCCAAGAGGACTAAGATCAAGTTAGGGCCGTCGGTCCGACTGGTGTATGGTCATCTTGTACTCAGTTTATTTAACAATTCTTTGCGTAAAATCAGTCGAGTTAATTAAGTATCTTTCTTGGTTATTTATTCCTTCGCAAGCAGATCACTTTTCCCTCTGTTCCCCCAAAATACGAAAAAAAAATACGCTTGACTGTTCAATTTCAAGGTGTGCTGCTTTCTGAACCAAATACAATTAACACTGGAGTTCCTCAAGGAGGTGTTATTGCGCCTCTCCTTTTTCTCAACATCTCTAATGATGCCCCCTTCGTCATTACAAGATTATCACATGCTGATCATACGGTGATTTTTACTGACATCCTCAAGTGGTATCGATGCGATGACAAAGCAGTCTTTCACAGGACTTAGATAATCCTCTCCAACTGGTTTTGTGATCATGAACATACTTTTAATCTGAATGAAAGGAAAATTAGAGGTGATGCTGTGTGGTATCGGTTAATGGTTGAATTTGTTTCAAAGCTGTCAAGCCAAGCTCTCAGTCAATAGTTCTCCCGTCAACACCACTACATGTTATAAGTACCTCGCCGTGCATCTAGATCCAACACTTAGTGTTAGTGTTTGTGTTTTAATGAAATGCCTATTCTTCACCCTCAGGTAATCTCTGGATTACATGCTTTCGCCCGAAAGGTAAACGCAAACTGTCACACTTGTTAGAAGTTCACTATTTTGAGTGCTCATATCGGCCTTTGACTGATTTTTCCTCCTCTGTTCGATAGGCGTACTCGTCAGGCAAGCCTGTACCTCAGCTGGGACCCAAAGAGGCCACGGAGAACAAACGCGAATTCACTGAGGAGCAGCTCAGGGAAGGTCAGAACGTGATCGGGCTGCAGATGGGTTCCAACAAAGGAGCCTCACAGGCAGGGGACCATTTTGGCCGTCCCAGACAGGTGGCTGGTGCAAACGTTTACAAATGAGCTCCATAACGAGCTCGTGTTGAATTCACATCGCGGACTTTTCGGGCAGATCACGAGAGTACAACTTAAATAGGAAATGAAGAGACTTGCACGTAAATTGTGAACACGATCGTTTTGCATAATCGTTGATTTTCTAGACTTCCTGAGAAACAGACGGTTCCCTTTCACGGTTTTATAAATTGTATCGATAGTTTTGTAGCAGGTTGTAGTTTTATATGATTAAACTCTTTGGCTTGTCACTGACTGTTTGAGGGAACAAGTTGTTAATAAGTGTCTTGAGCTTCTCCGCCATTATTTGGAAGCAGTTTAACTGTTTAAATCAATCGCAGAACCCAGTTTTTCTCTCGTTGAAGACCAGTTTGCTAAGAATCATATTTAATTACCGGGCTAATCGTAAACAGTTACTGAAGGGGACTTCATCGTTTCGGCGTGCTCTCTGGTTTAATTTTGTTGACCGAAGAGAACAATGAAGAAGGTTATTCAAAGTATAAATTGCATTTGCTTGTCTTTCAGTGTTAATTAACATCCACCTGATTATAACTTAAAGCTATACATAGCAAAATTTTTTTTCTACGTTTTCAAGCGGCCCTTGCACTTCATATAAAGTTAATTGTCAACACTTTTCTGAAAGTCTTTCTTTTCCTGGGCCTCTTTCTGAACAACACGATCAAGAAGGGCGTCAATCCACACCCGGGCCTTGTATTCAAGCTCGGCTTCACTGTCTCCCTGAAAAATAAAATACCGGAAAGACAGGTTTTTGTCGTGACCAGTGTCAACATGGCTTAACATGGCTCTGTTCGTATCTACTACCGTTCCAAGGCTTCTTTTAAGAATGCAATGAGGGGGAACCATCGCTAGCTTGTACTCTTTAAAACGTCGCTTGTTCCGAGCGGTGTTACTAGAGTGGTGTGTTGAGGGCTTGAGGCCAGGAAATGTGCTCTAATCCACCACAGCAAACATACTTGTTTAAATTATCAAGAGCAAGACTAGCACTAGTAGTAACTCGGATTTCGCGCGTTTCTCGGATGCCTGTTTCCCGCTGTTATTAGCACTACTTGCCCATTTTTCCGCGTTTCACATCAATCGGCTACCAGTTTCTCCGTGATTGGCTTTTTTTTTTATTTTCCTCTTCATGATTGGCTCATTTCGAGTTATGATTGACGACGTCTATAGGCTCGATTTCCGCCGCTCTCTCGTGTCTGATCTACCCTCCCCAAGGAAGAAGCGTGGGCTTATTTCCCGAACAGCGGCTGGCAATCTAGACTAGTTCGCCAATTTCTTCGCCAATGGCTTTAAAAATGTGCTCATGCTAAATGTGCAAGGAGGGCGCTCAATTCCAAATGAAAATACGAAAAAGTATCTGTTGTCATTTCGCGTGCTTATTTTGCAGTGGACGGCAAAGAAATGTACATAGCTTTATAACGCACGTGCACAGCTATTGTTTTGCTCATTAAGGCTGCGTTCGTTTGAGGTGGTCCGGATCTGAATCAGTGATCCAAGATCTGTCTGGACCATGGTGCATCAAAGGAACCGGTTTTGTTCCTTCTATGCGCCGTGATCCAGACAGATCTTGGATCACTGATCCGGATCCGGATCACCCCAAAGGATTGCAGCCTAAATCTTTTGTCTGGTAACGTCTTTTTCTGTTGTCGTCTTCATGATTTGCTTAAGCTCTCTATTACTTCAATATGGTGATGCAGTTACCTTTTTATCACTTGTGTGGCTTGAAGACGTAAACACCAACAAACAAGCTATTATTAAGAAAACTGTGACCGACAGGTTAAGAATCTACAAATAAATAAAAGCAACTGTCTAAGTAAAAGCAAAGCTAACGAGGTCCGTTTCTTTGGGACGATGTGAACCACGAACAATAATCCAATACAGGAGCCCATTACTCAGAGTCTCCATACGAATTATACCCTTTCTTGTATGAAACCATGAAAGATGCGAATGCAGCCGTAACACTACTGGAAAAATGACCTGAAAAATTCAGGCTTTGAACGGGATTCGAACTCACGACCTTTGCGTTACCGGTGCAATGCTCAACCAACTGAGCTATCAAAGCCACCTGAGAGCGGTCGTCTTCATGTTCAGTGGACGTAATTAAGTGAATTCCATGGCAATTTGTGCTTAGCATTCGTATCTTTCATTCTTTCATCGTTTAATTGCTACTTTTGGACACAAATTACCATTGCCGGATTTCATACCGTAAGGGCCTGGGTAGGAGTCCATGTATTATGGGATTAACAGCACAAAACCCATATAATCAGAAAGAGCACACTGAGCTTTACAAAATCCTCAAGTTTCGTGTTAATTGTGCCAATATTGAACAAGATACAGCCATTCAAAAACTTAAATATTTAGTAACAAATGTATGGATTGCCGGAGGGTCAAAAGAGATACCCTATTTAAGGACCGAGAACCTCAAAAACCATACCCTATTCCCTGGCACGTACCTATATAGCCCATATATGGGAGTACCCCCTCCCCTTCCCGGCTGTTGGACACAAATTCCCTGTGATGTATCTTTCTATTTTAAAAACTATGATATCTGCGGAAGTTCTTTAATTTTCCGCGAAAACACGCTGACGTCCGCATAACATCCTTAAAAAAATAATAAACTTTCCTCGGTTTCCGACTTTATTGCTTGCCCTGCATGTGGCGTATCACAATAGAGGAACACAGCTCTCAGATGATTGGCTATTATAAGAACACCCGAGAAAATGTGTGAGGTGCTTCTAAAAACAAAATACGGGGCAGGGTTGATCCAGAGGGACAGTAAGGAAGATGGAATGGGCTCCTGTCCAGTATCACTCGGATCGTGGTACATCAAAGGAAGTCGACAAAGATTTGCGGATTTCTTTGACGCACAGTGATCTGAGTGATCTTAAATCATTAACCCTGATCATGATTTGAATCATCTCAAATTAAAGAAACGTAACGAACCCTTTTTTTCATATGGCTCTATGGTATTAGCATAACATATTAGACTACAATTACTACAAGTTGAACAAATGCGTTTTAAGTGAACAAGGGAGATTTTTGCACTGACACATTAAAGTCCCACCGCTCCCGCGAAAACAGGTGTTCTCGCAAAAAGCCCGAGGAAAGCCGGTCGAATTTCAGACATCTCCTCGCGGCTGCCAAAAATGATAAAGACTTGTTCTCAGCAGCGAGCGAGACGAGGTGTTGGGCTGAGGGCACATTTAGCCAGTTTTTAAAAATACCAATTAAAACTTTTGGGATCTTCTCGTTATGAGGGCTACCTTCAAGGTTATAAGAGTTCTGGGAACCCACAGAAACAGTCAGTCGAGGAACCGTTACTATTAAAAATCATAAAGCCACAGCTCGCTACTGGCCGATAAACATCAGAAGAGAAACAAAACACTCATTTCTTCGTGCTATTTTCTCCATTATTGCTCTGTTAGTACGAGGGAGGCAAACGCACCAAGACGACCAAAAAGGTTACATGACTTGAGGTGAATGGCCAACAAAACCAAACGACTATAACCAAGTGATTCCTTCATTTAGAATTAGGGCCACTGCTTACTTTGCTAATGATATAAGAAAGTAGCTATTTTAAGAATCAAACTGAAATTCACTTCATATGAATATTAGGGTACGCTACGCGGCACAACATTCATATGTACCCTTACTTTCTCTTCGCCGCGATTCACCATCTAAATCGACCCCGACTTTCTCTGTCCGACCTCGTAGCTCAGTCGGCAGAGTGACGGTAGATCTATTCCGGAGGTCGTGGGTTCGATTCCCACCGAGGTCAAAAGATTTTTTCTTTACCTCGTGTGGTTCCCTTATTCCCTTTACTAGGGCTAACGCCCAGTGGGTTATTCATGGGTTAAATTAGCACTAAAAATCGACACTTCAGAGTTAATTCTCTGTTACATCATTTGAAATTCACTTCAGTTCCACCCACTGTCAGCAAAAGTAACGGGTTTTTGTCTTCTGCCAGTCGGCGTGTAAAGGGCCGGCGGGTTTTCTTATTCGTTGGTGTGAAAAACCCGCTGCTTTCACTGATTGTTCCCGTTCTCCCAATAAACAATTGAAACCCGTAAACGATTCCATTGTACTACAACTCTACTCAGTTTTAAGAAAAAGTTGACACGACAAAAACAACCGTATTCCTATAAACTGAAATCTGACATCCCGCGCCTGTCTATGGCGGGCTGTGTTACTTAGGAAGTAGAATCCGATACTTAAGGTGGAAATAGAAAAGTTATAAAAAGTAACTACCTTTGCCCAATTCTCTGTTGCCATTATGATCTATGTTTTGGAGTCTTGTCTCGAAACTACACACAAGAATGAATTCAGTGTTCCAACACCACTTCAGGTAAGTGACAAGAAGAATCTACCTGTACAGCCTCGTCTTCAGTCACCAGCGTTGCGCTTCGTGGTTGATCTGAGAGAGGGGAATTAAAGGCAGCCTGGGAATGGTGACGAAGCATCGCTAAAAAATTGCAATTTTTACTTGTCGCTTCTTGTCTCATGCACGGTTCGCTTGTTCCTGGACTAATTTCTTCGACTTCTAACGATAAGAGATGTACTCCCGTGTCGGCTTTGATTCTCAATGGATCCATTGAACAGAAAAGTGTCTTTTTTCCGAGTAAAAAGATACGCAGGAAAAGAGAAGCACGCATAGGCGAAATTAAATGGGAGGGAAACTTCTTTTCTGTTCAGTTTTCCTAGCTTATAATATCGAACAACTGCTGCAGTCATTGAAAGAAAGACTTCGGAAATACAGATTTCTCCCATCTTATCCGCATGCAAATGAAATTCATGTTTAGCACCAGGTTAGTCCTCACTTTTGAATCACGGCAACAGGCAACGCTCGGAAATAACGAAAACAATTGACATGTTATTGTGTTTCGTCATGCTGCCGAGTGGGTCATGAATGGATTTCCTGTCTCTAAACTGAACTCTTATTTGACGGCAAGCCACTGCCAGGTACTTGATTTAGATGATCTAAAATATCGTACATGGAGTGATTAAAGCTCGTTAAAGCAGACACTTAGGGTGTAACCCTTCATTAGTGCGAGTTACAGCGTAACTAATCAGTATGCATGAGTATGGTATGAAAAGCAATCCCGGGGGGGACTACTCCCAGAAAAATTGGGTAGTGGTTTACGGCCCGCTTTCCAAAGCCCTTAGCATATTTATGACCAAAATCTGCCTCCCTCCGACCTTATTTATGAGCTGACCAAAATTTCCATAACTGCTATTTATGAAATGACTCTTCAATCAGCATACCCTGTTTCAGACCTGCCTTAGAATTAATTACCTAGTTCAGACCGATGTTAAAGGCTTTGTGAAGGCTTTGGTTCAGTAATGGTCTAATCGACAATGGTGACCACGTAACTAATTCAAGACTAGAGCGCAAAAACGATACTCTATTTAAGACCAAAATTGCCAAAATCGACACCCTATTTATGACCAAATTAAAAAAAATGGCTGAAAACCGTACCCTTTGGGGCCTCACGTGTACATAGCATAAAATAAGGGAAAGTACTCTAGTCCGGATCGAAGGCCCTTCGCTCAATTCTCCTTGGCGCCTAAAACACTAGATTACAAGTACAGCAGTACTAGATACGAAAACAGCCATGTCGTACTAGATACGAAAACAGCTGTATTCGGAGTAACGGAAACGCATTTCACAAGCGAAATCGCCGATGGAGAAATAAATATCGAAGATTACAGTCTCGTTCGAAGAGACAGACCAGGAAGACAAGGCGGTGGTTGCGCGATATATTATCGCAAGTCGTTAAAAGTTATCCATCGACCGGACTTGGAAGATGATAAAGTGGAAGGAATATTTATGCAAGTTAAGGCTCGCTCAAGAGATACCATGGTAGGAATTATATACCGGCCACCGAATCATAATAGTGAATTCTTCACAGTCGTTCCAAAACTACTTGAAAATGTCTGGTTAAAATTTTCAAATATAGTACTTCTTGGAGATTTTAATACCAATTTACTTCAGAACGAACGTGGAGACACATCGTACGAAGGAAAGAAGATGGAAGGAATACTCGTTTAGTTTAATCTGAATAACGTGATAGAAGGGCCAACAAGAATCACTAACCATTCTAAAACATTGATTGACCTTATTGTCACGAATAGGAAAGATTTGGTCAAACATAAAATAATTACCATCAGGAACTACAACAAATTCAGCAAAATAAATTTTCAAAGCGACATTGCCCGTGCGCCCTTTCAAGTTTGTGAAGTTTTTGATGATCCCACTGATGTTTATTATTCATGGTACCTGCTTTTCACAGAATTGTGCAACGAACACGCGCCATTTAAACAAATAAAAGTACGCAGTAACAGCCTGCCCTGGATAACAAAAGAAATTAGAATGACTATGAATCATAGATATAAAGCTCTGAAAAAGGCACGTCAACTAAACGATCCGCTACTATGGGATGATTACAGAAGACTAAGAAACAAAGTATCAACAATGACGAAAAAGTAAAAACCGAGTAGTATAGTAATTGGAACCCAGCCCACTTTTCAAATAATAAACTCCAGCCCACTTTTCAAATAATAAACTCCAGCCCACTTTTCAATATTTTTTTCTGTTCTGATTTTCTGAGCACATTTTTCAAGCATATTTTTTATACTATATTTCTAAACTATTTTTCCAACAATTAATAAACTGCTGGAAAAACCAAATGCTTAAATCAAATAATAAAATATTTATGAAACAAAAAACTAATGAAATAAATATTGGAATCAAATATGGAGCCAGACCAAAACCGGGGACATCAGTCTGGACCAAAAATGGAATCAAAATTGGAATGTAAATGAAAATTGAAATTGGAATCAAAATTGGAATGTAAATGAAAATTTAAAATGGAATTAAAATTGGAATGTAAATGAAAATATAAAATGGAATCAAAATTGGAATGTAAATGAAAATTCAAAATGGAAATTAATGTTTGATATTTCTATGCCCATATGCATAGCTTGTTATTCCATCTTCATGCAAGTATCTTTTATCATCGAAACAGCTGAGTGATACTTTATTAATTTCATAACTACCAAGCTTGTGGTTCTCGCTTCTAATTGTAATTCTAATTGCTTCTAATTGTATCAGTAAACAATAACTTAGCCTTTCTTCCATATTTCTCTTTGATGTAGTTGTAATGGAAATCATACATCAATGTCTTGCTTAAATCTAAGATGCACATCCCTACATATGCTGGCCTGTTCAGAGTAAGGGTTTCTTTTATTTTATGTACAGCCACCAGATTCTCATTAAAGATCTTGCTACTAACATATGTTGGCTTACTAGTTAATTTTAATAATTTCTTTTCATCAGTAACCAATCTAACATCTACTCGCTTTCTAATATTCTCCATTGTTTTTCCGAATACGCTGTTATTCATAAGTTTGAAGAAATCCTTTTCAAAAGCATTCTTAGCATTTTTCCGTTTCTCAGTATTGAAATCGATATACTGTTTTAGCCAAGGGGATTGATTGAACTTTAGTACTCGATGGACTTTAGTAACCTTCAAACCAAGATCCATATATAATTGGAGGTTCCTATAATGTAAAACATACTTTTCTTTTTTCTTCAAGGTTGGTATGAGCTTGTGGACCAGACCGGTTGATATATTATATTTCTCAGATATATTTTTGCAGTAATCAGATAGCATATCATTTGTTACTTCCACCTTTTCTGCTGCTAGTGGATAATCATTATGTAGATCATGTAATATTTTGGGATATTTGAGATCGACTTCTAATATCAATCCTTTATTGCTGTCTTCCTCATACTTAGCCAAATCTAATTTATCAATTTGTTTTTGTGTCATCCATCTGAATCCACCGATGGGCAGATACTGACTCATAGCCCAACCGTATAAATTATTTGGGACAAGATACATAATATACTTGGATGGTGCTTTCTTATTATATTCTTTCATATATTTATTATTTGCTTTGCCATAACGATTAGCAATATAACTGATACCACCTCGTAAACCTTTTTCAATAAACTGAAACATATCAATATCAGTCATAAGTTCTAATTTGATATTAGTCATCTTTAGCATGGCATCCCATGATAAACCAGGAGAGGTGAAATTATGACATGGATCCAACTTATAATATTCAAGACATGTTTTCCTAAAATTCTCAAATACATCTGCTAATAATAGAATATCTGATTTCAAATATAAATCATGATACTCTCCCATATTTTTTAGAGAGAATTTATTCCAAACATTTTGTGCGTGTTTAAAATCTTCATCAGATATATGTTCATCATTTAAAATGCTGTAGAATTCTTCTTTCAGCGGTAGTTTTTCACTGAACTTGTCAAAACTATCCATATAATCATAAGGATAAACTCCCTTTCTAGTCATCAAATCTAATTTTTTACCTTCAAATACTTCAGAGGTATATTTTAATGATTCTTTCGGCATATTACTCACTAGTTTTTCTAGACTGGAGCTCATGAATTGGAAACTATCAAGGAAAACTAAATTATTACCAAGCATGAAAGCCATATATTTCTCCATATTATTTGGTATAGCATTGATGGTAATCTGTTGCTCCTCACCTTTCTTAATTTTATAAACATATTTCTTAACAGTAGCTCCAATCTCTTGCATAATGAAATGAGAGTCGTACCCGCGGAGATTATGAAATATAACAGGTATTTTTACTTCTTCTGGGTTTACTCTAAGTTTTAAATTACAATCTTGATGAGCAGATCCTCTATATTTACCGGTGATATGACAGTGGTCTCGAACTCGAATATCTTTATCAGTATATTTTTTATCACAAATATGACATTCTTCAGCTTTTTGAAATTGCTTTTCATCTTCTTTTGTCATTCTCAATGGTTTATTGAATTCTTTTTTCATCACTCTCTTACAATATTTGACTTCTTCCAACATAGCTTCCATGAATTTGAAAACTGCCTTTTCACCTCTATACGTTTTAGCAGTTTTGCTATATTTATCATTATAACAACAGACAACCTTATAGCCATAGCCGCAGTCTGTATGCTTCTGGTATGCTTCTGTGAATGATTTGTTGTTATTGGGTTGGCAACCAGATATCTTCTCAGTGATAGCTTCAAAGTCAGCGTAAATCACAAATGGCACAGGCTGTTGTTTATTATGATTATATTATATATATATATGATATTTTAGGATATTGTTATCAGGATCAGGCATTTTTACTGCTTGTGCTCCATTTACTTGAATACAATTGTCTCTATGATTGTTCAAGACTATTTCAGAGTTGAAACACTGAAGGCAATGCATGCAGAAGTGCTTCCTTTCTTTGTGTTTTGTTTGGTTATACATGAACCTATCAAAATCTTTAATTAATACATAATGTTTATTATCATTTTCAGTTATCAATAATAAATTCATCTGTCTGTCATATTTTTCTTTTGACACAAAGATGGGATGTGGTTGTTTGTTTTCATATCCAAATACATTAACATTAATCTCATTTTGCTTTTCAATTTTATTATACTGCTTTGTGGTTACTGGGAATTCAATTCCAGAGTAGTCTAAATTTTTAACATATTCTTTATCCGATTTTTTAATCCTCTGTGGGTTATTATCTTGAGGATTTAAATATCTGATGTGACACCATCGGAAACATTCATTATCCTCATTTTTGATGTTGATCAGTCCTTTCAAGCTGTTTTTCAATTCTTGTGGTAGTTCAATGTATGATGAGCCTTTCATTGGCTTATATTGTACGATATTAACATAATGATTGTCAACAGATTCAAAGGTCCAACCAGAACCTTCAGAAATCCATTGAGCTATCATATTTAGAATTTGTTGTTTTGATAATTCTAATGCTCCAGGGTTTTCTATGTTATTGATGATGGTAAGAGGTTTGCTATTAAAATATGCGGTTTTGTATATTATTTCATCTTTTGCTAATTTTTTGAAAGTTACCACGAGAGTTTCAACGAATTTTAGACCTTTCATAGATGTAACCATCCTAACAATATGATATTCAACTGCTTTTCTTGTGTTTTGCAGTTGCTCAAGAGGATCTTTATTATTTTTGATGCTAATTTCGAAGGATTTTGTGTAACCCTTCAAGGCTCTAGCGGTTTCTTCTATTTTGGTTCTAGGGGTTGGGACTGGTTTATTAGTCCTTGGCAATGGGACTGGTTTCTTGGTTCTTGGTAATGGGATTGGTTTATCCCTAAATTCTAATGGTGGATTAATGATATTGTTTTCATATTCTTGTACCATCTGTTTTACATTCTTCCTTGGTAGTGGGATTGGTTTGTAATCATTTCTAAACTCTGGTGATGGAAAAATTATATTGTTCTTTTTAGGCTGCTGTTTTATATTTTGCTGAAACAATAGTTTTATTTTCTCATTCTGCTTCAATATTAAATTAATCAGTTGAGATTTGGTTAGTTTTGAGAGATCGCGGTTGTTCATACTATATGTTGAGATAATTTTTTCTTGCATTTTTTCCATAATTTTATAATGTGCCAAGTCTTTAAGCCTCAACGGAAAAAATTTCTATATATTTTTATGAAAAAAAATTTCTATATATTTTTATGACAAATATTTCTATATATTTTTTTCTTATATTATAATTATAATATTTATTTAAGATTTAATATAAATAATTTTGATGTTAGTGGTATAAAGGTATATTAATATAAAATATATCATAATGACAACAATTACAATAAACGAGTGTGTTTATTCTGTTCATCCAACTTATGACTTATATGCTGGATCTGAAGATGGAAACATCATACATATAATCAAACAAGCACCCAACAAAGGTATCAAGC
This sequence comes from Catalaphyllia jardinei, assembly GCA_022496165.2. Taxonomy (NCBI): domain Eukaryota; kingdom Metazoa; phylum Cnidaria; class Anthozoa; order Scleractinia; family Caryophylliidae; genus Catalaphyllia; species Catalaphyllia jardinei. The sequence goes on from CM042749.1 coordinate 3,682,156, forward strand.
AGCGTAATGGTTATTTGAATTTTTGTGTAAGAAAACATGGTCAATCAAGTCAAAAAAAGTATCAAGCCCATCGATTCATATATGAATGTCATAATGGATTAATACCTGAGGGAAAAGAGATTGACCATATTAATAATAAAAAAGATGACAACCGATTATGTAATCTCCAACTTTTAACTAGATCAGAAAATCTTAAGAAATCAACAAAGGATCGGGATTACTCATTTGTTGCAAATAATTGTAAAAATAGAAAATGTATAAAAGCAACTAATAAGAATACAAATGAAATTTCATTCTTCAACAGCTTGTATTCAGTCAATCAACATTTGGGCATCAACGCTGGTTTAGTTAAAATGGCTTGTGAAGGTATCAACAATTGTAAATCAGGTGTGTCGAAGAAAGATGGTCATTCTTATACATTTGAATATATCAAACAAGAAGACTTACCAGCTGATTATAAAAAGTCAGCCAATATCAGACCGCGAAAAGTATCAGATGAAGACAGAAAGAAAAAACAGATAGAAGCTTTTAAAAAATATATTTTTGGCTACCATGAATAGCGAATAAAAGCGTTTGCTATGATTGTTATACAATATAAATTGTATTGATTTATACAATTTATATCTCTCAACAAACGTTTATGTGTTATACTACACTTAAATCCTTCATTGGAATCCAACTGTTGAAATCATCACTGTATCCCTTCCATTTAACTAAAGCTTGTTTCTTCTTATAATCCCTGCGAAGGTTTTTATCAATACGAAAAACATCTTGTTTGGCTTTTAATAATTCAGATTCATAGAAACTCCCTTGAATATCTTCATTTCTGAGATCTTTTACTTTGCATGTTATTGGATTAGTGTATTGGATATTATCAACTGTGAACACTTCTTCTGTCCAATTTGGTGTATAACCCTTATCAAACACATTCCGTTTGTATTTAGATATTCTGACCTTATCACCTATTTTAAATTTTGGTTTCTGTTTTGATGTTTCCATATCACCATATAGATTGAAGTAAACTATACCCTCATTCTTCTTATTGGATGCTTCAACCGGTGTCATTTTTATGCTTGAATGTTTTGTGTTGTTGTATTGTTTTACTAGTTTAGGCAACATTTCCAGATACATTGTATTACCTTGAACTGTGAACTGTTTCCACATTTTGGATTTAATTGTCCTATTCCATCTTTCAACTACTGATGACTTCTCTTCATTCTAAGTTGAGTACATTTGTATCCCATTTTTCTCTAATAGGTCTTTCAAATGTTTGTTATAGAACTCTTTTCCCTTATCAACCCATAGATATTGTGGTTTTCTACCTTCCTTGAATATTGTTTTGAATGCTTCAGTGACAGATTTACCTTTTTTATCTTTCAATGGAACGATCCAACCATATTTGCTGAATACATCAATAACCATTAGAAGATATCGGTAACCCTTGTTCCATTTACTAAACTGTTGCATTTCAACTAGATCACTTGCCCATATTTCATCGATATGATTTGTGATTACGCGCCGCCGAGTGAAGTTACGTTTTATGGGTGTATGTAACTCATCAGCTAATTTTTCTTGCCAGTTTTCTTCACTCGACGGCTTTTCCCGTTTTTTGACTTCACACCCATACCGAACTTTGACTTAGTTGCTATAGCATTTCTGGCAATAGTATGTCCCCATTGTCGATCTTTCCATGGAATAGCATCAAGAGCTTTGACCATCTTACGATCAGCTTCATTCTTACACTTCACTTGATCACCTTTTGGTTTATTACCGCAAACTGAGTAATCAACATCGTGCTGCATACTGACTGCATCTGTTCTACCTGTTGGTTGTTGATATATCTCACGTATCTGACCAGTGTTGGGATCATACCTCAGTTGCTCTTCAAGAGGGTTACCAGGGCCTGTGTATTTATGCCCAGGCATCACAAAACCCTTCTTAGGTGCAACCTTGAGAATGGAATTATGGATGTCTAATCCTCCACCATAACCTTTCCATTTAATCCATGAGTTGTATGATCTGCTACCTCCAGCATCTTTGTAAGCTTTATATTGTCTCTTGTATTCAGCAACCAAAGCTCTACCCTCTTTTGCACTCACTTCAGGTCCTTTAAACAATCCAGGTGCAGTGACAACATTCCAAGCTTTATTCCAATCAACAAATGGAAATGGTATTGGTAATCCTTTACCACTATATGTTGGATCCAATTTTTTTGATAAGTCTGATGTGAAACTATCCAAAGCTTGATCAAGATATTGGTTAGCCGTCTCTTTTATTTTTTGTTTGACTATATCTGATTTAACAGCCTTTGCGGCACCAGCTCGTCCGAGATTGAATAAACCTTTAACACCACTTTTAAGTAATGCCTCTTCAAGTAAGCCCCCATCTTGTGAGGGCTTAATTAGTTTAAATTTGACTTTAAATCTTTCATCTTTTCATTTATTTTTTCATTTAACTCTTTGTCTGATTTTTTAAAATCTTTTAGCTTTTCATTGAACTCTTTGTCATATTTTTCAAACTCTTTTAGCTTTTCATTAAACTCTTTTCCTTTATTACTTTTTGATTCTTCTTGTGCTTCTATGATTTCTTTTTGGATTTTATCCAAGCATTCTGCTACAATACTTAGATGTTTGTTTTTTGGAACCTTTTTAAACCTTGTTTTAAACCTTGTTTCTATTTCGGATTGTATTTCGTTTTGTGATTTAACACCTGAACCAGATGATGTGTTTTTTACGAATTTGGTCTTTGTTATACCACATTCAGCACAAGTACATTTCAACATCATACGCCCATTTTTAGCTTTGACATATCGTTCACTTCCCGGAACGCATTCAGTCTGTTTCTTCTGTTTAACACAATATGATTTCACCATTTTATATATATAATTTAGATATTTTTGATATAATATTCAATGAATCTCTCATTATCCATTGTATCATGTATATTGAACACTTTTAATAAATCATAATATGGATTTCCTTTATTCATTTCATTCAAAAAATACAAACAAAAATATCCACAGGTGGTTGTATTTATATTTTGAATTTGATTATTTTGATGAAGTAGAGTCATATTCTTTCTTTTCGCATGATTTACCATTTCTTGAAAAGGAGGCATTCCGAAACTATCAAAATAATTTATCACACCATCTTTTACATAAGTAGCTACCCAATGGCTTCCACTCATATATGATGGTTCAAGATTGTAAATAAATAATGCTTGGTTATGATTATGTGGAACCTTCCCATCTCTTGATAGAACATCATTGATTGGGATGTTTAGATATCTACACCATTTTAGCAGATCATGATTGCTTAATGGGATGTTTTATAGAATTCAGGTTTCACAGTATTGCTCCTATAAGTGGAATTTGATTGAACGGGCTGTTTGGTCCTAATAGTAGACCCTTTCCTTTTTTTTTTGTTTGTCTTTTTTTTTCCCATACCAACTTGGTTGTCACCCCAACTGCCAAAAAACGGTGGCGACCTATATGTACCCATTCTCGGAGCTCCTCTTCCCCCTTTTGGAGGTGATCCAATCTTGGGGGCACCCCTTCCGGTCAAAGCTTTTAAAACCATTGGAATCCCAATACTAGCAAGCAAAGTACCAAGGAAACCGCCTGATGGTTTTTTTGTTGGATTATGTGAACACCTGAACCTGTTTGAAGAGCGTTCAATATATCTTTCTTTTGTTTTACAGTTAGTAGGTGTTTGTTTGCAATAAGCTTATCAATTTTGTCTTGTGGAATGAGGAAACCACCAGTTTGTCCTTTTCCAGATATCTTTTTAACAATTTGTTGTGCGCCTGCACTGGTTGCTCCTGCTAAAGCGGCCAATCCCATGGTTTTCGCAATGGTTGGTCCGAATGCACGTGCGAGAGCTAGAGCTGAGGTTAGTAAACTGCCACCAACTTGCTTTCTGATATTGGTCTTGGAAAGTTTGATGTCCATACCTTTATTCAATTTCTGATTCTTCTCCAATCTCTTATTCAATGTAGCTGGGACGTGTAGAGTGTCATTCCCATGAAGAGAGTCATTAGTTAGCCTTATGACGACTGTTTCTCTTTTACTATAAGCATCACCAATATTCTTCTTCTGATTTTTTGATAGTTTAACATTTATTGCAAAAAGCTGAGTCATTTCTTGTATATAATATATGTTATATAATTTTGATTATAAAACATATGTGAAATAAGGAATATATTATTACTGACTTTTTACACTATAACCAATTCATTTCCCACCTTGTCGATGACGATAGTCTCATCATATAGGACGACGGCGTGGATACGGACATTTGCAGCACTATTTGCGCTCAGTTTATACCTGAATATCAATTGCTTTGGGTCTCTAGTTATTTTATCCGCCTGATAGGACAAATCAAAATATGTGAGAGAATAAAGAGAGTTGTAATTAGACATGTTGAGTTGGGTACCGCTATTGTAATTATTCTTTCTCATTCCATATGACATCACATCGTTGAAGATCCTTACTTTTGATTCTGTATCGTATTCAGTCTCTGGATAGAATACTCCATTTCCATATTCCAATCTACATGACGAGAGACTGCTATTATTATTAGCCGCATTCAGTTTGAAAGTATCAAAGTGGTAAGGATTTGTATCTTCATTGTTTGTTTTATTTCGTTGGAGGTAAACAAAGACGGAAACAACATTGTCAATACTTGGTGAGATCTGGAAGAAACCACTGCTCCGTGTTGGATTGGAAGATGTATTCTCTTTTATACGTCCAAGATTTCTTAGACAAAAAGGATTCAATAAACTTATCGTATAAAGTGTCCTTTGGTACTAGTCTTGGGATCCAAAGTAAGAATCTATTGACAACCACTCGACTAGCAGCTGCTGCAGCTACCTAATATATTAATTCTGTGTCATTCTGTAACTGTATATCGAACTGAAGTTGCATTGGGACTAGCATTTTATCATGTAACTCTTCAAAGAAACCGTATCGATTAAGAGGTATAATTACATTGACATCTCAGGCATCCTCAGCTCCACCACCTTCACCAATTCTTTTCGTCAAATTTCGTCTAGCCTCAAATCCTGTATTTCCAGCAGCAGTCATATCAGCCAAATTTGCTACATCCAGATACCAAAAACTATCTTTAGCCACCGATCGACTGAAATCATCACTGTATTCTAAGAGGTTCTTAACAAAAGTTACTTTATGAAGATTATCAGTTTCGTATACAATCTTACCAGCACTCTTTATTGTCAAATGGTTAATTAATGAATGAGCTCCATTAATAACTGTTGATCGGGTTGCATCTGGAACACCTGTACCATCAGCCAATACCTGTAACTGAAACTGCACCTCAAAATAAGCATTATACCAATCATAGAACGCAGACCTATCATTGATTGTGAACTTATACCCATTTTTTTGTTGGTGTTGACCATTAGCTGGGATATTAATAACATCATTCAGTTGAAATCGAACCAACTCATATCTTTGCAAATATTCACTTGTTCTGAAAGCCATTATATTAATATATTACATAATTTTACCTCCTTCTTTTCAAACCTGATCCTGATATCAGTCTATCAATAATCATATCTGTACTTTCTTCTCGCTGTGTTGGAACTATTTTAGCTCTTTGTCGTACATCATCAATTCTCATATTCCTAAGCTTTTTCATTATCAGGTCTCCTGACTTCTCAGATGTCTTTTTACCTACTGATTTTATTGCTTTCTCACCTGATTTCTTGGCGAACTTTTTTACAACAGATGACGCAGCACTCTTCATTGGTTTGAAAATATTATCAACGATAATCCCTGATCCTACATGTTTATCCACAAAAATACCGAGTTTTGGATGATAGACCCTGGTGAATTCCAATGGTTTCATTATAATATTATGTTATATTATTCTATCCTTTTTAGAATTAATGAAAAAGATGTATCAGCTCCATTCAGGTTAATTAATCTCCTTTTTCCATCTGTAATGTGTATCCTAATACTATTTATACTATTCTTGTTGATTGGATTAAATGTAACTCTTCTTGGTTCAATTGTAAAGGAGTAACTAGGTTGAAGCACACTGGTTTAGAAGGAATAAATGATGTCTGTATCCTGACCGTCTACAAGTGAATCATTGATGAGGTCGCAATGAATATTAAGAATGTCTGTGTCTTGACTGAGATTAGGCACCTTTGGTCCTATATTCTGTTGATTTTTCAATATTTCTTTATCAAACCCAATCAGGTCATTGAAATTGCTTGAAGTTAAATCAAGTTGATAATTCTTGGCTAATGTGACTGTAACCCTAAATGTTGTATTATCAAATTCGAGAGTGATGGGATACTCATTATTATTAGCACCATCTTTGACAATCTTCGTTATGTCCTTGATGTATGTATCAAAATCAGTATAGTTCCAGACTCCTGCTG
>CM042749.1:3688663-3703552 GCA_022496165.2 Catalaphyllia jardinei
TAAGCGACTTAAAAATAATAGGTGTTTTCAAGAGGTAAATTAAATTTCATGAACGTAATTTGAAGCGAGGGCGCTGGCGAGTAAATCAGTTTGAATAACATGGCGGGAGATCCAAACGTAGCCTGCGACGCAGGCTAATCCAAACGAAGCTTTTATATAAGTTTTTCTTACTATAATTACATGACGTCACTAAAATTCAAACTTTAGAATTATTGATCATCCTGAGATGTTACTTTCATGATGTGTAAGAGCAGCTAAAAACTAATCTTCATACAAATTTTCACTCCGAATGGATTCTTGGTTTAGCCATAAACTACGCTTGAATTTCTGAGCTTTTGCGTGACGAGGCATTTACATGACGGGCGAGAGAGCTGCGATGTTGGTTTAAAAAGTGACTTATTTCGGGGAATTCGGCTATCTGAACAGCTCTTGTATTAGAATAAAGTATTATTGTTACGTTATTCAGTTCTTCGTGATATAAATTCACGCTTTTGTAGCAAAACTTAGTGACAGATGTTTCTGCTGGTTTCTGGCCGCCATGTTGGTGCCCATCTAGGTGGGCACCAGCATGGCGTCTCCATACAAATCTCTATAAATTTGGGGAAAACGTTTCTCCGCATATCTTCCATAAGAAAAATTGCTGTCACCTGAAACTTGGTGAGGGTCTTTGCATGTGTACCTTCTTTCTTTTCCCTGATTCTGGACTTAATCTATTGAACGGTTTTGATTTTTTATTTCGATCTATTTTGAATGGCGTGACACTGAAAAACAGCAATATTGGCGTCCATTGCAATGTGTATTTTTAAAAAAGCTCCTACCCAGACCCCGGAGAATCATCACCTCATAATGAAGAATTTAAAAAATTAAGAATGCTTCATATAATGACAAAACCACCACATACAACGATGAAAGCACCGGATATCAAGACGAAAGCATTTTATATCATTACAAAAGTACCGCATATAATGACGAAAGCACCGCATATAACGTCAAAAGCACTGTATATCATTACAAAAGTACCGCATATAATGGCGAAAGCACCGCATATAACGTCGAAAGCACTGTATATCATTACAAAAGTACCGCGTATAATGACTACTAATTAGACAACAAATAACAAGTGACATTGTACTTAAATATCCGTTATTTAATATTTTTAACGATACTGAAAAAACTATATTCTTGTTCAATAATGCTGATTCTTTCATTTGTAAGAAACTAGGTTACTTCACATATGAAGCATTGCATTTGAGGGAAACATGTAATTTTATTTAATTCAAAGTGATTTGTGTTGTCTTAGTTATCATTTTAGGTAATAACATCTATACATGGGAATATCAATAAATTGTTGTTGTTGTTGTTACTCGCATATAATAAGAAAAGCAGTGCATATAATATAAAAGGCACCGCGCATAATGTAAAATGCACCGCATTTCACGTAAAGTGGACCACATATAATTAAATAGGTTGACATAAGACAGTGTTGGCGTTCCAGATATAAATACAGGAATTGCACCGACCTGTGATTGTAAGTTAAAAATATTATTAGTCACGCTGTTGAGCTCAAGCCGGAGACCTGTAGATCACGTAGGCCTTTGTGGACGAAAGTTATGTTAACATTGAAAATCCCTTCTTTTTTCAAATCAACTTGGATAAACAAAAGCTTTGATATTATTGCTAAGAGATAAATGTTCGGGTCAAATCTACTTCGGTAAAGGGGTAAATTTATGGCGTGGATTTGCTACCTACCCGGTTTGTTACTATTATTGTCGAAAATTCACCACTGAGACAGCAATGATATTTGGTTTCACTTCAGTATCGAGCAGTTTCGTTAGTTAGTTCACTTGCTGTGTTATAATAATTCTATTTGGAAACGTTTCGCTCTTGGTGCACGATTCCTTTCTGTAAGGCAATTAAATACAGGAATTGCACCGGCCCGATTAGTCGACTTTCAGCGGTAAAAAGGAAGAAGCCGAACGCAATAATCTTTCTTCCTTCAGTACAAAGCCTTTGATCTTCACTAGCGAAGTTATTTTGCCCACTAACTCCCGTTCTGAACACCCTTTCGAGCCGGCGCGTTTCCTGCCTTATACGCTTTCAATAATTGCATAGAGGGAGTTGACAGGCTTAACAAGACTCCCGCTGTTTCGTGATGTTACATAATGTCTGTGACCTTCAGTTACAGTTTAGCTCTAACAAGTATGTCTTTTAGAGATTTACCTTTCCTGTAACTGAAAAGGAAATGTGGTTCTCTGTATATTTCTCTCAGCCATGGTTGATTCTCTATTAAATGCCACCTGCTCACGGCATTAAAATATTTTTTAAGATTGGGCAGTGATGGATTGTATTGCGTAACAAAAGGCATTAGTCCGCTTTGCAGTCTTTGTGGTGTTTGCTCAATTTTGACGACCTTCGGTTTTTGTATTTGACTTCTGCGAGGACTTTATTTACCAGATAGTCTGGATGGCCTCGGACACGCAAATTTGTTTTGAAGTAACAAATATTTTCTTCAAATTTTGTCTCTAGGGTTTGGTTCTAAGAGCGCTTCGCCTTTTTAATTTACTTCAATCCTTTTTCACTCCCGTAGCGTGACAGGAAGTGTAGTGCGTGTATTGAAACTTTTCAATCTGTTTAAAATGCGTGCAGAAAGAAAAAAACAAACAAATTTCTTAGAAACTACCTTTTTAAAAGGCGAGAGATTCCAGAAGGATTCAATCTTTGACATCCGCACCGACTTCAATAAACGCGCCACTACGAAAACTGCTGACAGCTCGATACTGAAGTGAAACCAAATATTATTGCTGTCTCAGTGGTGAATTTTCGACAATGATTAACAAACCAGGTAGGTAGCAAATCCACGCCATAAATTTACCCCTTTACCGAAGTAGATTTGACCCGAACATTTATCTCCTAGCAATAATATCAAAGCTTTTGTTTATCCAAGTTGATTTGAAAAAAGAAGAGATTTTCAATGCTAACATAACTTTCGTCCACAAATGCCTACGTGATCTACAGGTCTCTTGAGCTCAACAGCGTCAATTCCTGTATTGAAAGCTGCAAAAATGTCCTCCATCTTGCGATGAAAAAGGCGGCAAGCTACATTCTGGGTTTTTCCCCAGACTACCTCTAAATTGTGCGGCCCCTTGCGAAGACTGATGATGATCATATCGAAGAAAATAATGAAGTAAGCACCGAATATAATGAAGCAATAACCGAACAAGGAAGTACCGAAAATAATGGCATTTGCACCGAATTTAAGAAAGAGAGCACCGAGTACAATGACCTTAGCACCCGTAATAATGAAGAAAACACCAAACAAAGTTTGAACCGAATATAATGAAAAAAGCACCGAATATAACGAAGGAAGCACCAAATATAATGGAATAAACACCGAATTTTATGGAATAAGCACCGAATATAATGGAATAAGCGCCGAATATAATGAAGACAGTACCGCATATAAAGACATAAGAATCGAGTAGAATGCAATAAACACCGAGTATACTGAGTTAATCACCGAATACAATAACATAACTACCATATATAATGACATAACCACCCAATATAATAAAAACAAGTATCATAAGACAGTTCTGGCGTTCCATCATTTTCAGTTTGTTGGAGTGGTTATTAGGTCTGAGAGATTATACAAACGAAGTTGCGCATATCAACAAAGGAGCTGATTCTTGTCAAAACCCACTCTGACAGTTTGGAGTCTAAAAATATACTTTCACGAACCAAAATAGCAGTTTGGTTTTATCTCTTTGATCGAATTGTTAACTGTGTCATCTGGGTGTTCCATGTACGCACGTTCATAGATACATGTTAGTTTCGGTCGAAGGAGCTTACTTCAGGAATCAAAAGGAGATCAGGGAAGTTTGGAAGTATTTTTATCTTTCTATTTTATCCCGCTTCCAGACATGTGTAAATTAATAAACTCGTGAAAATATCTGACTCTTGAGAGGGAACGACACCAGATACATAAATTGGTGACAACGATTGTAAAACGTCAGTTAATTCAGCTATATGCTGCGACAAGCGTGAAAGCATCGAAAAACAGTATCAAGGAGGGGCAAGACATCGGGTGTGTCTACAGACGGGTTTCTATTACTCCAAGCGATTTATTCTTCGTCGCTCCCGTCTGGCGCTCTGTCGAGTTCGCTTCTGGCGAGTGCAGGCTCTGTACAAAACTGTTTTTTAACTGCCATTTTTGGTCCGAAGTCGTTTAATAGATTGAGTTTTGTAAATTGTAGGTTACTGTGAATTGAAAAAGCAAATAACAAACATTTTGTGATTTGAAAATGTTTCTGGATATTTATCAGCATCTAATCGTAAAACTTCTTACAAATCTCAGGCAAAAGTTTCAGCCATTGAGTAGCCATTACATGAAAGTACGATCCAAGGTGTGGTCAGCAAAAAAAGGGAGCCTGAACCACGCGTCACTGTATCAAGCATACAGTGAAATATCAAGAACTCGTGATTTTAATATTTACGCTCTAGTTTGGCCAGGAACAACTCACCCAACCACCTCGATCCCAGGCTATCTTTTTTTTGAGTCCCTTGAAAGAGCCTGGAATCGAGGTTATTCACAAAAGCAGTGAATTGTGTTTTTCGCGCATTCTGATTGTGTGCTATCCATCTCCCAGCTTACAAACATAATACTGCAAAGGACCGCAAACGAAAATGCTGCCTGTGTTCTTGGTTTCCTAGCGTAGCTGAAGATAAAATGTTAGCAGTCTGTAAAGCAGCTGTCCCTACTAACACAAAGAAACTACAGAATTAGACTCGGCGGTATTTACAAGTACGGTTTCATCGTTTTTAGCCTTGTAAAATGTAAACAATGAATCCTTCTGTTAATTGTACACTTAAGTAGTATAGTACTTGGGGCAACGAGCACAGTTTCAATATTGTTTTCTATTTTTGATTTTGTGCTCGTTTCCCCAACCACTTATTTTTGATTTTTATATACCACTAAATCTTTAATTTTTTATTGTTCATTTTTTTCGATTGGATTTTAAAGACTGAAATTTTTCTATATTATTTTTCCAACAATTGAACACTGGAAAAATAATATAGAAAAAACTAAAGAAATAAATATTGAAATCTAATTTTTATCCAGACCAAAACCCGGGACATCAGTCTGGAACAAAAACCTTAAATCATTATTGGGAAAAATATAAATTATTTTCTATTTATAATATATAATGAATCTGTTTAAAACAAAAAAAAAATGCGATATTTGTAAAGAGAAATGCAAAACATATTATATAAAATGTCAGTGCGGTGGTGAGCTTTGTTTGATGCATAAATGTATATTGAAACATATTCAGGATTGTGGAACTTATGAGATGACCATGCAAAGTGAAGAATTTTTTACATTAAAACGAAAGTTGAAATTTGTAGTAAATTGGGATAGTATTAAATCTAATCTCATATAAAAATATAAGATGACTTGCAACACTGTTATCCATGATGAATTTATTAATAATGGTGAAACGATGTGTCCATTCTGTGATCAACAATTAGTAGAAGTTTGTAAAGAAGTTGAAAAATGTTGTGATAAAAAGGATTTGGAAACTGTAAATGGTATGAATACCTGTATGAATTGTGGTTTAGTTCATGGTTATGATTTTGTAACAGAGAACTTCAACTTTTATGACAAAATGTATTTGATACAACAAAAATCAATATATCATCGAAAATACCATATTGAGAATGTGATAAATAGTATATATTTTAAGACTAATATTCAATTGACTTTTCAACAAATAGAGAAGATCCAAAAAGTATTCATTGAGATTGATAGTGTTTTTAATAAGGTTAATGATGAGCGTAAACGGATGATTAGTATTAAATTTATTATAAAGCAATTATTGGAGATGCTCGGGCTTCCTAACAAAGACATCAATGTTACGAAGTCCAAGAGGACATTGAAATATTATAAACAATATTGGGAAAAGGTTCTGTTGTTGAAAGGTGATAGAATCCAGTTGATAATTAACAAGTGAATTTTTTATCATATTTACTAAGATACTTATCAATAATAGGACTGTTGTCTGTCACATAATCATCAATGTTCTTCATTGTATTATGAAGACATGAATTGTAATTTCCACTTCTCATCATATCCCTTATTTCATTCAGAAGATGTTGATAGCTTTGGTAAGCGTAAGTACAATTTTGGATCTTAAGATCAAGGTTTTTATGTGACATCCAACCCTGAATCAAAAGTGCTGCTGTACTGATTGCAATCAAACTGATGCCACCAGTTGCAATGCTGCTTGCTAAACCTCCAGATGCAAATATGATGGATAATGAGTTGCCTAATAATTTCCATTTTTTGAAACGTTTCAATGCTTGTTTGTGAGCCCAACACTTTTTATGATATGCGTGATAGTAAGATTTTAATTCATTTACCTGTTCTTTTGTTAGTTCATCTGAAATGTGATTCCAGTTGAATATACTTTTCAATGGTCCTTTATTGTGAATTATACCGTTCAAAGTGTAAATACTTTTTAGTGACTCTTTCATATATATTAGTTTATATATTTATATTCATGGATGTAAATATTGGATGTAAAATGTGCTGTGTTCTACTCCATGAAGAATAGTATTCTTATTTAAATCTAAATAAAAAGCCAATTCAGGGGTATCAAGTAGATGATCAGAATCTAATTTAATGATTGTGTTTATCATTAATGGCGTCCAATCTGATTTACTGTCTAAATTTATATCAAATACAGTTTTCCTAGAATTTTTATCAAAGATATTGAATTTACTAGCTTCTCCTTTATAATAATCAGTATAGATTATTTGATAATTACCACTGATATATGTCCTAAGTTCTAAACCATTTAACCTAGTTTGGAAAGGGTATTGTTGAATATCTTTGAACTTGATATGATTTTCATTATTATGTTTCAATTCGTTTGTGTAATAATAATATGTTCTTTTCTTAATAAATGTATTGAAATTTGATTGTAATGTTTCTAATTGTAATTTTAATGTGTCTAATTGTGATTTATTGACTACATCATTATCTACAGTACCATCTGCTACTCCAATTATCTTTTTGTTTCCCATATCGATTGGTACTTCATATTTGATGGAATCATTGTTATAATAATAGAGACGATCCCAAAGATTTACTGGTACATTATTTACTTGACCTTTAACACCATAAACAACGACATAAATAGTAGTTTGGGGATCAGTTTTACTTTTCAATCTTATGTCAATATCTAAATCATCAAAACTAGGAAATATAATGTATTTAGAAAAATGTATTATGCTTCTTGTACTTGTTCCATCTATTCTAGAATTAATCTTTCCAACAGAGAGAGTTCCACTTGATGCATTTATCTCATCAATTGTAATACCATCTTCAACATACATTTCATAAACCATTGTGTAAGAACCTTTTGGTAAATATACCAAATCAATTGATAGTCTGGCACTATAATAACCTATACTTGAATCATAATCAATTTTGAATTCGTAAGCTTTTTTATTCACTGAATGAAAATCTTTATTCTGAACTCCAATTTTATGAATGTCATCATCATCTTCTTTGAACTCATCATTGTCCATCACTCTTTTGAATACATTTTCTTTTTCAATTGAGTCAATTGAATTCTCTTCTGATTCTTTTATTTTCTTATCAATTATACCATTTATAACTGTATTATTATCAACAATTGCATTAGCGACAAATTTTACATTAGCAGCATATGTGGCTTGGTGATCTTCTGCTTCTTTCAAATTAATTATATTTTGATTTCCCATATCTAAATTTCCAGTCATTGCTTCACTTCCATCTGTTAATAAGTAATCTATATCAGAAATGAAACGGACTAAATAGTCTCGTGTACTTTTTAAAAGTTCAAAATTAACAGCTTTATGCTTTATTTGATCATAATTTGGATTTTCTCCATCGTCTTCAACAATTGTTTTAACATTATTAATGAAATGTCCACCAGCATTAAAATCTGCATTCATTGCTACTGTGCCATCAACATTAATAAATTTGTCTGTATTTGCAGGATGTGGTATTTTAGCAATTTGAGAATCGACAAATGCTTTGCTGACTAAACTGTTATCATCAAAAAGTCCATCATAGTAAGGTTCACAGTTTTTTATTATATTCTGTTTGAGATCATAATATTCTTTACCGTCTTTGTCCACCATTTTGAGAAAATTTTCATTTAGATATCCTTTGTTAACAACACTTCTCAAATCTCTAGCTCTAACTTCCAAAGCATCATCAACCTTATGATCATCTAAATTTTCCACAGATAGAATGTGATTTTTATCTATATCTAAATCACCAGTCATTTTTCTACTACCATCTCTGGGAAGTAATGGTGTAGTATCTATATGGACTTTTGCTATTTCTCCATCAACATAAGATTTAGCGGCTTTATCAGCAATGGCAACATCCTGCTTAGCGTTTTCAATATCAACATATTTCTTATTAGCAGCATTATCGTATGCTACGGGATCACCTAAACCATCAATAAGATTGCCATTGAGATTTAAATTCTCAAAATAGAGAATTATATGATTATCAACAACATCACGGACATTAAAAATAGTATGGTCGAAAATTGTTGAGTATTTACCCTTCACCACTCTTGAATAAAACAGAAATTTAATGTTTTTATTGTATTGAGAACCATAATATCTAAGTTGAAATCTTATCCCATCATCTACTCCAGCTCTTCCATCAGTTGTGAATTGAATGATTGATTTGGTGTATTTACCATCAATTTTATCACTGTCAAATGTTTTCATGACGAAATGACTGTCAACATAGACATTGAAAATTATTGTAACATCAACACGAAAACTACCAGAACTACCAATAACAAATATTTCAAAAACGGAGGTATAAGTACCACTCTCTAATTGATTACCTTTCATTTTTATACTAGACCAAGCTTGCCCACCAAAACCAGTATCATAACCTTCTTTTTCAATTATATATGCATCATTATGCGCTTTATGATTTTGAAAGAAATGGTTTGGTGATGTATTCGGTGGTTGTTTTATAGTTAATTGACTCTTATCACCAAAGTCTTTATAAAATCGAAAACTTGGTTGTAAATGATAACTATTTTGACTGACTTTAGTATGTTCTTTCAACACTTTTAAACTAACTGCATCATTATCACCAGTAGACTCACCAATATTAGTTAATCGCTTCCCTTCAATGTCATAATTACCATCATCTGTTAAATTAAATCCAACACCAGGTAACCCAGGTAGTCCACGTTTACCAATGGCTGATGATGATGAAGGTAAAAGTCCGTTTGAATAACTCATTTATATTAATAGATTATATTTTTTCATTGAAATTTTTAGCGGTGAATTTTCGTGGCTTATCGATATATACAAAGGAATATGGTTCTTTAATCGCTTTTTCATATGATTCTTTTGAAATACTGTTTTCACGGCAAATTAAAATCTTCTCATTAGCACTTGGAAACTCATAAATACAGAAATGTGAACAATTCAGTCTGATATCTTTTGGCGTCTTATAATAACTTTGACTCAGATAAATCACACTACAATTTTTATGCCTTCCTCGTATAAAATAGTCGATTAATGGTTTTTGGTTTTTATCACATACATAATCATCAAAAATAACGATTTTTTGTGAGTCAGAGTCAAGATCTTGAACTGGAATAATTTCATCATTTCTTGCTTCAATAACATCATAACCAACCTCATCGCTTATTGGTTGAAAGACATCCATGAGATTCTGATACTTGGACTGTTCTAAATTTTTAGCATACAGATAAACTTTATCAAAATAAAGCAGATTGTAGATCATATGCATTAATGTGTTTGTTTTTCCTGAACCACTTGGACCGCAAATTAGCATCCGAAAACATTGATGAGGCATGAAATTGTATATTTGTCTAAAGTTTGATACCACATCGTCTTCAACATCATAATTCGGTATTCTCATTATATTATATTGGTATATTAATTCAACATGGTGTTCAACATGGTGTTCAACATGGTGTTCAACATGGTGTTCAACATGGTGTTAAACGTTGTTTTTTGTATATGATTTATCATTTTTATGTAATGTAATAATATAACAAAAATGAGTTTGCTTAAATGGAAAGAACTTGCAAAAAGTAAAACTAAATTGGGGAATAAAATCAATTATGTACATGATCTAATCACACAACATAAAATAGGTCAGGAGACAAGCCAATCATCATTTGAAAAGGTTTTTAAACCAGTGACAAGTAAATTAGATGATGTAATTGATAGTAATTTGGATTTAAGGGTGCCTCAAAGGAGAAAAAGACCACCAAAGAAAGGGGAAGTTCCAGATTATGGTGTTGATATTGAGGATGAAGTTGAAGACATGAATTTGGGTGATCTTTTCGATGAACAACCTATACCACCACAACAGGAGAAACAAATAGTACCAAAACCACCTGAATATGAAGAGCAGCCACCTAAATATGAAGAGCAGCCACCAGATTATAATGACAATGAAGAAATGGATTATGCATTAGCTGATGAGGATCAAATAAATGAAACATTGTCTGATTTAAATTTATTAAAATATGATGATCTTGAATATTTCATTAATGATCCGAACATAGAAAACAAAAATAAAA
The DNA here is from genome assembly GCA_022496165.2 of Catalaphyllia jardinei. Taxonomy (NCBI): domain Eukaryota; kingdom Metazoa; phylum Cnidaria; class Anthozoa; order Scleractinia; family Caryophylliidae; genus Catalaphyllia; species Catalaphyllia jardinei. The sequence continues at coordinate 3,699,307 of CM042749.1, forward strand.
TTAGTCAGGTTAATAAAATTTTAAATAAAGCGATAAAAGAGAGGCAAAAATTAAATGGTACTCAAACAAATATCAACAATAAGAAAAAGACTGGGGAGTTTACGGAAGCTCAATGGCATTATAGAAACGAACAAATAAAAAATAATAGATCCATATTAAATGAATACATCAAGTTCAACAAAGAATTGAAAAAAGAATTATCAACCAAAAAAATAAAGAAAGATATTGAATCCGAAGGTTCAGGAATCAAAGGCAGAGGAAAAATAAATAAAGCGGAAAAAGAAAGGAATAGAATTAAAGGTTATAAAGCAAACGTCACAAAAAAATACAATGGTGGGGCTATATCAGAAGCTGAGAGGCAGATGTTAAACAAACGGTTAGATGATACTAGAGCTGTATTGAATGAATACATTACTCATTATAATAATAAACTGAAAACATTAAGAGGTTATGGAATCAAAGGCCGAAAAAGAAAACATAGAGGTGGAAATGTTATGTTTTTCAACGATCCCAAACAGCTTCTCAAGAAATTAGAATTGATCATTGGTGAAACTGTTGCAGGCAACACATCAATTAAGATGAGAAATACAGGAGTTAGTATATTGGACACATTATTAAGAATGTCAACAATCAATAGACAACAATTTAATAAATTGTATAATAAGTATTTCAAAGTATAATAGTGTAAAGTTATAATATAAATGGATCGTGAGATTGTTTTATCATCATACAGCGTCAAAGATCAAGGAAACAACACTCCTCAAAATTTTATAACTGAATTCAAAAGGCCCATAGTATTGGATAGAAATTCCCAATATGTAGTTGGATTGAACCGAATCATTAACATGTCATTCACATGGTTCAATGTAAATTCATCATACAACAATCAGCTAATAAAGTACAGCTCTGATAATGGCTCAAACTTTACCAACATCACTTTCCCAGAAGGAGTCTGGAACTATACTGATTTTAATACATACATCAAGGAAATAACGAAGATAGTCAAAAATGGTGCTAACAATAATGAGTATCCCATCACTCTCGAATTCGATAATACAACATTCAGGGTTACAGTCACATTAGCCAAGAATTATCAACTTGATTTAACTGCAAGCAATTTCAATGACTTGATTGGGTTTGATAAAGAAATATTGAAGAGTGAACAGAATATAGGACCAAAAGTGCCTAATCTCAGCCAGGACACAGACATTCTTAATATCCACTGCGACCTTATCAATGATTCATTTGTAGACGGTCAAGATTCAGACATCATTTATTCCTTTTCAACCAGTGTGCTTCGACCTAGTTACTCATTCACCATTGAACCAAGAAGAGTTACATTTAATCCAATCAACAAGAATAGTATAAATAGTATCAGGATACACATTACAGATGGAAAAAGGAGATTAATTAACCTGAATGGAGCTGATACATCTTTTTCATTAATTCTAAAAAGGATAGAATAATATAACATAGTATTATAATGAAACCATTTGAATTCACTAGGGTTTATCATCCAAAACTTGGTATTTTTGTGGACAAACATGTAGGATCAGGAATTATCGTTGATAATATTTTCAAACCAATGAAGAGTGCTGCGTCATCTGTTGTAAAAAAGGTCGCCAAGAAATCAGGTGAGAAAGCATTAAAATCAGCAGGTGAAAGGGTAGGTAAAAAGACATCTGAGAAGTCGGGAGACTTGATAATGAAAAAGCTTAGGAATATGAGAATTGATGATGTTGGACAAAGAGCTAAAATAGTTCCATCACAGCGAGAAGAAAGTACAGATATGATTATTGATAGACTGATATCAGGATCAGGTTTGAAAAGAAGGAGGTAAAATTATATAATATATTATTATAATGGCTTTCAGAACAAGTGAATATTTGCAAAGATATGAGTTGGTTCGATTTCAGTTGAATGATGTTATTAATGCCCCAGCTGATGGTCAACACCAACAAAAAAATGGGTATAAGTTCACAATCAATGACAGATCTGCGTTCTATGATTGGTACAATGCTTATTTTGAGGTGCAGTTTCAGTTACAGGTATTGGCTGGTGGTGCAGGTCTTCCAAATGCAACCAGGGCAACAGTTATTAATGGAGCTCATTCATTAATTAACCATTTGACAATAAAGAGTGCAGGTAAGATTGTATATGAAACTGATAATCTTCATAAAGTAACTTTTGTTAAGAACCTCTTGGAATATAGTGATGATTTCAGCAGATCGGTGGCTAAAGATAGTTTTTGGTATCTGGATATAGCAAATTTGGCTGATATGACTGCTGCTGGAAATACAGGATTTGAGGTTAGACGAAATTTAACAAAAAGAATTGGTGAAGGTGGTGGAGCTGAGGATGCTTCCCAAGATGTTAATGTAATTATACCTCTTAATCGATACGGTTTCTTTGAAGAGTTAAATGATAAAATGTTGGTCCCAATGCAACTTCAGTTTGATATACAGTTACAGAATGACGAAGAATTAATATATAAAGCAGGCGGAGCAGCTGCTAATCGAGTGGTTGTCAATAGATTCTTACTTTGGGTTCCGAGACTAGTACCAAAGGACACTTTATACGATAAGTTTATTCAATCCTTTTTGTCAAAAGGTTCTTGGACGTATAAAAGAGAATTGTATACAGCTTCCAATCCAACACAGAGCAGTGGATTCTTCCAGATATCACCAAGTATTGACAATGTTGTTTCCGTCTTTGTTTACCTCCAACGAAATAAAACAAACAATGAAGATACAAATCCTTACCACTTTGATACTTTCAAACTGAATGCGGCCAATAATAATAGCAGTCTCTCGTCATGTAGATTGGAATATGGAAATGGAGTATTCTATCCAGAAACTGAATACGATACAGAATCAAAAGTAAGGATCTTCAATGATGTGATGTCATATGGAATGAGAAAGAATAATTATAATAGTGGCACCCAACTCAACATGTCCAATTACAACTCTCTCTATTCTATCATATATTTTGATTTGTCTTATCAAACAGAAAAAGTAACTAGAGACCCGAAGCAATTGATATTTAGGTATAAGCTGAGCGCAAATAGTGCTGCAAATTTCCGTGTCCACGCCGTCGTCTTATATGATGAGACTATCATCATCGACAAGGTGGGAAATGAATTGGTTATAGTATAAAAGCAAAAATGAGACATCCTTAATTCAAATATGTTTTGTAATAGAAAATTATATAACATATATTATATACAAGAAATGACTCAACTTTTTGCAATAAATGTTAAACTATCAAAAAATCAGAAGAAGAATATTGGTGATGCTTATAGTAAAAGAGAAACAGTCGTCATAAGGCTAACTAATAACTCTCTTAACGGAAATGACACTCTACATGTCCCAGCTACAGTGAAGAATAGATTGGAGAAGAATCGGAAATTGAAGAAAGGTATGGACATCAAACTTTCCAAGACTAATATCAGAAAGCAAGTTGGTGGCAGTTTACTAACCTCAGCTCTAGCTCTTGCGCGTGCATTTGGACCAACCATTGCGAAAACTATGGGATTGGCAGCTTTAGCAGGGGCATCTAGTGCAGGAGCACAACAAATTGTTAAAAAGATATCCGGAAAAGGAGTACAAAAAGGTGGTTTCCTCATTCCACAAAATAAGATTGATAAGCTCATTGCAAACAAACACCTACTAACTGCAAAACAAAAGCAGGACATTCTATCTGCCCTTCAATCAGGTTCAGGTGTTCATATAAGACCAACAAAAAAACAATCAGGTGGTTTCCTTGGTACTTTACTTGCCAGTATTGGGATTCCAATGGTTTTAAAAGCTTTGACTGGAAAAGGAGCCCCCAAAGTTGGAGCACCGCCAAAAGATGGAAGAGGAGCTCCGAGAATGGGTGCATATAGGTCGCCACCGTTTTTTGGTAATTGGGGTGACAACAAAGTTGGTATGGGAAAAAAAAGACAAACAAAAAAAAAAGGAAAGGGTCTACTATTAGGACCAAACAGCCCATTCAATCAAATTCCGCTTATAGGAGCAATACTTTGAAACCTAAATTCCATAAAAACATACCATTAAGCAATCATGATCTACTAAAATGGTGCAGATATCTCAACATCCCAATCAATGATGTTTTATCAAGAGACGGTAATGTTCCACATAATCATAACCAAGCATTATTTATTTACAATCTTGAACCATCATATATGAGTGGAAGCCATTGGGTAGCTACTTATGTAAAAGATGGTGTGATAAATTATTTTGAT
>CM042749.1:3713018-3723018 GCA_022496165.2 Catalaphyllia jardinei
ATTTCGGGTACTTGGTACTTGTATCGTGCAATCTATTGTGCTGCGGGTTGATTGATTCAGTCGAAATGTCAAGTACCCTACGTTCCTTCTTGTCACGATATCATGGATCAGGGTTGTCATTAGAAAATGTAATAGGTGTCTGATCTGAACTGAGCAGGCGGCTGAAGTGAATTGTGCTTGCTTAGCAAGCACTGACGGCGTGTTGCGGAGCTACACTTCCTCTAGGGAGGTCCGGAAAAACTTAAAATTTGAAACTCTCTGAAACGTGTTTTCCAGCATTCTGGGGCATATTTAAGTAGCAATTTTTAGCCATGTTATATTCAATTTCCCCTGAACTCAGACTCCACGTTTTTATTTAAAATAAGCGTGTGTTTCATTCCTGTCCTCTCTAAACTGATAAACATCTGGAAATTACCCGCCAAATGGCACAAGGTTTGCAAAATCACGGAACATTTCGCCTTTATTTTTTAATTAGGATTGTCTATGGGGTTTTTCATGACAAGCACTTCAAAGGGTCCATAAATTTTAGGAAAGTTAAATGGCAGGTATTTTAATTCAACAGTATTTGGTGAACAATTGTAACGCTACAAAGTCCTAAAAAAAAAAAACAATCTGGCGGCAACTTTGACGGCCTCGTGTATGGTTGGAACAACATTTTCAATCGCAGAACTTTGTTTGCATGTCTCTGTCGAAATCGTAAACAAAAGAACGAAATTTTCCTTCGAAACTGCTGTCATGTCTCTGCCGGATAACGTAAATTATATGCTACTCTACGATTCGGCGATTCTGAGTGTTTACGGCAAAGGAGAATCTTCCTGCCTTTGAAATCTTAACAGTGGAATGGGCACAACAGTTTCAGCAAGGTGAAATAGATCTTTGTAGACACTTCAAGTCCTTCCCCATCCCTCTGAAAGCTCTTTTGAAAGCGTGTAGTGGATCGGCGATAGTTTGTCATTGTATTTCGATAAATGAGGCCAGTTTATCTGTAGTTACGGTATTAAATGCTTCGGTGAGTTTCGTAATTATACCGTGATCGAAGCTACCTCTTGCCTTTGTGGCTCTCTTTTTCGCTAGATTTCGTCTTCTTCGATTGACTTGACAAGTAATTGTGAAGAGATCGCTTTCTTCGCTGGCCATCATTTTCGATTTTCGAAGCACCAACGAACTTGAGAATTGCGATGGCATTTATAGTACTCAAGTTAACCGTGGACACTGTTTCGTCAATATAATGAATAATTAACTTGACTTTGATTTTGATTGACACTTTCTTATGTAATTAAGCTACGTGAATAAGTAAGTTCTCAGTGATGTAATTCTAGTTAATAGTTTTACCCGTGCGTTTATGGATCGATGGATCCTGTTCAGTTTCTCAAATGTACTTTGTTCTTTTCTCTAGATCGAATAATAATATATTGGAATAAATTATACGATTTGCGTAAACTAGTTGGATTGCCTGTTTGGTTTGTTGGACCATTTCATTCGATTTCTATTTGATGAAGAGAGTGCGCTAATCGACCACGACCATGGCTGAAGCGGCGCTAAAACAAGCGAAGACTGACCGGCGTTCAGCAAAATCGGCCTTCACAAGGGCTGGAAAAGCGTTGGTCCATGCTGTAGAACATAAAAGACCTCCGAATGAGGTAAGAGAAGTCTTAATTAAGCTGCAGGGAGTGTATGAAAACTTAGTGGTTAAACACGAGGATTATACCAAACTCATTGAAGATGACAGTGCGTACGAAACTGAAGAAAAATGGCTCTCCGATTGCCAGGAAATATTCATGCGGCTTGAGGTAGACGCAAAAATGTATGCTGAAAGTGTGGAACTGTCTAGTTCTAGTGATTTAGCGAAGAATGGTAATTTAAGTAAAGAAAAGGAGAGTATTGCATGTTGTGAAGTGTTCGAAAACGGAGGAATTTCAAATATGCAGTCGGCAACACCCAGCACAAGCGGCGAACAAGTCGAACAAGCCGGCCCGGAAATTAACGTCGAGAAAGGCGCTAACTCGGTGCAAGTAATTAGCAGTGTTCCGACCGCTTATGATAAGCCGATTACCACAAACAATAATGTAAACAACATCACGTCATCCGCGAATACAGAGAAATTAGCCGAAGCCTGCACGTTTAAACTAGAGAAGCCAAAGCTACCAGTTTTTGCCGGGAACGTGAGAGACTACGCAATTTTCCGTTCCGATTTCAAGCACGCGATAGAGGCGAAGTATTCAAAAAGGGATGCGATCACGCTCTTGCGTACGTGCCTGCGAGACAAGCCACTCGAGCTCATTAAGGGAATCGGAAGCGACTATGACGCCGCCTGGGAATATTTAGACTCCATCTACGGCGACCCAAGATTTGTGTCAGATACTGTGACTCAGGACATTGTTCAATTCAAAGCGTTGCAGGAAGGGGAGGACGCGCGATTTTGCGACCTCGTACATCTGGTGAAAAGATGTTACAATACCTTAAAAGAAGTTGGTCTCCCTGGTGACATGAACAATAGCCATATGCTTTCTATAATTGAACAGAAGATGTGCGCTGATGATAGGAAAGTCTGGGCGAGAGATCTGGAAAAGGAAAAGAAACCTGCTACCCTTGAAGCATTGATGAATTGGATGAATGTTGAAATGAAATCGCGAATGCGCGCCACAGCCCCTATCAGAGTGGGCCCACCCGGTAAACGCCCTGTGCATCACTTCAGGTCTGATAACGACAAACCCGTTTGGCACAAATGTTGGTTGTGCAGAAGTTCATCACATTGGCCTGATCAATGCCCGAAATTTACATCCCTCAGCATTGACGACCGGATCGCAACTGCAAAGGCAAATCACCTGTGCTTTAGCTGCTTGAAAAGGGCTGGAAGAGGACACACTGTGGATAACTGCAAACGCAAACAACAGTGTACAAAGCTGGAGAATGGAACGCGCTGTCCACAACAGCACCATCAACTCCTGCACAAGAGCAATTCCGTGAAGATTGGCGTCGCCACTACAGCCAGCCCCAGTGAAGCGATTCTTCCCGTTTTATCCGCTAACATCGGCAGCGCTAACGGTCTCTTTAAATGCGGGAACGTGCTTCTTGACTCGGGAGCTCAAGTAAGTCTTATCCGACAAGATACCGCTGAAACTCTCGGTTTGAAGGGAAGAGATGTGTCCATAACCATTACCAAAGTTGGCGGCGAGGACGAAACAATGAAAACAAAGGAGTACAATGTTCAGCTAACCTGTATTGACAACAACAAGCGTTTTACTATCAAAGCAATCGGTATTCACAGCATCAGTGACCAGATTCCGGCAGTGAAGACTTCACATTTACCAGAGGTTCTTGGAGTACCAAACACCAAATTTCGCCGCGGAAAAGGGCATGTTGACCTGTTGATCGGCATTGATCACGCACACATGCATGCTGGTGAAACAAGACAAGTGGACCACCTGCTTGCTCGCAAGTCTCCACTTGGATGGGTGGTTTTTGGAGGAAAACCAGAGCAGATCAGTGACGTAACCAACATATTGCACGTCAAGTACGCCTCACCAGTAGACTTAACAGATTTTTGGACAACCGAAACTATGGGCGTGGCCGTGAAACCCTGTGCCTGTGATGCAGACAAACTGACTCAGACAGAAAGAGAAGAAGCTGAGCTCATAGAGAAGTCGTGTATCAAAGTCGAAAACCAATGGATGATCCCTTACCCTTGGAGAAAGGACCCTAACCTGCTGCCAGACAACAGAGGTTTGGCGATAAAACGCCTAGAGTCAACAGAACGACGCCTGAAAAGAAATCCTGAACAAGCTAAGGCTTACTGCAAACAGATGGAGGAAATGGAAAGCATGAAATTTGCGCGAAAGCTGTCAAAGGAAGAACAAGATAGGTATCATGGTCCTGTTCATTACATTCCACATCACGCAGTACTGAGGCCAGACAAGAAGAGCACACCTGTTCGAATTGTTTTCAATTCATCCTCCGCATTCCAAGGACATGCTCTGAACGATTACTGGAAAAAAGGTCCCGACCTTTTAAACGGCATATTTGGAGTTGTTTTGAGATTTCGAGAGAAGGAAATTGCAGTACTGGGAGACATATCCAAGATGTATCACCGGATCCTTATTCCCGAAAGAGATCAACACGTACACCGCTTTCTCTGGAGAGATATGGAAACAGACAGAGAACCTGACACTTATGTCAAAACAGTGCTGACATTTGGGGACAAGCCTGCACCTGCCATGGCGCAAATAGCTTTAAGAAAAACAGCCCAAGAGAACAAGGCAAGCTACCCAGAAGCAGCGGAAGTGCTAACGAACAACACGTACATGGATGACATCTGTGAGTCTGTAGATACAGAAAAGGAGGCTCGGAAATTAACAAATGACATAGACACTGTCTTGAAGACGGGAGGATTCAACGTTAAAGAGTGGATATCTAACAAGATGCTCAAAGAGAAAGGGAGCGGTGACTCAGAGAAGGACATAAACATGTTCAAAGGAGATGAAGAGAAGGTCCTGGGAACCCTGTGGAATTTGAAAACAGACAAGTTCCACTTCAGAGTGGCAGCAGACCTACTGAAGCTGAGAGAAAGCCCAGACCATAAGCAGAAGATAACCAAACGAATGATCCTGAGTCAAGTGGCTCGTATTTACGATCCGATTGGATTTGCAGCAGCGTTCATCATCAGAACAAAGATAGGAATGCAAAGACTGTGGCAGCTGGGGCTAGACTGGGATGACGAGGTACCACTTGCAGTTCAGGAAAGCTGGATTTCACTCTTCCAGGAAATTAAGGAACTAGACAGTGTTTCCTTCGAAAGATGTTTAACAGTAGGCAATGCTGTGGAACCGCCAACGTTATGTGTCTTCGCTGATGCATCACAAGAAGCATTCGGTGCCTGTGCCTACGCACGCCAGAGAAAGGATGACAACACTTACGCAGTCAAGTTCATCGCAGCTAAGTCTCGAGTATCCCCGCTGAAACAGCTGACAATTCCGCGCTTGGAGCTACAAGCAGCCGTTCTCGCAAGTCGCCTAGCCAAATCCATTCAGCAGGAATCACGAATACAGTTTAAAGATGTCAAGTTCTTTACCGACAGTACGATCACCTTGGCCTGGATTCAAAGCCCATCACGCAGCTTTAAACCGTTCGTCTCCTCGAGAGTAGGAGAAATTCAAAGTAACACAGATCCAAACCAGTGGAAGCATATTCCTAGTGAAGATAATGTTGCTGACGACCTGTCGCGAGGGATCCGCATTGATGAGTTACAAGGAAGATGGAAGAATGGCCCAGAGTTCCTATACCTACCAGAAAGTCAATGGCCGATTACGACAACCCCGCCAGTGCCGAATGCAGACATGGAACGCCGTCAGATGCAGATACTGACCGCAGTCACAGTACCGAAAGTCAGCAATTCAATTGATCCACGCAAGTTCTCAAGCTGGAGAAAACTGATCAGAGTGACGGCACGAATACGTAGACTAGCAGTGAAGATACGACTGCGAAAATACGACCAACACGGAAAGGAAGGATCGCTGACACCTGAAGAGCTTCAGCAAGCAGAGCTTTACTGGATAAACCAAGCACAGACAACCCTCTACAGCCGTTTAGATAGAGGTGAATTCAAATCGCTCAGCCCGTTTAAAGATGAAAACGGAATTATCAGAGTTGGAGGAAGAGTGGATGAAGCTATAGTGTCCTACGAAACGAGGCACCCCGCCCTTCTTCCAAGTGACCACTGGATCTCCGTGCTGATAACAAGACACGCTCATCAGTACGGACATTCTGGCGTAGCAGCTACCACAGGCAAGACGAGGAGGAAGTTCTGGATCTTGAAAGCGACCAAACTAAGCAAGTCCGTGAAATCTAAGTGTATATTCTGCCGTAAAATGGCACACAAGGCTGAGACGCAACTCATGGCAGACCTTCCTGTCCTCCGTCTAGCACCACACACACCGCCATTTTACTACACCGCGTGTGATTATTTTGGTCCCTACAACGTTAAAATAGGGAGAAGCAAGACGGCTAAGCACTATGGGGTGATCTTCACGTGTTTAAACACCAGAGCTGTCCACCTAGAGTTAGCAGTTGACCTAACTACAATGGAGTTCATTCAAGTGCTTCGCAGATTCTTTTCTATCCGAGGATACCCAGCTGTGATACTAAGCGATAACGGAACGCAGATGGTTGGAGCCGCTAACGAGCTGAAAGAGATGGCGAAAGACCTAGATGGCGATCAGTTACGAGAGTTCTGTGGAGAGAAGAGCATTAAGTGGATCTTCACAACGCCAGCTGCACCACACCAAAACGGATGCGCTGAAGCCCTTGTAAAGAGCTGTAAGAGATCACTGAAGATTGCAATCGGCGAGCAACTTCTGACGCCTTTCGAGTTGTACACCTGCCTCCTAGAGATCGCCAACCTGTTAAATCAACGTCCCATCGGGCGCATCCCTAATGATCCAGACGATGGAGCTTACTTGTGTCCGAACGACATGCTCCTTGGAAGAGCAACTCCGGAAGTACCACAAGGTCCGTTTAAGGACACCAGAAATCCCCGTAAGCGTGTAGAGTTCGTGCAAAGAATAGTTGATTCATTCTGGAAACGCTGGTCCAGAGATGTCTTTCCTACCCTAGTACCAAGAAAGAAGTGGCACGTCCAGAACCGCAATGTCCAAGTCGGTGACATAGTTACAGTAGCCGATCAGAACGCTGTGAGAGGCAAGTGGGCTGTAGGCAGAATAACGAAAGTTTACCCTGGAGCTGACGGACGCGTTCGAAATGTTACGGTCAAGACAGCCACTGGAGAGTACAGCCGTCCTTTAACGAAGATTGCTGTCATTCACCCTGCTGAAGGGGACGATTAAACGAACATTTGCTATGATAAGGACTACGCCCTTATCGGGGCGGAGAGTGTTTCGTCAATATAATGAATAATTAACTTGACTTTGATTTTGATTGACACTTTCTTATGTAATTAAGCTACGTGAATAAGTCAGTTTTCAGTTCAGATATTTTAGTTCCGAAGCCACGTGCATGTTTTGCTAACCTGTCTCGCTGACCCGTCTTCTGTTATTCCCTGGTCTGTTATATCTGTTGCTGATCTGCACTCAGTTGTACACCGTGAAACAATCCTTCTAGACATCGTCAAAGAAGTAAGTTCTCAGTGATGTAATTCTAGTTAATAGTTTTACCCGTGCGTTTATGGATCGATGGATCCTGTTCAGTTTCTCAAATGTACTTTGTTCTTTTCTCTAGATCGAATAATAATATATTGGAATAAATTATACGATTTGCGTAAACTAGTTGGATTGCCTGTTTGGTTTGTTGGACCAGACACCACTGATAGTTTTTGCACGGTACTTCCTGTGCAGGTGTTTAGTTTTTTTCTTCTTCCATAACATCAGATGTATACAAGAGAATGATCACTAAACTAAGCCTCAGATTCCCCCCAAAAAAGATTTCTTGGGAAGACAAATCTCAATATTACAAAATTTCTGGTGCACACTGAAAGTAGCCGGCGCAAAATGGCCAGACAGCCGGCGGGTTTCCGCCGCCTACCGGCTCCTAATGACAACCCTGATGGATATCACATCTTTGTCCATCTTTTTCAGGTTCTTTGTCATAGCGGACCGCCGTTACTTCGAGAAAGCTATATATTTGTACAGAGACATCGATTTCTTCCATCAATTTGATCGAGCCTAGACCAGATCGACTATCCATGTTCAGCATCTCAATGTTTTCTCTTGGTTTTCGTGCGCTTTTCCCGTGAGGGCAAACGGTGCATCAATTTTCTTAAATAAACACGCAGTTGACATGTTTAATGATTTTTGTTTTCTTTGGGCAACTTTGGAAAATCTGTAAAACAAGCAAAATTCGCTTTAGTGCGACGCTCTTCCGTTATTGTCTCCATCTTCCAAACTTCGTTTTTTTTTAAGTGAACAATGACAGACCCGACAATTATAAGGCAGCCTATTTACGCGTACTATTTGTTTTAGCGGACTCTATCGAGCCCATGGGGGCCCATTTGCAAAAAAACGTTCATTATCATTGGTTCTCATGTGACAGTTGGCGCCCCAAGGAAGCGAGGCATGTTTGGGGGCGTTCGGTAAAATGTCTGGGATTGATTGCAGGCGTTCCCTTCGCTCGCCTCACCCCCTCCCTCTGCTCTTTAGTTTTCGTACTCCCTCCCAGTTTCGTTCCCTTCGACTAAGTTTTTTTAAAACGCCTGCTACGCAGATTAAGGTGAGGCAGGAGAATCTATCAGAAAAAATAATTTGCATTCGGAATTGAGCTGCTTGCTGAAGGTCCTGAAGGATTGATAAATGGATTGCAAGGACATCCTGCCTACGGACTAGTCTCTAATGGCAGCTTCTTGCTCCGGTTTTAGAACGACGAGTTTGCCGTTTTACGATAGGTCTTTCGAGCTCCTGAACAGAAAATTCAAAGACCCCTTCGAACGCTTCTTCAGACGCGGCCATATCTATTTTGATCTTGTTGTGCTCCGGATGACGGATTATGCATGAAAGACAAATTACTGATGTCATATTTTGATTTAAGGGCTAATAACCAATCAAATTGTACTATTGCTCCCCGTTCGTGGGAGAACGGAGTTCGGTAAAATGTTTGGGATTGATTGCAGGCGATTCCTTTTCTCCCCACCCCCTCCCCGTTCTCGCACACCCCCTCCCTACTTCTCCTCAATTTTTGCCCACCCACCCCAGGCGTGCTCCTTTGTTCGCCCGCTTTTACGCTCGCTTGTTCGATTTGCGTCGGAAAAGGAAAGGAAACGGCTGCTACGTACACTAGCCTCACCTGAGCGCAGATAAATGGAATGCAGTGTACTCTGCAGGTGGTAACAAAACATTTAAACAATCTTGCCAAAATAAGGGATGTAAGTTAATTAAACCAAACAGAAAAAATACAAAAAGACAAAGCCTATAGATGCAATACCAACGGCAGGCTATATATTGAATCTATTCGTGACAAAAGCTTTCTTCCGTCGTTTCAAGCGGACGTCACGCATACTCTGTTGTGATGTCAAATTGAAAAAGTCTGCTGGATGCCTTTCTGGAATTTCGTCTGACAATAAAACCAAAATTGCGGTGATAGCGTATCTTTAAACTTTCTCTAAAGAAACATTTACAATGAAGTCCTTTATTCTTTAACTGCTGTACGTGTGTGTGTATGTCGTGGTATGCCCAAAAATCACCCAAAATTTACACGAAACCGCTAAACAAAAATAGGGATTTGGCGTTGCTTGAAATTGGCAGAAACGCCGTGTTAAGCGACGTCAAAACAGCCTTCACGTGTACCCCCGCCTTAAACGAGGTAAGCGGTGTAGCCGGCGCCTGTCAACGACAAATGTTATCCCTGCTCTTGTTTTAGACCTAAAAAGGGATTCAAGCTCAATGTTCATTTCGCTTGTTATGAATACAATTTTTTGAACTTGTGTCATGCTATTTTAGACAAGAAACTTACAATTTAACCGTCCATGGGATGACGTTCAGTAAACAGGATTCAGTACTCGTGCAAAGTTGCAGTTGCAACCGAACACGATGTGTTTGTATAGGCTTTAGAACAGGGTTACCACCTTGATTGGTTTAACCACCATACCCCTGATTCCGGGGCAGAGTGTTATCGATCCCCCCTTTCCACATTGTAATTATTCTGTGTAAGTTAAAATGAAAACTGGAAATGATTGAGCCATGGACAAGCCAACTGGGACTATCTAATCATAGCTCTTTGCGAGTATCAATCCGAACAAATAATTTTGTCCTAACTAAGAAACGCATTTTATAATTTGCTTAGCCCGTCACTTATCTTCGCTGACAAAGCTTAATTAAAAATTTAATGCGCGTGTTTGCTGTTGGACCCTGTTCGGGTAACCGACAATTAAAAGCTAGATCAAAAGAAAAACAAAAATGTTGCCAAGAAAGACTTGATTTTATAAACTTGGTGACTGTAGATGCAAAGAGGTAAAATAAAACGAAATTGAAATCCATGCATTAGGCCACTTTAATTAGCA
>CM042749.1:3729682-3732182 GCA_022496165.2 Catalaphyllia jardinei
AGGCCGTTTTTTAGTTTTTTTATTGCCAGACAACCTCGTTCCCAGGCCTTTTCCAATTTCAAAGGGAAAAGTCCTGGGAACGAGGTTGATAGCCAAATATCGTGCAAACGGATGTTTTTGTGTGTTAAATAAATGTTGTCAGCTTTATCATCATTTAGACTCGACTATTTCTGAAATTATGAACGAGAATTCCTATGGGGTACCAAAATCCTGTTTTGTGTGTTTCACCCCTAAGGGGTTAAACTTATTTAACCTGGGAGGGGGGGGTTGTGTGTTTCACTCCTAAGGGGTTTAACTTATTTAACGTGGGAGGAGGGGGGGTGGGACTCGCATATGAAAGGGTTGGGCATGCTTGTCGTCTCTCTTAGGGGTGTAAATTTCTGATTTTGGTCTCTCTTAGGGTATTCTGGGCAAAACGCCATTATATTTAGCCGTGAAGGTCTCGTTTAGGGTTGAACGCGAAGAGATATAAAAATATGTATTTGGTCTCTTTTCAGGTAGGGGCCACGCTCAGGTTGGTCTCCTTTAGGGGTTTGATTCAAAATTTCCGATGAGCATCCCCGCCCCTTTCATATGCGAGTCCCCCCCCCGGGTCATTTAATATCTCTTGTCATACTTGTTTTCTGCTGAACACCCTAAAAGGTATCGCAGAAGCTCCGGCAGGCTATTGAACTTTTGAGGCAGATCAACCTAAGAGGAACCAAAACTGCTTTTTAACTGCTAACAGGAGCCTGCTTCTAAACGGTACGACGACCACCCCCGTTCTTTTCACAGGGTTATAACTCTTTACCTTGCCTTTGGCTGTTTAAGAGAACGAGTTGTGATGTTTTAGGTTTCTCCATCACGGTCAAAAGTTCAAGTTTTCCACGAGAAGGAAACATGGCGCGCTACGAATGTCTCATTCTCGCCCCCAAAGCCCACGATCCTTCTGACCTGTGGCAGGGATCGAGAGCTCTGGTTTGGTCCAACACTGGAAGTCCCCGATTCACGAACTTCCTGTCATATCTAGCAAATCTGATTGGTTGAGAATGGGAACCGAATACTCTCCGCATACTCAGAAAATCGGGTCAAACCAGAGCTCTCGATCCCCGCCACAGGTCAGAAGGATCGTGGGCTCTGGGGACGAGAATGCGAATGTCTACGATGACACATAATGATTAAACAAATTCAGTAATCAGTAGCGTTCGAACGCTACGGAATTCGTGTTGGTATCAGGTGTCATGTTGGTTTCCTCTAGCTCTGTTCATGCTGGGTATCCTGCACAATACAGGGAAAATGCTGTTGCTGAGGCAAATTGACCGCCCCAAAGATTTTTTTCAGGGACTATGACCTCGATTTTATTTTTTTGTACTCCTTATTTTAATTAAAACTCGTCAGTGGAGATGAACCGTCCATCTAAACCCTTGTGATTTATGGCGGGGATAAACGTGAAGGCTGTTTCGACGTCGCTTAACATGGCCTTTCTGCCAATATCGCAATCATGTTTCAAGCAACGCTAAATCCCTCTACTTATCTCATTAACTAATGTCTGGCGGTTTTGTGTACAGTTTTGGGTGATTTTTGGGCATTTT
This sequence comes from Catalaphyllia jardinei, assembly GCA_022496165.2. NCBI lineage: Eukaryota > Metazoa > Cnidaria > Anthozoa > Scleractinia > Caryophylliidae > Catalaphyllia > Catalaphyllia jardinei. The sequence goes on from CM042749.1 coordinate 3,731,254, forward strand.
GAGGAAAATTTGAACTGTTGAAGATTTGATGGATTTGGAAAATTGAAATTTGAAGTGAAATCTCCCAATCAGCACCTGTGACGTCATCTAGCTCGAGATTATCCAATAATCAGGCTACTCATGTCATGATGACTGTGGTGAATGATCTCCAAGGCCTGGTTCATTCCTCGTTTCGGCCGTGTCGAATTCAATTCAATTGAGTTAGGCAGAAATGCAACTGTCGCACCTGTGTCGAACTTAATCCAGAATTAATATTGTTGGGTATTTTGGTCAGCGAAAGGTAGTAGATGGACACCAAACAGTCCCCTACCAACCTTGGGCTCTCTTTTTTTTTGTTTTTTTTTTTTGGGGGGGGGGGTCAACTCTCTGGTACTGTTCCCAACCCATTTTGATCCTAACAATGAGGCGCTGTTAGGGGGGGTTCTTTGTGTCTCCCGTCTGAATTTCAAACCTCTCAACGTCGCAATTTCGGAAGGTTCGCATGTCGCTGTTGGAATTTCGTCCAAAGCCACTGATAAAGATATCGGAAATGTTTAACAGTAGAATGTTTAACATAAATGCGTTCTGGTAATTATGTTCCAGAAACATTTTATTTTCGGATAATAGTAGCACAGTAGACTGTCAATACTCAGGGAAATTCTAGCTTTATTGTAAAATGCAATTTCTGCTGCCGGAATGCGCTGGAAGTCGCTGTCTAATTTTAAAACGCGTCATAATTTTCGCGTGAGCGGCTTGTCGTCCGTCCGTCGTCATTTTGTCGGAATTTGCCCTAACAGGGCCTCAACAATTCCCTTTTCAAATTACTTCAAATTTTACCCCTATTCATGTTTATCCCCGCCTTAACAAAAACTTGCCCCTCTTTTACGTGTGGCGCGCGCACGAAGTCAAATAGATATGTATCAGCAGCCCAGAGCCAAAACAATTCGTGC
>CM042749.1:3737182-3742992 GCA_022496165.2 Catalaphyllia jardinei
ATCCGGAACAATTTCCTCCGATGTAAACCTAGTCTGAGATGTACTATGGGCGAGAGTAGGCTCTCCTCACTGGCTCTTATGCATATCAAGTATGATATGCCTGTCGATCTGGATGAAATTGTCAATCTATTTCAAGGCCTCCACCCGGGGTTGATACAATTGTCAAGTTTGCTGAGTTTACGAGTAGTCCTGTAGTGAATTAGTAAGTAAGTGACCTCAATATACCCTAGTGACCTAGTATTATATGAAGTCAAAATAATCCCATCGTTCAATTGAAAATATTTCCTTAACAGGCGTTTGGGATTTCATAAATGGAATCTCGAAAGACGAAAGGTGGGGAATACAATTTCAGGGGACCCAGGTGATAGGTGTAATTTAGTGCATATTGACGCTTTGACGCTGCTTTTAGTACATTGACGGCGGAGCCGGGGGATGGGGGACTTAAGCTTTTACCCTGAGATTCCTTTGCAGCACACGTCAAGGTTTTGTAAAACGTTTACTGTAGTAAAACGGTATGTATGTATTAATGTATCAAGTTAAGGCGGGGTTTTACTGAAATTTGAAGTAGTTTTAAAAGGGAATTGTTAAGATTAAAATAGGTTGGGAACACTAACAGACAGTTTACCCCCTCTAAAAAGAGCCCCAGGCTGGTAGGGGACTGTTTGGCGTCCGTCTATTAATTCTTCACTTCAAATTTCAATTTTCCAAATTCATCAAATCTTCAACATTTCATATTTTCCTTAATTTAACCTATCCTTTAAGAAAAAATATCTCTTTCACGAAATACCCAAAAATCACCCAAAAATTTACACAGAACCGTAAAACATTGGTGAATGTTCTAAATGGAGGGATTTGGTGTTGCTTGAAACGTGCACGAGATATTGGCACAAAGGCCACGTTGAGCGACGTCGAAACAGCCTTCAGGTAAAACCCCGCCTGAACAAAATGTGGGAAATATTGTTGTTATGACTAAAATTAAAAATACCTGTAATTTTACACTTCATCGAGTTTGAAATATTGACTTGCACAATGCTGAAAATAGCATTTCCGGGCCTCCAGATTTCAAAATTTTTATGGGGACCCCCTAGAGGCTCACGACCCCCCTCAGACCCCCCTAGAGGCTCACGCCTTCGGTGCTCGTATATCAACCCCCTTACTAAATATTCCTGTAAATATAAACACCCTTCCAAAAACCCCAGCTACGGGCCTGTTATCATTGCAAGAACCAGTGGACACGGTTTTTTTTATTAATCCATTACAATAGGGGGATTCATGTGACGTCATTGTTTACATTTTTGCTCATTTGCATACGGCTTTGCTTTCAGAAATAAACGTGTTAGATATGAATTGACCGCAGACAGCTAAAGAGCTAGCAAAACTTAATATATGCTGAAATTCTTAGCTCTTTGTGTATAATATTGAAGGAGAAATTGTCTTTCAAAAAATGCAAAATTTCTGGGTGGCAAAAGCGCTGATGAGCTCATACATTCTTTGTAAAATTTTGAGTGTTTAAACCCGTGTTGCACAAAAAGTATTCAGTACATCAGGCTCAAATTCATTGGCAGAGTTAATCGTACTATGACCTTCCAATATTTAGAACTGATTTATTTGTAGCTCCTTTAGGAATTGCCTATGCTAATAAGGCAAATATTGTAAACAAGGATTCCCCTATTCTAAACGTTCTGTTATGTTAACACCACCATATCAAAAGAGCCTGGGCCCAGTTGCATACATTTTCTTGAGCCATTTCCTGTGCTCTGAGGAATTTTCTCCTGTGCTACATGTAATATGAATAAATCGGGAGAAACTGGAAAACCCATATCGCTTTTGAAACACCCACCGTAATGCAGAAAGCAGTAGCAGAAAATTTCCCATATCGTAAGTATTTGTATGCAACCAGACCCCATCTATTAATTTGGTGTGAAGAAATCATTCTTTATCGAGGAAGGCAACGTGGCTAATTCATGGTACGTCTTTCCTGATTTTCAATTCCAAAATAAAGAAAAAGACGCATTAAATAAAACGGAATGAGTTGTTTTCCCTTTATAGCTTTGTTCATTTGCGAAGCTCTATTCTTGCGAGGATTATGGTTCCAAAGGACCTACATCTGTAATTTCCAAAGCTTTACACAACATAATTAAACAAAAAAAAATAGAAAAAAATTCGCGCAGACCGTCCACATGGGAAAAAATTCTTGCAGCCAACTTTGACTGAAAAACATTTCATGCACTGGTAAATTCACATTGCGGGACGAACGAAAATCTTTTGCAAAATTACCAATTCCGGGCTTCTGGCGCAGGATGAAATCAAACTGTGCATTCTCTTTTCCACAGTTGTTTACATTTTACAAAAGACTTTAAAAAAAAGACTTAACAATTTTTTGCTCCATGATATAAGTTTCCCGCCACCTCGCTCCAGGCTGTCATTTCAACCGCACCCCCACCGCCCCCTTCCCCTCCCCCCCTACCCCATACACACTTACCACCCCCGCCTACTATGGTAGTGGAGAAAATTTAATAAAAAAATTATGCTCAGTCTTTCATCCTCCTCGAGACCAACATTTCAATGATATTGTTTAGTGGGGAAAAGAAGTATTTTGAGGTTGGGGACAATCCGCTGAGCGATATAAAGTAGGATCTAGGAGTGTGGTCTGCTGCCGGTCTGCCTAGTCTCCCTCTCTCCCACAGTTGTTTACGGATCAATAACGCTTGATAGTTTTCAATAACCTACTGATCTTCCCTGCCAAGCAGTTGCTACCAAGCTATCGAAGTCTCGTCAGGTTTGTTGCTGGATGTTTTGACAGGATGTCTTTGCGAACTTTGCCTATTCTATTTCTCAATCTCGGGGGAGAGATGCTTTATATCTTGGATCAAAGATTGAGAGCACAGTCTATTCCCGACGAGAAAGCGAGAAAAGGTAAGCTTCAGTAGAGCGTATGAATTCTCTCCCTGCTCGTAATGGCGTCGTCCGGCCTCATTGTAATTATTAAACTACTAGACTTTACAAACCAATACTCGACATCTTTTCTGATAGAAGTTTGAATTGTATAATGCGGAGTATTTTTCATTCTTTAGAGCAACTCACCCTGTGGTCGCCATCATTTCTAAACATCTGGTAAATTCTGCTGTTTGCCTTGGGCGACAACCAAATTTGCGTTTTCAGCTTAATTTCTGAGACGTTTGGATGTTTCTCATATTATTTTCTGCGGTCGTGGATAGTTTTTCTGATGGCAGCTTGTGCTAACAAAATACTGAAATATTTTCTGTGCAAGCCTGTTCTAATCGTATTTCGTATTTTCTAGGCTAGCTTAATTAATCAGCGAGGAATTGTTATATAAAAACGAACATCTAAAATAACATTTATTTCCTGCCTTTTCTTATCCTCGAGGCTGGTCCTTTATGAAAGGTGTTTACTTACAAAAAAATCTATGCTAAAATTCCCAGGACTCTTGTCAGTCGACTTTGGGTAATAGGATACAGGAAAATTTAAGATAGATAGAAATGGCCGATTCCCAAACAGAGATATTTGATATTAGCTTTTGTTATTTGCATTGAGGTTTTTTTTTCTTTTAGCGGTTTATTAGATTTAATATTAGAGGGTAAGCAAACAAGGGCAAATTTTTAAAATTACACATGCGAAGATTATTAGGTACAAAGAACTTTCACTGTTCATCATTAATATTTTTTTCAACTTGTGGTCTCGAATTTGCCCTCATGTAGTGTTGTTGTGTAAGACCTGGGCAAGGTCATTTAAATCTTGAAACTGAATGAACAAACCTCTGTAGGAGTAGAAATAAATATTATTACATGTAAAGATGCCATTTTAATTAGTTTTCGAAGACTTCAATTTCTCAGTGTTTTCTTAGAAAATTTAACGGGTATTTTCAAAGTCCTTCAACCTGGCAGATGTAAATTCTCAGTGGGTGCAATTTAATGGGTAGTAAAAATTAGGTGTAAACAGTTCCATTTAGATGTACAAAATGTAATCAGCATGCATTCTTTGTTGGAAAACTTGGCTACACTTTCAGGTTGTTAAGTTTCACTAAGAGGTTATTAAAGCTGAAAACAGCTGCCTTGTCAATTTGAGTAGCTTAGCTCCTCCATGTCTGGTCTACTACCAGTTATCATAATTAGTAACAGCAAGCTTGAATAGGTTACACTCTGACGAAGGGCTAACGCTCGAAATGTCAGTTTTCAAGTCTCTTTCTGGTGGGCAATTCACATTTATCAACCCAGTTGATAAAACGGTCAAATTATCTTGAAATACTCCCCACCGACACAGCACTCTAGGTTTTAGAAACTTACCTCCTTTATTAAATAGATTACAGTTGCAAATGGCAGAGATCACAACCAAAAAAACTCAAAATGTGGGAATTTCCAAATTTACCTTCTTGAAAAAAAGTTTTTTGCTATATGTGACATCATCATAGACTCTAAACATCTTGCACTTGCAGTTAAAATGCTTTGAAGTCTCGGTCTTGGTCTTGGCATTTTGTAAAGTCAAAATGTCTCAGGCTTGCAAAGGAAAAAGTTAGTCTTGCCTTCTCACATGTGAAACAGCGGTTTAAAAATTTTTTGTTCCCACTGAGACTTTGAGGATTGACTGAGACCATGCATGATGTGAAACCAGAGACCATGAATGTTGCTCAGTGAATTTGTTCATGATAAAATTTACAAATTTATTTATGCAGCAGAGATTGGTGGTGAAATTTTCTAGACCAATGTCAATATGCAGAGGAGCTATTCATTTTGAAATTTTTGCCTTTTGGTCCCTAGATCACAGTGACTATAACTTTTTCTTGAAATAAAACTAGTCATATTTATGCGGACCCTACAATTTATGCGCTATGTATGTGCATGTATGTTTACATGTTTAACAGCATTTGACAAAGATGGATTGACTTTTTTTCTTTTTTTTTCTTTTAAATGTATGCGCCACGTACGGCTGCACTTTTAAGCGCTCCTTAAATTTTCATCCATTTAGTAGTTTAAAACTCTTTCAAATGGCTCAACCTCAAGCAAGTATCGATGGTTTCCAACTGAATGAGGCCAAATGTAAAGAACTTCAAATCGGATTCTCAAACAACAACCACGACTTTGAACCCCTAGTCCTAAATGGCAAACCCCTTGAACTAGTCACCAGTGCCAAATTGCTAGGCATGATCATTAGCCATGATTTGAAGTGGAACATGCACACCTCTGAACTAAGTAGGAAATGTTCCTCTCGTCCCTCCTTCTTGAGACGACAACTCAAGAGATCCAGAGTTGCACCAAGTGAACTTGTGCTTTTCTACATGACATGCATTAGGCCTATCCTGGAATACGCAAGTCCTGTATTCTATCGTTCCCTACCAAACTACATTAGCGAAGATTTGGAACGGATCCAAAGGAAGGCTCTCAGAATTATCTATCCTAACCTGTCATATAGAGTAGCACTAGAAACAGCTGGCCTACCGAAACTTCATGAGAGGAGAGAAAGGAGTTCAACCAATTTGTTCGATGAGATAGTCTGTGATCCCACCCATAGTCTTCACAGCCTCCTACCCCCAAGGAAGAGTTGTAAATACGCACTGAGATGCAAAAGAGACTTCACTGTCCCCAAATGCAAAACCAAGCGTCTGAAAAACAGTATTTATTTTTAGTCATGTCTATAATATTTCTTGTCTTTCTTAATGTTAAAGCTGTATATATTTTACCTTCTTTTATTATCAGTATTTGTAAATATTCCGTAATTCAGCCTATGGCTGCAAGGTATAATATAGTATCTATCTATCTATCTATCTATCTATCTATCTATCTATCTATCTATCT
>CM042749.1:3743002-3753146 GCA_022496165.2 Catalaphyllia jardinei
TCTATCTATCTATCTATCTATCTATCTATCTATCTATCTATCTATCTGACTATGTAAATTAATTAGCATTGTTGTCATGAAGCTCTCTAGAACTTCTAATTTCAGTGGATCTTGTTAGCACGAAGCTCTATTGTTTTAGGGTTAGGGTCCATTGTTATTGTTTGTAGATCATTTTCTCAACCAATCCTGTGAGACGTTCTGAAGAGCTTCATGGCAACCCAAATAGCAATCCTCCTAAAAAAGGATCGAAAAAAGGTTACTAAATCTGAAAGTAATATTAGAGCAATTACTTTTGGGTATTTTACAGTTATGAATGTACTGTACGAAGGGCAGGATCAGGATCAATGCTGCAAGATCACTCAGATCATGGTGCATCAAAAGAACTCATGAATTCACTTGGCGCAAGGGATTTACTGGTTCCTTTGGTGCAGCGTGATTGGAGTGATCTTGTATCATTGATACTGATTGGCGCATCAAAAGAACCATCAAAGTGACCAGGGTTGATTCATTGGTTTCTTTGAAGCACCATGATCGGAGTGATCTTGCATCACTGATCCTGATGTGTGTCATCCTAAAGAAACCCACTTTACTTTAACCATATTAGGCAGATCACTTTGTGTTGTTCTTAAATGTTTCTTCTTTCCTTTTAGTGATGCACGATATAGTCGGAACAATGTTTAACAAACGGTTCATGGAGGAACTTTTTAAACCACAAGATACTTATTCCAAGAAAGCTATGAGAACCGTGTTTGACCGGCTGGCGCACGCATCAATTATGAGACTGAACTCGGCAAGCATGGACAAGGTAAGAGGATTTGGATACCCAGAGTCCGTCCTTTCTTAAACAGCAGCTGATAATCAAGTGGCTTGGATCACACAGTCCAGGTTCTAGACCTTGTCAGCTGTGGTCATTGCTAAATGTGTTCTTGGGCAAGACAATTTACTCTCACAGTACCTCTTTTTACCCAGGTGTATAAATGGGTTCTAGCAAATTTAATACTGGGGGGTAACCTTACGATGAACTAGCAGATCCTCCAGTAGGTGAGTCAAAATACTCTGGTTTCTCAATGCTATGAGAACTAGATCTAGAATAAGCTCTGGCTTTATGGACCACTAGGCGCAATGCAGACTTTACCTAACTAGGAGTTAAAATGGATGCTGGGTAATGTGTAGTTTAGAAAATATCCATACCCCCAACACAGACAGGATCCAAAATTGCCACCAGCTGGTCACCAATGCAGCTGAAAATCAAGTCTTTGTGACCAGAATTTTGACACTAGTCGCCATTAGTCAGATGACTAACTTTTAGCGCCCTGAACTGCCATTGTTTGGTTTCAAGCAAGAAAGTTACGTCTTGTCTCTTAGAAAATTAACTTCCACAGAGAATAATATAGATCAAAAATGAAGATTACTGTTGAATGACTCCCAAACCAGGTTTAATCCATGTACTGCTCAATGCATGTGTTTTCAGTGGTTTCAGCTACCAGCCATACTATTGGTGCAAGTCAGAAACACTTGCTTAATTTCCTTCCGAGCAGCATTGCTGCTTGCTTCATGTCTGGCTTCTGGAAGGCTTTATGCTGATGGCATGTAAGAAAATGATGTTACGTCCAGTCTCCAAACTAAGAGAGATATCTATTTGACGAAAACTCTATTTCAACTAAATTACCAGCTACACAATATTTCAATGACTTTATGCAAGAAATCTGACTCTTACGATCATTCAGGTGTACTTATAGGAACATTTTCACTCAAAGAAATGTCTTGAAAAACTTTGCATCTTTCTGTTTTGCTGTGATGGGAAAATTTTATTGATGCTTGTTGGCAACCACATTTTTCCATCTGGTGACTGGAAAAAAAATTTTAGTCACCAGTTGACGCCTGTCTAAACATTCCTCAAGTGCTAGTTCTACATGCACCACTTGATGAGATAGTCAAAACCAGAAATTAATTACCTTAATGTTGCAATGAAGATTGCATGAATTGATAAGTGAACAGATATTTCATATTCTTTTGGACAGAAGTTGTACAAAGCCTGGGTCACAAGCAGTCCCATTCCTTTTTAAGACAGTCCATTGATTGTGATGCAAATGAACATGCTAAAGGAAAAATGTTTCCTTTCATATATTCTTTTACATCACACTTGACAGACAGAGCATTTTAACGACTTGTGGCTCAATGGTTGATCAAAACATTGAAAATTACTACTGACAGATGAGCTATTTGCAAAACACTTGACTAATATTTTAATTATTAAAAGTTTAACCATGCATTTTTCTACAAAAGAACATTGTTTTGAAACATAGTGAGAATGACTGCTTGTTGAGTAACCAAAATTGACCATGCTTGTTTATCCCTCTTGGCAGCTCTACGACTTGATGACAATGGCTTTTAAGTATCAGGTAAACTGACTGTCAGTGTTTGAAAACCTTCACAAATAATATTATTTTGTAGTTGTATCTTTGTCAGCTTGGGGTAACCATCTCTGTTTATCTCATAAGTTACATTGTTATGATGAGTTTCTGTTTCCCATTATAATGATGATTTTGTAACCTGAAGAACATGTTTTTGTTGCCTGTTGCCATGAATTCCTTTTTCAGATTTAAGCAGATCATGTAGTCTGACATGTTTCTCAGTTATAATTGTTACTTGTGCAGGGAAAACCATAACTTTAAGAGCAAAGCATTGGTGAGATGCTTCATAATTGACGTTGTCAGCTTTTTAAATGTCAGATACAGTTGTTCATTGAAGATGCTGTCTGTTATCACTGACCAGCCTCTCTTTAGAAATCCATGACATTAACTCAGTCTGTAAAGGTAGCCTGATTAATCTTCATTCAGTTTACTGTTTTACTATGTCTTTGTAAGGTTTCTTTGTGCCTCAGACCCTCTGATGTTCTCTTGGTCACATACAATCACATGGATGCCATAAGAAGTTTTGCTTGTGATAATCCTGCCATAAGCAACCAAGTGGAAAATGTTTACAAACTTCTCTATGAGGTAATGTAGTCTTAACTACACAAACATTCTTCAATGTGAATTTCACTTATAAGCTTTTTGTGGGAGTGGACAGGAGATTCTATTGTCAGAATGCAAAGAAAATCATTTTTCAGGCTTGTCCTTGGGTAAGCTGTAACTACAATGTGCTAGCTAAAATTCATTCCCACTAGCCCCCAAAATCTCATTTCTTGTAGTTCTGTCTTTCAAAGAACTTTCACTACCTGCGATCAGTTAAGTGTCCAAAGCACAGAATGCAAAATCCATGGGCCTGGATCGTCGCCTTTTCAAGATTCAAGATTCAGTTTATTTGCCTTTTTTCCATGATAAATTAATGATTTATAGGTATTAAAATGTATGGCGAGGCTACCCCTAGAAACCACCCAGCTTATAGTTGAGGCCACCTCGTACATAACAATACAGTTACATTGGTATTGCTGCAATATGCGGCTTTGCCATTTCAGTAATATTATTTTACTAGAGACTATAGCAGTTTTTTCTTAAAGTCAGGAAAATTTGACAGAGAAGTGATTTGAACAAATCTGTAACAGAGCTGGAAATAGTAGCCAGTGCCAGAACTGTTAAATGTTTATGATGACTTTTAAACCCTACAAATAGAAATTTGTTGTATTCTTTTGAGTTGGTAATTGGTACAACTGATGTGCATCTTGATTTTCTTTCATGTATAGACATATGCCAATTTGACAGCAGGACAGTTTCAAATCATACGCCAGACTCTTCTTTCATTCTTCCAGGATATGCACATTAGGGTGGGTATACAAGACTGTTGCCTTACAACTATATCAAGGAGCCCAGAAGGGCAAAAGCTGAGAATTTAGGAGCCCAACCAGTAATGGTTTGCGAGCTGTTGCCAAAAAACTAGGTACCCAAAGCATTTTCTTGGGTGCCCCAGGCTGCTGGGCTCCTGCAAGGCAGCAGCCTTGGTATATGTGTGTGGAAATTAAAATATTAAGGACATGTTACCAAACAGAGAAATTAATCAACTTTTGTGGTCCAAACTGTGATTTGTCGTGTTTGATTTTACATACATGTCGTGTACATGATTGTGTAGGCTCACTGCTCTTATTTGAAAAGTTATAAATTAAAGCATCAAGTCTGCACTAATATTTTCTGAATTAGCTCTCAGAAATAGTGACAGACATTCCAAAGGCAAATGCTACTGTAGTTAACAAAATAAGCACCCTCCTTCAGTCACAAAAAACTTGACTGTTAATCTTGTGTGTTGGTTACTATTTAGTATTCTGATCCTTATAATTATTCATTTTCTCTTCAGTCTTGTTATTCTTGTTGTAGGTTTCTATATTTCTAAAAGACAAGGTTCAAAATGCCAATGGCAAGTTTGTTTTAGCTTCTGATGGTCCTGTTCCTTGGGACACTGAAGTGCCTGGATCAATCAGGTGATGAACCACATTTGATCATCCTTACAAGCCATAAACATAGACTGTACACAGATGAGGCGGATACAGGATTTTAGTGAAGGGGGTTTGAAATACAGACTACTGAAGGCAGTCCCCTGTAGGGGTGTCTGCAGCTGTCCTCTCTTCAAAAAGTCTTGAAGTTCAGGTCTTTGGTACTGCGATTTCAGCATTCTGAGGCCAAGTTAGAGTGTTAGGGTGTGTCATTCTTTTTATATTGGGGGGCTTTACCACACCCCTTGAATCCACCCCAGCAGAGAACAATCTAGGTTCAACATAGCAAAGAAACAGAAAGACTGGCCAGGGGTTAGACTAAGTATTACCATAGTATGGTCCAAAGCAAGCTTAGTTAATAGGTTGTTGAAAGACTTGTACACAACTTTATGAATGAGAAAGTCCTGTTAAACCTTTAACTAGCAAATTGGATTGGCTTTAAATTAGAAAGCTCTTTGAGTTGGTAAAATTAAGGCATTTGCCCTCTTTTCTAGTGATGTCACTAATGATCTTATCCTGTTAGAGTGCAATTTAGTTATTTAGCCATTGACTCCTGTGCCGGACATAACTGACTATGACAAGCATTGACCTTTCTTGCACTTCTGTTGTCAACATCGCCTTTGACCAAAATTGGCATCATCTATATTAAAGTTCTGCAGGAGGGAAAGATCTTTCCAATGATACCCAGATCAGAGTGATCGGCTCAGTGGAGCCTGAAATATCCATGAAAATGGTCTGAAATGTGAGTGGAAACTCAAGGAATTTGCTACACATAAAATTGTCTGTCTTGACAATGCTCTCTCAGAAATGTTTGAACTGGATGCAAGCCCAGTAGGTGGTCAATCACTGCCGCCAACCTCATTCCCAGGGTCTCTCATCTTACTGCCTGGGGCAAGCGAGGAGAGACCCTGGTTGGGTCTGGTCATATGCTACTTTGACAATATTAAGAACATCAGGGAGGGGTCCTCTGTAATCAGGCAGTTTGTCGTGCTGCGACCGCCATGAACCCCAATGTTCAACAATAGCCTTTGGGCTGAAATTTCGACTAGTATCTATTCTGGTGTTTATCTGAAGGTTAGGAAAGTCTGTCTTGGGACAATTTACCATGGTCGTGATGTTCTTGCCGTCCTACCCATTGGATTTATGGAAAATAGGTTATATTTCAACTGTGGACGTCGAGCAGCGCAATTTTATTTCGAAGTGATAGTTATTAACTGTTGTTTCTCCTTTGAATGCCCGCGATCAGATTGATCCAAAAAAAAACATAGAATGTCTCTAGGCAAACGTACAGCTTTCTCGAAGTAAAGCTACGGCTGTCTGACTGGAAAAGCGGGACAAAGATAAATATGATATTCATGATAAAGGTGAAACACACTGTGCTTGCAAACAGTTCTAGTCTAAATAGCCGGGTCCAGCATCGCAACATAGAATGCAAATAAGAAATATGTTTGCACTGAATATATTAATCTTTGTCATTGTACAGCCAATACTTAGAACGTAAATCATATCTTACAATAGAAACGAGCAAAAACAAAGTATAAGCAATGGTAAATTACAGAGGTGTCAAACTCTGTGAAGCGACGTGCAGTTAACAGCCAAAACCATGCAGACCTATGACCTCTAAAAATGTTATAACACGGTCAAAAGGCTCCACTCTACTCATAATTTCCATTTTTCCTAACAGCATGGCATAAAGTACCCCTCAGAAACATGCGTGAAACAAGGAAAGGTCAAGAGGCTGAAACTGATTAAAATAGAAATGCACAGTTGTCTAGAACTGTTGGAGTCTTGTAGGCGCATCACGTATATTGATTTATGATATAGGACACAATAAAAACTGCATTTTTCTTTTTCTAGCCTCCTTTCAGCCGAATATAAATCCAGTTTATCAGCAACAACGGCGAAAAGCAGACCGCGATGAGTCGGTGTTCTATCATCCTTAAGCTTTGTGCAAAGTTCAGCGCACCAACGGCGTGGTGATACTTCAGTAAATCTTTTCACTGTCTCGCTCCTTTCAAAGTGACTTTGGCTTTCAGTGATCAAGGCCCTAAATATTCTAAAATTATTAAATTGTGGCTCGCAAGACCTCCATAGTAGACGTGGTTTTGATTCATTCCGCAGTAAAAAGTGACTCAAACATCTTCCATACACAGCCTTGGTGGTGGCTTGCAATTATTCTTTTGCCTTCATGATGAGATTTTTACAATATGTAATGTCCCTAACTGAACCAGACCACACAACCTACAGCAACTTGGATTTCCACTATCAGATGATGGATAAGTTTTCCTGGGCGTTGGTAAAATATCACCGCCATTCCTGGTTTATTTTGGTGACAACATATTCTGCTCTCCCCTGGGCTAAGTGTAGACAAAATTCCTACTAGGGCGCTCTCCCTTCAACAATTTAATTGTAATCTCCCGGATTCTGGGAGACACGTGACCAGACCCAACCAGGGTCTCTCCTCGCTTGCCCCAGGTGGTAAGATGAGAGGCCCTGGGAATGAGGTTGCACTGCCACAAAAAGATAAAAAAAGGAGCAAAAAAATGAGAAGCCTGAAGATGTAGGCCACTGTCTAGTCCGAAAGCAAGCTTCTCAATGCATACCCAAGCAAAAACATTGTAAAATGCAGTGCTAATGGAAAGAAAGGCATGCTGTCAGCTAATTTGGCTGATATCCAGGCTGACAATTTCCAAATGTCTAAAAGATGTGATTTGCCTAAAAGCTCCAAGAGTCAATGGGTTAATGGCCTGTCCAGAAATGATCTTTCTTACTTTACCCAAGAGTTGTTACTTATTTTCATACGAATGCATTGACTATACAAACAGGACTTGGACTTTTTGATTAGTGCTTCTTCAGCCATTAACCTGTGTTGTTTCCATCAGAAATACAATACAGATCTACCTGTATGTCAAAATAAAACTCCCTGATAATTTGTATGATTTTGTTACAGATATTTTAATGCCCAAGGTCAGGTTTCTAGAACAAGTCATTTTGTCACAGGATGCCGTCATCAGCTAGCAGACAAGCCAGGGTCATTTGAACTTCTTGGTGACCGAGTCATAAAACTTGGAACCAACATGTATGTTGATAATTTATAGGAAATGTTTTCTAAACCCCTTGAGTTGCTGACCATTGTGATCATAGCATTTTCACTGAAAATCAGTGTCTAGTTAAAAAAGTTCAAAATCTATCTTTAAGGTCATAAAAATCTCTTTAATGCTATAATGCTATAGATGTTGCCATAATTTGATATCCACATGACATCACAACCATGGCAAAATGAGCAGTCTTCTAGAAAGCCTGCTACGAAAGTTGCTTCCAGTATGCTGGGAGTTTGACTAAACTCTTACAATTTTGACATACTCAGTATGTCACATGCCGTGGGCATCTCAGGGGAAAAATTTGTGATATAATGAGTATGTCACATTGTCACTCAAGAGGTAAAACTATTCCACCAGTCACATTTGTGGTGAAAGTGTCAGACTTTTAAGTGATATCACTGTTATTACACTTGGAACTCCTATAATGCCAATGTATGATTAACAATTATTCCATGAGCACACGTTGGATATGAGTTGATAGCCAACGAGGTGCGTATAATCATCTCATATCCAACAAGCGTGAGTGGAATAATTGTTTTATTAAAAACGCCCCCAAAATATAGAAAACTAAACTACAATAAAAACAGAAAAGCCAAAAAAAAAATCACGCATACGCTCGCCATTTTTGTATATCATGGTATAATGGCTCATATACCATGATGGCTTAGCCAATGAAAACTCTCAAATTGCATTATCCAATGATCCAGTTTTTAATAATGTTTTTTACCCTACAAATATTTTTCACTACATGCTCAGATTTGAAAATTGGGGAATATTCTCAGTTTTTGCTGGGGAATATTTGTCATGTGATGCATTTAGACCAATCATGCAGGAGCGAAAATATTTGATGAATTCTAAACGGCGATATATAAAGTTTGTAGTCAGCCTGAGACTTGCTCTTTGGTGTTTTCTGTTTAACCAGGTATACATCCTCTAGAGCAGTGGAAACAGTAATCAGCCCTCCTACACCTTCTGCTTCTGCTGCTTCTGGCACTGCCGCTAAGAAAGCCCCTGGAAGCTCTGTGTCAGTAATGTCAGAAGTGGTAGGTATTCGTATCTCTGTAGGTGTTATTGTTATTCATCCTCATGGGATTCATTTGCAATGCAACTGGTTTTCACAAGAAAAACCTTTTGAACTTAAATTCGTTAAGAAAAACTTTCCTCCGGATTGTCAATTGAAACCAATCCACCTCATATCCAGTGCCCGGCCCTTAATGAAACCCTTGCATTCTTGCATTGTTGTGTCTAAATGCATTTAAGAATGAGAGTTAAATATGCTGGATATAGTCAGAGGCACTTATGATGCAAAGAACCTAACAGTTTTCAGATTTTTCTTTGTTACCAAAGGAACCCAGTTAAATGTAGTGCATGCATAGTAAGTCAAAAAATTGTGATTGAATGCAGAATAGCTTTCTCGGAAATATGTCTACTTGTATTTCTTGAGAACCACTCGTTAGAATTTCACAAAATTTGGCCCGAAAATATTTTAGAAAATATCTAACTAGAGTATTGAAAAAAATGTGAACTTTCACCATGGAAATCCTAGATATTCTAGTGAACCTTATGGGTGTCACCGACTTCGTTTTTCTTTTTTGGAGAGAACATGCGCGTAAGAACACCTAAATCTGAGTAAATTGGGCATTGTTAGCTGTTAAGTACTGAAGCTTTTAATGAACACAATACTTCATCGAGCACATGGCAGACATGATCTTGATCACAACTCAATCTTACGTAACAGCACATGCACTGGGTACAGATGCACCCAGACTCCACCTGGGAGAAAATACACCACATCTCCCCCTTCCTAGTGAACCCTACAAACAACAAATGGCAAACTGAAGGCAGTTTACGTAAACAACCTCGTAGCAACTAGTAATGCTAATGGACTCAGTCACTAATAACATCCAAAGTCAATCCTAACAGTTCAAGTCTAAACAGAACTTTAGATTGTTTCAATTAATCTGTCTGGAGCATTCTAGAGGATCAGTGAAGTGGGGGGTAAGCCACCTCTGAAGATTGTGTGACAACAGGTGGAGCCTTGTCTACGGCTGGGACTTTCTCCTGTGCCTGCCTTTGGCCTGACTCCATTTCACCACGTACATTTGCTGGACTAACTGATGGCGCCTGAACACTGATGGCTTGGAACACATACTAAGTGGAATAGCTAGTGAAATATCGCGCAGGGTTGGGGTGGGGGGTTGTTCTGAGATTCTATTTCTCTGCTAGGGTCTGTTACTGCTCTGTCCATACTGTCCCTTGGACGTGACACTTCCACACCCTTCCATCGTTCAGCACAAAGCAGAACCACATATGACCTCAGTCTGCTTTGCTCAGCCACCAAGCCAGGCCACCAGGTGTCCCCTTTTCTGAGGTCTTTCACAAGGACCCTGTTGCCTGGGTAGAGCTCTCTGAACTTCAAGTGCACATCGTGCGTTGCCTTCTGCTTAGCTTGGGAATCCATGACTTCTCCCACATTTGGACGAAGGAGGGACAACTGAGTTCAAAGCTCCTGGCCCAGGAACAGACTAGCGGGAGTTCTACCGGTTGTAGGATGCTTTGTCGACTGATATGTTAGCAGAAAGTTTTCAATTCGTTGTTGAATTGACAGTTTGCTGCC
>CM042749.1:3753246-3760746 GCA_022496165.2 Catalaphyllia jardinei
TGGTGATCGTTGATGCTGCCGTTGTATTTTGCGGCATGTAGAAAATCTCAGGCCATGGGGAATGTGCATCAACAAGAATTAAGTAGTGGCTCTTCTCATCTTCTAGCGAAATCGATGTGAATGCGATGCCATTGATTACTCAGCCACAACCAGGGTGCTAATGGAGCTGCCACCGGTGGCTTTCTAACTTGCTGACAACAACTACAGTTCCTCGCAGTCTGTTTGATTTCCAAATCAACATTTGGCCACCAAAAGTAACGGTGTGCCAACTCCTTCATATGGACAATGCCTGGATGACCCACATGTAATTCCTCCAACATATCCTTCTGGTAGTGGGTAGGGATGACCACTCGTATTCCCCATAATAGACAATCTTGTTCAACTGACAACTCGTAATGACGGTGGAAGAAAGGTTGAGAGAAGGTTCAGAATGAGACGTAAATCTTCAATGTGTTGAGGCTAACCACTCTTTACAAACTGCAACACTCTGGACAGCACTGGGTCAACTTGTGTTGCGTGGGTTATCTCTTTGTGTGTGATGGGCAAACAGTCTACCAGATGCTCTTCGACCTTGAAGACAGCCGTTGACGATAAAGGTAGGCGTGATAATGCATCTGCCACAGTGTTTTGCTTGGATGGCACAAATTTAATGCTGTAATTAAAGGCTGCAAGAATAATTGCCCAACGTTGAAGATGCATAACAGCCAGCGATGGAGCCATCTTGGGCCCAAAGATGTGTTCCAGTGGTTTGTGATCCGTTGGAATTGTGAAATGTCGAGTAAGTGGAACCGCTTTAAACCAAACATGATTGCCCGAACCTCTTTATCAATCTGACCATAACGCTTTTCATGTTCATTCAGTGTTTACGACTCATAGGCAATGGGACAGCATGTCCCATTTGGATATACGTGCATAATGATCGCGCCTAGTCCGTAAGGCGATGCGTCAATGGACAACTCCACCAGGAGGCCTGGATTATAATGCATCATGGTGGTTTCTGATGTTTGTGCATTTTTGTTATCACCGAAGGCTTGATCACAATTTGCCGTCCACTTTCATGGTTTGTTGCCCAATAGTTTGTAAAGTGGATGGGCAAGAGTGGACAACTTGGGAATGAAGTTGCGCAGTGCTGCTAGCATTCCTAGAAAGGAATGAAAATTCTGTCACGTTACGTGGAGTGGGCGCTTCCGGATAGCCTTAAGCTTCTCATCAGTTGGCTGGATTCCCTTCTCCGAGAAGCAAAGACCGAAGTATATCACAGAGGGTGCCATGAATACACTCTTGGGGAGCTCAACTTTCAGGCCATACTCCTGGAACTGCTGAAACACTGCTTCTAGATTATGCAAATGTTTGTCATCCTGAACACCTCCCACTAGCAGATCATCCATTATAACGCAAGTTATAAGTTATAAGTAACACTTGCTCAATAAAACGTTGCCAGATAGCTGGACTTCACAAAATTCCAAATGGCAGTCGAGTATATCAAAATAAGCCCTTGTGGGGCTTTTCTTTCTTGTTTCAAGTCTATATTATGTAATTTTCTGAGCACGAATAAAAGATTGTTGTTGTGATTATACACTCTAGCTGTGTTGGTTGAGTGGAGGAGAGGAGAGGAGAATTTAATGTGATGCTGGATAAGTAGAGTGGAGGTGACTTTATTTGTGATGGTGGAGTCAAGTAGAGTGAAGAAGAGTTGAGTGATGATGGTACAGTCCAGTTGTATACCTGTAGTAATAATTGATTCAAATTGTAATTATTATTGCTGTAATTTTTATTATTTAATGTTGCAAGGAAGCTGTGATAGAGAGTGTAGTGGAGAATTTGTAAAAATGGACTTTGACCCAAAAGTTACATAGAGATTTTTATAGGGTCGAGGTAGTTGAGGTCTAAAATCTCAACCGGTTATAAGTTATCCAATTTTGGGACACATTTGATCTTCCGAGTGTCTTATTTCTAGTTCCTTGAAATCTTCTGTGAGACGGACATGTTGTCTATCTTTCTTCGGCTTTGGAGAGGACTTCCCATTAGGACATTCAGATTGCAAATGACCTGTTTTGTGACACTTAAAACACTCTGCACCTTTGTATCTGCAGTTATCCTGTGTGTGATTCGTCCAAAATCATTAAATCCAAGCAAAGCTATAGCAATGGCCGTCTGCCCTATCATTGTTCATTTTAGTACTTAGCATGCATGCTTGATGCATGATGTGGTGTGTGAATTTGCCTGTGCAGTAAGGATGTGTAGAAACAATTAGCACAAACGTCCTTAAAGGAGCTACATCACAGTTAAATAGTTTGAAAAGTTTAGCCTAAATTTTTCAATTTCATTGTTTGTAATCCATGTCAATCTTCTCCATACGTAACCATCCTTGTTCCTGTATGTTTATTACTATGTCTTTGGTGTTTTTCTGTCTTCGTAAAGTATTATTGATGATGCTAAATAAATCCTGCAGGTATGCTGGGGAAAGCCCTTTAATCATTTTAAACATCAACATCGCCTTAAGCTTTTTCCTTCGTGTGGAGAGATTGTCCCAGTGTGAGTTAGTCTTGATTGGTTTTAGTTTTACTCCTGATTTGATGGAAAGGTGGGGCAAGTTTTTGAAGCAAACCGTGTAGCGTAGGAATGAAAAACTAGTAATAATAAATTATTAGTTCCCAACACTCATTAAGTGTATACTGCTCTAGAGCTGTTGATGTTTTTGTCTTTTTTTTCAAGTTGAATGCAATGACTTTCCATCCACTGTTAGAAAGTTTGTATCTGGTCCATCCATGGTCTTTTTTGTTCTGTTGTTGTGGAGGTATTTTTTTTAATGTTCTGACATTTTACTGATTGAACATATTTTTTTCCAGGAAACATCAGATAACCCAAATCCCCTTGCTAAGGCTGAGCTGAACCTCCTAGCTCATCTTGTGGTAGGATCAAATAAGAAACAGGAAAGTAAGTTATTGTGATCGCTTGTGAGAACATGTACACTCCGGACATTGTGCATGATTTCTAGATCAGGATTATAAAGTATATGAAAATAATATATTTTTCTGTTATTTTAACATTAAAGTTGTTTAGTTAATCCTCTTTTTTCCATCACTCCTATGTAACTGAAATGAAAACTAACCTCTTACTAAACTACCTTGCTCGAGCCTTACTGGGGAATATCGGCCTGTGGTCATTTTTTGTACAGACCGAGTGCAGTGAGGTCCATAAAGAACCAATCAGAACGCTTGTATTTCTCAAGACTACCTTGCCATATAATAATGAAATATACTTTTTTCTGTAGATCAGTTTAGGTTAAACCTCTTCAGCACAGATGAAGAAGAAGAGTGAGTCTTTTTTGCTCATAACTAAACCTTTAAAGAAAAAATAACAACCTTAAAAATTAGCTATAGTAAATATTTAATAATATTATTATTTAATGAGTTCCACTTGAAAATGTAAAGATTATCATAGATGGTATTTGCCTTTTTGAAACCAGAGGTATAAAAACCTGTTTAGCCAAAGCAGGTTTTAATATGTGGGTTACTGTCTTACTTTGTGGTTGCAAATTTATATTGCAAGAAAATACATCGTACAGTTGTTAAGAAATACTGCATACATGTACATATGATAATCAAACCCAAGTTTATTTATTTTTTTGGTTATTAACAAGTATATCTCCTTCACAGACATCAAGAACCTAATTAAGAACCTATTTTGCCTAAGTTACTAATAACTACCCCAAAATACAACAACCTGCATGTACTTTGCCACCCTTCAGAAATGAAGGTTATCAGACATGGGTTTTCACTGTAGTTGTTTGGTGCTGACATACATTCCCTAATTAGAGACAATTCCATCATGAAGGCTTATGAGGTCATCTAGGTAAGAACAGAATTTTTTGTTCATCTTACAATATTAATGTTTTTTTCCTTACAGGCAAGCAGCCATCCAAACCCACAAAGAAGCCCCCCAAAGAGTCATCAAAATAGACGCCACAAAGGTAACTGTAGCTGAGAAGCTTGAAGTATGTTTACGTAATATTTTCTTTCATCATGTGATAATTTTTCACGTATTTCTCAATATTTTTACAAGATAACTACCGTAAAGACTCGTGTATAAGCCGCATCTTTTTGCTTAAGTTTTGGGCCATAAATCACGGGGGCAACTTATACACGAGACCATTCCTTTTAGAGAGAATAAACTGGCTCGTTGTTGTCACAAATTCAACTGAAAACCGTCAGTAGATAACGATTAAACATAATGAAACCTGTTGTTTATCGATCACCGCTTTCAGTGGCTCCCAAATGAGCCATTTGTTAGAATCTTCAGGACGGTTCTAAACCCGACTCTTGCTCGCCAGTAGTTCTTTCAAGAGTTTCATTTGTACTTTGTTTCAGCAGTTAACTCTAACTGGCATGGAACCTCCAATCCTCCGCATCCTCTGTGACCGATCACTTCAATGCAACACTGATTTCTCTACTATGTGCAAGAAAATACCACGCAATTCGGGAAAACTTGCAAGGCGAATGGCCAGCAATTTCATCGCCCTTTACTACTTTCACGCCGTGTTTGTTTAGAAACAAGTTTTTCTCTGATTGATGGCCTAAATAGGTCTTGATAAACATGATATCCATGAACAGCTGATGCAAAAGCAAACATTTCCATGTTCTGGCGTCCAGACTTCCCTCGTTAAATAACTGCATGGTTACTAAGCAAACGTTTTGCATCGTTCTCCTGCATTTATTTTCCTTCAAATTTATTTTCCTTCAAATTCCGTTGTTTTGTTTCAACTGTGGGCTTTAGCAATGAAGATAACTGTTGTCAGTTACAGGGAATAGGGAAATTGATTAAGAGAAGCTTTTAAAAGGTATTTTCAAAGTTGATTAACTTATTGATGTCACTGGAACTGAATACACAGATTTGGTCAAGTTTATTGTTAACAT
This sequence comes from Catalaphyllia jardinei, assembly GCA_022496165.2. Taxonomy (NCBI): domain Eukaryota; kingdom Metazoa; phylum Cnidaria; class Anthozoa; order Scleractinia; family Caryophylliidae; genus Catalaphyllia; species Catalaphyllia jardinei. The sequence goes on from CM042749.1 coordinate 3,758,163, forward strand.
CTTCTGAGAACAAACGATGAACTTTTTTTACATGTCAAGTGCTTTTTTAAGTTCTTATTTTTTTTTCAAAACCATGCTTGAAAGTTGGGGGTGTGGCTTATACACCAGGGCAGCTTATACACAAGTCTTTACGGTATACATGTATGGTAAAGATGGTGTCTTTTAGCAGTTAAATGTACATGTGATGAAAAACGTTGATTTAGTCAGTGGAAAATCAAATATTTTTTGACTGTAAATGTAATATGTAATCTCCCAGGACATGATTATTGCAAGGAAATGTCACAATTAAATTCTCCTATACTCGACTGATGAAATTGTGTAAGATCAGCTAATAATAATAATAATAATAATAATAATAGTAATAATATATATTACACATATACAATACAAATATTTTCTTATGCGCATAACAAACGATAAGATCACAATAGGTTGAATTAAAAGCTTAAAAAAAAGTCAATGAAAAAGCTATCTTAAAAAAGTATGTTTTGAGAGCTAGTTTAAAAGATGTTAGGGTGTGAATGTTTCTGATCTCCGCTGGAAGACTGTTCCGCGGTTTCAGAGCAGCCGACTGAAAGGCTCAGTCACCAAGTATAGGTAGGCACCGTGCGTTGGCTGGCACCCACAGAGTTGCATTCCTAGACCTAAGACCACATCTTGACCGGGGAGCGACAGCTAGGAGAATATTTATGTTTATCTTGGGAATATAAAAGCAGGGGTGTTAACCTTTTTAACAGCTCCTATGGCTGAGTATGCCTGATGGATTCTTGATGTTACACGTGAACTTTCCTGAAGTTGCTAAAATTCGCTCAAAAAGAAACAAGTTTGCTATGGGTGTGAAGATCTTGGCTACCGGTGAATCAAAACTCAATGATAGCCATGACAAGGGTGAATATAACGATGTGTTATGTTTTTTAGAAGGAACAAAGGCAGGAACTGGCTCATCTTATGAATGAATTTTCAATTGAAGGATCTGGAGACCGTAAGTTTTGAACTTTTGATCATAAACATTTGAAGCCAGCCCTTAATTCCAGGAAGAGGTGGCTTGGGAATTACATTGCACTGTAATTTTGTTGGCTAGGGCAAATGATGTAATCAATGGCTGCCACAAATTTTAAAAGGTCTATTGCAGAATATTGTTTGGCTCTTGAGCAAGACAGATAAAGTATGATGTATAAATTGAATGGTACAACTTTTCCTTGCACATCTCATTTGTATTTTGAAACACTTTTCACAAGTTATCCTTTTTAGCACTAGAAAGTCTCCCAAAAATTAATTTATGATACAGTAATATATTTTTTAATGGCCACTGTGTTCTGAACAGAGTGCCAGTCTTTTGCAAATATTTCGACATGAAAAACTAGTAGTTTTGTTCTACAAAAAGAGTCATTAAAAGTTCCATATCTGCAACTAAAGGTTTAATTTTTATACAAATATGCTTACTTTTATTTTAAAAATATCAAGGAACTGTAGCCAGAATGACGCATAATATAATACAATATTACAAACGTGCTGTGACTAAAAATATTTTAAAGATACAAGCTTTTAACTACCTGAACTGCAGTCTTCAACGGGTGAAAAACGTTCAAACACTATATTTACTTTACTTTTAGCACCTGTTTCATCATTTCATCTGTGGAAGACTGAAGTTTAAGCAGTCTAAAGCTTATGTTTTTAAAATATTTTTTTAGCCAGAAACGTTTTAAATTTTACAATTCTGTTTTGTTAATTTTCTTTGTAGGTGAAAAGGGTGATGAGCTGTTAGACTTGATGGACCAGGCTTAAAATGGATTTCTTCTCAGGCAGAAAAAAATTACATACATCACTGTTTGTAAATAGTGCCAGGTTTTCTTTCATTCAATTAACTGATTCAAATGATCTGGAAACACAGCAGTGGATAAAAAGATTCTTTAGATCAATGTTATATTTTCAAGTTTTGTTTAACTTTGTCTTGGATTATACTGTACTTCAGTGCATATTCTTTTAGTCGGTCCAATGATTTTATTTATTGAATTAATTAAGCCGTACTTTAGAGTGAGCACTTTTTAATTTCTCGAGGACGAATTTGAAATAAAATAATTAATTTCTTAGTGCCCTCATTCGCGTGTAAATAGCTGAAGATAATTTTTACTACGCTTGCCTACAATAGTAGCTAGTGAGCAGACTCTATACTTAAGGATGACGGGTGAAAACACCTTTGGTGAAAACAAAGCGAGAAGAAATAAGATAGAAGAGGGCGGAGTGAAGAGAGAGGAGGGGAGACACTCCAGCCCTCGCACCATTCCCCCTCGGCCATTTCACATCTCATCCGGGGGTCATGTAAGCAGGTCTCGTGAGGTCTGACATGAATGACTTGCTACCCCTTAAGAGTACAATGGAACAAACAACAGAAACAGTGCCCCTAGCCCTAACACAACAACAGCTGCTACAATGATAAAACAATAACAGCTTACAACAGCTGCTACACTTCTGTCAGCCGGATTCTTCTTGGCCATTCCAGTCGCTGTCAGACCCTCCACCCGTAGGCTGTTAATAGGCTAGTACAAAAGGTGTCCTGTAAGGAGCTCCTCGGTCTTCCAAAGTC
>CM042749.1:3765746-3805211 GCA_022496165.2 Catalaphyllia jardinei
AGTTCCGATTTGTATATAACTGGAGAATGTTCAGCCATTTGTCCAGCATGAATCTCAACACTTGGAGTTCAACCCTTTTAACATGATGACAGTCATGAAGTCGAGCAGTAGTACCCAGCTCTCCTCTACTTCAGATCTCCAGTAAGAGGCGAGGGGTTTTTTAATGGAACAAATAAAAGCTCTTCTTAAATCAGTGAACTGCAAAAGAGAAACAAAGAAGAGTATTTGAATTTTGCTTCGTTCCGAGTTAAACTAGGAAGAACGAGAACACTATAACGACTGGACCATTGTGTGTTACTTTTTGGAACCTCCAAGGGAAACGAAAATTGGTTCAGTTGAAAAATCGAGAAACAGGGTAAAATTACAGTTTTTGCCTGAGGAAGGAAAAACGACGAAAGGTGAAAGGCGTCTTCAGTAATCAAATTAGTTGATATGACTCTCCTATTAAACCTGCCCAGGTTGATGATATAAACAGCACAAGATACTAAATACTCAAAGTTTTTTATGTTCTGACTTATGAAACTTTCCTAGGAACGTGGTGAAATGGCATTTTTAACTACTTATAAGAAAGCTTTCCTGGGGCTTGTTCCAAAGCCCCCTAAAGGCGCGCACCTTCGCCGCTCGATTATCTTTATCTTCGTTACGAACTCAAAGAAAAATGCATGCCACGCCCCTTGGGAGGTTCGAAAAATCCAGAGAGTGAGAAATTGAGATTTCACTGTGCTAATAAATTCTTACGTGAGACTTCGCAGGTTTGAACTTGAGTCTGGCGTGTCTTCTTCCCAACTCCAGCACGTAACCTGCAAAGGTTTCTGGATCGTCGAGAGAGGACACCGAGTTTTCGATAGCCGCCATTAATCTTCTGGGGTGATCATTGCCCCTGTTTATATCTTCAACTGAGATATCTTTAAAGCTAGTGAAGCTAGACTTTAATTTAGGATTCATCGACAGAAATCTGTGAAGAAAACGAAACAAATGTTACACTCATTCATTTTAATCCAGATTCAATGATGCCGGGCTAGGTAAAGTTTAGTCTACATACAAGCCAAGTGGCTCATCAGGCCAGAGCTTATCTTCGGTTCAGGAGCACAAAATGACTACTCCATCGCAGGGTTACCCCCTCATATCACTTTTATAATCCGTCAAATATTTTCGCTCACGCGCGATTGGTCTAAGCATGTCAAGTGACCGAATATTTCCTTGCTGACGAAAGACATATTTTCTAGAGCCAAGAAAGCCTGGCAAACATTGAAAGAAAGTTGTAAATATCTTACCAATGGCTTTCGACACACGTCTCTGAAATGAAATAAAAATTACATGTCCCGAGCAGGATTCGAACTCGCGTCTCCCCGTTACTAGTCGGGCGTGATATCCACTTAACAAATTGACGTGAGTTTTTCATGCGTCTTTCCTGTCATGAATTTCGTCATAACATTGTCAAAGTAGCTGTGGATCCACGGGGCGATGGCTGAGTGGATCCCGGCAGACTACTTTGACAATGTTATGACGAAATTCATCGTCAATAACAGGACAGACGCATTAAAAACTGACATCAATTTGTTTTGATGATAACAAACTATTAAATTGTCCAACCTCGTTCCCGGGGCCTTGTGCCTGTCCGCTTATTGACAATGAAAATTCCAGCAGTTATCGTAAAATACACCATCGGGTCAACCACGCTGGATACATGGCAACTTACTGATGTTTAGAAATAGAACGCAGTCAATCCACATGACATTTTTCTCTCAAGACATTTGTGTGTATCATGGCTAAATGGCCCCCCCCCCCCCCCAAAAAAATCGATTAATGTACCCTCGTGACGTAGCCCCTTGAAAAGAGTCTGCTGACGGTCTTTTCTCGTCTCGCCTTCTTCCCCACTCGGCCATACCACCCCTGTCTCGCCTTCTTCCCCACTCGGCCATACCACCCCTGTCTCACGCGGCTAACGCCATATCGCCCTTTTGCGTTCGCGATGACTAAACGCTCGTACTAGTGACCGAAAAAAACCGGCTGCCAGCAGACTAGAAACTGATTTGAAACGTAGTGACTTAGTGTTCCCTTAATTACAAAGAACCTTGAAAATAAGTGTTCACTGTTAGCTGCTGTGAAACCTGACACAGGTACTTGAATAATATCAGACGAAAATTAGCAAGGCTGATTGCACAGTATAGCGATATATTTTGGAAAATATATCCCTATACTGTGCAATCAGCCTTGCTTTTTTTCGCCTGTTATTCAACTTATAGCTGATCAGATCCTCTACAACGAGAGGATCCGGTACTTGTGTTTTGTCACGGTACTCCTTGCAAAAATTACTACTTGAATAATATGATTGAAATTAATTCTATCGCATATTGCGTTTACTTAAAATTACAGCCGATATAGACCGGTTCACGCCCTAACGGGCATTATGGGTAATCAGGGCAAGATTGCAAAGAAACAAAACGGCAAAATGTACGTTTATCTTCATATTTCCATTCTGAGGTTCATTTTCGAGAGGAAACTAATACTGTAAGTAGAGAAACCCCTTTTCTGTATTTACTAGCGTTTCTGAGTCGATTGAGCTGGGCATTAGCCTACTTCTCAGAGTAACGGAGACGTTATTTTGGTGGCTCGAGCGGCTAAAACTTGATCGAATCATTCGATTTTAACTGTAAAATAAATTCGTGCGCCCACAACATTCACTCGATCGACTCAAAAACGCTGGTAAACCTAGAACAGGGGTTTCTCCGCCTGCTGTATATGTTTCGTCACCAGATGTGAAATCAGAACGGAAATATATAGAAAAACATTTGTTTTAGGGCTTTGCTTCTTTGTAAATTTGCCCCGAATACCCATATTGCCCCTTTGAGCGTGAACCAGCCTATGATCATTTTTTCTAAAATCATGGCGTTTAGTTTCTGTTCAGACAAATTACATGTTAACTTGAAACTACTGAAACTAGCGCAGTGCAAGTTGAAATCATTGCGATAATGAAGTACAGAGTGAGAAAGGGAAGAATTTTGCTTTCCGTTTCACTCATGATCCTAAAAAATGATACATTTCGTTTTTAGGTGCATGGATTTAACTAAACTTGTGGACCGAAGTGTGCGGAGTGTAGTACATGTGACACATTTCTTTCCGAACTTTGCTGGGCGTCAGAATTTGTCGATTTTGTTTTTATGCTGATCAAGTTCTGTTTGACAAAGTCACGTCACTGATATTGTCTGAAAGATAACTTAGCGGCTGTAGGAGGGTTCGAATGGATCCGCCTATACGGTTGTAATTCTACTTTTACTGCTTTCAATTATAATTTGGCAAGCCTTCCGTCTTGTTATGTAACGAGATAAGCTTACTTTTCTATTCTTTCTAACTTTTATCTCAAGATTTGCATTTTCTTAATCTACTGAAAAGTTCAACTTTCTACCTCTTCAGTTTAGCTAGACGCAGCGCTTCTGCTAAAATCTTCAAAATGCCAGTGTTGGCCGATGTGCAAAAGAAAAAACGATATCTGAATAACTTTAGAAAATGATGTTATAATCTGACTATTGGGTATGAATATGTGATCAAATCACAAACAAATTCAAATAAAAGTCATAAATGAAGTGAATTTTGACAAATTAGACGGTTCTTAACCGTTTACTGACGAGTCAAAAGCAAATGTAAAATAAAAAAACACGGTCTGGCGTTCAAATAGATCCCTTTAAATTTCGGTTTTTCGTAGAACAATTCACTCATAATTTCATGTAATAATATGTTTTTACCTTGTGTAGACATGGACGCCGATCTCTTTCTTGTGCGGTTCGATGATCTCCCAAGTTTCTTGTACGATTCGTATTTGTTCAGCTGTTAAAGGAATTTCAGTTTTCTCTATCGCCACAAACGGACATGTAATCATTGAATTTTGAACACTGTGCGAGCTTGTGCAACCCATTTGAACGTTGACTCGGAGTTCAAACACTTTGTCAAAAACGTTGAAGGAGTTCCAGTTCGCAATTAAGAGATTGTCAATTTGCAAAGTGGACTAACTATCATGCATCATGACATGACAATATGATAAGATCTTCAATTACTCTGCATTTCCGAAAGCCATAAAGTACTCATTCGCGACTGAAGGATTACAACCATTCACATCATGCAATCAGCTGTGTTTTCCAACCACAGTATTTGCGTATTTGTTGGCGGAAAATGACCGAGACAGACATTTCGAGTGCAATTACAATGAGAAATTAGCGCTTTCTTGGTTAAGGGTCATAAGACAAATAAGAAATTATCCTTTGAAGCTCTCTTGTTTGGCGATTCATTTACATGTAAGTTGGCAAGATTTTCAATCCCAATGGTTTGGGTACAATTTTTTTGTGCATGTTCTACAAACGTTGTATGTCGCTTTTCCTTACTTCAAAACAAAGCTAAATTAATGGTAGAAAAGCAAGTAAAATTATCCTTTGATGCCAGTCATTAGGCAGTTTTTTGACAGCTTAAAATGAATGATTATAATAAAATAACATTTAAACGAATTCATCATATCATCATTATGAGAGGTTTTAACTTACTTTATTCCCAAGTTGTCAAGTTATTATTACAGGGACTTGTGACTGTTTACGACTTGTCGGCTCTCGCTTTTTAACAACCGCCCTCGCCAGAAACATGAAAGAAAAAACCTTTGTCGGTGGAGCCATTAGACCTTTTTACCCTTTTACAGGACCTTAAATAAGAAGATATCAGAAGCGTACAGTTTTCCTGATAACCTCGACGTCCATCGATCATGCGTAAAACAACGGAATCTGTATGACTGATTGTCGTTCGTATTATAATTGCAGCATCAAACTACCGGCACATGGCCAGCAGTGTTACTTGCAAACAATCTTAGCCGATCTCGAGCCAGAGTCTATCTTGTTCAGCAGTTGGGTTATTGACCAAGCAAGAGAGAGTCAAGAGACTGCCATCATTTCCCTCAACTATCCTAGTGGATGAGAGATTATTTCCGCAAGAAAATCATTTCCGAAGCATGAGCATACCATACCGCAACCTCGTTCCCAGGGTCCTCTCTCTACTATGAGAAAGTACCCTGGTTACGGCTGGTCACGTGTCTGCTAGATTTTAGCAGATTCCAGAGATGTGGTTGAAGGGAGGGGCTGGAAAGTCGTAGTTTGTCTCCAATGAGCTCACCTACTGAGCCCAATAGGGAGTGGAATTTGTAAAACTCCCGTTGTGGATCGGCAAAACTCACAGCGAAGGCATCGTCACACTCGATATTGGAGTTCAATGCGTTCAATGCTCGGCTAAAAGGTTGAAATTTGTGGTGGCGAAAAAATTTGGCAAAGAACTTGGTACTGAAAACCACAACAGTAAATGGACCGCGCGGTGAACTTAATTTTATTTTTCATTCGGCGAAATCACAACGTATGTATTTACTCATTCGCTTAGAGTCAAACACGTCTTATGTTCGCCCTCAAAGGTAGTTTTGGATTTGATTTCATTATTCCCATGGACAGTTTGACGGTCATTCCCATCTCTAACAGCGAAAAAAATCTACGAAGAATTTGACAACAACCTCTGTACGCCAAATAAGCTTGATTATATTTGTCGATCGGCAAAATCATAACAGAGGCATTGATGTATTCGTTTAGAGTTTGATACGTCCAGTGTTTGGCAGAGACTAACAACTTGACAACAACGACATCGGTCGCGCGTTGCAAAATGCATTGGCTTTTGTTTTAACACTGTTTAGCGGTAAATTCAGTTTTTGGTCAAGAAAGTAGCTCCAAGTTGAATGTACCCATCGATAATTTCACAGTTATTTAATTCTTTTGGTGTGAAAAACTGATTGAATTAATCCGAAGCAGGCTGTTGACGGTTATTTAAAAAAGCAATGAAATATAAGCAAAGTTCCCAGCCGAAGCAGCTGGCCAGGCAGGATCTCTGACAAATAACTTGCTTCCTTTTCAAAATAGCGTCCGTGTAGACTGACGTTTGTCCGATAACAAACTGTCCAATAACAAAGTGCCCAATAACAAACTGTCCGACAACAACTTGCCAGTGAATTAATTAATTAATTATCAGGGAGATATGGTACCGAAAATGAAGAAAACTATTTTTTCTGTGCATCCTTGTATTGTGCAGGTCATCGTTAATGTTATGCTTATGCCATAGTGAAAACTATGACTAACTTTTTAAAAAGCGTCTGCATTCTCGGATTTCGCTCTTACTTATTTTGACTGTTTTTAGCCAGCCCAGTCAGAGGTTTTTCCCCGCTGAATTTAGCTACTGAGTCGAGCCTATGTCGCGATTTTTCCCCACAAACGTAAAGACTTGTCCTAACAGTCCTATGATGTTTTGACGTTGATGACATATTTATTCATGGGATTTTTTCATACCTATTTCATACCGGAAGAGTTTTTACAGTTAATGGTATCTTTTTGCTACACTTCACTGGCATATTAAGTGAGTGTTTGATTAAGTCAAGGTTCAGTTGGTTTGGGCGAAACGTAAGTGAGGTAAAATACCCATGACGAGGCCAAACGACCCCCGATACCTATCAGAAAAATAGGATTAGGTATTTACTGCGCCCAAACTTGACCAAAATTCTGGAGGGATTTTTATAGTTACGAATATTGGTCAGGCGTCAGGTTTAGTTATATAGAGCTCTTGAGGGCTTTAGTTTTGGCGGGAAAGTTTGGAAATCTCTGTATAGGCTCCAAAAACAAACGCTTAATATTTCATTCAAAGTCTCTTTTCAGTTTGAATCAAGGAAACTATCCGTGCGTTGATTACACGGGCAATTGTTTTGCCCGCGCAACGAAAGGGGTTTTCCTTTTTTGGACTGTTTTGGAGTGAATTTTGAATTGCAATGAGACCATTCTCGGGTCATCGCGGTAAACAAATTGAACTTACACATTTCTTGATTCAAGCTTGACATTTCGTATGTTACTCTACATACATTTTCATAAGTAATCGCTGAAATTCAAAACGGCTACGAAACATCAAGTGTCAATCAAACTGAACTGAATGTGATAACACTGCTGTTTGTTTCTCATTTTTGATCAGACGATTGTCGTTTGAAACTCCCACTGTATACAATTTACTCGGCTAAATAAACGTCATAAACTTGAGAGGATTACCTTGGCATAAGGACCACATGGGAATTTAAGTTTTCATCCTTCGCCCTCTTTCGCCAACGTATTACAAAATTAAACAGAAAATGTATGGTAATCATGCAAGATGATTCAGCAATCTTTTAACGATGGAAATTAAAGACACTGCGGATTGAGCTCAGTATAGGGAGTAGGACAATTCCTGTTCTTTTGCCCCAACCCAAGTCCATTCTTTTTTAGCAAGGAAGGCAGGCCACGATGGTATCTTTAAAACTCTCACTCTCCTCATCGTCTTCATCACAACTAGATCCAGGGAGGGGATACTCCCATATATGGGCTATATAGGTGTGTGCCGCGGAATAGGGTATGGTTTTTGAGGTTCTCGGTCCTTAAATAGGGTATCTTTTTAAACCATTTTGTTACTAAGTTCCCAGTGTGGTCCTTAGATAGGGTAGCTAAATTATCTTATATAATACTGGAGAGTGAAAACGCCATCCTAAACGAATGTTTGTTCTTAAATTTGATGTATCCGTTTAAGTATTAACAAATTATTGTGCAACAGCAGTTTAATAGCCTTGAATGGGGTCTCATTTTGCGGGTTTAGGCCTTGAAAAGGGTATCAGTTTTCGCTTTCTTAGTCCTTAAATAGGGTTAGGGTTCAAGAACCTTCGCGGCACACCCCTATCCAAAATTCGCGGGAGTGTCCTCCCCCGGGAACTAGATCAACCTAAGCAAAGGCCTTTGCAAGGGTAAAGTATCTCAGCTGATTGCACGGCAACGCCCTCCGCACCTGTCACGTACCCCACCCCCCCTTTTGAACCAGGAAGGGGGTCAGTCAAAGAAATCGTAGCACGATTGCAGTGTTAACATTTTTATTTTCAGTTCCTTCGTTAGAGCTGAAGGAACATTTATAGATGGTGTCATTTCTTTTTGTCAAAAGTGAAATTGAAAAACTGAACTCTTTATTGGTGACTATAGAATAGAGGCTCTTCATATCGTCTACAAGATTCGCTTTTTCACAGTGTAAAAACGCTTAATATTCAAGTTGGTATGAAAAGCCTTTATTAATTAGTCACTTGAAATAATGTAAAAAAAACGCCAAGTGGTCATGGTTTGGGTGTACGGCACAGTAAATTTTCTGTAGAAAATAGAACTGAACAATATGGCTGCTCAGGCCTGAATATATTAAACCTTATGACCACAACCCATTAGGGGGTTAAATGACCCTATAAAGTATAAACGCACACACGGCGTACTGCCAAACTGGCAACTTACAATATAGTACTTTTGAGGATACTACATAAACTCTACTATCTAAAATAAATGCCTCTCTAAAAATACATACATTCTTTAGCAAATCTAGTTTATAGTCCCCACCAAGACTGTTTAATAATACACTGCAAGCAGTCTCCGCTTTTGTCTAAAACTCCCGCGCGGGAGAACGCAGCGTAAAAATCCTTTAAGACTAGCCAATCTGTTTTTTTTTTTGCTTTGTCTTCTTTCCCGAGGAATTTCGAACACAAGAGAGACTGCTCGCAAATTAACTTTATAAATACATTTCTCTCAATAAGTAACGATTTTAACTCGTCACTGACATTTTTTTTCATTAAATTGATAGTGCAATCAACGTGATAAAACGAAGCAAAATATTCGGGAGCATTCGGAAATTTAATGCAAAGGTGATATCATCACAAGCAACTTATATCGAAGCAAATGCTTATCCCGATTTTAAACTAAAGAACCTAATATTGCAGTTATTCTGAGAAGTTTCATTATTTAGGACAATAATTCAGTGTGACCTAACTTGAACGTTTTCAACGTTATGTGACCAATTTTCCAGATTTTTCAACTATAAGACTAGATCTAAGCGACTTGAATTCAAAACACAAGCCTTCAGATATCCTGACAGAAAGTGGATACCACTCTAAAATTAAGTTGCGGAGTTCATTCCCCAACAAGCTACATGAATCTATAAATGTAATTTGTTTGGAAGACTTACAATCACTTCTCCCACAATATAAATTTTCATTTTGTTGTTAAATTTCGCAAATTCACAGCTTCAGGAGGACCACGATAGAGCTGCGGATTCACTCACAGATTCGGTGTGAATTTTGATCAACACAAATTGAGAAATGCGTAGTGAAGTAGAGGGTACAGTTTCTTTTTATTTTTGATTCATGAAACATGAGCAGTGAAAAACCTTCGATGGAATTTAATCCTCGACTGGCGCCAATCGGTTTTCCATCAACTGCGCTCCAATTGGATTATATTATCGCTAATATTGCTTGACCTTTCAAAGCGATTCTTGAACTTTTTCTCAAACTGCTCTTAAAGAGCAACATTCGTGAGTTTTGAGTTTAATCCTTACTCACGATACTTGTAACCATCATCACATTTTATTTAATATACCTATTTAATGGACCCGACACTATCATTTTTCTAATCAACCAATGCGATATGCTTGACTCTCTCAACTTTACTAGTTAGCGACAACCCTGGGCAAAGTGACATGGAAAACGCCTAATGTTCCAAAATAGTCTTGGATCCAGCGAGTCAATAAACAACCCATGCTTTTTTCTAGAAATGTGGATGAGGGGGGGAAAATATTTTCCATCTGTCCCTCAAACGGATTTAGTACAGTGGGACCACGTTAATTTGGACCAACATGCCAAAATATGTTTTAAGCGGGCTCTCAGATATGAATAGATTATAAGACTAAGAAAGATATCTTTACGGCAACAAAAATGTTTAAATTGTGCTTTAACATTTATAAGTTTAAACTACGGAAACCTATTAGTCATTTATCATATACTCTTGGAAAAATTTATACAAGCAATCAAGCGGAAATTTTAACAGCACTAAACCATTGTTTAGTTTTGTCTGAAATTGTGACTGTAACTGCTACAAGTTTAAACTATGGCAACCGTACGAACATCTACTCACTCAGTAATCTCCGGCTAAAATTACTTTACTGTTGTTTTCTTTTAAAATACTGTCCGTAAAGCATGGTTGACTATGTATTAAAGTTTGTCACTGACGACACGAAAAAATTGTCCGTATGACCAAGTGTCCCTAATAAGCGGGTTAGTTTTATAGACGAAATATGAGCTTTTCCTCGGGACAAACGAAATTGTCCGTAATATCGGGGTATCCGCATTAAGCGGGTGTCCATAGAGCGGGGTTCTATTGTACCTAGAGTTGAATCTCGTGCGGAATGAAAACAGTATTTCCAAAGCTGCAAGCATTGCGGAACACTCAAAATATTTGATATAAATGGACTCAACAGAATTCCATATGGGTACTATCGAGACTTCCTGCGAACAGATCAAGAAGGACTTATAGTGGTAATGTCACTTAAAATATTACTTAAGTTTGCCTAAATAGCTCCATTTAGCTTGAAGTGTTGAGTCTAAACTCACTAAACAATTAGGGAAAGCGCTTTAGAAATAATTATTGTCTCCTAATTACGGGTCGAAAAAAAAACATAAATTAGGCATCACCTTGTTCGTGTTGGTGATTCTGCATGTGAGACGATAAATTTGAGAAGTAGCTGAAACTTTTACTGCAATGTGGGCATTGATAAGGCTTGAGACTCACGCTGGAGTGGAGTCGTAGATGACGATCCAACGTACTTAGCTGGGCAAAGCTCTTGTCGCAGAAGTGGCATTTGTATGGTCGTTGACCCGTATGAGAGCGCAAATGGTTGGTGAGGGTTGACTGCTGGGCGAATGCTTTCCCACAGAACTTGCATGGATACGGTCTTTCCTTGGTGTGGGAGAGTTCGTGTTTTCTGAGCGTAGACGGCTGGGAGAACGATTTACCGCAAAACTGGCATACGTACGGCTTTTGGCCAGTGTGAGTCCTGAGATGGTTTGTTAAAGTTGTGCTCTGAGCAAACACTTTTCCGCAGTACATGCAAGCGAATGGCTTATCACCCGTGTGTGTTCGTAGATGCGCTTTTAAGACTCCCGACTGGGCAAATCTGCGGCTGCAAAACTTGCACTGAAAAGGTTTGTCACCTGTGTGTGTCCGGAGGTGATTTTGAAGAGTGGAGAAGTGCGCGAATTTTTTGCTGCAGTATCGGCAAACAAATTTTCTTTCCTTTACGGTAGGTGTCACGTGGTTTGCCCACACTTCTCCTGTTTGCAGAAACAAGTCTCGCTTCTCTTGCTCATCACTTGCTCTATCTATCCCATCTGTAGTAGCAGAAGCTTGAACGGCCTGAAATGGCCTGTCGCTGTCATCTTTGCTGTGAAGGTCAGCTCCATGGTCAACAGTGGTGCTGGAGACACATCCATGGTCACTTGGTAATAACGACTGCTCTTCCGAGTCGTGTTGGGGTGATTTACTGTTTGATGGAACAACCTGGTATACAAGGCTGTTACCCCGGTCTTCCCCATAAAAAGGAATCCCTCGAACATTCCACGAAGATTTGGAATTTCTTTCAAACTGCGAAGTCACTTTTTCGTCAGTGCGCGTATTTCGTTCTGATGGACCAGCGTAGCTCGTTAGCATTCGAGGCGAGTAACATCTGTGAGTTCTGTCATAACGCGACCCGGTGGCAGTGCGGTTTTCTGGAGTTCGCCTCCCAGTGGCAACACGCTGATGCCGTTCTGTTGCAACATTTCCATCTGGGCTTGAGTTAAAAGGATGCTCTATGACATCTCCGTTTGAATATGCAAAGTACTGGGGCGGGGTCCTAGTTTGGTAAAATGAATTCATTTGATATTGGTGTGGACCATGATTTGTCCGGCGGTGCCTGTCAACAGGTGCATGAGATGTAAGTGGGCCTCTTGGATACACAAAAAATTGTTCACTCCTGTCTGCCACAGTGGGGACTCTAATGGTTCTTTTATCACGAAATACCGGACGCCATGGTGAGTACGTTTCTGCCGAACGAATTCCACTGCTGCAAAATTTTGGTCCGGATGAGTCCCTCTCGAAAACATGATTATTGCGCCTTGTTACCGACTCATGTTGATCTGTGGTCTCATGAACAGGTCGAAATGAGTATACCGCACTCTCATTACCACAAACTTCAACCTCTTGTCTTCCTTTGCGATGTACCTCTTTAGACAACGATGCATCAGGTTGGAAAGGAGAACTTGGATGATGATGGAACTTGTTGTGAAAGGTGATTTCTTGAAGACCTTCAGCATGTTGAACTGGGCGCTGATACTGTACCCTTGCCAAAGCCGGGTCGTTTGCATTTACTTGTTGTGGACGTGGTTGTCGGCTTTTCCGCTTTCTACTTCCAACAGCAATTTCCCGTCGACGAGCACAAATTTGTGTAGAGCTTTCTTCCCCGGCTTGTGCATGGAATATCTCAGCGCTTTCTCTAGGACTCTGGCAACGATCGTTTTGGTACGGTTGTCTCATACGGGCATATGGGGAGGTTGACGTCCGATCAAGGTGAGAATTATCCACGGAGTCAGGAATATCTTGATAAACTTTTCCAACTAGAATTCGTCGCTCCTCGTAGTAGTCGTGAATTTTTAAGGCAGTCCTGCTCTCGTTTGGAACTTGTCTAGTGTGCCAGTTGGGAAACTTCCCCTCTGATTCATGACCAAAGTATAAGTCCGGCGGACAACGAGTCTTTTGGTGCGAACCACTCTGTGAAGAATGTACGTGTGGCTTGGTCCACGGGTTGTTGTAAAGATAGTGATGTCGTCTTGTCGCACGCTGATCTGCTTGGCAATTTAGGCAAGGAATTCTCGCAGGAATGGCGCTACTTTTGTGGAATGGTCCTAACGACACGGCGCTGCGAGTTTGGTTTTCCTCATCATCAAAACCATGGTCAGAAGTTGATGATTCGTCTGTCGTGTGGTTTGGTTGTGTTGGGAAATTGTTTGCGATGTTTCTCGGACTGGGAGCCGATGAATCGTTCACAAAATCTTCGTTATTTTGCAGACGGTTGGCAGATTTCAGGCTTCTTGGAGAATGCTGAGGCTGGTATGAACTGCGCGGAGAATGACTCACTGGTACCGTTGGTACTTCATCGTTGCGAATGCTGACGCTTGCGTCATGTTTCTCTCTATTCATGAACTGGGAATCGCTCATCGATGTAGGGTTAAAAGTAGGACTTGCAGCTGAAAGACTGTAGCACTGTACAATAACCGGGGTGCACTCATCACTCTGGTTCTCTATCACTGGCGAGTCTTCATCTGGAGAATCTATGAAAACAAAAAACACATCACAGCTCTAAAATGAATGCATGATGAAAGCAAAGCTACAATCAGCGCAAACAATTGAATATATCGCAACAAAGCATTCTTAGTGGAAAAGCCATGTGCATTCTTAGTGGAAAAGCCATGTGTACATAACATTTCAGAAGCTAAACAAATTTACGGCAGGTTTTAAGGCTTTCCAAGCGAGAGTATATTTGGATCGAAATATCCGTGCTACAAAATACAGTTTTTCGAGGGAAGAGCAAGTTCAATATACATGTATACTGCAATGCACAGTAAATGAACATACCTTCGATCATCACAGATATCAGAATGAAGATCATAAAAAATGAAAATCGGCACAAGGTCGTGCATTGTCGTCTCTGAATGTAATTGAAACCGTCAAAGTGCTACAAATTCGACATTTCGATCGTTGGGGGTGATTGACATACAATGGAGTAAAACTCAGGGTATTCCATTGTGTTATGAAAAAAGGGAATTTTAAGAAAGCCTTTCAATACAAACATTGAAGGTTCAAAGACAATTATTGACAATTCAGTTATCCCATTTAGAAGCCAAAGACTTACAAAAAAATCGGTTTCCTTGTAGCAAAACAGAGGCGTGTTTTAACGTGGCTGGTTAATGTAGTCTGCCTGATGCTCAAGCTTAAAAGACTTTGTCAAAAACTCCTTACAGAACTTTAAGCTTCAGTTAAGGCTCACTGCAAAGATGGAGCTGCCCATGATGCAAGCTAAAACAACAATCATTTTGAACTCTTATCACGGATCAACTAATATTTTTTTTCGCACAAAGAAACATAACACCTCTCTCAATATTGTTAGGGACATAAAAAATATTCTTTACAGAAAAAATCCCTCAGGACCTAACCTTTGTCCACCATCATCATAAAATTAGATTTAAAATAATAGACTGCCATAAAGTTTATGAAAAAACAAGATGTGCACTTACGAGGAATAGTTTGGTTGTCGCTTTCTGAAGTTGTTTCTAATATGACGTTCCTTTCCTTGAAAAGAAAACAATGAATAATTTTAAATAGTGTCGTCCCGTAAGTAGATAAAGATTATTTTCGAGATCCTGCCACGTTATGCTCGGACCAAAACGTAACTCAAAACACTAACTTAAATCAGATTTGAATAGATATTCACCACTTGACTGACCTCACGGCGATGTCCTTGCCCATTTGCAATTCTTACGACTGGCGAGCTCCATTCGCCCGAGAGACAAAAAGGCTCACGGCGAATGCTTTCCGGTGAACACATGGAATACGAAGAGGAAGAGTTCAGTTTATGATCCTCCAGTTTCTCCTGTGCGCTCGAAGAAGGTTCTTGGGGAGTTCTTTTGTCAATTTGGTAAGGTGAGTTTTCTCCACTTTCAGCTGGGGCGCACAAATGATCTGGTAATCTCTCCGTGTTCTGTAAAATAGTGCGTTTGCTAGCACCTGTAAGGCCCATTTCTGGATGGCTCTTGTCTAATGTTTGGTTAGAAGGTGAGAGCTGACACATTGAAGAATCGCAACCCTTGTAACGCCAGGTGGGCGGGCACATCTGTTGAGGGCCATCTTCGTCTTTCCTTTGTACTTCCCTGTTTATTTGCACTGCAATATACGGAGCCCGCTTTGTATCGCAAGTGTCCTTCCGAAAACAGGCATGTCTATTGAAATATTGTTGGCGTTCTTCTGTGAAATATTGGCAGCGATCTGTGCGCGATTGTAATTCTTCGGAATAAGATGGTTGCGCTCTAGCTTCACAGCCTTGACACCGAACCGTTATTGGAAGTAAACTCGCTCTGCTACTGTCCTTCCTTGATATGTTTTCATTGCATTGCCGATTCTTTTGAGTCCATTCCTCATTTACTTCCCTGTCTTTGTCCACAGAGTTTCGAGAAGCCTGTTGGTTGCCCGTGTGTCGCAAACAGTGTGAGACACACAAATCGGGTTTTAATAATGTCTTTTCTGTTTGTTGACACGCTAAAGGACAGCTGTTATGTTGAGCTTGCAGCACTGATGAACCAGGCGGTTGCAGTAATTTTAGAAGAACTGCCCTGCAATGAAACTTTTCATTTCCCTTCTCCGCGTTGTGATTAGACACAGCTTCGTTAGGTGTAGATGGCTGGTTGGATGATCCTGACGAGCAGCGGCAATGTGGCCCATCCCGTTTGCTGGGAATGTTTGGCAGCCTTTCGTGATGCTCGTGACTTGACGACTGAGAACTTGAAACGCCATTTTGGCAAACTGTATCGTTCATTTCTCCTTCCTTAGTCTATTGTCCATGTTTTTTTTGTTTCCTCCACAGCCTGAAATAAAATTCAAACAGTTACTCTGAATAAATAGACCATCATGCAAGTTTAGTTTAACTAGTGGGAAAAGTTGGTGATGCTGTGGCACTTTAGCGCTTTGAAGTCCAGTCGAGTGTTCCACATTGGAAGGCCATGGGATAATTTGGATAGTGGTCTTGGACAGGAAGATGCATATCTTCCTATCTACTCAAGAAATCATTATAATAACGACAGAATGTTAGGAAAAATCTGCCAAAATGCTTAAAGGACGGGGTGGGGAGGGGGAACCGGCGATGAACTAACATCCCATGCAGGGGTGAGTAGAAATTATCTTAGTTATTTCATGTTATATAAATCAGTATACGCTAAGGCGATGTGGGTGCTTTGGTCGGAGTTCTGACGTAATTTCTATGTAATCATTGCGTAACTTCTCCTTATACTAAGTCAATCGAGATAAATTTGCAAGACGAAAAAAATATCTTTTAGGTTATCATTGTTGTCAATGGTCCTTGCTGAGCCATGGAACCATCAAGTTTCCTCGGACCTGGCAGAAAAGCGATCACTGGACGAATGAAATCCCAATACGATTATATACTTGCTTTTTGGCACTTGACTCTCGACCGTTTAGAACGATTGGATGAGATGCTACGTTTTACTACAAGCTACTACACGTTACAAGCACTGAATTTGTTCCTTTTCCAGTTTTTAACTAAGCAGAGGAACTAATGCTACAGCCGCTGTAAACGTTGTGCTAAAAATTAAATTCCTGACGGGACGACAAGCCACTTGTTGGCCTAACACAACTTTTAAGTTATGCATCAATCGATTCCATCGGTGCCCACCCCGCCCCCCCGGGGCAACCGCGGGGCATTTGCTCACGTTTGTAGCGTTGCAGTTGTGTCCTGTGTGGCAGATATGTCTTAAACGTTTTGACCAATTGTATGTGTCGTTGTTTCTTCCAATGAAATTGCGTTGTGACAGTGTCTTCTTAGAACGAAGATCAGTTACCAGTCTTATGGCTGCGTATTATTAGACAGAACCCATGATATCATTGGCTCAGTATATCCTATTACGTCAGAGGACATGTCTGCCATATAGGACATAACTGCAACGGTACACACGTTGTCAATCCCGGGGCTTGGGCATTAGCAAATTTTATCGCGGCCTGGGGGCTGGGCATTAGCATACCCCGGGCGACCCTCGGGCATTTAACACACGTTTTTTCGAAAGGGCGAGGCCTTTGTCAAAGACTGGCTTGTCCGTCGGGGACAAGAAAAACCTGTCGATGTTTTTACACTGAAAGGTCTCCTTAATTTTAGATATTTCTTCACTACTTGTAAGGATATAAATATAAGCGACAAGGTAAACTATATTTTGTTTATCACAAAACAATCACTGACGTGAACACTGCGTGAACGACTATTTCGCATTTCGCATTCAAAACTAGCCTAACGATTTTTAAATTCATGAAAGTAGAATTAAAATACTGAAGGTTTTTCGAATTATAATGATGCACTGCATCACCATTTAAAATGTCTTGATTCTTTACAGCAACAAGGTGAGAAACAAAAATATAAAAAAATAATAAAAATTGTGTTAACAAAATGTAAAGAAATAGATATAATCAGAACGAACTAGCAGATACTGTTGTCCTTTAAGATGGGCACTGCTGGAATTGACTGATGCATTACCTTTGATTTCCATTTCTAGTTCCATTTCCATTTCTATGCTAGGTCAAACTATTTCCGGGGTAGCATATCTAGATCAGCGTCTTTCATGATACTCGTATAACTAAACCAGCCACTATTGTTTTAATTAGTTAGTTTAGACAAGTACTTTTATTGCAGTGTTCTTTTGTATGGATCGACAACTCCAAAGCTTACATACATACGCTTCAATCCTTGCAAAACTTTGCAAGGATTATTCTACGACTTAGGGAAAGTTCATTTAATATGACAAGGGGGGATGAAGATATTGAGGGGAGGCTCCGAAAATGTTTAGACACCCGAAAGGGGGGTTCTGAAAAAATTGTTGGGCTAGGAGGGGGGCTCCGAAAATTTGTATACTTCAAAACCAACAGGACATCATCATACAGATCGGATGGTTTTCAACTCAACAATGTAATGACCTGTGCAACTCAGCTATATCACCTATATCACGTGGTTTACAGATATAACAAATGTGGTCTTGAACCGCTAGCGAGAGGGGCTGCTAAAATTTCAAGCTTCGAGTGTTAATATCTTTATCCCCCCTTGTCATATTAAATGAACTTTCCCTTATGACCACATAAGTGAGGGGCCTACTTGTAAGGTTGTTAAACTTGCGTCCCAGCATGTGTGATTTTGTACTATGTGACGGGACCGTGCAAAGTGCCTATTGATTTAATTTCTACATATGGCGAACGTTTGATTCCTTCAAAGAATGTGCACATTTTCGAGCAGACAAGTATTTGGAATGAGAAAACTGATAAACAAGGGGGCATAGTGAAGATTTACTGCTATATTAGAGCGCGCTAGGAAAATCGCGCCACTTTTTCATCTAATTAGAATTAAAACGAAAACCAATCTTGATTGGCTAGCGCAAGGTGTCCTGCCCTTCGCATTATCTCTATGTATTCACTTCAAGTTTTGATTGATTCACTGGATTGTCTGTGCCCTTTGTGACTGCCTGGAGTTTTTGTTTGGGCCTTGGTTATACGATTGAAGAAAACTGCTCTAGTTACTGAACTAATATTGAAGAATTTGTTTTCTTTTCAAAAAAGATTGAAACGTGCAGAAATTCAAACGAATTTAGAAGAAATGAGATGTTCTCAAATTTATCGCCGGACAAGAAGGAAATGACACTGGCAGCAGTATCAACTCAGCTTATTCATGTGATTAGGACTTTGAATTATTTTATCCGCCACATACTGATAAAAATGATCATCTTGACTGATTGCATCAAGCCTGAACTGTTCTATTTATCATGTTGCAGGCCACGTTGTAGACATTAATGCTCTACCATGGCTCCGACGCTTTTCGGACACAATTGCAAATGTGTTAAGTTTTCGGCTTTTGTTCGCCAACACGCAAAAGAGACTTACATACAAAAACTAAAAGAATCATCGGAGCTATGTTAGAATATTGACATATAGAACGTGGCCTGTTGTCTCGTAAGGTTGGCACAAACAAAGGGGCCCTTTTCACTGTCAACTCTGCAAATTTGCATTACAATGAAATCGAGCATGTATGCGAGGCAATTTCGGGCTATTTTGTAGTTTTTAGCCCGAAATTGCCTCGCACCCACGTTGGATTACATTGTAAAGCAAGTGAGTAAACCTAGCCGTGAAAAGGGCTATTGAATGATAGTAGATTTATACTAAGACAATTAGTTTTCTCGCTTTCAAAGAGAAATCTCGAGCTCAAATACACGAGTGGAAGTTTGGGACAACGAGTAATGCTGTGGCAACACGAGCCGACAGCTTTTTCAGCGCGCGTGTTTGGACTATTTTCTAATGAGTAGGTGTCAAGTATTATCTGGAAAGCAGCTAACCATTTTGAATGGGCCAGCCAATAGGGCATAGGCAGAATTAAGCAAGAAAAACATGGTAAACTTTGTCTATCGCAGCACAGTCAGGCCATTGTTGTCTTTTGAAATAATGGTCTCGTGTCTGGCGAGTAAATATTGTCACAATTCTCCGACACTAATTTTCTTATTTTCTTATAAACAACGCACTTTTGTACCATTTCTTGGCGAATGTCTTAGCTAACAATAAGGAAATGACTGAGAAATCTGTTTTCAGCGGAGCTCAAAGTCCTGAAAAGACGTCACAATCATTCCCAGTCTCCTGTTATGGTCTCGCGATTTTGTACTCCACCGGAAGTGAAATTTCACTTGGTTCATCAAAGTACGGTGAAGAAAAATCGCTATCGAACATTTTTTTGCTCTGCTTATCAGTATATTGTGGAGATTTTATCGAACAAGTAAAAAATTGTCATATACACTTAAAGCCTGGTGACAGAGTTTATCAATCATTTTTTTTCTTTTTGAGCAAATTTGAGACGGTTTCAAATTTGCCAAAAGCCAATTGCAATCAATTGTTTGCGGCAACACTTGAACTTCCAGAATAAACATTGCCCCGATATGATATACACGCACACACAAGTTATGATCCTATAAAAGTCATTCAGAATTTTGTTTATCTTCAACCCTAGAAAGATGAATTTTCATACATCAACCTTAGCTGGGGTTGAATTTCGCCACTCTCTCAAGACTCTCAACGAGGGTAGTTTTTGAATAACGTTTAGATTATTTCTCATACTTCTAAAATATTCAACAACAACATGGCAACACTTGCTAAATTTAATCTATTCTCGGTGGAAAACAAGGGCAATAACCTTCAGTAATAATTGAATGTGTAGGGCATGGCTGTATTCTTTACTTTCAATCATGAATGTTTGCTTCTTATGGTGAATGGTTACTTCGAGATATTTAACAATGAAGAGCAACAACAAAGTAGAGCAACTGCCAACTTCCGCAACAGTCAACTGGAGCAACTTTCAACCGGGAGAAATGCATGACTGATGCAACACCGTACTTAGAGATATTGGCTTCAAATTGTTTCGTTTATCTTTGTATTGACTTAAGAATATACCGACTAATAGACGAATTTATTTAACCGATGCGAAATCAGGATAAATTTGTTGATGGAAAATTGTGACAACCGTTCAAACGAGGTGGACAAATGCACACTTTTCGTGTGAGTTAATACGTAAGCCTCAGATTCGACAAAGAAGAGAGTTTAAAAATACACTTGTTCAGTTGTGTGCGGTTTCAGAGCATACGTGTCCACAAATTCAATACGATACTTAACTTAAGATATTGTAACACTTTGAAGAAGGGTGCAAAACTGTTGTTTTTAATCGATACTTGAGGCAGAACCGTATTGAAACATTTGTCTCGAAGGGAGCTGAAACATGTCTGCTCGGCGGCTTTCATTGATTTCACAGTCCTTCCAATCATTCCACTTTGCTTAGAGAGGTTTCACTCGAGTTTTATAGACTTCTGTTGTTATCTATGTCGCCCTTATATTTATTTTCCGGCGATAATGTTTTTATCTCGATATTTTTAGTGGATAAATAAAACGAGATATGTTCAAAGATGGTCGCGTGTCAAAACAGAGCTGCCGTAGGTTTTGATGTTATTACAGCTGGATAAGTTCTGAGATTCTAGTGCCGGCGAAAGAGTGGGACAGTGATTTAATTACTCCTCTTCTCCGACAAATGTCGAGTTCTGTCAGATTTGTCATCGGTAGAGCAGTTTCGATCGCCTCGCTGAGATTCTATCACAGCTCGCTCGCTTACATCGTCCCCAAGGGTCTTACATGAAAAGCTGTTAAATGCTGGCAGCTTATCACCGATCATCAATCAAAGGCCCAAACTTCTAACGAGTTTTGTCTTTTAGCGGAATCCTGGCAATTGTTTTTAGACAATATTTCTTCGCGTTAACAAACGAGTGACAAAAAGGGAGTAAAATATTCTTTATTGTCCATTAGCAAATTTATGCAAAGTCTTCCAGACAATGTCGTTTTTCAAGCATTTTCACCAACAAAAGTTACTTGACGACGATGAATTTAAGGCAAAGAAAAAAAAATTGTAAATGTAAATTTGCAACTTTTACCCATTTCATAGCAGATTCTGAATCATTGAATGTTTCAGTTTCGGAAGTCCGGTCTTTCTGGAGTCCGACACACAAAACATCTTTTGGCAAATTGATACCTAATTTGTTATTCACTCAGGGCTTTCAAAACGTGGCCTTGCCAAAAATACATTCCCTTGTTCAACCTGATTGAGGATGTATAGCGATTTTCCGGCCTCCCCTCCCCCAAGTCACCTACCTTGGTTTGCCTTGAAGAGAACACTTTGAGTCGAGGACGATAATAAGCCACTCGATTTACCAAGCGAGATAACACTTAGTTTTAACGCCCATAACGACATGTTAGTTAGCAAGCATAGGTCTGAACACTGTGGTTTTTCCGTCTTGTTCAACGAGCCGTGTTTTGTCTTAGGAATATTCAAATGAACTTAGCTGATAGGAGCGTTCATTGGTTATCAGAGGCGAAACAGCCGGGGGTAAAATTATCACGTGCGGTTGCTACAACAACAACTGAATGGAATTTTCCTAAATACCGCCCAACGTTTTCAAATTTACCCTCGCTAAACAAACAAAATGAAAATTTCTTGCTCAATAGCTACTTCACCCCTTACAATTTATGAAAAAAATTGGCTTCTGAGTCGAGCACCTTGCGCTAAATTAGGGCACTGCGGTCTGGGCCATGCCCTCCGAAACAATTACTTTTTTTCTATTTGTCCATTTGTTAGGCTGCTACAACAAAAGATTTTCAGCACGAGAGATCACGAACTGTGCAAGTTTTTACGGCTACTCATAAATTACGCTCGTAGAAACCAAGAAGAGGTCTGTGTTTGGCGGGCTGTGTTTACAACTCGCCAGGAGAGCTTTCTTTCGACTTTGTTTCTTTGAATTTGAGTTTCCTGAAATTTAAACAGGTGGTTCAAGAAGACACAAACTTGCGACCGTGAAAAGACGGTTCTATTGTCTACGGCCTTCTTTGAATGATTCATGAAAAGTGGCAAATTGCCCAAACAATTCTCCGTCCTTTCTATCATAACGCGAATCATCTAATGTCTAGAAAAGGACGTTTTTTCTCTCTCGTTTTTTTTCTTTTTTCACTCACAGAACACACATCGACCGTGAGAGTTTGATCAGTTAACCATATCGCCTTGTTAATAGTTGAGCTGTTTCACCGCCACTGATCTGTCGCAATGAAATGCATTCAAACAAAAAACTCTCCTTTAATTACTTTTGGAAATACACCCAGATTACTAACACAAGAGCGCTCGAAACATACATAATTATCCTGTACCCTTAACGGAAAACATATTGCGTCAAGCGTATTGTGTATAGACCAGGGTGCCCACATACAACATTTAAGAATCCAAAGTTTGTTTTGTCTTCTTCGCCATAGAGAGAGAGCGCGAGACAACTGCCATATGGTTTAGATACGACAATGCTTTTAAACTAACCTTTCCCAGGGTCTCACTTCGGCGCGTAAAAATCAACATATCAAATCGGATACGTTTCCGAGCGTATAACAACCCAATAACGATATTTGCTGAGACTGATTAAATTCGGGGAAACATTCTGTGGTCATGTGATTATCACTCTCGGCTGTCTGTAAAACAAGAATTTCTCGTAGAGTGGCTATGAAAGTCAGAGAACTCGGGGATGTTAAAATTAGCTGGTACCTGTCTTGAGCTGCCTGCAGGCAAAAGTTGAAAACCGGCCGTTTCTTTGTTTGCCACACGATCTCGCCAGCAAAGATTCTTTAACTTTTTATTAACTCCTTTTTCTCCAGTTTCTTGTATTGAAAACGCTACGTTCAATTTAAACAAGAAGGGTTTTTTTCAGACACTGCTGAAAAATAATTTTTGCTATGAATTATTACAAATTCGCCCCGGGCGGTCTTTCAATTCGCACAAGAAATGAATTTCGATTCCTGATCCGTTTGGTAAGATACTCACGAGATCATGGCCTTCTTTTTCTCTCGAGCCAAACCGGAATAAACGCTCAAGAAAGAGATAGAGCGAAATTGCAGATTAAAATTAGATGATATGGTGCTCTTATCTGAAGTGTTAAGAACTACCTTCAGACTGGTACACGACAAGGCGCTCTCCGAGTTGTTCCTCGACTCTGTGTTTTACCTATTTCAAGGGCAGCTTATTGTTGTTTGGATTTTGTAATGTCTGCGTGATCTGCATGAGACAAATTAAAACTTTAAGCCTTGCAGAGCTTTTTTAATTTGTTGTCACGCATGTGTCATATGCTAATAAGGTTAATCAAAATAACAAAGTGTCCATGTTACTGGTGGGGCGGTGCGGCTGCCTCTTGAGCAGCAAGGGCCGGTTTATCCGAAGTGACGAACATTGCCGAACAACTTACGACGGGATTGCCAGACATTGTTTAAGTTCTGATTTTCAGTTTGTTCCGACTGCTTGCAATGCGATATTTCCATACACAATCTAAAACTAAGTTTACCTTATTGTCTTTACATTTAGCCGTGACAGCCAAAAGTGTAAGCAACGTAACATTTTATTGGCAAAGGCACGTGGCTACCTGTTGAAAGAGCCAAAATTAGCTCTGTGGTCCCTAGCGCCGTAGAGCTGCCAGATTGAAAACAAGACAACCATTTGTGTTTGCCGTAAGGAAGCAAACGAGACCCAGTAACTCGTTGGTATAGGGCCACATTGTTTCAATGGCGTCTTCCTTTCGGTCGGAACGAAAGTTCAGTCGGCCATGTCGTTGCTCAAGAGCATTTAAAACGACCACCCCTTCGACTTTGGTGGCTCTACTGTGTTCAGTAACAGGGTGGCTCTCTTCAAGGTTTACCGATAGAAAAATGATTGACTGCTCAGCTATTGTTTAAGCCCAAAGTGAAAGTGGTGGTGCGAACGGGGTGGTCTTAGAGGCGGGGCTTACCAAACTGGTTGGCTTACCGAGAATGGTTGTCTCAAAAGAATAGAAATCAACTTTTTGTTTGAATTTTGTTTGCTATGATTTTCAAAACCTGGATTATTTGGACAAAGTTTGAAGTTATCACCGGCAAGGGCTGTTTACCATTTACCTAAAAATTATGCTTATCATTTGCATTTCTTCACCGCCATCTTGGAATTATGATCAGGTCGAACTCCAGTCCCAGTACAGCCTTTTTCGTTAAATTGGAGGCTTTGAAAAAATGGTAAATATAGCCAACCAGACGGAACTTACCATCAGGCAGTTTTGCTTACCTTTTGCACAAATCATTGTCGAACTGGTTTCTCGGTGTAAATGGTAAACTATAAAGATATTATTGATAATAAATATCTCGGCACCTCATTGGTACAGAGCAGTCGCGTGACAGATGACCTTGTGCGACCAATGATGCCCATGGGCACAAGATAATTGAGGAGCACCTTGATTTGAGTCAATCTATCGGGGGCTCTATTTTCTTTATGATTTCCAGCCGAAGTTAGGCAGCACTTCTGTAATAGTGGAATTTCAGGCATGGCTAGCTATAGACTAAAGCCGCCGCATGGCTCGAATTGCAGTATAAGAACAGTTTCAGATATATAAATTTATATAAGTATTCTTTCACAAAACAAATGGCTAGCTTGCTAGGTCGGAGAAGTGAATTCAAAAAATTTTCTATCTAGACTTGCTTCTTTGCGATATTAATGCTTTGTTACTCTTTAAAAGAAGAGAGTAAATGAAAACAAATTGACTTTGTCCAATTCATTTAGTACCCACCCTCATAAGCTAACGCAAAGCGGCCGGGACGTAAAACGAACAGCTATATCGATCCGGATTCGGACGTGCTAAACATCATTTACGTAATCATACCAACTGTTATTTTTCCTCTTTTTCCTCGCTCAAGCTTTTGCACGGTCATGTTTTCCTCATCCATGCATTGTCCATTATTCCGCCTTGACTTATAGGGCCTGACCGGACAGTTTGCAATATAGACAAACGTTGACAAGAGCCTCTGAATAGGATTAAGGGATATTTCATTTATCCCACTTTGGGGGTCAAAGAACGCTGCAGCAATGCCGAAGTTCGCAAATAATTCACTTACGAGCGCTTAATGGTCAATGGTCACTGGCCAGAATGAGACAAGCCTTTTTTGTTGCGAATAAAATTCTAGCTGTGGATCATTGTACGGACTGAAATTGAAAGGATCACTTATAGTCCAAGCAGCTGGAGTGGTAACTCGAGCCCGCACAATATGACAGCAGCCGCGGGTCCCGTTTCTCTTTTGTTTCGTGCAACTTGGCTCGCAACAAATTTCTATAAAAACTCTCACAAGGTGCGGCACACCGCACCTTTATCACTGCAGTGATATGACAGTTATTGGGACAAGTACACAAGTTCAACTTCTGCAACGTTCTGTCTTTACCAGCGTTTGAAGTTGTGGATCTGTTTTTTTTTTTGCTTTGGTACCGATACCAGGCGCAATTTCTAGAGAGAAAAGCGAAGTTGAAGGCATCTTCCCCTGTATAACACACCCTCGGCGACCTGACTGAGGCTTCATGTTTTTCCACGTTCGCATTAGAGCGAGAAAAACACGATCACACATGATTTGGGCCAATGGCTAATAAATACAATGACTACAAGCACTGTCCAACTCAGTTGACCTATTCAGCTCTATTCACCACTGTTTTAGCCTCTGTCCCAAATCCGAATGTTTTGAAGAGTTAATCTAGTCAAATGCTTTACAAGCAAAATTTGCAAAAAAAATTCCTCTTTATTTTGCAAAGAAAAGAAGCGGACTGACTACATAGAGACATAAAACAGGCATGGTCTTACATATAATGCTAAAGCGCTTTGTCAAGTGATTTCGCCAACTAACTCAATGGAGCAAAATCATGACATGCATGGAATGATAAATGACGAATCTTCATAGCAGTGTCACTGAAAACGAAGGAATACACAAACATTGATCAAAAATGGACGGTTCATGCAAGTTTTAGGTTCTGTTCTGAATATTTTGTGGGGACACTCTACTAAAGAAAGCATTCAATATGCCGCTGTTTTATAATTTTTAAAGGAAGAGGAACCTCAGCTTGCAAATAAGCCAACTGCATCGAGGAAATCAGATGTCTTCAGTATATATTGGACCCACCTCTTTTAGTTTGCTCATCAGTAGTTGTAAAAATAAAATAGGATACCAAATACAAAAAGATGTGAAAATACAAAGCTCAAAGAAGCTCTGAATCGTATTTTCATAACTCTGGTTGAAACTACAGTTCTTCAAAGGCAAGCTGCACAGTCAAATACTTACATGATCAATGAAGTTGTTACATTTGGCCCACTGTGCTACAGAGAAGAAATATCTTCTTATCAGTTTCCTTTTGGAACCATCATATTTAATGGAATCTTGGATCTTTGAACGCTATTAATAGGATAAAACAGTTGTTTTGTTGTTTGCTTCTAGTGCCGGTCACGCGAAGAGGCACGTGGCTTAGAATATGATGGAATAGCGCAAAGTCCAGAATATTTCAAAAGGGCTTTTCAGCACAACAAAGGCGCTGGCTTGTTAATCCAGTCAGGTTTTTTTCGTAGAAACAGCAAAAAGCACGTATCTTCAGCAAGAGAATGTCTCTGATAAAAAAATGTCATGTTATGATGGTGGCTGAAAGAAGAACATTTACTCCGCCCCTGCTGTGATTGTCAGATAATTTTACAATGCAAAGAAATGGCCTGTCTTACACTTGAACAAAAGAATAAATCCTTGATAAAAGATTACCGTATTGCTATTTTGGTTAAAAAGGGGACCCTCAAAACATTATCGACCTTAAATATAAGAAATTAATGTGACGAAACGACCTCTGTCCCGGACTTATAATCTCCAAATCACCAGCTTGATGATAATTTACAAACACAAATAGACAAATTCCTTTTTAGTTTGAAAATCATTGTTGTATTATTATTGTTGCTGTTCTTGTTTGCTTCTCTCATGAATTTCCGCACGAAAATCAAAGAAACCGGCGACATGCGCGTGATCTACTAAAAAGCATGTCAAAATCACCCGCCAGACGTCTGGAACAGCAAGGTTGTCCAAGGTTAGTGTCAGCGGACTGAAATACCCTTCATGTAAGGGGAATAAGTAAAATGGTGCCCCGCTGAAATTTTGATTGGGATTCTCAGACACTTCGTCGAATAAGGTAGGAGTTTTCCTCGTTTTTGGCTTGTCTCTGTTATTTTAGGCCGCGTTTTTTTACGGTTAGTACTTTTTCTTCATGGTGACACCTAACACCTTAATAGTTGCTCAGGACTTGCTCCAGCACGTGCTTCATTTCAATTCTTGGTCCTTACGTTTTCTCGATCACCCCTTTTATCTGTACATTTAATTACGATCTCTTGGTTAGTGTTATTGATGGAATATTCACAAAAACTGCAATTGTATCCACTTAGTTAACAAGTTGATAAGTTGATAATGATAAGGACGACAACAAAGAAAGACTATTTAACAATAAAAGAAGCCTAGGCCGTGTATTACACTGTGATAAAACATGACGGGCATCTGAGAACACGAGGAATATATATATTGTATCAAAAAGAAAATCAACAAAAGCCCTTCACAATTATGTTTACGGTAATTTAACATTAGTCTGAACTAGGGAACTAAATATAATGCAGGTCTGAAACAGGTTTGTGATGTAAGGGTCAGGTCATAAATAGGGTTTTGGATTTTTGGTCAGGTCATAAATAGGGTTGGGAAAATTGTAGATTTTGGTCATAAATAGGAAGTAGGCCGCACACCCCCACCCAATTTTTTCTGGGAGTAATACCCCGGGTATGATACAGAGGTAATGTGGTGAAAAATAATGAAGCACTCTTTCTCTCTGTTTTTTTTCTCTGCACAGGGTCCTATCTTTATTTTAAAAATACATAAGATAAGCTTAAATCGAGCATGCATTGACAGGAGGAGCAGGAACGTTCAATCCCACTTTGTTCACTTGCATTTTGCGAAATTGGCTCACTTCTGTATCTTTTTTGTGCTTGTGGTCAATCATTACCATAATAAGGTGTTGTATGCAAAACAATTTATCTTCCTGGAAAGCTGCTGCAGCTGCCAACAACACTTCTGGTCGACATTTCATTACTTCTCTCTCTGAATCTTGCATAAAGTGAGCTTACCTTGCTGTTACTTATTTTTATGTATGGTCAAGTCTGCATACGAGCCAAGTGGCTGTTTAGGCTGGATCTTATCCTGGTTTCTGTAGCATGAAGCGACTAGGAGTATTTCAACCCCCCTCCCTGGATGGGATGCTAGTCCATGGCAGGGTTCCCCCCCAGCATTAAATTTTGTGAAACTTTAAATTTTACGATTTGGCCCAAAAGTGACGTTAATTCAACCAGGATTGAGGACCTGCATCAAAACCAATTAAGGCTGATGTGACTTCTTCTCTAAGTATCATAATTTACAGGTGACTTGTGGCATTTTTTCATTTCTTTGATCACTTTTGCTGCTTTATGCTACTGAAACAGGGATAAGTTCCGGCCTGATCAGCCACTTGGCTCGTATGCAGACTTAGTCTACAGATTGATTTGCCGATCTGTTATGATTACTTCTCTTCGAGGAAGCATTCATCAAAGTGATGAAGCTTTCAGTGAGTATTCTAGAGGCTAAAAGTGTGTATACAAACAGGCTACTAACAATGGCAGTCACTTCTCCATGACAACTCCTAGTAATCAAATTATTATTTTAAGAGTAGGCCTCCAATCAACAAAATGAAACTGAAACCAGTTTGACAGTGATGTTCCTTTGCTACAAAGCAAGCTATACAGAGTACACAACACCATCTATTTGCACTTACAGCTAAAAGATAGAGTGGACTCGCTGTTTACTATCCCAGCAACTCCTGCTCTCTCCTATCTTGTGATTAAATGCTTTTCTCAGGTCTTTAATCTTGTGGTTTTTAAATTATTGTAAAAATTACGTTTTGTGCAAGTAAGTAACAGTAAAGCATACAGTGCATTAGAATCTAGTTTGACATCACTATCCCCAGACCTCAGTGACTTGTGACTTGGTGACTATTTTTGGCCCATTTTGCATGACTTAGACCACGTATAAAAATCATTTACCTTCACTTTAGTTAAGAATAAATTTTTTATCAGCGAAAACCCAAAATTAATGCAGAACATACCTTGGATCCCGTTTTTTGAATTATGAGGTAATGACAATACTGATGAAAACTATTTAAAATTATTTTGATTTTTTTTATCAGGACAACTGTCAAGGAAGTTTTAATTTTAACTGCTGTTTGAGTCATGGTCTTGCCAAGAAGTGTGAAGAAATTTGCTGTAGTCTGGTTATGGCTGGTGGTAGTTTTCTTAGCCAGTGGCATTATCATCAATTTTGTTCAGCTACTCTTGTTGCCGCTTTGGATCATAAACAAAGACTTGTTCAGATGGCTTAATTTGAATGTGGTTTACCTGCACTGGTGCCGTAAGTACAAATTTAAGCAACTATATTACGTTAGTATAAATCTACTAGCATTCTATCACAAATGCCATTCCATGGTTGGCTACAATACTCATTATCTACAATGGTATAGATAGTGAGTATTGTAGCAGTGGGACACTTGTGGACAAAATGATGGCTGCTTCTTTGCACTTTCAAAGTGTTTACAAAGAAGGTTTACATATACTTTGAAAGACTAGTTTATTTTTGCTAAACAATTACTAGGTTATTTGCTGTATTTGCTGTTGATTTCTATGTGTGATAGTTGACTCGGGCTGCACCCTTGTCAACTATCACATGATAGAAATCTCAAGGTCATTTGTATCTTCTCTTTTGAGCTTGAAGTTTGTGATTGTCCATTACTTTCCCTTGTCTATTTCTTCAATAGACATACAGAAAAAGATAAAATACATAGAGGGTATTACATGGCCACAGGGAGATACAGATTCTCTGACCCCGAGTCTTCGTTGTGCTGACTCAAGAAATATTTTTCAACACGAGAAGATAAATTTGGTATCTCCAAGCGGCCATATAATGCAACAGTTCTATTTATATATTGTATAAAAAAACCAACAAAATAGCAAAACATTACATTGTGAAAAACACAATATTATGTAACATTTCACTGGTGATTTTTTTATGAGTGAAGAGAACATGTTATTTTCACTTGTGAGTATATATATTTTCATATGAAATGTCACCTGGTGTGATTTCATTTGTGTTTATACAATGAAGTTGCAGTTGCAAGTTATTAAATAGAAGTTTTCATGTACAGGCTGTAGCACCTGTTATGTTGGTGAAACCAACAGACACTTTGCCACCTGCATCCACAAACATCATAAAACACATAAGGGGCTCTTATTGTTTCTCCCTTTGTTCAGAAGAATGTTTCAAAAGTTTTGACTCAGCTTCCACTAGCTTACAATTAAAAATCAAGGAAAAAAGGCTCATCCTTTGGTAGCAGCCTTCTTTGAATTCCCAAGTTAAACATCTTAATTTAACCCTTTCATGTTAATTATTAGTTTGTGTTATTGTGTTACATTTTCAGTTTTTTTCTGTTTTGCACCTGATACTCATTCACTATTCTTATTTTCAGCACACACTGTTTATTAAAACTATTTATTGCTCATTTTCAGTTGCAGAGCTTCAAGTGTCCCTATATTTCCTATTTATTTCCTGTATTTTTTAACTTTCCCTATAATCCCTATTCATGTAATTTTAAGATAAAAAGAAAAAAAAGCTATTTCCAAACTAAAAAACCTAGTGGATGTAATGCCAGGCAGGAAATTTGTAGATTCCTAAAAACACTGTTCTTTGGGCATGATGGTACAAAGGAACATGTTTGAAGAAACAGGCTTCAAGTTACCTCTCTCAGGCTTGATAAGTCTGGCTATAGATAGGCCAAATGTTAACAAAAAAAATTGGAATGCTGTCAACAAAGGTGCTCTTAGATGTAGGACTCCCTGGTCCTCTACCATTCATCCATGGTACATTGGTTTAACTGTATATGTAGGATGTTGCAAGAAAAGTTCTTCCCCGCTCAGGTGGCTTTTCTACTGCTTATGGAGTGTTTAAGAGTGAAGGACTGCTTACTGGTATTCATCCAATGCACTATGAAATGTTTGAGCTGCTGAAATTGCTAATGGGTCATTTTGTGACTGAACTCAGACAGTGTACTGTCAAATTCACAGACAGAAAAGGGTGAAGCACAGAAGCTGGAATGAAGAAAACTAATACTTGTTTGAGAAAGGAACTGACGAAGTCAGAAAAGGCAGTCTGAGGACTGTGAGCTGCAAATGGCCAAAGTACTATATGAAGTTCAAGATCGTTAACTACCCTAGTTGGCAAAAGTTTTATTCCTTGATTACACACACTATTCCTTGATTACACACACTAATAATGAATGACGTCAAGTTAAACTCACAAGTTTTTATACTTAAGTAAATCGTAGAAAGTTCCAGAGCATCTCTTCATATACAGCATTAGGATTTTTGGGACAATATAGACTAAATTAACAAACAATCTGTGTTATGACAACACCTGAAAGGTGACAGAATGAATAAGATTACATATTAAGCTGACTATGTAACAAGATTTACACAAGTAATTAAGAACAAGAAGGAGCTGTTAGTAGCCCAAGGGTTTCTTGAAGCTGCAAAAAATGAAGATGAAAAATGCAAAATTGGTCCAAAGCTAACAGTGTTCTAATAAGAGAACTGAACTAGACAAGAACCAAAAGAGACTATTAGAAGGCTGAAGGAAGAACAGGATGTTAAATGTATTAATGAGTAGCATGTTGAGATTAAAAGTTTTTATAAGCTTGGACAAATAACAGCATGAAACTGATGGTAGGAACTCTCTTGACAAAAATCTCTTTAAAAAACAGAATAAATATTGTAGTTTTGTGAATTATCCTTTGTAAGTGCTCCGAAATATCCCTATATTGTCCCTATAATTATTTTGAATACCTATATTAACCCTATAATTTTAGAAAAACAGGACCATATATTTAACCTTATCTTTTTCCAGGAGGCTACTTGAAGCCCTACAATTGTTATTCTTGTAAAACTGACCAGGGAAAATGTTCCATCCAAAACATATAAGCTAATGAATTTCAAACACATTGTGTGGTTTTTGAAAGCAATGTAACAAGGCTGAATAGTTATGTTTGGGGTTATAAAAACAGTGATAAAGAAAATAAGTCCCATTCTCCAAAGTATACAATATATAAAATTTAGGGAATGTCATTGTTTTTTACCTCCACTGTCTTATTATGTTCCTTTTACTGCTCTTACAGTATCTTTAATTCCTTTTCTTCATTTGGAGTGATTTTGAGGTCTTTAGGAGTCATCAAATCAGTGCATGTGTATGTCATTTGGTGTAAAGTCCTGGGGGGGAGGTACTCCCTTATATGGGCTTTATAGTATGTGTAGTCCCAAAGGGTATGGTTTTTCAGCCATATTAGTCATAAATAGGGTATTGATTTTGGCCATTTTGGTCATAAATAGGTATGGTTTTTGCCCTCTTGTCTTAAATTGGGTATGTTTTTATTATTATCAATAAGACCATCAACAAAAGACCATCACAAATATGTTTATAGCAATTTAACTTTGATCTGAACTAGGGAACTAAATTATAAAGGAGAATAACTGCTTAAGGGTTTCCCACCCTAATTTTTTTTCAGTTTTGCTGCACAACTGATTCCGATACTGTAATATTATTTATGGCTTTGCATTATAGAACATTTTCACTCAAGTGCCCATCAGCCATACAAATTTATTGGAACAAACAAAAGTGGTTGCACACGAAAACACTTCAAATCACACAGGATTGGTCTGGGACAGCAACCTGGCCACCATTCTTTGTTCCATGACACCAATTTATCCCCCCACGGAAGGGATTTTTATAAGACCACCCCCGCCCCTCTGGAAATTCTGATCAAGTTTGATACATTTCTTTAATTGTTTTGGTTGTACAGATCCTCCACCGCCAGGAAATTCTAATCCTTTCTGTGTGTGGGAGGGTACAGATATTTTCTGGAATTGCACAATATAGCTTCACTGACATCATGTGAAAACTTTCTACATTTATTTAATATTTTTTCACATAGTGAATGTTAGTAACTCATATATTCTGCAAGAACATTTCAAAATTTATAACATAATAATATGTTATATTAAAAACTCCTGAGCATGTTACAACATTTACACTTTTGATCCATTAAATCCCAAATATCTTTAATTTACCAGAATTAATTGCTTTAATTTGTCAATTCTTGCATACTGAGTTTGCTTTGGGTGGCTTTTATTCCCACCTAAGAAATATTAACTCAGTCATTGTATTTTTTTTTCAGAGTTGACTTTCCTTGCAGAATGGTGGTCAGGTATGGACATTAAGCTCTATGGAAAAAAGGAGGACTTTGATAAAATAGGAAAGGAGAGTGCTATCTGTCTGGCAAATCACCGCAGTGATGTTGATTGGCTGATTGGCTATACACTTGCTGATCGGGCAGGAGTGTTGGCGGTAAATATGAGATTTTATCAATAGTTTTTAGAGGCATAAACTTTAGGGCCTTAGAATTTTTTAAAAATATTTCTTTCTTTATTGATTCCAGTTTTAAATATTTTACAATGCAGTCATTACCATTCAAATAAGAAAGACTGCAGTGATCTGTGTTAAAAAGAGTGTCTCTGGTTGGTTTAGTTTTTATAATTAAGGGAAGTCCTATTAATATAATCCTAACACTAAATATCTCTGAGCTTACTCTAATGTGCAGTTACAGAAAATATCCATACCCCCCCAGTGGAATTTCCAGGAAGTGTGGGGATTCTGTAAGACTGGTCAAAAAATTCAAAAAATGTAGGAAGCTTAAGGTTACCGTTTACTTTCAGATTGATAATTTTCTTCAAATCTGGATTTTTGAATCAAAATATTGGTCGAAGTGTGATCTTTAATTTTTTTTAAAAAAGATTATTGAAAAAGACTAAATTTTACAGTTTCATGTTTACGCCGAAAAGTTTACCCCTTGATTGACAGTCCTATGATGTTATACAATCAACCAAGATGACTTTTCGTGGGATTAAAACTGCCTACTCAGTTAATCAGGCACCACGCAAACATCTTCCTTGGTGCAATTATTTTAGGTATGAATAAACCTAGACCATGGAAATGTCCGTGGACCGGTTCGAGGAAGCGAAACAGCAAACCAAAAATGAAAATACAGCAATGAACGAACAAGCGAAAGCTGGCGGAAAGTTGAAGCTACCGCTATCTGGATCAAGCCTGCAAAAGATCGAGTCAAGAGTTTTAATTGACAAAGGTGCTGTAATGATAGTACACATTCTTTCTGGCTGGCTTGCCTCTTCTTATCCAATCCAACATGCTTTTCTCCAACATATCAGCTGAAGAGTTCCAGTCGAATCTGTCATAAATAAACAAAAAAGTTCTTGCCATTTCGCATTTGAAGGTGACCCATCGAATAGACTTGGCCTCAAAAGACCTAGAGGCAATTTGGGTCCAGATTAAATTTCCCACCACTTCTGCATTGTTTTCAGTTATTTACAGATCAGAAGTTGAATGTCCTAACTTCTTCGAGGACATATACGGAGTTTTTGAAAAGGCGTTGATGAAATCTGACACTATCATTCTACTTGGTGACTTCAACTGTGACCTTCAAGATATTGAAACCAAAACTGGGTCCGAAATTCATCCCAAGACGAAAAGATTGCTGTCCATGTTTCAGCTTTTCGATATGCAAAACATTGTAAACAAGCCAACAAGAATTACACTAGGATCAAGCACCTTAATTGATCTGATAGTCACAACAAAGCCCAACTTAATCAACCGTAAAGGCGTCCTACCCTTGGGACTTTCAGACCATTGCCTAATATATGCAACTCTTAATCTCAAGCTCAAAAGGCCGCCGCCAAATGTGATAAATGTTAGAAACTACAAACAATTCCAGGTTGATCAATTCCGGGCTGATATTACAGCTGCGCCGTTTCAAGTTGCTCAGATTTTCGACGAAAAGGATGATGTTCTCTGGGCATGGCACAAATTATTTAAAGATATTTGCAATCTACATGCACCTATGAAGTGCGTAAAGGTCCGAAGTCATTCTTCTCCGTGGATAAACAATGACATCAGACGAAAGATGAACTTAAGGTTTAAGTTGTTCAAGAGAGCAGTTAGCACTAATGACCAAGAAATTTATACAAGATACAAGAAAGTAAGATAAGATACGCTAAGGCACAGTACTTCAACGAGAAGTTAGCTGAAGTTAAGTCTGCAGCGGCTTACTGGAATTTAATTGCGGAAGCGGCAAACCCAGTTAGAAGAAACAGGATTGGTCCATTAAAGAGGGAGGACTTGGACGAGCCAATAGCAGCTTTCCACAGCATAACGACTGCACTGGCTCAATGCCCACTGTGACTGATATCACCGTCTGCGAGGATACGGTCTGGCGCAAACTAAAAGCTATTAAACCAAATAAACCAGCAGGCCCAGATGATATTCCACCAAAATTATTAAAACTAGCAGAGCCTGCCATCGTCTCACCCTTGACTGGCCTATTCTTGTACTGTGCATACCTCGGTGGAACCTTTACCGATTGGAAGAAAGCTCGTCTGGTTCCTGTGTACAAGAAAAATGATGAAGCTGACATAAACAACTACAGACCGATATCGCTTCTTAGTGCTCCTAGCAAGATTATGGAATCTTGTGTATCCGATACAATCATCCGACATGTTTTCCAAAATAACCTGGTGACAGATAAACAGTGGGCCTACCGCAAGGGGCACTCTACTGAACTATTGCTGGTACATCTCTCGGAAACCTGGAGAACAGCAATCAACGCCAACAAAGTAGTTGCTGTGGCCTTTGTTGACTTTAAAAAGGCTTTTGATTGTGTATCTCATGCCATCCTACTGCATAAGTTGAACCTTCAATTTGGAGTTCAAGGCAGCCTACTATCATGGCTGACTGACTATCTAACTGATAGAAGTCAATTTTCTGTAGTCAATGGTCACCACTCATCTGTGCTAAATGT
The DNA here is from genome assembly GCA_022496165.2 of Catalaphyllia jardinei. Lineage (NCBI taxonomy): Eukaryota > Metazoa > Cnidaria > Anthozoa > Scleractinia > Caryophylliidae > Catalaphyllia > Catalaphyllia jardinei. Next base: position 3,801,888 of record CM042749.1, read on the forward strand.
TACCTGCGGGATTCCCCAAGGATCAGTACTGGGCCCCACGTTGTTCGCTTTGTACACTAATGACCTTCCAAGGGCTGTCACCTCCGGCTCTATTTTTATGTACGTGGACGACACCACTGTTTATTGTATTGGCGACAGTGTCGATAACACTGTCACTTCGTTAAATAGAGCCTTATCTGAACTGAACAGCTGGTGCCTAGAGGACTCACTAACCCCCCACCCAGCTAAGTGTGAAGCTATGCTTTTAATGAGAAAACCGCACATCGGGCCGCTAATTCCTGTGACAATTGGAGAGGCACGGATTGAATGGGTAAAACACACTCGCCTTCTGAGCGTCACTATTGACGACAAGCTTTCCTGGATACACCATCTTACAGATTTGAAAAAAAACTTTGTTAATAAGCTGAATCTCTTGAAACGCAGTTCGTTTTTGAGCCGAAACGCCATATTGGACCTGTACTTTAAAACAATACTGCCATCTGTTTTATATGGGCAGGTCGTTTGGGGAGGCTGTTCAAATACAGACCTTCTACAATCTTTGGAATTACTTCACCGAAGAGCAGCCAGAATAATATATAACTTACCTCACGATACGCCTACTGAAGAAGTATACCGACAATTGAACTGGAACACTTTAACCTTTTATTATAAACTTCGATTAATTAAATTATTTCATAGCGTGTTCATAGGTGAAGCACCTGTGGCTCTTTCATACTTGACTAATAAACCTCGCACTGTATACTACCTCAGAAGGACTAACAACGTTATCGTCCCTCGTTTTAATTCAAAATTTAAAATTCTATAAGCTATAGAGGCGCTATTCTTTGGAACGCTGTCTCGAGTCACTATACGGGCCAGTTTACTGAGTTTTATCGTAAAGTGAAGAAGGACATTTATTTTAAGGAACTTGATTTTAGCGCACAATCGGCCCAGTCATTGCCGAGGCACTATCTAGATTTTAAATGCTTTTAAATATTTTACATTTTATGCCTATATTTTACATTTTATGCTTGTATTTTACATTTTATTCTGTAAGTAATGTTATCACTATTTCAATTTAGTTTCATATTATAATTATTTCCACACGACCCCACAAGCTCTAAGCTTTAAACCTTATCGTGTTTAAATAAAGGATATGATGAAGGAATGGCTCAATTGCTGTATGGATGTTTTGATTTTTATTTCAAAATACCTTGTTTTCAAGAGTGATTTTTAAAATTTTTTTATTTCAAAAATGTTCTGTGACTTTTCACTGAAATTGAATATGGCAAATTGCAGACACGTTTTTTAGCACTTTGGCCCCGGAAACGGAGGAACACATTAAATAAGCGATAAACAAAATTCGCTTTGACATGTAACACTCAAAAGGTTATTTGAGCACTCGCATTTAGGAGTCATGAAACATTCGACAATTAATTTTTTTTCAAAATGTCTGGTATAGCCTGATAGCCAGTCCTATAAGCTTTAATATGATATAGGGGTTTAGATATCCACAGTTTAAACTGCACTTGCATGTGAGACACCGCTGAAGGTGGACAGTAACCTTAATTGGAATTTCCAGAGGTTTGGGGTCCCTTTTGTGGGGGAGGTATGGATATTTTCTGGAACTACACCGACAATGCAAGCCTGCAAATCCTTTTTGTCTGTAGGCAAGTCATTTGTCAGGCCAGCGGCCAGTTTTGACTTGACAAGAAACAAGTCTGGTCGGACAAAAATACAAATCTGCATGAAAAAATTAAATTTCAGGTCATAGATCAGAGGAAGAAAATTTCTTAAATTCACATTTCACGGAAAATAAAATCAGCTAATCTTGCATCACAAGAATACCACATGTGACCCTCCTCAAATGAGTGTGTCAAAACCAAAATCAGAGTAATGATTACTTAGACCAATCACAAAGGACACAGACAATCAGATTAACCAATCAAACTTGACGGAATGCACAAAGGAATGCAGGAATGCAGGAAACGTGTGTGAGTCAGCCACAATTGCTATTTCTGATTGAATTAAATAGTGGTGTGAATTTCTAAGTGAATCCTGTAGCATAGTGATACAAAACTACTTTCAACTATCAAGTAAAAATCTCTCTACTAAATGATAATTTTATTGATCTTCTCTGTTGTTGCAGACATGCAAGTGTTACATGAAGGGCTACTTAAAGTTTTTGCCGATAATTGGCTTCTCTTGGTGGTGTACAGAATTTGCATTCTTGCATCGAGACTGGCAGAAAGATCAAAAAGTTCTAGAAAGGAGTTTAAGTACACTGAGAGATTTCCCATTTCCATTCTGGGTTAGTAGACTAATTGCTACATAATTTTGACTTTATTATTTAATCATTCTGGACAGGTGAAAGCATAATGTACCAGTTCATTCTCCAGGAGATTAGCCATTCAGAGTTAGAAGTAATATATCAACCATGAAAGGCTGTGTTTGGCTGCATTTCCAAACACTGGGAGGAGAGTTAAAAATATGAAGCACAGTGGTGTGTTTTTGACAAACTTTTGAGGTCACGTCACTGTTTTGAGTATTTGGTTTTCTGTTCTCAACCAGAACTAAAACTTAAGAGAAAGTTATAGAAATCTGTTTTAAAAAGGGGTGGACCATTAGGCTTTTGAGAAAGGGGTGAGTGTTTTTGAAAAAATATCCTGCAATCATACTTGTACCAAAGGAAATTCATACACAGGACCACTGTGAAAAAAAAAATCATGCAAGTTCAGTGAGAAAAAATCATGTTGTGTGGAGAAAAAATATCAAGCATACTGATGTCTATGGAAAAAGAGTGCTTGGTGCATGAAAGGGTTAAAATAAATATTTGTGCCTATACTAAGTCACCCACTTAGTGCATGAAAGGGTTAAAAAAATATTTTTGCCTATACTAAGTCACCCCCCCCCCTTAAGATCAGATATCTAAACACCGTCACAGATGTGATTTTCTTTGTTTAAACTTGATGAATTATTGATGAGTTTGAAAACTGTTTCGCATGCTTATCCATCGACCCTCAACAAGTTCTGTTAAACCTGGTTTTTAATTCCCATAGTTCCTTTACAGGCAACAATGTTTTCTGAGACTGTGCTTCTCAAATTAAATATATTTTTTGAAACTTCTAGATGGCCATTTTTGCAGAAGGAACAAGACTCACAGAGGCAAAAAGACAGGCCAGTGCGGAATATGCTAGAGCAAATGGTTTACCTGAATTGAAACACCATCTATTGCCAAGATCTAAGGGGTTTTCTATGACTGTTCAGTATTTTAAAGACAAAGGTATACTAGAAATCGAATTACATATTTCAATGGTAATTGTTCACTCTTGTTGATCTGTAGTC
>CM042749.1:3805221-3831081 GCA_022496165.2 Catalaphyllia jardinei
TGTGACCCTAAAGGTCGGCACACACAAGGGAACTAGTCCCTGCAACTAATCCCTGCAACTAGTCCCTTGAAGAGTTTACATGAAGGGACTGGACACAGAGACTTGTCCCACAAACAGTTCACACAAAGCATTTCGAGGGACAAGTCATAGGGACTTGACCTAAAACTTCAAACTGGTTTGAATTCATGGGACTAGTCGCAGGGACCAAAGTTGGTCCCTGCGACTAGATTTTAAAGCAAAAATGGTCAGTTCACACAATGGGACTTGTCCTTGCGACCTGTTGCAGGGACAAGTCGCAGGGACTGGTCCCTTCGTGTGTGCCGACCTTAAGGACTTGGAGGAGACTAGTAGATTTGTTGATTATGGGGAAAATAGTGATTGAGAAGTCAAACATTTGAATGTAGTCAGAATCTTTGTTGTGTTCCTGTCTAAGCTGCTCCCACAGTACTTCCCTTTTCACAAGTGTGGATGAAGATGAAGATAGCCTGAATTTTAGGTTCTTCTGGAGTTGCACACTCTGTCTATTCAGGAGTGTGTGACTCGAGGAGACAGCTGAAATTCAGCTTAGTTGGCAAATTGGAACCTACTATGGGCTGCACACATATACTAATAGTTAATGAAATAAAAAATTATTTCATCTGACAGAATGAGACGAGCTAACATAATCAGTAATTAATTATTTTTAACAGTAAAGTGTACATGTAAGACAGTCACAACTCAGTAACCTAAATTAATGGCTGTGTTATCATTTGAAATGGAATAAAGTTTTGTTGTTTGGGACACTATTCTAGACTAAGAAAAAAAACAAGAAATCTCAGAAGAATAGCTGATACTAACTGTACAATCTAGGTTCGATAATAGTGGCAGCTTAAGTCTGAGGCGACTTGCCAGTTTCTAAATTATAACAATAATTAGTATAAATTTGCCGTTGTCTATTGTGAATCCGTGAATTTTATTGGCTAAATTACTGTTGACTATCTGCTGATAGTCAACAGTTACGTATCAGCGCACATCGCGTGTCACGTTTGAACCTGATGTAACGTAATAAAACAGTTCCTTTCTACGCATTTCTTGACATTTTTTTCTTTTTATGCAATGAGACTACGGTAAATTTATACTAAAACAATTAGACTACTCGCCCTCATTTTCTACGAGCGATAGTCAACTCGGCTACGCCTCGTTGACTATCTGCTCGTAAAAAACTCGGGCTCGTAGTCTAATTGTTAATTATAACACTATAAAATGTTTCTTTAAAAAACACTCGTCCTATTAGAGAGAGAATCAAACTTTAACTCTTATCGGTAAACGATTATGCGACAGAGACCTCACTTAGTGAGTACCAGCAGCTCTGTGAGTCGTAATGTACTTGGCTTGTCCTGTACTGACGGTGTAGATTTATGCTGTTTTTAGTACCTGCAGTGTACGACTTTGAAGTGGCTTTTCCAAAAGACGAGGAACCAAACCTCAGGCGGATGCTCATGGGTGAGGGAAATGACGTTCATCTGTGGCTAAGGTAATTCCAAGTAGCAGAAGGGCTTTAAATTGAGTGCATGTTGTAATACCGAAACTAAACCAGTTACTCACCAGGTAGACTACTCGGCCAATCTCGATCCCAAAGTAATTACCTGATTACTCTCGACATTCAACTGAAAACCTTTCTTCGATTTAATAATGTTAGTTAGGTGACAAGTACTGATACGAAATGTATTTCATTCAGTCTGCTTGTTTTCTGTGCATAGTTTATTGTCATGGAGAATGCTAATCCGAGTTTTGTATTTTACGCTGAGTTCCTTCTGTTCCACCTTCCTAACTGTTTTCATGGATTTTTTTTTTTCATACAGGCGAACTCCACTTCAAGATATTCCTTGTGACAGTATCGAGGATGCATCCCAATGGTGCAGGGAAGCTTTCCAGGAAAAGGTCGACAATTTTATTCTCACATGATAATAACAGTAAATACATTTTGAAATCATTAGTGCTTTTTGCAATCTGATTGCCTTTCGGCAACAATGCGATTCGTTCACGAATCGCACAATTTTTTCTCTAAAACGAATCTTTTTTAGTTTTGTACACAAAATGACATGTTAGAGCATTTCCCGTTTCTTGTTTCTAACTAACAGGCTTATGGATTAATGAAATATTGGTACTGACGAAAATTCTGTATTTAGGAAATTTAACTGTACGATTTCAAAGTGGGTATAATGAAGTGGTAATTGAACTTCGTGTCGTGCAATTTTCGTCTGAAGTCATACTTTTGTTTTCAAATCGAACTCTCATCGCGCGACCTTTCCAGCGGTGGTTACCATATTTTCCCGCGCTTGCCACCAATTTCGCTTTTTTCCGCGCTTTCAACCAATTGACACTTCTTCCTGCGCTTTTTTCCCGTCACGTGTACCATTTTGGATTCTGAATGGTAGCTAGAAACTCTTTGCTACGTTTGTTTTAAACAAATGAAAGATTTCCCAGTGTTATTCTGATCCTTTCCTTCGTCTTTTCTTTTAGGACAAAGCAATGAGCTACTTTTTTGAACACGGCAGATTTCCAGAAGACAGATATGAATATCCGAGGAAGTCCAGGAATCTATTCGTTGTTTTATGCTGGAACACTATATTGTGCCTGCCTCTAGTTTGGTATTTCATTTCTGTCATACTTTCTGGCTCCATTGCATCACTTTTAACTGCTGCTGCTATTGTTTTAGTAGGTACGTTGCATAATCATTGTTGAATAAACAATATTTTTAACCCTACATCATAATCAGAGTTGAATTAACGGCCAATTAATTTCAACGTCAGGCATTCCTCGTGCGAACAAATTGATTTTTCCAATGAAAGGCGTGCTTTTGAATCGTAGTTAACAGGCAAACAAACATAACTTTAAAACCGGGAGCGCCTTCTCCCTGCTTCTCAGTAGCAAAAGCACTGTCAAACACCAAACACTACTGAACGCGCGCCAACCTAAACGTAAAAAGAAACCGCCTGAACTAAGCGATAAGGCTGCTAACAATTTGTGGATGTCAAGTTAGTTACCGCCTATTGGAGATGACAAAGTTGTTTCTGTCTTAAGGACTTGTCAGGCGTTAAGATCGCAGAGACCAAGCGAGACGTCTGAATATAAAATAGGGTCTACTAGTTATTTTTAAGTCTAAGTGAGAGTACCAACTTTTTGAGACAGGTCCAGCTTAGCAGTAAAATAAATACTGGTAGTCCAAAAAGGAGTCGTGGTAGAATCAATTTAATATGTATCCTGGCGTTTCGGGCCTAGCCCTTTTTGGATTTTTGCGTCTGAGGAGTCTGTGGCTAAGAGTGTCTGTTAGCTAAGATTTCACTGTAATAACCGATACTTTCTATACCATTTGTAGGTTACATCATGATCAAAGTACTTCTTCACTTCAGTGACTCCAAGAAAGGAAGCAGTTTTGGATTGAAACCCTCAAATGTAGTCGTCAATAACGGGGCCACCAAAAAACAAACCTAGATCACACTAGGACTCTTTAAATACATTTTAACATCTAAATGAACAGCAGAGGAATTATCAAAACTAGGACTATTTTTGAATCTTTGCAATATGTTACATTTTAATATAATTAATCGAATTCATATTTATTATTTTTTGGTGCGGTTTTATGTGTGTTTGATATTATGTCCACAGTCTGAATTCAACAAGGATTTTCAACTTGCACAGAGGAAAAAAAACTTCATTGTGTAAGCGCAGGACATACTTGAAATTTTAAATCTGACTTCTTTTTATTTCACTTGTAATTATAATTTCAATACATCATGAATTTGTAATCTTTTTGTAACATGTAAACAATTGGAACTCAATAAAAGACAGATTGAAACCCAATAAAGCCTTTTAAAAAATTGAAGCCACTTTTAAGTAAAATTTGCGAGATGAACAGTTAAAGCACGGAGACGAAAACTGCAAGCTTCGTATAGTTGATCCGCAACGGCCATCCTTGGGGAGAGGGGAAAAATATAGCTGTTATGTGGAGGTTGGGGTGAAATGTCATTACAATTGTTTTTTTTCTTTTTTTTCTGTCTTGAAGTGCTACTGATATATATTTTCAAGTTTGAAAAAATTAATATTGCCATCACATGATAGAGTACCTATCACAATCAAAATATATCAATAAAACAGAAACCAAACAGAAACAGAGACCAATGGCGCGCGGTATGGAACAAGTTTCGTGGCCTTTTTTAATACAAGAAAAAGATAGGCTGTTGAATTCACCGTTCGTCAGTGGTTAAGTTGGGGCGCGCCTTAGTGGCCGTTGCCGTTGCAGAGAGGTTGATGTCGTTCTGCAGGCCATTTTAGAGAAGTGGCCGTTAGTGGAGGTTCGACTGTATTCTTAGGCCCCGTCCCCACTAATCCGTTTTCAAACGAAAACGGAGCTGTTTCGTGTGGACGGGGCCTTGGTACTTGAAACTCATATTTGCTGATGTTTGGGCAGGTGGTACGTAAAGTTGATCGCGAGTTATTTAAGCAATAGACCACAAGTTTCTATGGTTTTCGGCTGATAAACCACGCGGGATATTGGTAGAACACGAGCAAACAACCTTCCTCTGCAACTTTTCGGTGGTCGAAATCGGGAAGACTTCAATTCTTAAAATTACAATTGAGGACGCCAGTGCAGTGTGACGGCTTCTAATTTAAAAAAGAAGACCAAGTTGTGAAAAAGCACACCACTCATTGCACGGACTAACAACTAACTATGTACACGCACTAATGAGACAAAAAAAAACCCGACTGTTTACTGGTCTTTCTTTTTTTGTGTTTATTGTTCGCACATCAGGCCCGTTTGAGAAGCCATTTCATAAACTCGGGCTTGCTGCATCAGGGTTTCCAAACACTAGAAAACAATAAAAGCACTCGGCCTTTCATCAGTTGTCTCGTGTTTGTAAACCCGGATGAAACACTCGCCCTCGTTTATGAAATATTACTTCAATCAAACGTGGTTAGTTCAACAAGCTACCTTATTAAGATGAGTAGTGACAACTTCCTAAATGCAATTTTAAAACATTGTCGTGAGGTCATTAAATTTCCTCGCATGACGGCTCCGCAATCTCGCTTGTGAATTTTGCTACAAGCTACATATATAGAGAGTAGATTTCAAATATTATCAGGAAGCTTCTTAATTTAAAAAAATATACAAACGGTTGACGTTATATTCAGGGTTTCAGAGTCATGGTGAAATGTGAAAACTCACAACTAGGATACGGGAGAAAAGCGAGCAGAATCAATAAACTATAGTAAACGGCATTAGTCCTTGGCACACCTGGATCAGACAGCACCAAACTGCATGGACGAGCTATTTTTGGAAAATATGACATCACTAGAATAGGGAACACCCCCTCCCCCACCCCCCGACAATCTTAAAAAAATAAATAACACTGAGTTGAGGGGAAGGAGACGAAATAATCAATTTTTCTGACAGATATTGCAAGAGCATCAAGAGTTCTGTCAGGGGGACAGAACAGGCTAATAAATCTTTTTTATGTTTGAGGATTTTATTGATAATTGGCCTTCCAAGTCTGTCAACTATGAATTGTAATTCCCGAAGACTCTTTCCCCTTCTTGGTGTTTTTCCTGTCTTCCGGTTTCCTCCGTTTGATTTCCTTTGTCGCTTTGATGGGTTCTATAATTGTACCAATCAGAGTCTCGACACGTGGTTTTGTCAACTGATTGACAGTTGTGCCCGTGTTCCAGTGTTTTCCCACAGGATTGCGCATACTCCGTTCAAATTGCACGTGGCTGCCATATGGGTAAGGGACAGAAGAAACCTGCGTAAAAAGAACAAGATTTAACCAACAATCCACTTTCACTTGCCGTATCAAAATGCAAGAACTGTGAACTTGTAAGCTCAATGTAAACAAACACTCCGACATCTCTGCCTCCCAAAGGTTAATTTCCAAATAGAAGCGTGTGTATGAATGAATGACTGTTAGAAAGAGAAAAGAACAATTCTCTAAAGGATATCACGTGGTCTGTAATGGGAAAACCACCCAAGTTAAAAAGGTCTATTGCTCTTAAATTTTAACCAGTGTAGATATATAATTTACTCAGCCCTGGCTGAGAGCAGTTGTTTTACACATTGATTTGATTGCAATCAAAGCTGGGAGAAGTGTGACCGGATGGAGCCCTACAACGTATGTTCACCCAGTACGTATCGGTTACCTCTGAAACAACTACGCCAGTGATCACTGTGTTTCCAAACGTGTTCACAAAAAAAGGTCCACCACGCGCAAGTGTCTTTTTTTCTTTTTTTTTTTCCTTCCATTCCCTACCTGATTCTTAATAAACAGCTTGCTCTTCTCTTCGTTGATAATCACATGTGACAAATTCCTGTCTTTCCGTCGTGGGACAGGGTCTGCTTTCTTTGTAAAAGCTTTCTTCTTTTTCTCCGATGGCTTAATTCCTACTCCTACCCAAGACCCCCAGCCTGGAAGACTCAGATCTACATCCTTTGGTTTGGCTGCATCCTCCATCTCACTCTTCTCCTTCACGAATTCCTCCATGACGTCATCATTAGCAAATGCTTGCTGAATATCGATTCGTTTCTGTTGAAGTGATTCACTCTCAACTTCATCATGTCCATGATCCTCAATCCTGAAGATTTTCTTAGGATCCACACGAATATCTTTTGAAAGAACTCCACCATTTTGTTGTGTGCGAGTAATGTTGTTTTCAGTTTTTTGCCTGGTGTCCACAGTAGAATTAGTACATGCACCACTTCCCGATTCATTCAAAACAGTGTCCTCAGTTGCATTTTGAGTTTCAAACTTGTCTTTTGATTTAGAAGCAAGCCTTTTCTTGCCCACTTTTTTGCCTTCTTTAGCAGTCTTTTTAGAGTCTTTCTTGCTAGTTTTTTCGGTCTTTTTACTTTTCTTTGCAGTCACTTCTAATTCATCCCCTTTAGACTTGCGCTTTTTCTTCTTTTTTCCTTCAACTTCATTTGGTTTCTTTGACTTCTTTGTCACTTTCTCCTTGTGATTGACATGTTGTAATTCAAACTCTTCCTCGCTTTCGTCTTCCACATTATCATCGTGTTCTGAATCTTCGTCCTTGTTTCCTGCTTCCTCTGTTCTGATTGCCTCAAGCCGATGGAGCTTGGCTGAAGAATCTGAAAGAGATAAACACTAAACTTACTCCATAATCCTGACAACAGTTCTTACATGAAAAAAAACTGCCAATCCCGGTAAAACTACATCCAATGTAATCACGAACCTCCAAAAATTTAGTGCATTGCAAAATAGCCTGGATCTCAACCATAGTCTGGTCCTTTTTGTAAGAAAAACAAATTTCAGAACAGCGCATAGGCTATTTGCACTCCAAACAGACAATGATAAATCAGGTTAATGAATTATTTTCATTCTACTATAGTACAGTGTACTTCTTCAGTGGGAATTTGTGGCCTAAAATTCAAGAACAGTGATGATTGAAATTTGGAACGATTATGGCACTCATCCTGTATTTCTGTCTACATACCACTAAGACAACAAAACAATGTAAGCATCTAATTGTAGAAATTACCATTGTCCAAGCTTGACGAGTTCTCTTGATGAAGTATTCCAACAGAGTCTAGCTTCCATGGATTATCATCAGATGTTAAGAGGTTTCCATACGTGGCTGACTTGTCATCATCTTCCAAACCTCCATCTTGTGCAGGTGCCTCCATCTCTTCATCACTTTCAGATTCCACAGTTTTCTCCGTCAAGGTTCTGCTGATACGCAGTTGTTCCTGCAGTAATTTCTTGGCCTGAAGATGAAGATGCGGAACAAAATACTTCTTTAGACAAATTCAGTGAAGGGCCAGTATTCTCTCACCTTGCCCCAAAAATTTGCCAGAACCCATTTATATCCCTGGATGAATAAAGGAACTATGAGCCTAGGGTAACCCATGCCCTGTTTATAAGGTGGTAGCAGGGAAGGAAAAAAATTATTAAAAATTATCCAGAGCAAGAGAGTGGGTTTGTGAGGACTGGCGGGCAAGTGAAATTAGCCTCAACAGCCTTGTTAGTGATAATTTCCCATCAAAAACAATTCAAAACTTGAAACTGCAAGGTGAGCAAAACAATGAACTGGAAGCATGGATTTAATTAAAATCCGACCATACTTGCTTCTAGACAATACCAAGTAACTGATGCAGTTGATAACACTAAACATTGTGCACCTATTGGGAAAGTAGGAGGCAACTGAAAACTGAAATGTACTGGCTCACTGGGAAACTGGATTTCAATATTTTTTTCCTGCCCTTGTTGGGGGTATGCATTTGCTAGTGGGTAAGGGAGCAACACCCTATATAAGAAGGCCATGCTCTACACAAGGACCAGAGAGCCAACAGATAAACTAACTGAACAAAGTGCATCTGCTAACATCTAGGAGCAAGGCAAAAACAACAGGGTTTTTAGAGGAATTATTCGTAGAATGCAACTGAACAACTTACATCTGCATTCTTGCCTCCTTTGGCAATCAGGTGTTTTGCCCACTTGGAAGTATTCCGATGCTTTAGTGACACACGTTCCTAAACAGTAGGTACACAACACACAAAATGAATGCAAATGAGCCTGGAAGTAACCTTGTTTTGATACAGATCTTTCTGCTTTTCTTACTCAAATGCCAATTAACAACTGTAAAATGGTCTATTGGCAGGATCTTGGACAAAAGATTACACGATAGTTAAATTATTATGAGACTACTTAGAGAAACAATGTTATTTAGAATATACAGCGGGACGTTCACAACACCCATTTTCCTCTACGTGTTAAAACTGTCCTTGAGAGATTCACTGTTCTATCAACTTTTTCACTTAGAGTTTAATTCCTCCATTTAATACCTTAATTTGCAATATTTTCAGCCAGTTAGAAAGAGTTTACATCTGATCAATGATAGAGTGAAAGGTAGCTTCTCACCATGGCTCGCAGTCTTTCAGCTTTTTCTAAAGCCTCCTCAGCATTTTCATCCATATTTTGTCCTGCCACCTTTCCTGCAGCACGCTTCTCAGCTTTTCTTTTCACCCGATGATACCTAGTACAGGTACCAAAAATGAGTATAACTATTGCAGTCTGCAGTTCATACATATCTTTCAATGTCAAATTTAGGAACTTGACAATTCATCAAACCATTCTTATCTTGCAGGGGCCAAAATATACATTAGATCCTTTAGCTAGTTTCTTCATGAACTTCGCACAGAAGTTACCTCTATTATATAGCACGGTGGAGAGAGGCACAATAAGAGTAACTTGTCCAAGAACACAGCACCAGAAGACCCCACCCAAGGCTCAAGCCTGGAATGCTCAACCCCCCCAATCTCCCCCCACTCCCCGAAATCCAAAGAACAAATTATTACTATTATCCTTACTTACTGTCAAACGTTTCTTTTAATATTTGTTGAGAGAGTTTGGCAGCACATAAAAAAATGTAAAATTTCCATGTTCCTAGCTTCTCTGAGCTTGATGATGCATAGAGAGGTCAGTTCATGCTTCCAATTTATAAAGTAACACACAAAAAAAAACATTTTAAAGTGGATGTCCACGGGAGGCCTTCGTGCCCAGCTGGCTAACAGCTTGTCGACAATGAGTGGGATATTAAATGCTGATCTGTAAATGTTATGTTGAGGCAACATCCTGTAACTTCCAACACACACCTGGAAGTTCACTTGGAAACATACTTTTTGCTTTTAATTTTCTTCATCCTGCGACATTTTGTTTCATAATATGACTGGAGTGCTCGCAGTTTCTGAAGTTCATGTCTCCTCTCCTTTGCCTGAAAAGTAATTGAGATGTAACTTGGTAAGAAATGAACCACTAGTGATGTTGCTTTACTTAAGAATGAGAAGATCCTAAGAGTGCTGACGTTAAAAGGAAACCATATCAAAATTCAGTTAAATGGGTGAAAGAAAAATTACCCAATACTGTGTAGCGTGAAGTTCTTGAGGGACTTTTATTTTGCAGATTGGCAATCTCTTGAGGTTTGCGGGAACAAATTTTGGCTGATCGAATTGACAGAAATTACTAATGCTTGTGGCTTCCTTTTCAGGCAGTGAAACATCAACAAGGTAGGTAGTGTAACAATTATTTTCAACTTTTATTACTTTTTAGGTAAAACAGTGTAACATGACCTTTTACTGCTTTGACTTTGTTTGCCGACTAAATTTTTGATAACGATTTTGAGAAGAGAAGGTAAGCTTTAGGATCAAGGGTAATCAGGTGTTTAGATGAAGCTTGATGAAAATTACAATTCACAGCATTGTTTAGTTGATTGTGTGATGCGCGCTCACAACTCAGAGGTGGTTGCCTCGCACATGATCAAAATCTGCCCCAATCAAATTTCTTTACAGGATAAAAATAGCTGCGTTGGGAATGAAAACGCAGTGGGAATTTTCTTAATTCTAGCATTTTTCAGTTTCTCTGTACAAAACTTAACTCAACAACAATATATTAATTAAAGCTGTAGAAATTGTATGCAGAAACCGAGAAAACGAAGCCAGCATTTTTGATGCTAAAATCCAGGTAAATCTCTCTGTTCTCGGGGAAACATGGAAGTTGGGCGCCGCCCCATAAAATGAAGTGTTATATTATTGAAAAGAAATGGCTAACTTAGTCATCAAAATATGTTCAGAGTTCCTGGAAGATGACTTGGAATAGTGTTTCTTCCAAACGAAGACATTTTCCCTTGACTGAAACTATTTTTCATTCACCCAAATGGAAAAATATGCTCTCGCTGGCTTTTAATTTAATTATTAATTTAAAAGCTTATAAGGTGCAGATATCTATATAAATATATTCAAATGCACCATACTAATAATAACAAAATAATAGCAATAATAATAAGCTAAAAATATGATCTTATAATCTAAGTAGTACAAGTCTGCAACTCTCTTTTAAAACTGTCGAAAGAATTGGTTTCCCTAATAAATCTCGGCAGAGCATTCCATACCTTAGGTGCTGCAAACACAAAAGCCGTTCACCGAGAGTAGCCTTAGGCTTAATATTCAGAAAACTAAGTAAGGTACCGTCGCTAGAACTACTTAAGTTATATTTAGACACAGGCTTAGAATTAAAAAGCTTAAATATGAAGGTGCTAGGCCCCTAAAAATCTTAAAAACAATCAACAGAATTTTAAATTCAATTCTGAACTTTACAGACAGCCAATGTAAGTCCACTAATAAAAGAGTAATGTGACAGTACTTACTTTCATTACATATAAATTGAGCACACATGTTCCGCACACGTTGTAGTTTGTTGAGTTGATACTCTGGCAGACCATATAAAAGGCTGTTGCAGTAATCAATTTTACTTGAAATAAAAGCATGAACCAAAGTCTTGGTGTTGTCTTTAGATAGATACTTTCTAATGCGTCTCAGATTATACAAATAATAAAAGGCAGAGTTACATGTTTTTAAAATATGGTTTGCCATTGTCAGCTTAGAATCGAACCGTGAGCCTAAATTCCTTGCAGATGACACAGGAGTGATGGTTGCAGCCCCGACACGAAGAGTATTACTAGTTGCTGCAATGTGCCAATGATTGAATTGAATTCAGTTTTATCATCGTTAAGTTTCAATTTGTCGTTCAGCATCCAGTCACGAATGTCCTCAATACACCTTCCAACCCTAGCCAAGACAGCCTCTTGATTTGCAGTATTATTAGGACAGAAGGATAAATAAAGTTGGCTATCGTCAGCATGGCAATGTATCTCTAAGTTATGTTTGTCTACAATTTCAAATATCTTGCTAGCATAGACAACAAACAGCAATGGCCGAAGGCACAAGCCTTGAGGTACACCGCATTCCAAATCGAACTTCATTGAGAGTGTGCCGTCAATTGAGACTTGCTGAGTTCTGCCACTTAAGTATGATGCAATCCAGGATAGTTCAAAATTCGATACTGTGCCTGAATGTGTCAAAATCAGGGCGGAAAAAGGCCGGGCGGTGAAATGGGCAGTCCACTCTTGGGCCAAACTGTGATGCGGAGAAGGACTGGCACGAGCGCTCCTTCCGTGCTTCTGGTGCAATTAATGGCTGCCAAAAATCTCCTCTCGAAAAACCGGAAATGACATTTTCTTTCTTTATTTTTAAGCCACCAGTAACGTCTTTTTACAGGCCTCTTTGATATTTTTGACCCAGAACTCAATACTATTTTGTCTGTTGGAACATCACTTAAATATTTTCGTCATAAGCTGCTCAAATTTGAGTGAAATAAGACAGTGTCGAATGCAGGAATGTCCCACTTGTCATGACCAAGTTGTGCTCCACTGCTCATTTTAAGAGTGCTCCACGTTACTCCAGTCCACATTTTATATATGTTGAAGATTGATAGCTTTTACATAACATAGTAAAAAATCAGCTTGATATATTTGATATAGCAGCATTTCAGAACTTCAAAGTTTCCCTATGCTTGTCACACATTTGCGAGGATTTTGCCTGACAGTCTATCGCAACCGAAAAGCAATAAAAGTTTGCGCGTTTGAGTTTCACCTGAATTCCAAGCAACCCGTGAGGTTTTATCAAAGCACAATCAAAGTGGCTGTGAGCCACTGAACACAGCCACTGAACTTGGAAAAAAGGGTGTTTGGGGGCACTTGAGCCTGCTGTACTTAATTGTATAGCTAAATTTCGCTCCCGGAAATCTGAATGCACGTGTAGCACAGTGTGGTGAACGCTTGCTTACCAAGTGAGAGGTCGCGAGTTCGAGTCCTGGTATGTAAATGTTGTTTCCTTTTTTCATCATTTTGGTTTTTTTTTTCCTGTTAGGAAATCATTTACCGAAAGGTAGCGTTTTTCTTTCCGTTTCTTGTTTTAAAAAAATCATCTGGAGCCTTAAATCATTTGTTTCAGTCGACTGCTTTTGAACTCACAATGGGGGTAGGTTTGTGAAGGAAAAACCATGAATTTCCCTGAATCGAATCGCTAAGGAAAAACCATAATATTTTCCTTACTATGAAAAAATTGTTATGCCTACCACCTCTATCTCTCGAAAATAATTAAGTAACTGTTTAACGGCCTTGGACGGCTGATGTTCAAAAACTGGGGGACACCTATATGTAAGGTTGGGGATGCTCGTCTTCTCGGGTATAAATCAAGGATCTTGGTCTCACTTAGGGTGTTGATGACAAAACATCACCATTTTAGCCGTCAAAGTATCCTTTAGGGTGCACTCGAACAAGTAATAATGAGAGAAACTCTCTCATTTAATTTCTGTTTTCAGGCTTGATTTCCACTGGTCTCTCCAGTACACAAGTAGGGTGTCCAAGAGTGCACAGGATCCTTTCTTAAACTCTGGCTAGTAATTGAACCTATTCCGTGGAAGCTTTCTGGGGTATATTTAAGCTCAAGCAATGTTCAGCCTGTGCCTTTTCATATGGGAGCTCCCCCGGGTTTCCAAATGTCTAACGGGAAGTGAAGGAGTGATGGAGTGAAATCGTGTCACCACTACAACTTGAAAAAAAATATAAATATTTTTCCAAGCTAAAAACGTTCCTCTGTAGATACTGTTCCCTTTTGTTTGTGTGAAAATCCATTAAATTGCTGGTTATCGACGAAAAGAGTGCTCGCCAATGCTTGTTTTGTAGCTATATTACTGAAAACATGACAAATTAAACTTCAATTACGCCGGCTTTCGTTTAAAAACGTAAATCGAACTCAAACAACTCCAGTTTTAAATGCGATTAAGACTAATTAATGTTCGAGAACATATCAAAAGTTTAGCTGGAAATATGGGAAGACAGCAGGGATCATTAGCAAAGTTGTGGTAGCACTTTCTTTGACCAACAGTTCAACCCGAATAACGATTTTGGATTTTTGATTTTGTTGTTGAGTTCTCGAAACTCCTTATCAAATTTATTTTCCCAATACACAATTTCACTTTGTTGAAGAAATACACATGATGTTAGTAGCCTGCATCATAGCATCGGTGAAAACTGTAGTAGCATCTCAGCACAAAAGATGGGGAAAAAATATTCAGTTGTCACTGAGTTTTTGACACCGACTCGGACATGAAAAGTGCACGCACTCCACTATGCAAATTAGCTACTTGTAAGGCGACAGATTTTCCTTTCAGAATTAAAACTTCTGCAAACTCGACAAACAGGTAGAAAGAATAAGAAACTATCAAAAGCAGAAATTGGTTATGATTTAACATTGTTCTGAGAAACTCACAATTCAACTCAATACCAGAGAGAAGAGCTTTCTTGCATAAACTTTATTCATAAGTCAAAAGCTGACGCATACAACTAGCAGTGGTGGATCTAGGGGAGGGGCCTGGGGGGCCGGCTCCCCTCCTTATTTTGGCCAAAAATAGCAGAAATGACAGGAGGGAAAAGGCCAGTAGGGCAAGTAAATCAAGACCGGGCCCCCTCCTTAGCTCAAGGTCTGGATCTGCCACTGACTAGTGCGAGAAGATCTTACTCATTCACAGCACGAAATTTTAAGTCCTGTTTTCAGAGATGAAAACTCACCTTTTTCAATTGTCTCAGAACAAAAAATGCAGCGAAAAAGTTGCTGATTCACATCGAAGTGAGTTTCGTGTAATTTCTTTAGAAATCTAACTTCAAGTGTAAGTAAGTGGAATCTCCTTGTTTTAGTAGACCCCAGTCTACTGCATCACACCTTTTTGTTCGGACCCACTTGTTTCACTGCCCTACATATAAGCACCCTGGTCAAAACTGAAGTTAGAAGGCAATTTGTTGTTAATTCTGTGTGTTACAAATTTCTTGCACTTCACAATGATTTCACGGAGCTAAACAAGATGCAAGTGAACATTTAATGAGTCAACACTATCTTCGACGAATTGAACAAATTGACTCAAAGCTGTATAATAACAAAGACACCCAGTGTGAAGTACAGGAACTAGCAAGTAATTAAACATGAAAGCGATCAGCACCAAGGGGACTAGTTTGACTTCCATACTTGGGTTCATGAATTATTAATGAGTTTGAAAACTCAGACAAGCAGGGAAGTGCCCCGGGCAAGCAAAATTTGAGGGTTACTTGCCCAACGGACAAAGTGAAATTCAAATATTTTTCCAGCCCTGAAACACCGCAAAATAGAAGTGCTACATGATAGGAAGGGCTTTTTTGGCAGTTAGTTTGGGTTTGACCAATTTCATACTCATCTTCAGTGGCCGCACTTCTTTTGGTCAGCACCACAAATTGCAACCTCTGTGTAGGTCCAACACTGAAAAGTCTGCGATTTCACAAACTCTCTGTCAAATCTGACATATCTGATTGGCTAAGAAAACGAAAAAAAAGTTTGCACATGTTCGGGTCCAGCCAGAGGACGCGATTCTTTGTGATGACCAAAACAAGTGTCGCCTCAGGGGATGAGAATTAACCAATTTCTGAGGAAAGAATGTGATTCATTTCATTGTGTTCCAGTTCATGTACCTCCTCTAAGTCCATGGCCAGTAACGCTTTCTCTTCTTCCTCAGTCAGCTCTTTGTTACTCCTCTCAAGAACATGAGCACTTCCTCTTAACACTGCAGCAACTTCTTCCTCCAGAGGTGTACGGGGCTGAATGATAATTTGATAGAATACAGTAACAGAAATTGTACAATTAAACCAGCAGTTTAGTAATATGTGTAGCTGATGTAAGTTAAAGGTAAAAAAAAAAACTAATATAATAAAATGAACTAATCAGAACATAAAGTCATGTTACTAGTGTTTAACATGGGTTAGAATGCATATGTCAGCGTAAAGAATGTTAGGATTACAGCAATCTGTATATACTTAGACTACATTGCTGTCACATGAGGCATAAGGGGAGCAACCCGCTGTAAAAGGGGGTGGCTGCCCTTATGCCACACCCACCAACAAAACTGCAACATCCACAAACCTCTCCCAATAATCAGAAGCAGTGACCTCCAATTCATAAGACAAAGTTAAGAAATAATAAAAGTTCATGTTATCTAACTCAGTTCATAAATTAATGAAATGAAAGCACCAGTCAAATGTTTTGTACAGTACGAGTGACCAAAATCCACCAATTGTTTTGTGAATCAGTTACTGGTGTTTAAAGACCTGACTACCAAGAGTTAACAGATAAAAGGATTTGACCATTTGCCACTATTAACAAGCTCAAGTACAAAAAACAAAAACAAAACAAAAAGACATGTACATTAAATTAAATTGTTAAAAAAACTGGATACACAGTTGAAAACCCATTGAACATACTTATGTCGTAACACATTCAAGAACTTGAAAGTGCTACTATGACCAAATTTTTACCTGTTAATTTTTTTAGTGAACCACATAGAATTCAATGAAAGAATGAAAACATCACTTACCATTTTGCAAATATCTACATTAGTTCCAGAGATATTCAAGTTTGAAAATTGTGTAAAATATGCAAATGAGATGACTGATGATGTCATACACTCAACCCGATATTACATCAAGTATACAACTAGAACTATCTTGGACATTTTGCAGTGAAGACCATTTAAACTTGGTAAGCTAATAGTTCTATAGAAAACACACCTACTGCTATAAAACATTTTGCTACCATGGCAACTCACTCTTTTTCCAGTCCCCATGTCCTTGATTTCAATATGTGATTTTCAGCTCGAAAAACATTAAACAAGGCCACAAACTCAAGCTAACAGATTTATATGCTTGTTGGATCATGTAGATGAGGCACAATTTGCAAATATGAAAATGGAATGCCAAAGGTGGCCAGAAATGCCTTTAATATTGGGGAGGTCTAGAACCCAGTATGTTGCCATGGTAATAAAACTGTTAAGCTCAAATAGTGGACCAAATTTAGTAGAATCTTACTACAAAGAGTCAAACATTTCTGATTCAACTCGGCTGAGATATCCTTTTTCATCATATTCGATCAAAAATTGGTTGTATGAGTGTATGACCCCATCACTTGGCTAATTCGCATATTTTTAAAAACTTGTATATCTCTGAAACAAAAAGAGATACTTGAAAATCGTAAACAGCATTTTATTCTCATGCATGTTACTTGTTATGTTTTAAAATGGCTTTGATAGAAAAGATGGAATTTTAAACAATAATTGGATGAGGTTTTTGTGATATCGGGAATAATCAAGGTCGAGGCAAGTGTAATCAGCCTCGGCCGGTTATTATACATTGTTTTATGGAAAATATGCGTGAAATGCAAGTAGATTTTATTTGCGCTTCTAAAAATACAAGGACAAACACACCAAGCAGCCGCTTCTTTCGAAACCATTCAAGTGCTCGCGCTCATTAGCCAAAGGTGTATTACGCATGCGCACTGCACGAGGTATAATCTGCACATATAATTGGATAGGAAATTATACCCTAATCATGCTTGTCCACAAAATCACATGAATTCTCAAAATAAGCAGGGGGCTCTTGGCCAATCAGAATGCTGATAGTGAGTACAATGTATAATGATCACCATAATGGCACTATAGAACCACGACAAATTACGCAGCTGCTGGATGTACCTTGAGTTTGTAAATCCGGTACATAAAAACGTGACTTACTTTGCCTAAAGATGAATATTATTACATTAGATTAAAAGAACTTGCACACTAAGCTAACATTAAGATCCAGTTATATATATATATATATTACACAGTACCTTTATAAAACCATTTATTACCTTGAAATTTACTGCTAAGCCTCTCAGCGTTGGCACAGGTGGCTCATGACGTTTAAGTGGAAATGACAAATGTTCAGCCTGAGAACACAAATCAAGACAGACAATTTGTGATGGATTCTGCCCAAAGTTCAAGCAAAAAGTGCAAAAACTATTTACTAAAAATCTACTCATAGCACAGTAACCTTTGGAATACTATTAAAAATAATTCACTTTTTAATTAGTTCATTTCTCTAAGTGACCCTGCAATTATATTCTCAAGCATCCTCAACAAAGTTAATGTCAAACATCATAGGAATGCTTGATGTATGTGTTATGTGTTTTTAACTGACACAAAACATCTGTTTTAACTGAAATACATGTATGGTTAATTTCAAGATCAATTTTCTCTCACAGGGACAGCTGAGAGCCCAAGTCTAAACTGTATTCAAAATATTACCATGCCATGAGATTTTTTTGATAACTTAATTTTTGCCATTATTGCTCAAATTTTCTCCAGAAATCATCTTAAATCCCTATCAACAAAAGAAGAAGTTGTTACTAAAATTCACACTTTGATAATGGTTGACATAATTCTTGTTAAGGACAGATTCTGATTTCAAAACAACTGAAATTTGGTTACCTCTCTGTTCTTTTTTACAGTGGGTGTCCATTTTTCAATATCTTTCTTGGTTTCTCCATATGCGATAGTACGTTGAATCTGGAGAAACAAAGATTAGAGAGTTAGAGTAACAGAAATATCTCAGACAACATCATACTAAATTAATTTTGTGAACTTTTAGGTTTATCTATAATTGCATGTGTAGTTTTGACAAAACACACATAAACCCCCAAAATTTTGGCAGTCATGCAAAGATATAGTATTAAATTTGATTTATGGAATGAAGCACTGAAGTTCACTCTCTTGTACATTTATTTAATCAGGAGGTATTAAATAATGTATTTGACTTACTTTCTGTGCTTCTGGCTTTGGTAAAGGAACATCAAGAGTTCCTGAATTTCTCTGCATACTGTCCTGAAATAGTAAAGGGGGTAAGTTTCTAAAGAAAGTGGTTTCTAAAGAAAGAAAGTTTCTAAAGAAAGTGGTGCTGCGTCGGTGGGAGTATGACAAGATAATTTGGTTTTATCAGTTGATAATGTGAATTAGCCACCGTAAAGAGATTCAGAGGCTGACGTTTCGAGCGCTAGCCCTTCGTCGGAGCTAGGGTAGTACTTATTAAGTAGATTCATGGGTACCATGGAAGACCAACTAACTAGTCCACTTTAAAGGAGGGATCTGCTGGCCAGCAGTTCAGGATTTTCAAAATGAACCAGTGTCTGGTGCAAGTCACCAATATGCAGTTTTGTTTCACTAATGTAATCGTGATCTGATCTTTCTGAAGAAATAAATAAACAAGTGAAACACTAAACAGTGCAACTATTACATGTATATGCATGTTTCAAACTTCAAAGCAAGAGCAATGTTTGGTGGGCTTTACATAGATGTATCAGAAATGTATATTATCCAAGACAAAGCTGAGGCAACAGCCTGTGACTGCATTTGTCTAAAGTAGTCCAAGTGTGAATTAAATTTAGCCACATATATATAGTCAAACCATTTTATTATAATGTAATGTCACACCTGTGCCATTTCATTATATGCAATGTCACACCTGAATAACTAAGTGTATGACAGAAACTTTTAGAAAACAGTCCTAAGAAAGCATGCGTGCTGATTGGTTAAAAACCCTGTTTGTATAACTCGATGTAGACACAGAACTAGCGCGCGCTGTTGACGTAGTGATGGCGCGAGCAAAGAGAATTTCCATTTTGATAATCAAAGTTTACAAGTTGTTTTCCTTTTTCTCATCGTGGTGTTTTCTAAAAGAAATAGAAAACATGTACTCCGTGTTTGTATCGAGTTATACAAACACTCGTGAAAGTTTGGGAGAACTCGAAAAAGCTGTGGAAACACTCGCCTGCGGCTCGTGTTCCCACAGCATTTCTCGTTCTCCCAAACTTCCACTCGTGTTTGTAGAACTCGATACAAACACGGTACATGTTTTCTATATCTTAATTATTGTATGGTTGTGAACAATGTTCAGTCAATTGGTATGAACACTCACTAGGACTGTTGACTATCGTTTCCCATTTCATTTTCATGGTAAAAATTTAATAAAATAAAAATTACTTTCTTACCAACTTCTTCTTGAGATTGCCATACTCATTGCTTTTGTTTAAAGATCCAATGAGATCATTTAGGTCAACTTGTTGTTTGCTATCTGCAAGAACAAAAAAAACATCTGTACTATGAAACTAACACCCATTGCCTTCTTGGAGTTATTAAAAGTTTCATACAAAGATCTGGAGTGTCTAAAGATGATATTAATATAAACAAAAGGTTTTTAAGGATACATTCTCCCCCCCCCCCTGCCAGTCCTACTGTAATTTCAAGCAAAAAATACATAAAATAATAATTTACAAAAGTTTCTAGACCTCCTAAAAGCTGACACATCTGATGCTCACTTGCAAGCCCCCTAAATAAGAAATGTTTTTATCCAAAGCTAGTAAGAGCTAATAGTTTTATCACTTGTATCAGGTGAAGGCGATATGGATGGGACTATTTCTGGAGAAAAGAGCATTGGGTGAGGTAATAAAATACCTTTCACAGCACTTAAATGAAACTCAGACACTGTCTTATTTGGCTCTGATCGTTGGCCTGATATCCTCTGCCTGTTTAAAAAAACATATTTATTATGTCAGCAAGATTAACAAATATTACTGTACAACTGCAAAATATACAAGTGTGTGATCTTTTGTCACTGCAAGAATAAGTTACCAACACAGTTAAGTTAACCTCTATACTAAAAAAACTTAATGGATACCAACTGGTGTTATATTGGGGCAATCTAGTAAATATAGTAGAGTGACTTGGGGTAGCCCTCTATCAACCATTTCTGCATTTTGGGTTTACAATCACTGAAGTGAAAGCAAATAACTGGTGGAAGTGGGAAGGAGCAGCCCACACCCATTGCCCACCACAGAATTTCACGTAACCCTCCTTCCAGTTGTCCTAGATAACTTCTGGAATTGCAAAACTATTGTATTTAGGTTTTGAGGCAAGTGCCGCACCAGCCCGCCCACCCACTCCCCACTCTCATCTATGTTCCCCCTCCTCCTTCTTAATGTTTGCTGTTGCTTAAGTTTTCCATATGCCACAATGCAAAACACTCTTCAATAGTACATGACTGCTAGTATATTAGGTTATTCAGGCTAATTGTAACGATAATGAAGCCAATAACCAAATGAGTAGATGTACAGCACAACGATTTTAATCGGCCTAACCGAGGAACATACATGAACTTGTCTAGCGAATGCGCAGTCTTAGGTCTAGTTGTTACATAATCATGAGATCATACAAAAGTAGCCGATTGGCTGAAATCAAACTGGTGACCAGATGTCACATGCAGAAACACGTGCAGAAAAGCATGACGAAATGTCGCTACATCTTCTCCTTCATATGAGATTAAATGAAACCTCTAAAAAAAAGAACAAAACAAAAACACAAGAATAGTGTTCAATGTTTAGAACTCCAACGATCAATGTACAGTCAGTTCAAATTTCATTGTGATCATCAGTTCATGTGATAGTCCTGTTGCCACACAGGTGGAGAACGCCTGCGATCTGAACGACGTGGTAAGACAGGTATTGGTTCCACCTCTGGTTCAGCGCTGGCCTCATTGTTGACAATAGGACTAGTTACGGGAGGCTCACTTTTATCTTGCTCATAGTTGTGACTGGTCTCTTGCTCAGCATCCCGGGCCTTGTGCGGGTATATGTCAGGCGGACCAAAGTCCTGTGAGCTAATCAGTGGAGGAATTTCAGGTGTCGACCTAAACTGACGGCGGTTTCAACGATAACGCTTTCCACATACTTCCACTTCATAGGACCGGTTTCTCAGAACACGTGTTACATGCCCAGAGTCCATTCCTGTTTGCTGGGGAGTCTCATGCGGATGGCCTGTCCACATCGCAAGGGATCCAAGGGTTGTGACTTCTTGTTGTACTGACACTCCTGTCTAGCTTTGCGACTGGCTAGCTTGGATGCAGTTGCCCAGTGATCCGATTGAGTCAGTAGCTTTTTATGGGTGGGCAGCAAAGTTCGAGTATGGTGTCTCATCAACCTCTGAGCCAGTGAAGATCCTATTCCTTCTGTTGGTGTGTTACGCCAATCCAAAGGGCTAGCAGCGGGTCTTCCCCATCAGCTTTCGCTTTCTTCATCAGGTTCTTGCAGGTTTTGACAGCATTTTCAGCTCAGCCATTTGACTGGGGGTAACGCGGGCTGGAGGATCAATGTTCAAACTGCCACTCTCTTACGAATTTACTAAATGCTGATGACACAAATTGAGATCCATTATCGGTAATGAGTACATCTGGTATTCCATGTCTAGAAAACTGGACTTTACATGCAGCGATCACACTGGCAGATGTTGCCACTTTCACCTCCTGGACTTCAAAGAACCCACTCCAGTAGCCATGCCAATGTGTGATTGGTGAATTTGTTTCCGCATTTCTTTCCTCATAGATGTGGGTACCGCCAGCCGTTCCCCAAGGAATATTACTCCTTTGTCCTCTACAAGTTCACTTCTCAGGTCATAATATGGCATCAATTTGGGGTCACACTCTTTCTTGGATGGCGCCCAGCCACTATTTGTTGATGCAATAACACTCTGCATCACAGCATCATTCACTGTGCAGTGTGATGGAGACGTCCTCAGCATGGTCAATTACCTCAAGTGAGCACACAAGACTGTTGTCAAGTTAAGCGGACTTCATTGTGTTGCGGTAAGCAGGACTTAAAGCATCTGATATCCACATAAGTTCTCCTTTCTTGTATTGAAGGTCCAGAGAATAGGTCTGAAGAGCCATGGGCATCCTCTGGAGCCGTTTGGGAGACCTGTGTATTGGCTTGCTGAAGACCGCTTTCAGAGGTTCATGGTCAGATTCTATATGGACGACTTCGCGTCCCAATATGTACTGGTTGAACTTGTTTGTGGACCACACAATGGCTAATAACTCTTTTTCAATCTGGGCATACCGGGTTTCGGTGTCAGTCAGTGAGTGCTCTGGATGCGAAGGCGATGGGTTGCCCCTGTTGCATAAGAACAGCTCCCAGACCGGTCTCACTAGCATCATGAATCATAACTTCTTCGTGGATATTGTAGTATTTCAATACTGGGGTGTCTGCCAAGTACTGCTTGACGGTGTCAAATGCCTTCTGGTGTTGCTCCAGCCAGCACCATTCTGTTTCCTTGTCATCTAGTCTTCTCAAGGGTTCTGTCATGTCAGACAAAAGGGGTAAGAACTTAGTCAAGTAATTGACCATCCCAAAGAATCTCTTAAGGCCTTTGATGTCATTCAGGAGAGGCATCTCCAAGATGGCTTCCACTTTGGACAGGTCAGCTTTCAGGCCCTCTGGGGTGAGGAGATCTCCCATGAATTGCACTTCAGTTTGGGCTCCCTTGAATTTCGTTTTGTTTAGCTTGACGTTCCACTGGCAGCATTTCTGCAGGAATGCACGTTCATTCTTTTCGAGACTGGCAGTGACCTCCACATCGGTTTCACCAACACCAGCAATAAGGAAATCGCCGGTGATGACTTCGACCCCCTTGAGATCCTCTACGAACCCGTGCATTTGTCGTTGCCAAACTTCTGGAGCGCTGGATATGCTGAAAGGCATACGAGTCCACTGGTAACATCCAAAGGGTGAGTTGAACATTGTCAAATAGCTTGAGGCGTCATCTAGTAGAATCCCAACCGGGATGCAACTTCATCGATGGTGGGAAGCTGGTAATGTTCTCGGAGTAGTATGGCCCGGTTGGGGTCTCTGGGATCGATACAAATCCTTACCTTGTTTGGTTTCACTATGGCCAGCATGCTGGATACCTCTGTTACAGGTACAAGCACTTTACATTCGACCAGGTTGTCAAGTTTTGCTTTGATGGGCTGTCACAGGGCCACTGGTACTAGTCTCGGGGCACAGACACAACATGGAATATTTCTGTCGATGACGCTTTGATACTATCCTGGCAGCGCCCTTAGTCCCTCAAAAACATCCGGGAATTCGTCAGGTGGGGTTGAGGAGGGTGAAGCGACCTTTAACGCTAGGACATCGCAGTTATGAAGGCTGACAAGGCCAAGCCCAACGCTTGTATGTAATGATAAAACAGGTTGGTAATCCCCATCTATTACATTAGTGTCGAGTGATTTTCGAAATCCTCTTGACCAGACGGGAAGGTTGACTTCGCCAGCAATTTTGCGATGCTTCCCCATGTACGAAACGATCTCCTTGGTACATGGTTTAAGGTTACGACGCAGTGTGTCTCCTGTAACTTGCTTGTATACCCAGGCTGGGAGTATGTCGCACTGAGATCCGGTGTCTATTTGAAAATGAACTTCTTTCTCAGATGTAGGCACAGACACCTGCAGTTTGATGACGGCCATTCACGGCTGGGGTTTGTGCTCCGCAATCAAGCCGATGTAGTACGATTCTTGCTCGGGGTCTGCAGCTTCATGAATAGTTGAGACTAGGTTTCTCCTTTCTCGTGAAGAAGCTCGGCATTTGTGCGCAAAATGATTTCTTCTTCCACATGTGAAACATGTTTTCCCATACGCAGGACAGTCACATCCATGGGACATTCCACAATTCCCACATTCCTTCATAGTTGTTTTGCTTGGTGGTGACTAGGGTTTCTTTCATCTTCAGCACGATAACTTAAGCCAGATTTCTGTAGTACATGGACCAACAAGTCTCCTCCAGTCATGTCTTGACTCTGCTGTTGTGTCTGCTCCAAAGACTTGATTTGGTTGACAGCTTGTTGGAGGGTTAAATCGTTCGAACCTAGCAGTCTCTCGCAGACGCAATCGTCGCGTATGCCCAGGCGGTCACGCAGTATTTCATCAGGAGTGATGGTATCGTGTGCACAATTTCTGGCAATCATTCGCAGCTCAGCAAGATAATTAGTGACATTTTCCCCAGGATCTTGGTTTCTGTTGTTGAATCGGTAGTGCTCGTAGATCACTTGCGCCCTGGGTGTACAGAATTGATCGCACTTCTGTAAAACTAACTCGATTTTGTTTGGGTCTTCTCCATCGCTCCAAGAGAAGGTGCCGTAAGCTTTGACGCCATCCTCACCAATGATACTGAGCAAAGTTGATACAGGAACAATACCTTCTTGTTTATGAACGCCGATAGCAATTTCGTAGCGGTTCCAAGCATGTTTCCACAATTACCCGGTTGTCGTCAAAACAAAGCGCTTAAGGCGGCAGTAAGTTTGCCGGCAGCACGAAAATTTGTCTCGCTCCAGCTGCTTGTTCAGTATCAGGCATCCTGAGGCTTGTGATCAGACAGCTATTTCTGACACCATGTAACGATAATGAAGCCAATAACCAGACAAGTAAAAGTACAGCACAACGATTTTAATCGGCCTAACCGAGGAACATACATGAACTTGTCTAGCGAACGTGCGGTCTTAGGTCTAGTTGTTACATAATCATGAGATCATACAAAAGTAGCCAATTGGCTGAAATCAAACTGGTGACCAGATGTCATGCACAGAAACACATGCAGAATAGTGTGACGAAATACTGCTACACTAATGCAATAGCATTCTATCCTGAAGGAATAGAAACCTGCTAGCAAAACTGGAGTTAACTGGCAAGCCTTTGAAAAACAAGGATACAAACAGCTTTATTTTGACTAATCAAATCAATGCTAACACCGTATTTTGATTAAATTTTGAAGTAAACATACTTCTCCCCACTGGATGATAACGACTTGATTGCCTGCAGGAGATTTTCATGTTTCCCTTCATCTCCACTATCTTTCTGTGTAGAGAGAAGAAAATTTATTTCTATGGTACCATGAAATGAACCCGGGGGGTACTCCATTATATGGGTTATATAGGTATGTGCAGCCCCAAAGAGTATGGTTTTTCAGCTGTTCTAGTCATAAATAGGGTATCAATTTTAGCTGATTTTGGTCATTTTGGTCACTCTCGACCCCAGAGCTCTTCTCTTTTGCGCATGACAGATGACAAGAAGAGCTCTGGGGAACCCTGGACCAAGCTATTTCGTTATTTGTTGTTGGTTGAAACAAAGAAAGCACTTCAGATTGGTCAATCTGTGACGCAGTAAAATTTGAACGTGCCTTGCGAAGGTGGTCCCGCCCTCTTGGGAATTCTATGTCTCTTTTTATGCAAATCACAGATCGTGCACGCAATCGTAAAATGTGCA
>CM042749.1:3831091-3838591 GCA_022496165.2 Catalaphyllia jardinei
TCTTTTTATGCAAATCACAGATCGTGCACGCAATCGTAAAATGTGCAGTTTTCGGCAGTTTTAAGTTTTAGAACGGCTTCAAAAGTCCAGAACATTTCAACGTAGCTCTTTATAGCAATATAAAGCTATTTCCAATGAATAAAGATGTTTAACAACTGAGAATCCGCTGAGAGAAGAACCAGATGCTATTTTGTGACAAATTCCAAATTTGCATATAACCGAGACATGTTTGACATTTGCACAACGGCTGCATGACTTTTAATTAATCATGTGAACTCTTTAAAATCAAATATTTTCTAGAGGATTATCTCAGCAATTTTAACTGTTGAGGAGGTGTACACGAACCAAAGCTTTTATTTGCCTTCTGCTTAATTTTTCAACAAAATACCGAAGCTAGATATCGTTACAATGGTTTTGAAAGCATGAGCATGCACTATGAGACCCTTGAAGCCAGATTCTGGTTACGCGTGCTTGGGGTTGCCCAGTCACATGATGAAAGACAAGAGCTCTGGGGTCGAGAATGCCATTTTGGTCATAAATAGGATATGGTTTCTGCACCCTAATCCTAATCTCGATATGGGTATGTTTTTCATCATTATCGAAAAATCAATCAAGAAAAGCCCTTCACAAATTATGTTTACGGTAATATAACATTGTTCTGAACTAGGGAACTTAATATAATGCTGATTAGAAACAGGGTTTTGATTTAAGAGTCAGGTCATAAATAGGGTTTCAAATCTTTGGTCTGGTCATAAACAAGGTAGGGAATATCACAGATTTTGGCCATAAATAGAGTAAGAGTTTTGGGAAGTGGGCCGCACCCCCACCCACCTTTTCTGGGACTTCCCCCCAGGGAAATGAAACAATTAAATATATTCTTCTTGCTTATAATATTTTAGAACAAGTCCAGCTCTTGCAACTGTGGTCTAAAGATACATGTAACTTGGATTACAATAGTCAGTTAGTTGCTAAAGAAGGCCAAACTATTAATGCTACCATCCTGTAGGAATTTCATGACTACCCTTCAATGTTGCGGAATCTTCTGACCTTGGGAGGGCATCTGTTAGAAGTTCATATCAGAAGAGTGTAAAACAAGTTTTAAGTGAAAGGAAGGAAGCGGGTACTAAGTGTTAATAGCCCTTATGTGTGATGACATCAGCCTAGCAAAATTCACCCCAAGCCAATTCCTACAGCAGTCAAGATGAAAAGAATACCCACGGGAAAACAACACGAGGGCAACAAAAGTTTGAGCACAAACGAGTCTTGGTGATGAAATTTGAGCATGTGACGTAATCGCGTATAAGACCTAATAAAATTCACTTAGTGGAATCATCATCACAGCACAGTATATCAAATTTCATCTTATATTTAATTTGTTATTTTCTCATGTACTTGGTATATATATTTCAGGCTCTTTAAATGTCAACCTTACTTTCGCCTTCATAACTTATGTCAACAAAAATCGTGCTTTGACACACGTGTCGAAGTCCACTTAGGCTAAGTCTTCTTATGCCATAATTGCGGGGTTTGTACGAGATGGAGTTGCAATATACCAAGTTAATCGGGTGGAAAACCAACTTTAAACAATTCACAAATAACCAATCAAAGACTAAAATCACAAACCGATCAGTTCTAAACGGGAATGTAAAAGACTAATGTCACAGCAAGTCTGCATATCATTAGCACTAATTCCGACAAATTTTTCTAACCTCGTCGTCACTTGCGCTCAGATCGTCCACCTCGTGATCCAAAACTTCCTCGTGTTCTTTGTTTTCCGGTATAGGTGCTATCCTGTTTAGACAAAAAGAAAAAGGCAATGTTTATTGAATCTGTAGCCAGTTCATAAGTCGAAATAAAAAAATAAACACTCGATTTGAGCAAGTTTTATATTGCGCACTTCAATGCTATCTTCGCGGCCATTTCTGCTGTTAACCTGTCCCTCGTGACCTCAGCAAGGCATTTTGGGATACTTGTTAGATCTACCACGTGGTTTGTTCCTTGGTCGACGCCATCTTCGTCCGACAGCTGTTTAGCTCTTTGAAGCGCTCCGTTTCTCGTCCAATTTTGTAGCATGCCGGCGACTCGTTCTCGCTCTAGGTCGCCTAGGCGGACCTCTAGTTCACCTTACTCAAAAGACAAGACGGGAAAACCGAACCCTCGTGAACTAATCACGATAAACACCGAGGAGAAAGACTCGGAGAAGACTACCGCGTCGACGGAGTCGTCGAAATCGAATACAGCAAGTTCAAAAGACGGTAAAACGCCGGACAAACCTCCTCGCAAGCCGTCTGAATCACCGGCTTCAAAAGGTAACAGTACAGGTAGCTGGAATTCTCAGAAATCCAAAGAACCTAAATCCAAAGAAAGAAAGTTTTCTGGTCGATGCAGGCTGTTTGTAGGAAACTTGCTGAACTGTGAAGAAACTGAACTGAGAGAGATGTTTGAAAAGTATGGAGAGGTAGCAGAGGTGTTTGTGAACAAGGACAAAGGATTTGGCTTTGTCAGAATGGTTAGTGTATTAGCGATACTTCTGAATATATAATATTGAAGGCAATTAGAATATCACAAATGGAAATGTAGTCCAAGACAAACCTTCGAATTCAGCAGGGCTTTTTCAAACGTCCGATGTTTGAAAAACTGTAATGCAGTCTAATTTTGAAAAACAAAAAGTGTATACAACTCAAATTGACCATGCACAAGTTCCTGACCAAGCTTGTTTGATCAAGATGGCTGGCAACTTGAGTGCAATCATATCACGAAGTGGATATATAATCTTCGAAAGCATATGTAGTCGTACTGGCCACCTTGCCACCAGGAAGTCTCGCCACCAACGAACTCACCACCAAATTACTAGCGGTCTAAGATTAAACCACAAGCTGATAAGACTGAAATTTGTTCAACTTTCTTTAGTTGTTTAACTCACATAGCTCATGTAAAGGTTGAAGTTGTTTGCCGGAAGCCTTTTATGGAGCACTTACAGCATGTAAGCTTAAATGCAACCCCAACAGCGAAGCAGCTGAGCAGTAACACAATCAGTTCTCAAAGAAATTTACACGTGTAGCTGAATTCAGTGTTTTCAATAGAGGCCGGCAGCCGGCGAAACATATTTCACGCCAACTCGCCGCCTGCTTTGAAAATAAATAACCCCAATTTTTTTTAATATCATGAGAAACATTCGCCCTGGATCGGCGAAGTTTTTTTCAAAAAAAGAAGAATGTTACCTGAAATATCAGTAATTTCAGCCCGGCGGCCATCGATTTCTTTGATCGATCGCTCAGTTGCTGAGCAGCCTGGCATATTCTCTAAACCATGGGTTCTGGGTGCGAAAGCAGCACAACGCGTGTGTGTGAACATTTCCACGCGCTCTTGAGGTCACGTAGAGTTCACGACTTTTGAATAAATTACATGCATGTCTGCGCCGAAGAAAACACAAACAACTCTTTTTGAAGTGTTTCAGCCTCAACAAAAGGGACAAAGAAGAGAGGGAGGTATGTCCACTCCTGTATTTAAATTTTGCAAGTTGTAGAGCTTTCACGTGTCAGCGGCGCGACATGTCGTCGAAGTTTGATTACTTTTTAAGATCTTTAATACTAAAATGTCTCGTGTTTATAAATAACTATACATCAGATAAAATCAGATGGACAATTGGACAAGCGATTGGACAAGCGATAAAACATTGTCATGCTTTCGTCTTTTCCGTATGTAAACAAAAATTAGTCGCGGCAAATATCTTCAAAAATAACATGCAAACAAAGTTTGCAAATTCGATGATGTGCTGTCACTGCTAAGTTAATTTTGATATTAGTTAATGTAGCAACGATTTGCAAATGTATGCATGCAGATTTGTAATTGTTTTGTTGTAATTGAGGCAAAAGTGCTGTGCAGGTGCACACTTTCATTTTACACCCGGCCGAGTTCCCACGATTTCATGAAGGACAGCAAATATAACACAAGTCGTGTAAAAAAACAACAACAAAAGAGGCTGTTTGCAAGTGAATTAAAACCGGTACTCAAACAATAAGAGATTTATCATTATTGGCAAGAAGAAAAAAGTATTTACAGTTTTTGTGTTCCGTTGAATAAAAAGAGTCCAAAATTAATGATGTATGTGTTCTGTTCGAGTAGCCTTATTCATGCCCCAGAATGCGGGAAATGCATTCTAAGAGACCCAAATTTTCAAAATTTTCCAGGAGCGCATGCCCACAGACCACCCTAGAAGCTCGCACCTCACGGCACTTGCTAAAGACGCCTTCGGCGTCTTTCAGTATCTCTCCGCCGACTTCTCAAATTCTGCCATCTACTCCATTTCTTATTGAAAACCCTGGAATTCTAGAAAGCTATGGTTTCTCATTAGACAAGGGAACATATATCGAATCATGTCACTGATAACATCGTTGACATCAAAATTTGCAAACCAACATGCTAACAAACTTATGAGTCAATTGACAGCTAATGCACCTGGACTACTTTACTATAGTTTATCTCTCTCTTGGTGTTTGGTGGCAAGGTGGTTTCTTGGTGGCAAATTTGTTGGTGGTGAAATTCTGAGGTGAGGTGACCAGATACCAGTTGAAGATGTTTCAAACCTTGTGCTTGCTCTTGAATTTCTAAGTGTTTTTTATACGCACACCTTCTTTTATCACTAGTGATAACTGGGCTTTATCCAGCATCCTTTTAGCAAAGGGTCATTTAATAATATGAAGTCACATGTCGTCATTGGCCAAACCTAAAAAAAGGAGTGAAAAAGATTAGTGGTAAAGGAAATTATAAAAAAATCAATCAGGGAATGCTTAACTAGACACTGCATGTACACCTGCATTTCACTATTCCATTCTTCTTTTTATGTGTGGTAAAACATTTTCTCAGGACACACGGCTGAATGCAGAAAGTGCCAAGCAAGCAGTCGATGGTTTATTTCGCATGGGGAGGACAGTGCGAGTACGGTTCGCAACACATGCAGCTGCTCTTAAAGTACTTAATCTTGGACCAGTAGTCACCAATGAACTCTTGCATCAAGCATTTTCACAGTTTGGTGACGTGGAGCGAGCTGTCGTTGTTTGTGATGATAGGGGAAGAACAAAAGGATATGGCATTGTTGAGTTCTCAAGAAAGAACTCTGCTCAACAAGCATTACAACAAATCAATGATGGATTATTTCTCCTTGGAAGGTAATAGCCCAATTCCGGTATATTACGATTCTAACTTGGCTCCGAGGCTCAGGGGAATAAAACAAAAGAAATCGCATCGAGGATGAGGGATGAATAATTAATTTCTTTGTTTTATTCCCCTAAGCTTTGTAGCCAAGTTAGAACTTAAATATATCGGAATTGGCCTATTGAAATGCTATTGAAATGCTCATGTCAGTCCCACTGAAAATCAAGACATTGTATAACTGTGTTGAAACAAATATTGACTTTTTTGTTAGTTTCCTTTTGGTGATTGTAATCGCCAATAGTGTAGATGATTGGAGAGATTGTCAACTGTTTCCAATTCAGTATGATTTTGATCTTGACTCTGTGATGAAATATGTCTAAATTGGAATTACCGTATGAGGTTCAAGAAACCTGTGTATAAATTTTGGCATCTGAGAGTCAGGGTTTTGATTCTATCATTATTATTATCGTTATTATTATTATTGTTATTATTATTATTATTATTATTATTATTATTAGTTTTTTGCAGTGTGATTTATCTCTGTTTTTCCCATTGTAAGGATACCACGTCCTGTGTCTGTTAAACAGTTAGAGCATACAGAAGATGAAGATGGCATCTTGGATGAACATATCAAAAGAAACCCTGCCTTTCAAAAGTAAGAAATTCATTTGCCTTCAAGGGCACAATCGATTTAGCAGTGTCTGATCTAGGATTTCACTTTTGGGGGACAATCTGTCCCAGTAACCATTTTCTATGGGACATTCCAGTTTTGTGGACACACTGTTTTTTGGTTGTGGGAAATAAAAAAGGTCAAGTCAGCTAATAAATGTAAAGACTACATGTAGACCACAAAAACTGGGGGAGAGGCAACTTTATTATCATTAAAATCTGGTGAACAAAAGACCACATTCTCTTGCAGTTTCAGCAATATCTTACAATATAGGTTACAAATTAAAACAGAAGCAAGAGACTAATTGGTAGGACCAGGTATTCTTCTTGAAATTTTTTTTTTCCTTGTTGTATAGGTCCGTAAAAGGTGCACTGTTTATAGTGTCAATTCTGTTAAACTGTTTTCAAAACACAGGGTACAAAGAAAATTAATTTTACAGCTTGCCTTTCGGGCAAGCTGTAACCAAAATCTACTAGCCCGAAAGTCATTTTTACTAGCCCGAAAAAAATTTTGCACAAGCAGAATGAAAAAATAATTATTAACTAGGTATACCTATCGATAGAGTGCCAACTAGCAAATAATTTGTGGTGTAATAAAGGGTTTATTAATACAGCATGACAGATTCCGAGGGAAAATTATAATGCGTTTATCAGCGGGTAACGTTCGTCACGCAATCCAGTATCGCTGCTCGGTCGAACATTCAGTTCAATATGATTGGCAAAGTCGAAGTGAATGTGAACACGCTAGTTTGATTGATGAACACGCTTGTTTAATTCTGTGGCAAACAGGTTCGATTTGTGTTTTGAACAGTGGATTCGACTGCATGATAAACACACTCGTTCAGTTCTGTTCGGTAACACTGCCGACTGAACCTTCAGTTCGATATGCTAGATTTGAACACTGGATTTGCTCTCGTGGTTCGACTGGTGAACACACTCTTTCAAAAAAACACTGCCCGATGGAACTTTCAGTTCGATATAGGTAAACAGAGAAGGAGTACACTTTTTCGATTCATCAAAAGGCTCGTTCAATTCTGTGGTGAACACGCTGGTTCGGTTTCGTGTCAATTTTGTGTCTTGGATTTGCTCTTGTCTAACAGGTATCCTCAATATTTGAATTAGAGGAGTTTTGTATAGGGCACGCTCCCCGATTGAACTTTCAGTTCGATAAAGTGAGAGAGGACACGCCCTTGTTCGATATGTTTTGAGATTATGAAATTGAATGGTTTGGTGCAAGACAGTCGTAAGAGACTTTTTCGGGTAAAATTTTTTTCCTTCAAAAGAGCCTGAATTTTTGCATGTGCTTTTCAATAAAGCAGAAAAAACATTCTCCTGTATCTTTTTTTGGCCAAAATTCTCTACTTTTCCACTTTGTTGCGTTCTTTGTGCACGCGTCAATATTTTGACTTGGTTTTTCTCAGAAGCAAAGTGCAAACCAGCCAAAAAAATTACATGGGAATCTTTTACTACTTTGAAAAGCACATGCAAAAATTCAGGCACTTTTGAAGGAAAAAAATTTTTACCCGAAAAAGTCACTTACGACCGTCTTGCACAAAGCCATTCAATTGTTTACAGTTGGATAAACACAACAGCAAAGAAAACAATCACCTTCAACGAGGCAAGTCAAGATGTAACGCGCCTCCTGATTGGCTAAAAACTACAATGGCTTGAATAGTT
>CM042749.1:3846091-3851689 GCA_022496165.2 Catalaphyllia jardinei
TTGATGACGTCTCTGGTTCTATGTAGCATAAATTGGTGATTTCAGCAATAAAATGATCTCCATCTGCAAAACAATGGGGTTTTTTTTTAGTGAGTTTCACTACATTGACCTTGCTCCCAATGTGTGGCTTCATAGCTCAGTTGGTAGAGCATTGCACCGGTATTCGCGGAGGTCATGTGTTCAAATCCTGTTGAAGCCCTGAGTTTTTTTCCAGGCTTCTTCTTTCCAATTGCTTAAATTGGAAAATTTACTGCGATGATCATACTTCACTTGCATCTACAACCGCAGTTCAAATATGAATCATTTCGTATACACTTTATATCATTTTAATTCTGTTGTCAATACACACTTAACCCATTGTCTCCCGTGCCGGCCCTAACCGGCTATAAAAAGGCATGTGAGGGCAGTTGCCTTTCCTACCCTCCCTGAAGATATTTTGCTCCTCCCATTCTATTGTTGTTAAGGACAAATAAACCAATGAGAATGGACTTTCTGAGCATAGTTTTAGAAGACTTTAGGGGTCCTAGAAAGACGTTTTTTCGTCTTAAAATCATCCGCTCAAAAAGTGCAAGTAATCATGGTGCATTGCAGGACAAATCTACAAACTTCCAGGGTCTTGTTTTCATTCCCAAAACAGAGAAATTGCTTCTTTGGCATTTAAAATGAAAAGGAAAAACATAAATCGGTGGTCTCAGAATGGAAGACCAAGGTGAATGGGGTCCTCAAACCTTCCTTCAACTGCGGCAAAAACTAGATGATTGGTTTGCTTTCAAGTGAGTTTTGAATACAGATCGCGGATTTAAAGTAGCTGCCTGGACTTGAGAAAACAAAAATGGTAGAGTATTAGTTCTAAGTTGAATTTAGCTTTTAGCACGATTGGCAAAGCCACGGCCGATAAAATAACTGCAAAACTTGTAGGGAAAAACTCATGCTTTCGCTTTAGCATGAATAATTAATTCAAACATGCAGCCATGCAGTAAATCACGTCGGTGAAATTTTGAACATTCCCGTGCTTTTAGATAAGTTTTTTTTTGCCTTATCTTGAATGAAAACTTATTGTTATTGAACTTCCTGACATGTTTCTTTCATTTGGTGCCCTTTATTTGGGAATTTTAGGTTTTAAAAGTGAACAGTATTTTGGCACGCTGAATTTATGCATATTTAATTTACGGCGACTGCCATGGTTTGTTTCTCTTGTGTATTTGCTTCCCTGAAATATATTTTATTGAGTCTTGTTCAGCTTCTACTTTTGAGGAAAGAACTAGATGGGCGCTAAATTTACACAGTTGAAAAACGATTTATCTCAAATTAATAATATTGGCTTGTTGACGTGTTTTTGATGTACAACTTCCATCTTTCTTTGGCCGCACTGTATAATTTTGTCGGGCGGCGAAAAAATTATCTAAATTTCTTTTCCTAACTTGGTTTTTACATGTGTTTGTCACCTTTATGTGGTGTTTTCTTAAATGTTATCCGTTATAGTAAAAGAATGAAAATTCTGTTGAATTCGGTTTCGTTTTGTCCTCTATTTGCTCTATAGTCGAAAATTAACTCATTTTTGCGTATTCAATTTTCTCGGCTTTTGTTACGCGGCAAAGGAAAAAATATAATTTCTTGTTTTCTTTCAAGTTTAACACATCAAGTTGAGTTCTTCCTGTTGATATTTTTTAATATTTTGGCCATTCATTTATTGAACTTTAAATAAACGATATCTTGAAACCTGATCTTGTGTCTGTGGTTACTGCGCATATGGTTTATTTTTTTGCTTTCGCTCGCTCCAAGATATTCCAAAAAACGCCTGGAAATTGGGGGTGGGTCACAGACAGTTTGATGCAGGGGTCAATGGGTTAATGAGTTCCAGTTGAACGACTGTGTTTAATTTTTCATACAATAATCATGTCTACTTCGTGAAATTACATGCATGTAATTCACGCATTTTGTGTATTTGCATGTAAGGTGCGTGGACACTGCATGTAATGTGTGTGTAGTGCACACACTTTATGCTCGTGTAATGCTGCAGTCCCTTTGACTGGTACTGTACAAGCAATCATGTATTATCTTTTATTATGATATTGACATACTGATAATGACTTCAGAAAGGGTAAAACTGAGCTACGACTATTACATGTATACCAGAGAGGTTTTGATAATAAAACAGTGAAACAAATGGACAGTACTTATGATCCTTGCCAGTGTTTAAGTTTTTGTTATCCTCTGTCTATCAGGAGACAGGAGGAAATGCGTCTCCAGGATGAGCTGCAGCGTAGAGAAGATGAACTTCGCCGTAAGGAGGAGCTCTTTAGGCAGCAGCAGCGCGAGCTTCAAAGGCATAGACAAGAAGATATGTACTTAAAGGTCGGCTTGTTTATCTTTTGTGACTCTTGTATGTACCTGTAATTCTTTCCGTTATTCTGTGTACTCACTACAGCTGAACTTTGATATAATGAAGGGCCTAGGGACTGGCAAAATACATCTGCCATTCAGGGCCCGACACTTACTTTTGACATAACTTGCCACTATTGGAAAGTATGCTAAAAAATTTACTTTCCACAGCAAAAATATATTTTCCAGAATTAAAGGAAGCGTATTTTTTACTTGTCATAATCACTAACAAACTATGATAGCCACTCTCTTTGAAATCCATGTCCAGCCATCTTTTCTTTTGATATTGTTCTCATGTCTTTGGTGTAAAGACCTGGAACGAGTTATAAAAATTCAGAAAGGGACTATCACTAGTTAAAGGATGATGTAATCAAAGATGGAGACAAACGCCTTCCACACGAATAAAAACAGTTACACGCTTGTTGTAATTTGTCTTGAATTGAGCATATTGGTTTACATTGGCTGTTCTTGGTCTGTTGATTCTTGACTCCTTGGCATACCTTCATCGCTAGTACGCCCAAAAATTAAAACGGAAAAGGCTTATGTTGTTGATTGAAGGCAATCAAAGGCAAACTCGGCAATGAACATGAAAAACCCATTCAAAATAGCAAATGTCATTTTCATTCCCAGTACTGCCAAACTTCCCTATTGGATCATCCATTTTGTGCCCAGTCTTCCTACACAAGGCCCAACAGATACAGATTCTGTTGATACATTCTTGGCGTTCCGAAAAGGACTTCTTCTATTAAGAACAATCTTTTGTATTATTTACATATTTCTACCGCATGCATTACTTTTTGTACCAGCCTGTACAGACTGTGGAAAACAACATGCCTAATTGGGCAAGTATTTTTTGTTAATTGGCTTTTTTTTACTTTCCACCAAATCTACTTTACTCTCCAGCGGTGAACATGTAATTGTCAGTGTCGAGCCCTGCCATTACAAGGTTTCATTATATCTGGGTTCTTTACATATATTTTACTATTGCTTGAGTGAAGAATGTTGTCAGTTAAATAGAGTTGTTAAGTGATGACGTCACAAAAATAAAATTTTTGAAATTATGGGATATGATGCCAAATTCTTATAGAGCATGCTAAAAGACATCCTCATCCCAAAAATTAGTTCCGAATTGCAATTCCCGGTAGAGATATAAGGGATCAAAGTTTGATGGCATTCCATACGAACCCTTCAAAATTTGTTTCTGTTCCTTCAGTTTAGAACTGACTCAAAATTAGAGAGATTTATATGGGGCAGTATCAAATTTCAATCCTTCATATTTCAGCTGGGAATTACAATTAAGAGCTAAGTTTTGGCAAGGAACCTTTTTGAAGGATACTCCATTCAAAAATGGCGCCCAATCCCATAATTTCAGAGATTTAATTTTTT
This sequence comes from Catalaphyllia jardinei, assembly GCA_022496165.2. NCBI lineage: Eukaryota > Metazoa > Cnidaria > Anthozoa > Scleractinia > Caryophylliidae > Catalaphyllia > Catalaphyllia jardinei. Next base: position 3,849,860 of record CM042749.1, read on the forward strand.
GTGACGTCACACTTTAGAACTCTATTGAGGACTTTGTTATATAGAGGTTCATGAAATTGAGGTTCTCCTGTAAACTAAAGATGTCAACTACTGACTGTAACATTCCTGTTTACCACAGACTTCTATGATATATATGTTATTAACCAACTTTGAGGTCATGATACCTTGATATTGGCGTGAGATGTAGTCAGATACTGTTGACTTGACCAACAAAGCTCAGCCAATAAATGGTTTATTATTTGTTATATGCATGTATTGAAGAATACTGTTTGTGCATGATGCAGCAGGTAATCCCGAGCTGGGAGGTTAACTCTTAACTAGCCAAAATTTAATAGTAAAACAGTTCAAGGGTTGATTAATCTTGCTTATTGACAGTGCGAGGAAGAAGTTTACTCATTGCATTGCACATGAGTTACAGTGAAACCCTGCCCTATGACCACCCTGTTAATACGGTCATCTTGCCATTACAGCCACTTAATTTTGGCCTGAAAAAAAGCTCAGTCATTTTTTTATATTTACAGAAACCTTGTTTTATGGCCACCCCAGCCTGTTAATATAACAGCCAGACTTTTTTTGCCCATTGGTGATCACATTACGGGTTACACTGTACTTAAACTAGCATTCTTCAACTATTTCTGTGAGCTACTGTTGTTGAAATACTTTTTTCTAAGTGGTAAGTCTAGGGATTGAAGTCTGTTCCCATGTTAGTGTCTGATTATTATCCAGTGAAATAATTAAAACATTATCTCTTTCTACCAATTCAATCTGACTTTAGGAATCTTTAAGAAGAATGGATACAAACTTCCCACCAGGAATGTCTTCTAAAGTAGGTCACATGCATGTGTATACGTAAAATAAATGTATACGTAATTGGCCACTCTTCACTGGGGCGTTTCTGGACCAATGTAAACAAACAGTGATAACCATAACCAGGTTAAGAATCCAACTGGAGGGAGGCAGACCAGTGGGCTATTTACAATTGTAGCCTAGAATTTGAACTCGGGGCTACTCAGAACAACTATGGCTAGCAGTCAGAATGGGCGTTAAACCCACGACCTACGGATTTCAAATCTAGCACTCTAACCACTTGGTCATGCTGTCTCTCTTTGCCCCATTGATATTGCAATGATTACAGCATACCAGGAAAGTATTGTCCGGAGAGGGGGGTCTAGTGGATTTTCCTGTCGGCTGCAGGATTCTGTCTGTCGCATAGCCAGTGGGTAACATTTTGAACTTAAATGCAGGAAAGTCAATTATCCCCATGTGCATTTTTTCGGGCGGTTATTCGCATGAGCAGTTAAGGGCGGCACAGGCGTCAATGGGTTCACTCAACTGACAAATATCTACATGGGTAGAATCTACTCAAAATAATCAGCAATACAGTCAGGTTAAATTTCTACACATGAAACAGTTCGCTCAATATCATTGATAAAGTCTAAATCGCTATCAAACTCTAATCTAACTTTAACACAAGCAACAGCAATCCAACACCTGCCATTTTAAATTAGCTTGAAACTCTTTTTTCAAGTGGATTGGATCAAGACCTTCTGGTCCTGCCATAACCACTAAACATGACCTACATCCAGTTAATCTTGAATGGAAGCCATTTCAGTCTCTTTATGAGCACACTATTTTGCAGCCTCTATAAGAATATTGTTCTTGTCAACAGGGACCTCAAGGTGGAGATTGGGGAATGGGTTCAGGTGGCCCCTCTCCTGGCCGTGGAGGGCCTCCTGGCCGTGGAGGACCACCTGGCCGCGGTGGACCACCTGGCCGCGGAGGACCACCTGGCCGTGGAGGACCACCTGGCCGTGGAGGACCACCTGGCCG
>CM042749.1:3851699-3876699 GCA_022496165.2 Catalaphyllia jardinei
CCACCTGGCCGTGGAGGACCACCTGGCCGTGGAGGACCACCTGGCCGAGGAGGGCCACCAGGACGTGGTGGACCACAAGGACGTGGTGGACCAGGCTTCGGTCCTCGTCAGCCAGGCATGATGAGCCCTCCCAGAATGGGCCCAGGAATGATGCCTCCTAGAGGCCCACCCTCTATGGGAGGCCCACCTCCTGGAGGCCCACGCGGACCTATGGGATCTGGCATGCGACCTAATGGAGGGGTAAGTTTTGGATTTAATATTCGTCATTAATTGTGGACTTATTTTACCTTTAATGAGAGTGGTAAAACAGCTTCATGGAAAACCAGGTATGCAATCTGCCAAGTGCAAATATGTGTCTTAACAAAGAAGAAATCATGTCATCTTTTTGTTGTACTTGAGGGCAAGTAGCCTACTGCCAAAGTTTTATTCTGAAGATGTAACTTTAAAACCTTCCAGGATCTGTAATGAATAGTCTTTAATATAGGTTAGGGTAAAAAGTGTTCCACTTGTATAGAACAGTTTTCTATGCAGCAGTTGATCGCTACTTGTTTAGTAGATGTTCACAGAAATTTCAGTATCAAAGATCACATATTGTTACTAGATAAAGAGAGCCAATGTCAGAAGTGAAATAATAGCTGAATATGTTTTTGCCAGGGACGATACTTTTCCCATGCTACAAGATGGACGAGACAATCCATTTGATAGATTTGAATGAGATGTTGTGTTGATTAGATTTCAGAATGTAAAACACTATTTGCAAAAGACTGTTTGTAGTCAGTGAATGGCTTACAAGAGGCTCTTGTGTGACATTACAAATTGTTCAAAGAAGAAAATTGCTGAACCTATTGTTGTTCCACACTTACCCAAAATGCAAGAAGTGACCTAGGAACAATACTGTTATAGAATAGTATAGTTCAAGAGCTTTGCAAGCATTTGCATAAGTTTGTGCCACTTGAGAAATTTAAGTATGGTAAGATACAGATCTAGAATTGACTTTTGTAATGAAATGTTTTATTAACAAACTTACCTCTCAGAAGATAGACTTCATGCGGGCCAATTGAGCAAGATATGGGCAATAACTGCTTTCAGTGCAAAGAGCAGCACAACGCTTATTCCATTTGTTGGAAGGGCATTCATTCTTAGTACTTGAAAACTCTCTAGAGTCATTTTAAATAAGACTGGAATCAAAAGGACAGAATCACCAAATCATCATTATCTTGTTGCCTTGTGGCTTCTTTTACACTAATGAGAAAACTGTTTCCTTTAAGGAGGATGTTAAAGGCCAAGAATTTTTATGTGCACATTACATCAAAGCAAAAGAAGATCTTATGTCAGTGTTTTGTTTGAACTCAAAACTTAACTAGTCCATGCATACATCTTGAAATTTTGTTACACAGCCGGTACTCCATGGTCATTTATTTGTTAAGCATGTGTTTTAAAAATGACATGAACTAAGATTAATGTGATGCAACTTTGCTTCGCAGTGAGTAATGATGCTTTCTTTGGATACATGCTACAATATACAAGACGTTGTGTTCAACATGAGTAGAGTAGCCCAATAATGTTGCTTTGATGTGTTCTAATGATGTGTTTGCTTTCTGTTTTTGCTGCCATCTTCTACCTTGGATTTTCTCTGTTGTCCATTGGATTCACGGATCATCCCATGAACATTGCAATCAAAATATCATTGAACTTTAATTAATAACCATTCAGAGGCCAAGGTTTGAAAATGAGAGAGAGCGTGATCGTGACATGGTCGATCGTGATCGACTTGCTGCACGTTCACGTGAGCCACCTTCAAGAGATCATGGAGATTTCAAGAGGCCGCGTTACTAGGCACAAACAGTGCACTATTCACATAAACTTTGTTACATTCTGGCGTTGTTGATGTAATGATAGACAAGACCCGAAACATTGAGCTTTTAGTGGGCATAGTGGTACTTTTAGATGATGCAATGGAGAGCAGTGGAACATTTTGCCATAAAATATTTTATTTACCAGCACTAACATTTTGTTGATAAACTTAAAATGATAAGATTTACATTAGATGTACGTTTTGATCACAGTAGATTTGCCTTTTAGCTGGAGAAATTTGCATGTATAAGGTTAAGCAAAACACGTCAATGAAATGTTTTAGCTCATAACACATAGCTTGTCAAGTAAGTTCCATTAATAATTATTGCATGTAAGAGATGAAACTGAACTTAAAAGTACTCTTTCAGTGTAATTTATCAGTATTAGTTTTGAGAGTTTTCTTATTGGAGAAATATCTTTTAATGCTTGTCATCATGTGTGAAGGTTGCAAGTTCTTGAATAAATCTTTTGGGTTTTGCTAGTCTAACAACACTTTGTACATTAACATGGCAATAGTATGGAAGTTCAACATTAGTCTAAGCCTGCACTTCCTCTAAGCCAATGTTTCCATCTGTGTTTGTGCCATATTGACGACGATCACAATGTTCAGACTCTTTTGGTCAGGATCAAGAAGCCTTGCTGGTGCTTGTAAGTGCCCTTGCTAATCCATTTTACTGTGCTGCTTATTAGCAGAAGTAAGTTCATTGGCTGATTTGAATCTTCATTTAGAATTCTTTTGACTGATATGATGTGCTTGCTCATTCGATATCTGTAGTTTCACATGTTAAACAAATTCAAATTTATCACAATGGACCAAGGACTCCTCTTGAAAGAATCATTATGAGGTTTTCATACATGGTTTTTATTCAGTCAATATGTACATAATTAAGTAGTAGTAAAACTTGACATTTTAATGGATTTGATTTTAATCTGTTTTTCTGAAAGAATGGTCAACTTAGAACAGGAAAAAAAAATTTCTCTGACCAGAATCCAAATATTGATGTTTATGTAGTTTGACTAAGTTCTTGGCATAAATGGCAACCTAGTTGAAGGAAAAAGCTCTTTTAAAGATCCCCTTTTATTTGTGGTGTAGTTCGTCTCTTGTGTGGACAGCGTTGTCATCTTTGTACAGTATTTCTGTAGATTCAAATCACATTGTGTTTTTGCACGGTGTTTTGTTACAGTGAACCTGGTTATCTGAATGCCAGTTTCACCCCTAATTTTTCTTAACTTTACTTGCAGTTGCGCTTCTAAGTCTTAGCCCACTGTAAATACATGCTTGCTAAGGTTGCCACCCAGAGCTGTATTTTCCTTCTTGGAAACCTCCTTTGTTTTTGCAATCTTTCAAATCACCTTTAAATCTCCACTTTAGAGAGCAGTTTATGTCATTAAATATGTTGGGGGTTCATGCTTCATTCTGGGGTCTGCAAATAATTCTAGATACCTTTATACACATAGCTACAGAGTATTTTCATGTTGGTTGTATTTCAAACCAAAAAATGGAGAAACAAATGCACAATGTAGATTTGGAAAATGCAAAGACACTGCAAAGGAAGTTGAGGAAGTATGGCAAGAAGATCTGAGGGCAAAAATGGTCGCACAAAGTCTGAGGAAAACAAACTTTTAGCATTGCTGTCTCCATCCAGTATTCAGATGGTATATTATTTGATGAGAATAATAGAAGCCTTTGTACGGTTGACTATGGCAAATAGCACTCTTCTTACCATTGATTACACTGGATGTTAAGGCCAGAGAAAGATGTACACTACTTGGATCACAAGAAGACTTAGAATAGAGAGAATAGGGGGGAGTCAATGTTATTTAATTGGCTTAAATTGTAAAACAGTGCTGGGTTTTTGAAGTCAAAAGAGCATGTTCAGATGAAAAATAGAATGTGGAAGATATATACCTGTTTAAGTTTTCCTTTTCAGAAATAATCTTATTGGAAGACCAGAAGAACTAAGTGCATTTCTGGGGGCCTTGAAAGAGGACAAAGTAGGAATGCTGTTACAATGCCATGTAACTTTTTTGACCCTTGCGTTCAACTGCAAATGTCTGACTCTATAGGTGGAAGCAAGCTATTCAATTGTACACATTGCATAGCATTACTCTATCATGTATCTGAGGCCTGGGAGGGGTTTAGTCCCATATTTTAACTATTTGGGCATGTCACATGGCATTGTTAAGCTTCAGCCTGTACATATACAAATGGAAATCTGAGATTGGGGATATGGTGCAAAACCGGAGTTTATAATCATCAGTTCTGATGAGTACTTCAATCCCTAAATGACCATTGCCTGGATGTACACACTTCTTGGAATATCTTAAAAGTGTTGCTCCAGTATTTGTGCATTTAAATATATTAGGCCATTTATTTCCTTGTGCACTTAATTGAGAAGGTTTATAGATACTACAGTACTATTTGGGATGTCACACCATCATCATTTATTTTATTTTATTGAACCATTATTAATTTTATTTTAATCAAGTAGACACGAAGGGTACAGTCTGTCTCTGCCCACAAATAGCAAAGGTTAATCGCAGTGGGCAGAGCTACAGTCCATGGTTGAATCGATCAAATAATCACGTTAACAAATAAAATAAATTACAAACTTAAGGACAACAACTTAAAACCATTAACAATTACCAGTAATTATCAGTATAATCACAATACAAACATTGTTTACCCTACTAACACTACTTACAATACTAACATTACCTACAGTACTTACACTACTTACAATACGAATATAACTTACACCGTTGCTGACATTACTTACAATACAACCATTACTTACACTACTCCTACTGCTCACAAAACTACCTTAACTTACACAACTAATACTATTCACAATACCGTACTTTGCATTGTCACCCATACTTGGCATTCGTTACATATAAAATCAACAGAACATAGCATGCTATATATTAATGAGTGTCTAAAAGCTCATGGATGCTCAATAGCTTGGTGACTCTGGATAATTTGCTTTTTAACAATACTTTGAATACAGTTATGCTGTAAGGTGCACTTTCTTTGGCTGCAGTATAGATGTAGTAGTGGGCTACTATCAGGCACAGGTTGACAGGGCAAAGAGATAGCTCCAACTAACTTTCGATTTTGCAAAAAAGAGGAATCACATGTATTCCAAAAAAAGATAAAAATAAGTTTCTTTTAGATAATTGGAGACCCATCTCCCTACTAAACACAGATTAAAAAAATTGCCACTAATGCAATTGCCAGAATTGCAAAAAGTACTTCCCAGCCTTATTCATGTAGACCAGACCAGTTACATTAAAGGCTGCTTTATTGGACAAAATTACGCTTAATCGTGGAAATCATTGAATGCATGGATACATTAGATATCTCAGGTATAGCATTGTTTCTGGAATAAAAACAAGATGACATGAAAACAAAAACAGGAGGATAAGAAGTTTAAGAAAGTCTAACAAAACTGTGCATCTTATACATAAATTACATAGAATTTGCAATTTTATACAGGAGAATAGGCATTTCAACATAACTATCCTCAGCCTCCATTATTAAGAGTAAGTAAGAAACTGCAGAATAATACTACTAGAGTTAAAATATGACAAAAACTTCAGCCTTCTCAATTCACTTGGTTTTGACACTCTGTCAGTCAGAAGAGCAAAGCAAAAGGCCTGTAAGGTATGTTTGCCCCAGGTTATTTTTTGGACATATAGAATGGCAGCCTATGATTTCTGCAATGTCAAGAACGGACCGCCTAAAGTGCAACTTTTCCTACTGTGGAGCTGTTCTCTGGAACAGTCTCCCTGAGAAAGCTATAAAAAACATCAACAAATGGTTACTTCATCTGATTCCCACACAGAAATATGTAAACCAGACAATGGAGTATTTTAATTTTCTATAAAGTCACTTTGTTTGCTATATGTTTGTGCTAAATTCATTTTCTAAAATACTTGATGAAAAAACTAGCTTAAAAGGGTATGCAGACAGGTTAAATCTACATGTAAGTAAATTGTAAAGGGGGCGGAGGGGGTGCGGTTATTGATGACACCAATGGAGCACTGTTACATAAGGTGTTGTCATAGAAGTAACCATGCTATCAGGAAGAAATTAGACGATTTGAGACTGGAGCAATTGGTGTTGACTTGGCACTTATTAATAATCCTAAACCTCTTTGGGCCTTGACCCTTACTGCTGCTTTGCCAAATCTTGTCTTACAAGAACATTCTTGCCTGATTTCAAACCGTGCAGGACTAGGTACAATTCTGTATATTATGGGATTAGCAACTATTGATCCACATCCATCCTGATGCTGTCCGAACACGGCATCCATATGGCCATACATTTCTTTGTTAATTTTGATGTTTTCAAATTGCTGTATCTCGGTCAAAACTAACCTGATTAACACCAAACTTGGGGATTTTGTGAATCTTGGTGTGCTCTTTGTGACTATGTGGATCAATAGTTGCTTATCCCATGATTTACAGACTCATGCCTAGTTCTTTTCAGTTTGAAATCAGGCAATGCGTATGTAACAATGTCAGAAGGAATCGTGTGTGCTGGTAGCTCTGTTTTACCCATCGGTGATTGAAGCTCACATTTCTTTGATGTGACAGAAGGAGATAGCACAAACATGTATATTGTGTAGTTCCACCAACTATCAAGTACCTTCCCCACAGAGGGGATTGATCCAAGACCCCCACCCCCCCCCCTCTCCCAGGAAATTCTAATACCTACTGTGGAGGTAGCATGAATATTTTGGGGAACTGCACATTCATGCTTGTGGCATCCTTTGTGCTGAAACACTGGACCTCTACCAAGCAATGGAAAAACTATCACTAGCCATAATACTAGATGGCAATGTTGCATAGGTTTCTACACTTTTGCAGGATGAGCTTTTTCAAAACAACTGTATATTGAATGGCTTTGAGCCAAGAATGCTGGTACAAGATGTTTTGGTACTGCCTTCATCAGAGTTCTATAACTACTTTTTTCCTTATTCTCCTTACAACACTCTTAAAGAATGATCAGTGGTTATATATGTGATCGGTGAGCTGCTAGGAAAGCATCATTTGAGCAGAAACTGATGCAATCCCTCTGGCACGTTTCATTCAGTGCTTTTTGTTTCAGTTGAGTTTTAAGAAAAATAACAAAGTATCAAGCAATGAGATTTTTCCTTGTTATTTGACTTTAGCACCAGTGATATATCAACATGAAGAAGAAATTCAGTTTAGGAAATGGAAAATGTGACACATGTTTGCATATACTGCAGTCTGATGTAAACATGAGAGAGACTTTGGGAGAATTAAAAAGTTGCAAATGTTGTTTCAAATGGCTGTCTTTTCTTGGTGTCCTGCAAACAAGTGCAGCCAATTGGAGCTTTGTCATATCATCCAAGTTTTGCAAAGCAGCTTTCAAAAAATTGTCATCGTAGTTGTGCTGCGAAAAAAATATTTTGACAATTGAGACACTCTCATGCAATAAATAAGAATATAGTAACCCATGGAAGAAACCAGCAGGTATCTTAATTGTGTTTCATGGATTTGAAACTGTGTTCCATTGGATGTTCCACATGGATGAAGGAAGGTATGTGCATGTATAAATTTGTGTATTGCACATATTGTGTACATATTGTGTAGTAGTTGACAAAAGACTAAGTTATTCCGTCCAAAAGATTTATAAAGTGATTAGTTTCTTAAAAATTTGTTCTATTGGTGAGCAGGTAAAAAAATTTCTGAAGTTGATAATCAAGGAAGAATAAAATTCAAATGATGAATCCTGATTTGAAGTAAAACTCGATAGGTGAAAAATTTGTAAACTAGTAAATGTTACAGAAGTATTTAGTCAATGAAGATGGTAGTCAGTGCTGCAAATTGATTAAGGATTTCATCTCCTTCTGATATGTCATTGTTTACATTTTGTCTCGGTTATTATCCAACAAATTGACAATTATAGAACCTTTGAAACTTGAAAATTGAGAAATGTTTTGGGTCTTTTGAATGTAATAGTGATTGAGAGATTGGCTTTCAGAAACTTAAAAATTCCTGGGTGGCAAAAGTACAAGTAAACTGTACATTCCTCCAAAAAATTATACATTATAAAATGCCATGCTGAAGGGGAAATTGTTTGACTTGGCATTTAATAACTATAGTTTGTAACAAGTAACAAACTGAGCTTTAGGTGCACTGAGTAGAAACTTATGAACAACGGCATGAATCTTTATCAGCAAAGCAGCAAGCCATGTTGTGTAAGCGATATTCGTTAAATTCAATTTAACTATTTCTTTAGCAGCAGACAAAAATTTGAAAAAAATTGCAGATTTCCAAGTTAACTTTCAGTGTCTGGTGTTGAAGGCATGTCTGTCCATGCGATGTACATATCAAATTGAAGGTAAAGTATTGTAAGTTCTTAAGATCTGTAACCTGGTACATGTAATGGTACATCTGTGAGGTGCATTTTGCAAAAAAAACCCACACTTTCACTTTATTGTTGTTGTTGACTCATTGATTCGTTGTGTGATCGATTTGGAATTAATTCAAAGAGAAATTATTATGAGAAATTATTTATTTATTTGGAAAGCTTGGCCTGATTTTATAGTGTAGTAAATCATCTTGGCTATCTCTTTTTTTAAAGGTTTGTTCAATACTCCAGGCTTAGTCGGCAGAAATTGTAATAAAATCGAAAGCTGATTGCTATCTTAAGAAACAGGAATGGAGAAGATTGTTCCTTTCCTACAATATCATTTATCTTCCCTCTTTAATTTTGAAGAGTACAACTTGTAGAGTCACAGTGGCCTCATGGTTAGTGTGCTCGTCTCCAGATTGAGAGGTCTGGTTCAAGCCCTGGCCGGGGACATTGTGTTTTGTTCTTGGGCAAGACACTTTACTGTCACAGTGCCTCTCTCCACCCAGGTGTATAAATGGGTACCAGTAAATTGAATGCTAGGGGTGTCCCTGCAATGACCGGAGGGGGGGTGGGGAGAGGAAGAAATTCTCTTAGTGTCTTCATGCTGCAGAAACTGGAGATAATTTATGGGCTGATGGGCCACTTGGCTTGTGTGTAGACTTTACCTTACCTTTTACAACTTTAGAATAGGACTGTAAAGTTGTTTTCTAAAACTTGTCATCCAGATGATGTTATGTAACATTTTTCATTCTTTCATTAAAAGAATCTACTACAATTTCATTAAAGGTATTTTCTGTAACAACAAGCCAGTTGTTATGAGTCAAAACAAAGGTAGTAAAGATATTACTTGGTGTTGACTTAAGAACTCTGGAGATTCTTGAATTGTGAGCTTCGCAGTTCACTTTTACTTTCTTTTAAGTGTGTTGTATCATAATGTTGTATGCAACATTTCTTGTCCTATTATATGAAGCACTTTTCCTTCTGAAAAAAGATAGTTTCGACTTGTTTCGTTAATTTAAGTGGCATTTAAGGTGCTAGCTAATTTTGTTTGAAGTGTTACCTGTTTCCTGTGTTAAGATGGTACATGCTACAGCATTATTTACTACTAGTGGAACACCGGAGGTCATGGTTAGCACAGTCGTTCATGGTGAATTGGTTTTAATAAATGTTATAAAAAAATGGTGAATTGGTTTTGCAAAAGTGGAATCCCTGAGTTGTTGTATCTAAATGGTTCCAGAGTGAAAAGAGCTCAGAGAACCTGTTTTTAGAACTATGTAGAAGCTTCTATTTTGTAGTGCTACAGTGTTCTGGATTTGAAAATACCAGCAATTGAATTAGGTATCAACGGGAAGAAAATACTGATTGAGAAAATGATTGCCTTTTCAGTTTTGCATTATTTTATTTCATTTCCACCATTTATTACAAGTTACACAGATTGTATTACATTTGTTTTTCTTCTTTCTAGATCTCCATTGATATTTTGTTTTCATTTTTTTGTTTGTTTCCATTTGATTTGTGGTTCAAAATCTTGGGCCTGGTTCAAAAGCCACTTTGCTGATATGCCAGCCTAGTTCAACTGATTTAGGTGCCATACTTGTCATACTTGATTTAAATGCATTTCTTTTGCTACATTAGGTTTTGGCGCTTGAGCAAAATGGTAGTTGAACTTGGCCTGGGAATTGTGGGAGCAGCAGTGACATCATGTTATTCTAGCACTCTCATCATATTGAAAACGTCTGTTGCTGTTTTTATTTTTCTTTGTAAACAGCTCTGTGTGGTTACCAGCTGTGGAATGTAACAATATATACGAGGTAAGAAGTTGTGCAACCTGGATCTATGTTTGTAAAAGGAAACAGCAGCAGTGTTAACACTGGATACAATTTTTCTTGAAGTGTTGAGTATTCTAGCATATTTACTCTTTGACTCCCTTGAATGCTTTTAAAACCTTATTTTTTTGTCAGTGTGTTATTGAAGTGTCAAGATCCAGCCAAAAAACTACCAGCATCTGATCAATTAGCAAACTGCGCTTGTGTGATGATGAATCACTGATGTGAGAGTGTTGTTTGTAGCAGAGCCAGAAATGGTTGAACCCACTGTTACACTCTCACTTGATTGATCACAAATTCAGTCTGACTGATGTCTGAAGCACAGGGCAAGGTTTGCACTCCTCAAAAATAAATAATCTGAAGATAATTATTGTATGAAGCATTAATTTTTGGACTGATTTCACAGCTACCTTTATCAAGACATTCCTACAGATATCTAGAGTGCCCTGTCATCATCTTGCTGGTATGTGTGGAGTTCAATATTGTAAAACTTATATGTCATGCATTGTTTGCACTTGTGTGCCAAATGTGTCAGAATTTTACACTTATCGGGACACATTAAAAAAGGGGCACACAATTGGGAGTTCTTTTTAAAGGGGGCACTTAATGAATCATTACGGTATTTCCATTGTTGTTGACGGTTTTTTTGTATTGTGTTGTAGTGCTAGCTTATTTCTTATTATTTTTGTGTTGTGCAGTGATGAGAGCTCAGATGTGAGCGTGTTGTTTGTAGCAGAGCCAGAAATGGTTGAACCCACTGTTACGACTTCACGTGGTTGATCACAAACTCAGTCTGACTGATGTCTGAAGCACACATTTTGTTTCAAATATTTCAAGTCATTATACCTATTAAATGCGCCAAAAAAATAGTTTTTAGCCAATCAAAGTTAATTGAATGTGTCCTATCAGCTAAACTTTTAGAACGTTAAACTTAGTGCAAGTTCAAGCTTGTTAGTATTGAAGTGACACAGTGAGCTTTGGGACCGCGCTGACCTGGACACTGAAAAAAGTTCACCCCAACCTGGAATCAAAGTTCATCTTTAAATCCACTCCAGTTTTCACAGTGCTTTGCTTGATTTTCAATCGTTTACTGAAAAGCTGTTTTTGAGTGTCCTTTCGCTCATCCTATGATACTATTTTTGTCATATCTGGTAAAACAGTATTTATCGTGTCTCTGTTATATGCAAATTAGCTATGAAATGGTATTTAATGCGCGTGTGCACCAGCTGACTGTGTCCCTGTCGTGTCTCTGTAACAGTTTGGTAGATCAGGTTTGCTCACGTTTATGTTGGTTTGATCTTAATGGGCCATATTCGAGTTACCTTGTGCCTCTGTTTCAAAACGAATCTCAAGGTTGCAAAACTTTTCATATGAGTCTGTAGGCCGAACACATTTTCATATGAATGGTTCGCACTAAGACTCGAATTGACGGAGACGCAAAAGGCGTCTCGAAATTGCCCATTTCCGAGTTCCGTTGTGCCTCTGTTTCAAAGCGAGTTTAAGTGCGAAACCATTCTTATGAAAATGACTTTGCTTTGCATGAAAATGAAAGTACATGCAGAATTCATTTTTATATGAAAGGTTCGCACTTAAACTTGTTTTGAAACAGAGGCACAAGCCCGGGGGCACAACAGAACTCGGAAATGGCCTGTTGGCCTATTTATTAAATTGGATTTAAGTCTGGTTAGATTTTATATTAGAGTACAAGCAAATTGTGTTTTGTCTATAGAAAGTCAGGTAAACGTATCGGTTGTGTTTGAAAACTGTATGTTTTGCACGGTTTTTTTTTACAATAGGTTTCCACCGACAGTTGTTTAAAACACGTAGCCGCCCACACAGATATCAACTCAGGACGTCAAAGCAGGTTTGTGTGCATAGGCAAGAGTTTTTTCCTTCGCTATTTTTCTCTTTTCTCTGGAACAAAGCAAACAACCTGAGTCTCCGTGGGGATTGGAACTCATCACTTTAACACAGGGCAGGACAACCCGTTGTGGATATGACTGGTCATTTACTTAGGGTTTTCAATCCCGTTCCTCCAGTCTTTGTTCCTTACTAGTAGTAGATAATGTTGGGAATTAGCCGGATCTAGGTAGAGCCAGGTAGAGTTAGGTAGAGTTAAGTCATTAATATTCAAACTGTCTAGGTAAAAATGCGTTCCTGCATACTAATTCGGTATAGGTTTACTAATAAGCGTCGCTCTAGTACAATGAAAACAATAAGGTTGCCCGGTCTTGCCCGTTAATAGTGAACCCTGATTGAAAAACTCTATTATCTGTTCAAAATAAAAGCGCCAATTTTAACGAAAGCCTCATTCCTTTATTCAACTTGAACTCGCTGGAAATTTGAAAACTTTGTTCGATTTCGAAACGATTATCGTGAAGATGGCTTTTTTCACCAACGTTTGCGAATTTCAAACTGCTTTGAACTCTTGTTTAACTGCCCGTGATTGGGAAACATTGACAAGCGCAAATTTTTGAACGCGTAATAATTTCAAAGGTTCTCTAGCTTTCTTTGAAAACGTTCTCCGATTTTCGAAGCCGAGCTCATGAAAATATCTATTATGTTTTTATCTGTACTCTCAGCTTTGCTAAGAAGAGAGAGAATTAATTCTTAGCTGCTCTTGTTTTCCGCTCCGTTAGTCACTACTTTCAGCCCTAGATTTACATACAAACTCCAACGGAAAACTGAGCCCATGGGACAGCTCTACAACTGAAATTACAACAATAGAAGTTCGGAGCGCTAATTAATTGTCAACACGCGACAGTAAATATTTTCGAACAACACGTTTGTTGAATATTACTTTTATTAGCGAAATGGTTCAAATACACAGAGATTTGAAGTGACTTTTTAAAAAAAATACATTTATTGATAACGAAAGCTCCACAACGAAGTGTTTAACTAATCCTTGTCGGGCCCATGAGGACTCTTAAGGCCGGCCAGAAGATTGCGCCACTCATCCCGGTCTGCCGCCAACGTGGCTGCAGCCCCCCACGAATGCCATCCCAGCTGGTTTCTTTCTTTCTCCACAATTCTCCTCCACGTTTCTCTTGGCCGGCCTCGCCTCCTTTTACCTTCAGGAGCCCATGTTAGTGCAGTCCTCGAGATGTTGCTAGGACTAGGTCCTCAATATAACGAAGTGTTTAACACAAAGTAAATCAGGAAATTAGAATGCAATGAACAATAAAACTGAAGTCCCCTAAACAAATTAAAGAAATAAACTCCAATAGAACAACACACTAGATATCGGTTTGAAATACATTTTTTTTATTGAGAACAAAACACAGTAGGTCTAGTCTTCATCTTGTGGAATGGGTTGCTTCACAAACAATCGATTAAGCAAGAATTTCCGCTTATCGATGGCTAGTTCTGTCGATTCTAACCAATCAAATCCATCTGTATCTTTGAGATCTTTTTGAGTTTCCGTCACTTTTTGAAAGGTGTAATCTTTCTTCATCGCTCGCATCCACTGCAGATACTCTAACAGTACTTTTCTCAATTCTTTTCTGTAGAGAGGAAGGAGAGCGTTCTGCGCTTTAAGGTGAGCTACATTTTCCGAATCTCCGTTTCTTTTGTACTCGTCGACCAAAGCATTGAGCTGAACCTCGTGGCGTTCCTGAGCTTCATCTAATATGCGCGACCAAGGGTTTAAGTGCTCTGTCACTTCTTGGGAAGAATCCGTTTCTTGGCTAGATTGGGAAGAATCCGTTTCTTGGCTAGATTGAGAGTCTTCACTGTCTTCGTAATATCCATTACCTCGTTGAAGAAGGCAGTAATTATAACCGTCGCTCCAAGACATTTTAGGTTTAAACAGCACGAGCTTTGACAGCAAACTGAATGGCAAGTGGAGCTCTGCCTATAAAACAAGCACCGAAAATGTGAAGCTTATGGGACGCGGTTTAGTGTGACAAGCTACTGGTACTATACTGCAGGCGGGGTTACTAAGCTCTCTTCTCTGTGTTCGGCCCTTCATCGTCTCCATACAAAGTGAGCCACTCAGGAACTGAATCTGCTGTTGTTTTATAATGTTTGATGTTATTGGCTGCTTTTCTAACGCCTTTTGGTAGAGATTTCAGTGATTTCTTTAGTACTCTTGGTAGAGATTTCAGGGATTTCTTTACTCCTCTTGGTGTTGATAAGTGATGGACTATTGTATCCTTTTCCTCTTCCTGCACTGATAGAGGTGTTTCACTTGTTGAAGGTTTTAATACCTGGCTCCTCTTTGCTGGATAGATCACCACTCTAACCTTAGGTTGTAATTTCGCTTCTTGTAACCACTTCCTTCCATTGATATAATCTAATCCATGTACATCTGCGAGATGATTAGACAATCTAACGAGATATTTTGCTCCACAATTCGGAATTGGGCAATCACGGCACACGCGTTTGGTCATGTTAACAGTTCGAGATCTCAACAAAAATAAAACAGTTTCAGCAAATTTCAAACTTTTATGATTTACTTTGTGTTAAACACTTCGTTGTGGAGCTTTCGTTATCAATAAATGTATTTTTTTAAAAAAGTCACTTCAAATCTCTGTGTATTTGAACCATTTCGCTAATAAAAGTAATATTCAACAAACGTGTTGTTCGAAAATATTTACTGTCGCGTGTTGACAATTAATTAGCGCTCCGAACTTCTATTGTTGTAATTTCAGTTGTAGAGCTGTCCCATGGGCTCAGTTTTCCGTTGGAGTTTGTATGTAAATCTAGGGCTGAAAGTAGTGACTAACGGAGCGGAAAACAAGAGCAGCTAAGAATTAATTCTCTCTCTTCTTAGCAAAGCTGAGAGTACAGATAAAAACATAATAGATATTTTCATGAGCTCGGCTTCGAAAATCGGAGAACGTTTTCAAAGAAAGCTAGAGAACCTTTGAAATTATTACGCGTTCAAAAATTTGCGCTTGTCAATGTTTCCCAATCACGGGCAGTTAAACAAGAGTTCAAAGCAGTTTGAAATTCGCAAACGTTGGTGAAAAAAAGCCATCTTCACGATAATCGTTTCGAAATCGAACAAAGTTTTCAAATTTCCAGCGAGTTCAAGTTGAATAAAGGAATGAGGCTTTCGTTAAAATTGGCGCTTTTATTTTGAACAGATAATAGAGTTTTTCAATCAGGGTTCACTATTAACGGACAAGACCGGGCAACCTTATTGTTTTCATTGTTCTAGAGCGACGCTTATTAGTAAACCTATACCGAATTAGTATGCAGGAACGCATTTTTACCTAGACAGTTTGAATATTAATGACTTAACTCTACCTGGCTCTACCTAGATCTGGCTAATTCCCAACATTATCTACTACTCTTACTGCGCAAGCTTGACGAAACGAGCGACGCCGATCGACTTGTCGCACTGTGAAGGGTGAAACGCTTCTTGACGTTATCTTCCTAAAACTGTTTGTTACCCAGTATTTCTTTCTCATGCAAAACTGAAGCGTAAGTGAACGAACCGTTTGTGACCAACGAGTTCCATGAAACTAAAGCCAAAGTAATCTCTCTGGCCAATCACAGAAGGCACGCACCATCCAGTCAACCAGTCAAAACTCGAAGCAGTTGTGTATCTGATGCGAAGCGCAGGAAAATGTTTACCGCGCGAATCACGCTTTGTTATGGCTTCATTTTCTGATTGGATGACAAAGTGGCGCGAGTTGTTTAAGCCAATCGCGCATCGAACTAATGCAAAACCAAAGCAAACGCTGATTCCACCTCATTCCCAGGGTCCTCTCTCTACCCTGGGGACGAGGTTGACGCTGATTACTTTTGACATTCAGGTGAAAACTGCTCTGAACAAACATTCACAACATTACTTCAGTATCGGTAACCAAAGTTCTTCTGTTTTTGTTGTAGACTTTGCCACTGGTTATGGATTCAGTCGACGCAAATCGTGTCGCCAACGTAAATTGTAAATATCAAAATAAAGCATATTCTTCAAAGCCTTATTGCCAGCTTGATTTATGAAGTAGCTTGATTCAAATTTCCAAGAAAAGACCAGATATGTCCAGGATTGAAGCTGAGATTCAAATTCCTCATGATAAGCGTCACAAAGTGTCCTCATTGGTAAAAAGTCATCAAAACACACACAATTCTGTCAAATATGAAGTAATATGAAAATATGAAATAACCTTGCCAAATATGAAGTACTAATTAAACAATACTTGCGTTCAGTCCTGGACATAAGTGGAAAACACTCCATGTCAAGTAGTATTGGTCAGTATTGAGACGGTCTGGCGCTTGCCTTGGTGTTATTGCGAAGCAGGCGGTCTCGTTGTGTCAATTAGGGAACTTAAAACAAACCACGACGGTAACAGCAACGGGAACGTTGCCAAACAAAAGGTTTAATGAGCAGAGCAAAAGCTGTGTTTGTGCGTTATAAATCTTTCTTACTTAACTTACTTCACTGATCTTATTAGAAAGGAGGCTGACAATGGTAAGGCAACAGGAGCAGTCTTCATTGACTTATCAAAGGCATTCGACACCATCAGTCATTCCGTTCTATTATGTAAACTGACCCGCTATGGCGTATATGATATGGAACTACAATGGTTTACTGATTATTTATTTCTTCGCAAGCAGATCGTTCAATTTAATGGCGTCCTTTCTGAACCAAATCCAATTAACACTGGAGTTCCTCAAGGAAGTATTCTTGGGCCTCTCCTTTTCCTCATCTTCTTTAACGATGTGCATAGTCCCCTTCGTCATTGTAAGATAATTACTTATGCCGATGATACAGTGATTTTTACATCCTCAAGTGATATCAATGTGATACAAAGCAACCTTTCCCAGGACCTAGATAATCTCTCTAACTGGTTTCGTGATAATGAACTTATCTTTAATCTGAAGAAGGGTAAATCCGAGGTGATGCTGTTTGGTACTGGAAAACGGTTAAATTTGTTTCAAGGCTGTAAAGTCCAGCTATCAGTCAATGATTCTTCCATCAACCCCACTACATGTTATAAATACCTCGGCGTGCATCTGGACCCGACACTTAATTTTGAAACGCATTTTCAAAAAATGTACAAGAAGGCAGCAGGAAGAGTGAACCTCCTACGGCGCATCCGTTCTAACATTGATACCCTTAGTGCCCAACGAATTTATCAATCGATGATTATGCCGATATTTACGTACTGCGGCTATAATAATAGTCTTGGATGGTCAGAGTCCCGCAAACGCATGATCCGCTCCATTGAGACTCGAAGACTCGAAATCATTTTCCCAAAATGCAGCACACAGAACTGTGATCTTCGAATTTTAACAATTGACACCTTTTTACAAAAGAAAGCGTGCTGCTTTGTATTTGACTGCCTTAATGGAACTGCATGCTTTCCATTTAAAGATTACTTTCAAAGATTTCATAACGCTTTCTCAAACTCATTAATAATTCATTAAGTTAGAACAAAAGAAATCACAAGCGTGAAGGAGGTTTGGATACCCGGTCTTAATTAGCATAGATTTTGACGATTTTACTTCTCCGTTTACTCCTTAGTTTTTGCTTCGATTGAGAAGATATATCAAACACTCGAGACAGCATTTCATCGGCTATCCAAACACCTCGAATTTCGTCAAAAATACTCCGCTGCGCGTCGTATTTTCAACTCTCTTCTCGGTGTTTGGATACCCCGATGAAACACTGTCTCTCGTGTTTGATATATTACGTAAACACTAGAAACAGTGGGAAAACAGCAAGTCTACCAAAGGTCAAACTAGATTTTGCACGCCGTAGTTTTTATTTTTTAGGTGCCTCGATTTTTAACTCATTGCCGCTAAGTTTAAGAAACATTCATTCTAGAGTTTTATTTAGGAATGCCTTAGACGATTATTACTTGTAATTTTTTATTGTAATTTTTATTGTAGTTTTATTGTAGATTTTAATGGTTTTTTTAACTTAGTGCATTTTTTTTGCTTTAGTATGTATTTATTTTTATTACTAGTTTTTAATTCTTAGTCAGCAGGACCCCGTTGACAACAGTACTTTGTACTGAAGGGTTATCCTGGTTAAATATTCAATTTATTATTATTATTATTATTATTATTATTATTATTATTATTATTATTATTATTATTATTATTATTATTATTATTATTATCATCTTTGTACATTTCGTTGCCGTTCTCTGCCAAACAACGGGGAGCTTTAGATTGGACTACGAGTGTGAGATTGAGTACGAGTACGACTTTTCAATTCTAATTTTTAGGCTTCACATTATCACAACACATACCCATTTCATCCCATGAGCTACTCTCTCTACTTAGAACGAACATGAAGAACGAGGGCTCTGGAAACGTCACTGGTTTGAAATTGGAAAATCGTACTCAGTCTCGTACTCGTAGTCCATTCACAGGGAGCACACAATCTTGCTTAGAAGGAAGAGAGTAAATAAAGGAGCAAAAAGAATGAATAGTTTATCTTTGTCTCCTGTTTACGCGATTACGGGAAAATCGCTGCTTACAAATCCTGCCTAGAAACACTGTAGTGTTAAAACTTGTGCCTAGGCCTTTCCGTGCTCAGCAAATTTTTTGGGGGGTTGTATATATCTCCAAATTTTCGTTGCGTTCACGAAACCATACAAACACAAAATGAGGTCGGAAGGTTTTCTACAACTTGGCCGAATTTGTTTTCGAATACTTTGCGACAGTCGGAGAATTTTAGCGACTTTTGCAAAGTTTTGTCTCAATTTGCTTTTCGCAACTTGATCGTACCGTTTCCCCAAATCCCAAACATCCAGCGCGCGCTCGCGTTCCCCTCCATCTCCCACACATGCTTTTTTGACACGACAAAACTTTACAAACACCTCCCCCTGTTCGCAGTTTTTGTTGCGCTTACGAGGTCGCCTAATCCCCTAATGTCGGGAGCTAATTCCAGAAGCGTTTTAGCGAGACTGCGATAACAATTGGAAGAAGAGAAAGGATTTTGTAAAATCGTTTTACGTCAAAAAACCCATGTGGGAGAGTGAGTGGGATGACGCGTTTGGGATTTGGGTAACGGTACGATCATATTGCGAAAAGCGAATTGAGACAAAACTTTGCAAAAGTCGCTAAAATTCTCCGACTGTCGCAATAGTATTCGAAAACAAAATCGGCCAAGTTGTAGAAAAACTGTCCGACCTCATTTTGTGCTCGTTTGGTTTCGTGAAAGCAACGAAATTTAGAGATTGAGCGAATATCCGCAATTCGTTCAAAATGTTTTGTTAAAGAGTTTCCTCCCTTGTCAAATTTATATAGAATCAATTTTTTTTGCTGAGCACGGATAGGCCTAGGCACAAGTTTTAACACTACAGTGTTTCTAGACAGGATTTATAAGCAGCGATTTTCCCGTAATCGCGTAAACAGGAGACAAAGGTAGACTATTCATTCTTTTGGTCCTTTATTTACTCTCTCCTTTCTCAGCAAGACTCTGTGCTCCCTGTGGTCCAATCTAAAGCTCCCTAACAACGTGAAATGACCAAGTTTTGCGTATTTTGGAGCTGACCTAGGCCTCGACGGCAAATATTTTGGATTTCCATATGGAATTAATCACTGGCATTACATTTAGTTTGAGCAGGTTTTTAGACAGATTCGCGCTCTGAACGGGTTTAGTTAGTTACGAAATCCATTGTTTCCCAAGCATCGTCCCTGGCGTCGCCGTCATCAGGGCAGGTAAGTTCCCTACTCGGACCTAACGCAAGACACGGCGGCAAAGCAACGTCGTCAAACAAAAAGGTTTAATGAGTAGAACAATAGCTTTGCGCGTGAGTTATAATTCTTGGCCATTTCTTTGCCGTCCACTGCAAATCAACATTGTAAAATGACTAATTTCCAAGTGTTTGACACCGGGACCCTCTACAACTAATTATTCGTATTTCTATGTCCGTAGCATATTCGGGGTCGTGTCATGTAGTCTTAATTTTATGCAGGACCCCTTTTGATACCAGCCTATAACTGATGGGGCTACCCCGCCTATTAAAATAAAGATGACTTGACTTGCCAAGTTTTAATACCGACGATCGAGGACACTGGATAGATATAAATAAATGCGGAATTCCAAAGTAAAAGATAAATACACTTTAATAGGCATTCTCCTCGTCGTTTCGTTAGGTCCCTAATAGCGTCCCGTAAAACCCGTAAATGACGTACCTACCCTCTTGCTGCACTCGGGTAGCCTGCGAACGGGCTCTCGGCGAGGACGGAAAAAATACGCGAGCGAAGCGAGTCGAAGTGCGAGAATGTGAAGAATTTCGGTTTTGTAAACGGTCGATGCCATTTTTAACGGACGATGTCATAACTGGTAAGCAAGTCTTTCGGAATGGGCGATGTCGTATTTGCTTTAGTTTAGGCCTGGACATGGTAGAAACTGGTTATAATTTGTTGATGGAATAAAATGCAGTCACTAAATGGTTAATTGTTCATATTCACACTGGTTTGCTTGGGTTGGATTTTATTTGTTGGTTGGGACAACTCTATCATTAATATTTAAGAGAGTCACGTTTTATACCGGCTTAAATTTTGCGGAAACTTGGAGAATCAACCTGGTAGTGTAATGGAATAAGAAGGATGTTAGGCTACAGTAGTCCCAGGTTCGATACTGGGTGGCTAGTTACATATTTTCCTTTTTAATTTGGTAGAGAAAAATTCGTTGATAGTTGAAAATTTTTTGAAGTGTCGCGAAAATGGCGTCGACCGTTTACGAAACGGACAACTGCGGCGGCGCGCTTCGTTCGGGCTCAACGAGGGGGATATGGGGATTTGCGGTGTTGATGTTTTTTTAATGCGGTGTTGCCGTCAATAAAATCTCAGCTTGCGGTGATTTCAAACCCTACGGTGTGCAATGTTTGTTTTTTACGTTGCGGTGTTCGGTGAAATGAAATTACTTGCGGTGCTGGGGTTTCTTGTTTGACCTTTTCCAAACCTAAATTTGGCCTAAATTTAGCATGTATTTAAGCCGTGCTAATTCATGACAAACATGTACCATCGAGGTTGCTAATTTGTAACAAAATACAGATCAACACTGTCTAGTCAAGCTTTGGCTGGCAATCCGAAGCTGTTCTCATTTATACGTAACTTGACCTGTGCCACCCCAAGCTCATGGTTCAGTAGACACTTGAGGAGCGAGGACAGGGACAATCCTGGAAATTTTGTTAACGCCAAGGCCTAATGCAATCTCGGTATTATTGACTGCGGTCCTTTTTTCTAGGAAAAAAGGAAAAGGTGGCGAAAACTACCGGCCACAAATTATATTCAGCTGTCGCGTCGGCAGGTCGTAGAAAGAAACCTTTCTAAGCTAAGGAAGCACATTTGGTAAGTGTGTAACTTACACATGTTAACTATTTTATCCTTTCCTCGCGGCCATTCTTTATATCTGAATGACCTAACTTACAGTCTAGAGTAGTCCAGAGGTCATTTTGTTACCGGTCTCGATGGTTTTGTTACCCGCTCGAAGGTCCTGCGACTTTCTTGACCTATTTTTTTCAAACGATTATCGGTATCGAAGGCCAACGCAGCTAGGACCCCCTTCAATAGCCTCCTTCGCGCGGATCGCTGTGGTCTTCGCCTCTCGCGCGTGTGACTCAAAGGTGAGCCTGTTGCAGGCTACTTACTAGCTCCGGAAAGCATTACTTTCAGTCAAGATAGGGCTCCAGTCAGTGGGTTACAACAAGAAAAGTGAGCTAAGGCTGCGTTCCTTTGGGGTGATCCGGATCCGGATCAGTGATCCAAGATCTGTCTGGTTCATGGTGCATCAAAGGAACCAGTGAATCCATGGCCAGAGCGGACCAAAGGAACGCAGCCTTTAAGTAAAAGAAGAGAGAGATATGGGGTGAAGGCCTTTTCTCTTTTCCTTCGTCCGCTTCCTTCGCGCAAGGTTTCTTCTCAAGAACAAGAAAACTAAATGATTTAATACAGGCATCAGCAGTATAGACGTGTGGGCAATGAAAAGCGTTGTGATAGTGATGTGCTTATTTTGTGGAAAATTGTTCAGGTATAAAAGTATTATTTTAAGTGTAGATGAACGAATCATGGCGCTAAAAGTACGTGTTGCGGACTTGCGGTGACGGTGTTTCGTTGACTTTTCTTGCGGTGATGGGGTGTTCGTTAATTTTTTTGCGGTGTTGCGGTGTTCAAAACCTCCCCATGTCCCCCTCAACGGTAGGCTTTAGGCAGCCTACACTCGGGCGGCAAATGACACAAGTAAACAATAGTCCCCTCAAGTAGTTATGGCAACGCCGAGGAATACACCATTTAAAATGTGGATTTATATTCTATCTTCGAATGTCACAACTGTGTAGATCTGTTCAGTGCCCTATCGGTCTTAAAGCTTGCTCAGACTAAATATGAAATGACGGCGGTCAGGATCAAAAGAAGATACGAAAGATTAGCCACCACGGTTCACGTTTTTTAAAATCGTAGACTTGGTCATTTAACGTTGTTGTTTTGCAGATGACAGGTAAGGAATATACCAAGATTCAAAACGCACGTGCAAAGTCGCTGTTCTGCTCATTAAATCTTAATTTCGTTTGGTCACGTTGGTGTCACCGACATGGTTTTCTGAAACTCCCTTTTTTAATCCCTTGCAACAGATGCTATCATCAGGGACTTGTTTTATGCATTTTACCCAGGATCCAAAGTACATAATACTGGACAAACAAACACGAATTTTCAGAGACGAACCAAAAAAGGGATAATTTTTTTCAAGTAGGGCCACTTGTGACACAGTTTAGGATGACCAAAGCGAGAGAAATTGTTCACCCCACACTTTAATGGATATAACAATTCAAAACGAAATGAAAATTGATAAGGTAGAAACATGCCAAGGTGCATGTCATCTTGTGAAAAATCTCAAACGTTTCGAGCAAAGTCCTCCAGTGTGAACCTTAAATGCTGATTCACAACACTGTTCATTTGAGGGTAACGTTCGGAAGCTAAGCGCGCACGCCGTTGATATGAAATGGAGAACATACTTTAGACCCTCTGGTTGCACAGTACCGAGTCAAGAAATAATTTCCATTCTAATTGTTTCCGTCATCCATTAACGCCAGTTCACTTCCTTAATCTAGACTGTGCCCGGGAGAGTTAAGGTAAAAGCTAGAGTTTAAGTAGGGCCATTTCTGACATTGAATGTTAGCTTTTTCCACAGTTTAACAGCTAAAGCCTCAAAACACATTGTTGACGTCTAATATTGGAGAAATTGGCCCGTCGCTTTGGCGCGAGTAAAATTTGCTTTTGGGTGTAATAAGGGAGACTAACAGCTGTTCTTTCTGCTGTTTCAGATCGCTCTTCTCTTTTCTCTTTAACTTCTCTCAGACGTGTTAAATTACCCTAAATTAGTCTCGGTTATTCTTATTCCTTCTTCCTTGGAGCGAAATCATCCCCTTGGAAACGAGATTAAAAACAATACCCGAGGGAAAACTAGATCATTGGACTCAAAGTGGGAAAGCTCCAAGGAAACCATTTGTAAGACTTCAGAAAGTCCGAAGTGATAAACTGATATCGAAGGGGAACTTCAGAAAGAGAAACTTCAGCACTATTCTAAGAGCAGGTATCTTAAAAGCTCTATAAAGAAAATTAATAGCACTTTTCAAATTTCAAGATGTATAAGGAGTTTATATTTGGATTATCTGCCACAGCGGGAAAGCTGTCTTTTCCTGAGTTTAACTCGATCCTGATAACTCGCTACCTGTTTTGCTTTCATTTCGTGTAATTCTCGATAATTTGCCGTAGAGGTTGTTTTTATCTCCCCGCCGATTCTGAATCCGCCGAGTAATCTTAACGTGTTGCGTTCAGCTTACGGAAATATCAGTTATTATACCCGTAATAATTTTATTGTGAGTCGTAATTCTCTCGTTTAGTTTATTACTGATTCGACTGATCGCTATGTTTATTACACAATTTATTTCTGCAACCCATTACGCGTACATCACCCAGGATTCGAAATGGAAGGAAATAAGGAGACAGAAAATAATAATTCGTTCAAACCGGAATTATCAAGTTACTTTTGTGCATTCATGAATGAGTCAATTGACGATGGAACCCGCACTTCTTTACACGTTCAGTCGCATTTGTATACTGTCAATGGTGGTGAGCATTAGCTATTTTGTACAGCTGAACTTTAACTTCATATTTTTGTCTCGTTTTACAAACCATTGTTGCTTTTTTTGTCCTGCGATATTCACATCTGCTAATCTGCAGTGAAATTTCTCGCCGTCGAGAACTTCTCTTGAAACTGTTTTCCGCGTTCCCTGTGAGGATATGAACTCCCCCGTGTCTAAATTTACTGTATTAAACGGGAACGAAATTCGTTTAAATAACTCAGAGCACAGGTTCGGCGAATATATACAATACATATTTAGTTTTCAAGAGCTGGAAACTTGAGAAACATATTATTCAAAGTTCGAAGGCTGAAAAATCGATGCTCTTTTCACGGTCCTGTCAGTCAAGGGATGAACAAATTCATTCTCTCCTTCATCGGTTAAGTCTTCCTCTTCCTCCCCCTTCGCGTCAATATTGGGTTTTTCTTCTTGTTTACCTAAGTCCAATCTTTGTAAAAACCGATTCACCTTACTCGCTACTTCCTCGAGTTCGCCTTCGTTGGCAGCGCTCCCATTTCGGGGCGACCCGCGAGGACTTGAAGGGCTCGACGACAGACAACCTCGAGGTGATTTGCTCCCGGCTGTGCTTCCTCTCCGAGTTGATGGTGAGCTTGCACTGAGTCCTTCTCTAGCTGTGTCAACGGCAACAAGCGATCCACCAGCGCTAATGGGTGGCAAAGATTGCCTCCGCGGCTGATTCAACGGAGGGAGAAGGAATTGCGAAGTTGGACTTAGTGGACGGGTTGGGCTCATCAACGATCTTTCTCTCATTCCCACATCCGAGGTCCCTTCAGAAGAAATCCTACGCCTGTTAGCCGCGGGTGCACGTTTATCGATGTCGGATAGATCACGGGAAGACATTGTGGCCGACAACAAAA
>CM042749.1:3881699-3883865 GCA_022496165.2 Catalaphyllia jardinei
GCTGGTAGACTGGATACAACCAACCCTATGACTTGTGCCACTTCTCTAATGAAAACATAGTTCCTGCTTAGGAGCATCTGGCAGGCTGGAACAACTCTGTCTGTTTTATCTGGTGTGAGATTCACTCTCATGGGTATGGAGTCCAAAATAAAACCAAGGAAAACAAGCTTTTGACATGGTTGCAACACCGATTTCTCTTTGTTGATAACAAAACCTGGATTCTTTAACAGGCCTTTTGGTTGCAATCTGAAACTGAGCAACCTTGAAGGTAAGAATCGTCAATATAACCAACATTCAGATGGCCTTGACTACGTAATGTACCATACACTGGCTAGGAGCTTGGTAAAATATCTAGGTGCTGTTTGGCGCATGTGCTTGCTATCTCATGGGATCTCTCAGCATGGTAACGAGGTAGAAATATTGATCCGACCTCAGTTATGTGTACAGAACTCACTGCGTACGGTCTGTGCTTACGACCTGAATCTGGTTAAATAGCTATTAAATTTATAGTGTAAGACGTTCTCTTGAGAAGTGGCAAAACTGTCCGTAACACAAACATGTCTTAAAAACTTACCGACCCTAGCAACTTTACAACTTTGAGATTTTAATAGATATGAATCTTGAAACTTGGTCCCTTTTTTAATTTTGAGGCCCTCGTTTTAGAAGTATATACAGTTAAGGTAGCTAATGATTAAAAGTTGAAAAAAAAACATGGCCGCGCCTGGAGGGCTCCATTAAAAACACTTGTCGCCTCGTTGCTCCGTGAGAGAACGCCTTGTGTGTTTTTTACTTACAAAAAAATTCACATGCCAAACTCATTTGTCATTTTGACGAGCACTTAAAACGGCGCTTAAAACACACTGACAGACAGATCGCGAAACTCAAGAAAGACCATGAACCACGATGATCCGACCTTATCTATGGAGACGACTTTCAGACGCCCGCAAAGTGCTTCAACGGATATGAAAGCCGACTCTCACAAGATTTTGCTTTATTTTTAGCTTTCATTTTCAACCGACTGCCCGGCACGAGTTTCAGCTGGGACTTAAAGGAAGACGAAACTGAATTTAAAATGTTCAGAAAAATACTTGCGATTAGGATGTGCCACTATAATTAGGATATCAGTTATTTTGACCCTAAGCTGATGCTTTGCAAGTAGCCTGCTACTTTGCAAGGTAAGGAACAAAGGTGGTTTGATTCATTTCCACTCCAAGCTTATCGCTGCATTCTTTCCCACACTCTTCCGCAGAATTTTATCACCTCTTGCCAACAGCCCTTCAAGTTGGGAATATTGCAGATGAGAAGTGATAAATTATGCAACGCAAAATACAACCCGTGGATGTGGTGGGGCAGAATTCAGCTAAAAACAGAGAGATCGATGATAAGTTGTTGATCTCATCACTTGAAGAAACTGAACTTAGAAAGGCTGACCGTCATCACTTGTGTATTATTCCTGTGACGTGATGCCTGGGCGAGAAAAGCTCAACTCCTTTAGAGGTCATTCATTTTTTCATTGAAATTAGAACGAGTTGTGTCGTGTATTGTGAACTCTAAGACACCGGCAACAAATTCACTTTGTGATATTATACATACATTTTTATTAATCCTAGAAGTCGTATGACTGTACAGGATGCTAAAACAGTCAGCGACGAAATAGAAAAGGGGGTAAAGAAAAATTAATAAAATAAATAAATAAATAAATACCTAAATTAAATTATTTACGACATATAAATGTTTACATTGCATTGCAATATTGTCTTATGGTTGGCAAAGCATTCGCTTGGAAGGCTGTAACAGACTCAGCATTAACAGCAGAATTAGGAAAGTCATTCCAAAGGGTATAACAAGTGGGAAAAAAGAAAACTTATTTCCATTGGTGCCAGCAAAAATATGTCTGAAGAGTGAACTTATAAGGATGGTTAGAGAGATAGCTTCCATGAGCTAAGACGACAGATGTTGGAAATGTTAAGTGAATCCGATTGTGCACAGCTTTATACATTATGGTAGCAGCGCTTAGATGTCGACGGACTTCAAGAGTGTCCAACCAAAATATGTGATGTTGTTGAAGAGTATGAATTTTACTCTAGCCCGGATAAACAGTATCACGTGAAAGTCCTGCTCAATATATTATATTAGATGGCTTGTGTTTGCTGCCGATATAACGCG
>CM042749.1:3888865-3891365 GCA_022496165.2 Catalaphyllia jardinei
ACCCCGCATATTATTACATGATGGTATACTCCAAAAAAATAGAACACGCCGTTTTGGGAACTTGAAACATACACACACAGAGCTATTTTTGGTTTTAATCGCTTCAATCAAGCATGTGAAGGCCTTTTGCACAGTTCGGTCTGGGACAAGTCCTTACAAACTCCGTCAAAATATCAAACAAGTAAACAAGCTCAGCCTTGTGCAAATAACGCGACCACCATGGCGGGCAGAGGCTATGTATTATAGGAATAACAATAGCAGCTGATAACAAATATTTACATTCTTTGTGAAGTTTACCCGGTAGCCGGGTCTTTTAGTTTATTCTTTTTACAACGGCTGGCAGTTTGTAGTTATTTTTAGTGTAATACGTGGCAAAGTTTGTTTGAGAAAACGTGAGCGGACTATTTATTGCTTGAGAAAACGTGAGAATGCTATTTTGTCAGAATATGCAAACGTTGTTCGACGACGTTTGCATATTCTGACAAAAATTAGTCAGACAATTAGCGGTTTGGAAATATCAACCTTATTTTTGAGGACAATGTGGCGTTGTAAGGGGTTCCTTGTAAAACATTTATGACTCCGCAAACGCAATTTCTTAAAATTATGAGTATTTTTCTTTTCACGGCCTTGATTCGACTTGAAGTCAAAATTCCTGAAACGAAAGTCAAAATGGTACCCTAGAAAGATCATTTTACCAAAGATAACAAGCGTTGTAAATCTATCACTGGTTCACTGATCGAGTACACCGTTTCGTGTCAATTCTTCTTCCACTTGAGGCTTTTGCCCGCGCTCATCAGGGAAGCATCAAATTTGTACGCCTTCAATGTTTAAGGGCTGATGGCGAGAAGTTCCGATAAATTAAACCAGTGTGGTTCTTTTCGGGTTATCGCTGCTCTGCTTCCGGGATTCACTACGTTTTAGCAGCTTATGATTTATGTGCATCGAAAATGGCCGGGAGATTGGTCAACAAAATAAAATTGTGACAAACGTAGAAACGCACCAAAGTTTTATTGTTTTAATTTATGCTAAGAAATTAATCAAGTGTGTTTATGTTTCAAATAGAAACTTCAAAGGAGTCGTTCTTTAGTATATCGATTTTTACGGGATTCCTTTTGTAAAAGATGAGTGAATGTGGAATTTAGATCGTCAGAATTTTATTTTGGTTCCCTTGTTTTACTTCACTCACTTGCTACACAATTAATAAAATTCTTTAGTGGCGACAGTTCCAGAGTATCGCTTCTTTCGAGATTTGTAAAATTTAACCGTTATTTTCCAAGGTTCGCTTCTCAGTTTTCAAGTATGGTTTCTTTCGAAACTTATACGATGTAAACTTTTGTTTTCGGACAGTTAAAATTATCATTACCACAACATGGCATAAATTTCTATTGTGACGTTTCCATAGCATCAAGCCAACACAGTTTAGCATTCGCCAATCACCTGCTTATTCTCTCAGTTGAATATTTTGAAATATCAGTCGCAGCGACAATATTTTTGGGAATAGCCCCACTTGAGATAACTGATGCTCGACGATTCCTCGTGAACAGAAGCTAGCCATGCGGTACTTCGACTATTTTTAGCTCTCCTTGATTAATACCGCCATCTTTTGTTCTGTTTGATACCACCCGTTAAAGTAAGCTACATATTTGGCCATTTCCTGATCTTAAATTACGTATAATCTTGAGGAAATGTGTTTTACCGACCAAAATAAACGGCAAGTGTCGCCCTATATCTTATAATCGCCGAACAAAAATCCGGCCCGGCGCTAGCTAACAACTATTAAGAGAAACGTAACAGAGTTATTCGTGTAAAAATTCTTCGGTAACCATCATTTTTTTACCCATAATTTATAGCCCTATATGTTGTTATAACCGGCTAACTTGCTTTCGGTTGTTATTCGAAAGCCTCGTTATTTTCAAAATTGGATATTTTCCAATCAACTAGCGGAAGCCTTGGGGCAAGGGAAGCGATTAAAGCGCTGAACTTTGCCTTTTCTCGCTATAGATAGTCCACAAGAAAACCGCGCCAGAAAAATAACATTTCAAAATTAAAAAAATCAAAGTTTTCTTTCCTGAATAAACGAACTAAAATATTGCGGATTGTTCTTAACTTGTTGCTGCAGGTATCGCTTGCTTCGTGCTGTTTTCAGTTTCCGAAATCTGTAATTTAAGATAGAGGACCCGTTGCTATGGCAAGTTCTCGTTTCTTGAGCTATGTTTGAAAAGTGAAAGTCAAAAACAGTGTATAAATACGATTTGTACCACGCATCATTTTCCGAGAAAATAACCTATTGATACAACTAAAAAATCGACAGAACAGTTTCTTTTAACAGGATGATAATTAAAGAAAAACGTGAAGATTCTTTCGACTATCTCTCTCCCTTTATTTCAAACAAATTCAGCCATTGCTAGAAAATATTTATTTATCGTACATTGCATCATTTATTTAGTGAGTGATGGCAAAAATGTTAGTCAGTAAGAAGCTAAGTTAAATTCGTCTTTTC
>CM042749.1:3896365-3905993 GCA_022496165.2 Catalaphyllia jardinei
AATAGTCTATTCTCGAAACAATAGCCTATTGTCTTTCTCGGCTCCTGATTGGTTACGGCCCCTATGAGCCAGCTATACTACTACTATGAATATGGTACATCGTAGCTCGAGCGAGAGTTTGCTATGTGTAATAAATTCATTCTCAGTTGAGGTGAGATTTTTAACTCGCTTCAAGGCCGAAGTCCGGCTCTTTTCAGGCTCCATCCACACGCCTCCAGATATTTTTGAATCCGCAACTTTCTCTTTCCGGATTCAAAAATTTCCCCGTCCACACGTAATGTATTCAAATGGAATTCATCTGTTTTTTTTTTAAGTTTGCAGTGATCATCATTGGTTTGTGTGCGAAGAGTGTGACGCGGTAACGAAATTAAGTGAAAATGGTAAATGTTCTTTTCCAAAGGAAAGAGAAAACCTTAGTTGTTATGATTGTTTTTTGATTGAGTCGAGTTAAGTCGTGAACAGTAAAGCTGAGAACTTTCATTATGGACAGCGGATTAAAAGAAGAGAAACATATCTTTTGAGGACTTTTATTTTGATATAAAGTCGCTCAAATTTAGCCTGGGACTATTTGCACAACCTCAGGCCATTGAATTTTTATGGCAAAAAGTCTGGGCATTTTTTTCTGTGCGAAGATTTTTTTGGGGGAAATTTCCAAGCCCCCACAAACAAAGATTTATCTGTTGTGATAGTTCGCTTTTCCGACCGTAAGGCTACAATAACATCTACGACCGTCACGACACTTCTCTCCTTTAAGGCACGTTTATACAGGCAAAACGCCCGGTAATCTTTCCTCTTGAAGATAAACATGTTGTGAATGAACATCGATCACGTAGTGCGAAAAAGTCATGACGCCACACAGAAACAATGCCTGTCGTGGTGCATTTCAATGTACCACGTGATTGATTTGAAACAAACACGTTACTCTGGAAGGCGGCAAAAAATTCGCAGGTGTCGCGATCTACTGGGAAGAGTATTACAAAATCCCTAAGTTTGGTGTTAATAGAGCCAGTAGTATATTAAGCAAGATACAGCCATTTGAAAATGTCAAAATCTACAAAGAAATATAAGGCCCATCCGGACCCTGTCCCAACGCGTCCGGATGGCCATACATTTCTTTGTCAATTTTCACGTTTTTTAAATCGCTGTACCTCAGTCAAAACTAGCCTGATTAACACCAAACTTGGGGATTTTGTGAATCTCTGTGTGCTCTTTGTGACTATGTGGATCAATAGTTGCCTATCCCAAAATTTATAGACTCGTACCTAGTCCTTCTTGGTTTGAAATCAGGCAATGGAGCCTTCCATGTTGCGACAAAAACAACCTTGAATCCGGATAAAAAACAACAGGTGTTAGAATTTGCGACTACAATAAAACAAAAGAACCCAGAAATTGTACCTAATTTAAAACGCGGATTGCTTCGCATCCGCGTAAAAACTTTCAATTATTGGGATGTTTCCTTTTACCAGAAATAATTTTTCATATTACATCCCCAACAACAAATTGAATCTTGTCACATGGATTGCTTTTATCATGTTTCACGTAATTTTGGCAACGTGCCAATCAAACTGGACGGCGTTCGTTCAGTAAGCGGGACTAGTAAGCTTATTTGCTTGCTTCATTGAAACAATTTTGATACTTTTTGTTTATTAAATAATTCTCATGTGTTTATTTTTTCTTATCTCACTAGCTTCCTCGGTACCCCAGAGCACTTAATAGCGCGATCGATTGTCGAACTTGTATTTCTGCAGTTATCCAAGCCCTCAAAAGGACAGATTCGTTTGCCATGCTTTTATAGGCCGCATGAGTTTCGATTCGATCTCTGGATTTTCTGTGTGCTTTGTGATTGGCAAAGCGATAACTTTGGTTTAGGTTTATGACAGGCAATGAAAGGAATATAAATGATGTAACAGAGAATTAACTCTGAAGTGTAAATTTTTAGTGCTAATTAAGCCATGAATAATCCACTGGGCGTTAGCCCTAGTAAAGGGAATCAGGGAACCACACGAGGTAAAGAAAAAATCTTTTGACCTCGGTGGGAATCGAACCCACGACCTCCGGAATAGATCTACCGTTACTCTGCCGACTGAGCTACGAGGTCGGACAGAGAAAGTCGGGGTCGATTGAGGTGGTGAATCGCGGCGAAGAGAAAATGAAATGAAAGGAATATGATTGGTTCAAAAAGACTTGCGCCACCTACGCAACCAGACGCAAAACGACGCAAAACCAGACTGGTTGCATGTGCTTTCCCGCGCTTTTCGCCGACTGCTTCTAGTTTGTTAAGTTTTAATGTTAGGCTTATATGGTCTTATACGGTTACTTTTGTTTCTTCGACTCTCAGTTTGTTTTAGGAAACAGCGCCGTAGGGAAATCAACTCAGAATTTTAAGTAGAGCAGATGTCCTCATTCTCGTCCTTTTGGTCAGCACGACGAATCGCGACCTCTGAGAAGGTCCAACACTTGAAGTCCGCGATTCATGGGCTTCCTGTCACTCTGTGCATGCTCAGAGTCAAGTCTGACAAATATACCCGCTGTGCCGACAAATATACGAAACGAATCCTCTGCGCATGCTCAGAAAATTGGACCTTCAGAGATCACGATTTTTGGTGCTGACCAAAAGAACTAGGCCTCTGGGGACGAGAATGAGATGTAATTGAATTAAATCAGTGGTCAAGCCAGCCACACTATGACACTGCTTTAAGTTATATCACGTTTATTGTGTCCATTGAGTAGTAACATTTCAGTTCAACTAAACACTTTGCTCGCTAAACCAGAAACATCCACTATCTTTATCCAAGAATTACATCTTGCAAGCAAAATGTATATTAAAAAAAATTAGGCTATTAATAGATCTAGCTAGATATTTTTAATTTAAAAGATTCTATCTAATTGTAGATAACCACATTGTGTCCTGCTTTAATAATTACCCGGGGAAACACTCCGTAGGGGTTTATAGGAGGATGCTCTGCCTGAAAGGGGTTCCATTGTCAGTTTCAGTGTATTTAACAATTAGGAGCTCAAGATTTCTAACACGCAAATAAATCGAGATTGAATAATCTAATTGTTTGTAAATAAATTTACGAGACGATCAAAACTTAATCAAGTAAATCCTCTTCACAGACACGAAAATGCAACAAAGCTGCTGCCTTTTGTTAACAACCACATACTGGTATGCTACTCACTATCTACAACAGAATAGGTAGTAGGTAGTGAAACCAATCAGAGTAAGACATTCATGATAGAACACTGGTAGATTTATACTAATGAAGTTTAGTATCACCCAACTAGTGGACTAATGCAAATCCTACATTTGAACTGGCTACGCTACTACAGTAGCAGCCAGTTGGATGATACTAAAACAATTAGACCCTTCACTCTCAAGGGCCACTGGTCAATAGCCCATTCGGCTTCGCCTCATGGGCCGTTAACCTATAGCCCACATGGGCTACAGGTCTGATTGTTAAATAGAACATGGTAGGGAAGAATGACATTTAGTATAGCCAATCTAATGGCTGACTCCCATAAGTTTGTTACAGGTTTGAAGATCAAGCCCAATTTAAAAAAATAAATCAATCATACAAGCAATGTCATGGCAAAAATTGTGACCCAGGCATTCCCTATGAACAAATTAGGACTGAGGCAATCTCCATGGTTAAATTCTCTTTCAAGGTATTTAGAGTGTTTCTGATGACTATAAACAGCAAAAAGAAAAACAAAACAAAATGATTGAGGCTAGTGGCTTGGTTTGCCTGTTAATAGCTATGGCCATGACTAGGAAGAATTGTTGGAGGGAGAGGGTGGGGGCTGGTGCAGTGAGAATAACTTTTAGGCTTGTATGTCATAGTTTCTTTTAGCTTGCCTCTGAAAATTGGTTTGCTTGGCACTCTGGTTTAGACCTCTGGGCAGAGCCTTCCCAATATATAACTTTTGTTGAGTAACTGTCCCCATGGTTAGTTATTACTAATTCTATAAATTTTTACCATTAAAGATGATTTCCAGTGCATATTGTGCAGTCTTGTCACCCCAGTGCTTGTGAGTCTTGCTCAATGAAATGTGAATCAATGTTATTTGTCACAACATGCTTACCTTATCTTTGAGGTATTTTGAGCTCTATTACCGACAGTTTCTTTGATTTACACAGCTACGAAGTTGTTTTATCAAGCGATTTTGCAAAGAGCAAAGTATAAAGTTAAAACTAATGCTGGGAAGCAATCAGTTTCGTACATGGCAATTGATATCTGGAAAGACCTTCCATCTTCTTTAAAAGACTTAAGTGTGTTTGTATTTCTGAAGTATATAAATACCTCCTGTCAGAACAAAAACGGAACCAATTTTCCACTTCGCTAAGTTTGTAAATTAGTAAGTCATTTAATTATTGCTGTAATTTTTTAGTCCTTTAATTATTGTTGTATTTTGTACCTTGTAATTACCTGCTTTCTTTTCATAACTTAAATTGTACGGTGAACTACCTAGAAAACCTATCGGTTCACTTATCTCTCCAGCTTGCAACGTACTAACTAACTAAACGATAAAAATACTAAAAACGCTACTGAAACCTTATAAGAATTTAAAATCAAATGTAAAACCTCAATATAAGCTGAATAAAAACCCCCCAAAAACATGGCAGTTGACATGTCAAACTTTAAATCTACTTCATGTAAGTAGCTGCAAAATGCTACATTTTGTATGTGAATCAAAACAAAAAACGCGAACAGACTCTCAAGAATGCACAGTATAGACTAGAAATCATCTTTAACCAAACACTAAACTGTCTTCATGTGTACATAAACAAATATGAATATTTCCTGGCTTTTATCAAAGTTTGGAGAACACTGCTTTGAGTGTATCCTTCAAGACCATCAAAGTTTGGACAACACTGCTTTGTGTGTATCCTTCAAGACCACAGATTTATCACTGTGTCAAAGGAAATTAGGAATGACATTCCATTGGCATGAGACACTAACAAACAACAGAGAGTCTAAAACGTTTTCACTTTTTGTTGTTTTTCTTCATCCCAACTGGTTTCCACCAGTACCCCTCCCTTAAGAAAATGTTTGTATTCCTCAAGGTAAATTTTGTCTTTGGTCCAAATACTTTAACTTACCCAAACTCCAAGATCACTTGCCTTGAGTTGTCCATTTTTCTTGGAGAAACGTTCAAATATCACAAGAGTTATTTAATCCCAGAGATAATTCACAGTTTTCACTAAAAACTTCAGTCTTCTTCCTTCAGTATGCCTAACAGAGGTTGTGTTAAAAACATGAAATTGCAAAATGGCACTTTACAATGTACGATACGGTTATTGAGAGTTAACCACCTTCCAGTCAGTGATATTTAGGCTAAGCTGGACATTATTCAGGCTAACCACTGAGGGGCATTATTTAGGTTAACCACTGTTACATTTTGTCATTCTGTCCTTTAACACATCCCTAACTGACCCTGAATATTGTAAATGTTGCCATTTTTATAATTTAAGTAATATTTCATTCTTCCATTTAGACTCTTAACTTTGAAGGAGTCATCAATTTGATGAATCCATGGTAGGATAACTCTTGTCACAGTACCACAGTGTTTCTGTACCCATAATATTCATAGTACCTGTGAAAATGAAAAGAGAAAAAAGTGGCATGAGGTCAAGTCAGCAGACTTAAACCATGGTTGTAAGGTGCAAATTTAGAAGCCGAAATGGAAGGCTAAAAAGAGAGACAGAGACTGGTTACTACCGTTACATGTGCCCTAACAGTTATTGGACACATGTGGCCTAACAGTTATTGGACACATGTGGTCTAACAGTTATTGGACACATGTGGCCTAACAGTTACTGGACACATGTGGCCTAACAGTTACTGGACACACAATCGAGTAGTCTGGGTTTCAGCAATGGTCAAGGTCACTGCATGTGTTGTGTTCTTCGGCAAGATTGTTACCTGACTCAAAACCCTCTATTCACCCAGGAGTATGAAGGGGAATTAGTGAATTCTCAGAAGAACCTGTCAAATGCTGAGGGGGGTGGGGGGGGGGAAAAAACCAGCCATTAAAGAAAAAAGTCTCATCCATGAGGAAGGAGTAGACAGTGCTACTTACTTTACTCTGCAGAAACTGTCTTAGTTTATGCAGCAAGGGTCACTTTAGCCAAAGTGAACATCAATAACATTATTTTCTTTTTCTTCTGTTTTTTTTTTTTTGTTTTGAAAATTCTCAAAAAGGATAATACAACAGCTTAAACAGGGCTGCAGGGAAGCAATACACCAGAAAAAATTACATGTATGGCTTCTCCCTTTGATATTTCAGCCACAGAAGGGTTTTGTAGCCTGCTTGCAGCCGGTTTTTTCTCTAAGGGTCACTTAAATGTCCTGGCTTACACTGTAGACGAGTGTTTAGTCATCACAAATGCAAAAGAGCGGTATGGCCGAGTAGGGAAGAAGGGAAGCTGAGAAAAAAAACGTCTGCAGACCCTTTTCAACTTTTCCAACCCTCCGTCAGCCCATTGGAGTATTTGATTGGTCAATTTGATTGTGCTCTATGACAGATAATTGTCAGAAGGGTAAATTAAAGGGTCATAAGTTTCGCCCGAAGCATAACAAAGACGAGCGATGCAAGTCATGTAATGGCGAATCATCCCAATCATCAAGACGTGATCATCTCAGAGAAGCTTAAACTGTTGAAAATCAGTTCTTGCGAGGCTGAACAGAAAGAAGCTGTTGTCGATGTCCTTAATACAGACACGAATGACTCTCTGGTTCTGCAGTAGGAGTCTTGGCAGACTTTAGTTTTTCTTGGGATGTTGAAAACTTCTAGTTACGCTTCGCAGTCATCGGAAGTTACTTCAATATCGGCTACGACAGGGTTTAAATTAGCTTTTAAGAAACAGGCTAGCTCAATGGCGTTCCAAATCTTTAACGCACACTTCGCACAGACTCTGGAGGAATAACTTGGATTGTTAGAAACCGGATCAGAAATCCCAGATCTTCAGATAAAAGTTTGTCCAATGTGTTGAATTCTGTCGCCTTTTTGTCATTTAAATGATCACCTACAAAGTCAACGGCAATCTCCAGAGCATGATGTGTTTTCCGTTTAACTATGAAATTCACCAGATAAAAACTGTGCCCATGTCTCATCCCATTGTCCTTTAGGCTAAAAAGTCTCTCCTCACAATCCCTGCTGAAATTTCGAGAGAGAAACAGACTGGGATTTGAAGCCTAGCAAACATCAGAGGTGCAAACAAAGATGGCTAGATTTGTATTGGATCAGGTCCAAGACCGTGCACAATCTTTTGTTTTGTGATCATACACTAAGCATGAATTATACAGTTGTTTTGTGCTGGCTTAGGAACTCCAAATGAAACAATTCAGTTACATGATTCAGAATTAGTGCACAAGTGCAAAACAACAATTGAAAGAACTTTGTCGGGTTTAAAAACCATTGTCCAATCAGTAACTGTGTTTTTGTTTTTCTCCACAGCAACAGAGCGCCACTAGTAGTCAAGCATCGCTAAAATCAGCAAAATAAAGCAGAACATTACCCAGGGGTGTACTGAATTCTCATTATAAACATGAACAGGAGTATGTGATGAACAGTTGGGAGAATTTTTTATTTTGAGATTGAAAGTGCATTTTGCAGCACTGATTCTGCACTCACCGAATCTTATGTGAGTTCTGTGGTGGTTGCTCTTTTCTCTTCAGTTTAGGTTTCTGTTTCTTTTTCTTCTTTGCTGCAAGCTTTAATTCTGCTTCATGTTTCTTTTTCTTAAGCCACCTGTTATAACAAATTATTTTAATCAGCATCATCTTAAGTTTTATAATAGTTACATGTCCTTTTATGTGACAACTCATCACTTTTTTTTCACATACCAGAATGTCCTGACCTTTAACTATGATGTTTCAGTAAATGCCATATTGATCACTTTCTGGGAGTCAAGTGACCTTTTTTTTGGGGGGGGGGGGGTAGGGAATATCTGGCACTGAGATTTGACTATAAGTCTTAAGATTAAAGAAGCCCACCTTCTGAAAGCTTCATCACAGACTTGGCGGTCTCTGATTGCATATTGCGATGCTTCTTCTGCCCTTCTCCTCTCCTCTAACTGTCGAAGGGCTTTGTTTTGTTTTCTCTTTGTATCCAGCCACTCACTGTAAGCTGTCTGTGCTTCACTTTCCTTTGCTTCTTTTGCCTGTTTTTCTATATTTGGGTCTGGTTGGTTCAACCTGGCCTGACGTGCCATTTCTATCTTAGCATATAACCATGCCTACAAAATGCAAAGTAATATCATCCAAAATTACTGAACCAGATCCATAAAAAAATCTTCCATCGAATGGACCAAACTTAACTCTCTCATAATAATGGAGCTTTCAAACTGTTCTCTTGTTCTATTGACTGTTTTACATTGTAATTACATTCAAATAACATTAACAAAGATGTCATCCTAAATTCTCGAGATTCCCAATTTTACCTTCTTGACCTAAACAAAATTTGTTCATAGTATAGCCAAGTAATTCAACGACAAAATATTCAAAATTTTCCCCAAATTGCCAAATGTCAAAATGTTACTACTTTGCTCGCTTTTCTTTGTATTTGGTAAATTTGGCATAGATGCTTTAAATTGTGTAATGGACATGATGATGGAAAATCAATACAATTTCATGTCTGTGCTGTGTCTAATAGTACTAGAAATCTCTGTGTAGCTAAAATAATTGATCCAAAGTTTTGTTTTCAAGCACATCATAACCCTTAGCACAGCAGAAATGTCAAAGAATTAAAACTGCTCTAGACTGACAAAAGAAAAATCATTTTCAAGGAGAATGTTTCTGGTACTTGTTACAGTTATTAATACCGGTAATTAATAATTAATAACTGCAACAACAACAAAAAATTATTCATAATATCATATGTTACTTGTAACATCAATTTTAATTTGACATTATGCTATTTTTTAAGTACTGTTTAAAACACGAGCAGCAGTGTTTTATCGGGTTTAAAAACACGAGGCGTAGCCAAGTGTTTTTAAACCCGATAAAACACGTGCTGCGAGTGTTTTGAACGGCTTCAAAAATCCGCGATAACACCTACCTGCGAATTTTTCTACTGTTTCAAAAACCCGAGAAAACACTTGCACGCGAATTTTTCTACTGTTTCAAAAACCCGAGAAAACACATGCATTTCAATCAACAAAAATTCTGTTGTTTTCGTTGAGCGCTTTTTGAGTCGAAGCTTTTTGCCTCAGTCCTCATTATTTCCTTAGAAGAGTCGTGGTCATTTGTAATGCCTCCAAAAAGAGCTTTTTAGAAATTCTAAAAGTGTTGAGCAAGAACGGAATGTGAGCGATTTATTGGGGCCACCTCGTGATATAGTGGATGTAGTGGATGTTCCTGACTTAGATTTGAATTTATTACGAAGTTAGGCATGAAGAATTATGTAACATGCCAATGCCCAGTGAAGCATTTCATATAGAGATGTCTAAGTCAGTGTTTCACAACTGCACGTTTAATTTTGCAACAAAGTAAAACCATGTGTATCTTTGTATTGTAAAATGTTGTACGCCTGTTATGTTGGTTGTTAATGTGTGATTATCATTATACATGAATTTTTACTGTAATTGATTGAGATCTTTATATAAAGATTACGTGTGATCTTTATA
>CM042749.1:3920548-3940804 GCA_022496165.2 Catalaphyllia jardinei
GCCGCGGTGGAGGTTAGGGGATTAGGGAAATACAAAAATTGTTCCTAAAACGTTTTTTAATGCAATTTTTATGTGTGGTAAATTAAATACTACAGACTATTGTGACCACTACCAAGGCTCTGACAAGTTTTCAAGAGTCATTTTGATTCTTATATGCTGACAAAAAAATTCAAAGTGACCAAAACAATACTTAATTTGGGCTGGCATAAATTGTAATCTCTTTAAAATCTGTCACACTGAAACAACCTATCTTACACTTTTAATCATTTTTATTGTTAAGTTTGAAAGTCCTTTTGAAAGCTAGTTTCCTTTGCATCTGATTTTATTTAAATTTCATTAAAGTGAAGCACAGCATTTTCAAAATCAGTGATGTGTTTCAGTATAGGTCAATTAAAACAAGCATTTTGCATCTTTTGTACATGTAAGAGATATGCATGCTGTTTATTTTGGGATTGGAAAAAAATTAAACCGACGCAAACATAAAACAGCCTGCGTGACTCGCGAATATTGGTGTGACAGGAAAAAAAGTTGAGGAAGACTGGGAACGAATGAAAGAAACTTTTGACCTCGAGTAAAAAACATGGCGTCAAGAACGTGTTCATTTATTCTTGAACCAACGGCATTCCTTTGAAAAATTAACGCAATGAAACTACCTGCACTTATGGACGAACCAAATTTCTGTCGGGCATAGAAATAACTGGGACGTATGCAAGCCGTGTGCGACTGATGTGTAAGACTTACCAGTCGTACCCTTATTTGTTGATGAGTAAACGAGTGAGAAGAAGACCAAATTAATGTTGCAAGTTTGCAGGTAACTGAATGCCGACTTTTTTGTAGAAATTGTTTGAAGTGCAACGGCAAGTCCATGTGTCAGAACTACTAGGCCACGCGTATCTTCTGCAAATTTGTTGTGGCCTGAATCATCTCAGTGGTCGATTCATAAGACAAATTCTGAAGCAAACGGTTGTTTGTTCAGTTAAACATAATCTTACCTTGAAGGGGAGCTAGGAGACAAGAAGAAATCCAGTTTTCTTTGTTTGTCCACGTCTGCCTTTCGTTTTTTGGATGACATTTCCAAGCAACCATAAACGCCGAAAACAAGAGAAACCAACTGAAACGAACACTTCGTAAAATCGCGCGTTTTCGAAAGATGACATTGTTGAATATTACCTGTTTTCAGTCAGTCTCACAGGGATTGTAAAATTGCCTCTCTTTAAAAGATGAATAAGAGTTTGTATTAATAAACTATTGGTTTGTTTCTTAATTCATAATTTTGTAATTTGATGCATTTTTCTCTTTCCAATATTTTCGTTCTGTATCAAAGTAGCCGGGGCTCGGACTTGTAGTAGCCAGGGAAAATCCCCGGCCCCCGGCCCTTAGTGACAGCCCTGATTTTAACAAAACAAGAAAAATCTAATTGTGAGAAGTCACAAGTATTCTTTCCTTTTCTGCTCTTATGTGGTCAAAGTTTTGATACTGGACGGGCAAAGCTAATACAGTATGTATTCTTCAAGGGCTATTTGACTTCAAGAAACAACTTACATTAGCTGAAAAAGTTTACTTTATAAACTTAGTTTTGTTGAATTGAGCATATTTGCCTGATCTAAATTTCTAAATAAAAGTAGTTTTTTGATGGCCCTT
This sequence comes from Catalaphyllia jardinei, assembly GCA_022496165.2. Lineage (NCBI taxonomy): Eukaryota > Metazoa > Cnidaria > Anthozoa > Scleractinia > Caryophylliidae > Catalaphyllia > Catalaphyllia jardinei. The sequence goes on from CM042749.1 coordinate 3,922,190, forward strand.
AGTTGTAAGTTAATTGATAGTAAGTTTTTAAAAAATTATTAACATATTTGTGGGAACATTTTGGGTGTGAATGTCCTTAAACTGTACTTCAACTGTTTATTCCTCCACAGTTAATACCCACTGTCTGTAATGTTTTCCTTTTGATTTAGGCCGTAGATGTTCAAGCTCAGTTCAAAGCTTCAGTTGAAGAAGTCACTCCTATAATAAAACACCTGGACAAATCAGTGCAGGTAGGATTTGTTCCCCGCCATCAAGGAAAAAAATGTATGCTCCTACTCTCGACAAATCAAGCATGCTGAACCATTACTATTAAACCATTGATTTAGCTCCACCTGCTTTTTCTCTTGTTTTATAGAGAATTTGTAGAACACTTCCCAAGGTTAAGGCTGAGAAGAATTACATTGTGAATGAGATAAGAGAACACTTTCACAACTTATATGCAGTATTGCAGACAAGGTAATATTTGATATTGTGGCAGTCTGAGTGTGATAGCAGCCCTGAGCAATAGTCATTGATTAAACCCTCATTGTCCAGCCCGTGAGGTTAAAAAGTTGTTCTGAATCTTGCCATGAGTCAGGGTTTGGCTAGGGTTAGTTCTCTCTGCTTCTTGAGCACAGACTTTTATCATGTGGGTTTAGAAAATGCCTATTCCCCTCAAAAGGGGGGATTAGAAATTCCATGAGGGAGGAATCTTGGCTTCTCAAAAGCCAATTTTTTAATGTAAAGTTTGAATCAGTGGGAATGTGGAGGTTCACATATGAAAACACCCTGTTGGGGAGGGGGGGGGGGGTGTATGGGGCACACCACAACAGTTGTTAGATAACTGTCATTCGTGAGAATTCTCTGACTGCTTTGCACTGTTACGAGTTTATTCCAGATGAACGCAGTAACTCTGCAACAAGCACAAGACTTTGCAAACTTCGACCCCCGTCACTCTTGTATAAACACGGCCTCTTGCCACATATTCACGTAACCTCTCTGCTACACTTCAACAAACACGACCTCTGTCAACTCTTTACATGCTACCTTTGTCACACTTCAGTAAACACTACTGACTCATGAAACAATTCTCTCTGAACTCCTGGGAAAAACCACCTGAAAACTATACCGATTCGCTTATATACTTTACAGCAAAAGGTTCTAGAACCTTCCAGCTCTACTAAATAAAGTATCATTACAATATGAAACTATTTACAGCAACATACCTAAACAACTAAAAAGAATTGCTTAATCAGGGTAATGCGATACTAATTAAATATGCAAGAAGATTCGAGATGAAATTAGCATATTCGCGAATCTTCCAAGTCACGCAACAATTTTTCGTAACATAACCCCCTTTTGAGAAGAAATTTCTTAAATTTCTACTAACAATGAAAAATTAGTTAATTGAAACTAAGAGAGGAGTTAGTCCAATTTCTCTTAAGTCATTCCTGTACTTTGCTCATGAGAAAGGTTATCTCCTAGGACCACATCTTTGACTGACTCTTCCGCAACATAACCACCAATTTCCAGAAATTTAACATCATCTCCGGGATCAACTCCTTTTACTTCACCTTTAACATTGTTCTTACTAATGCTAGCATCCACTCCAACAGCAACTGCTCCTAAAGTTTTAGCTTCGTTTACATGTATCTTCTCAGCAGATACTTCAGTCATGAAAGGGTTTATCTCACCATCCCTTTCCCTGTTAAGTCTTCGCAATCTTTCCCAGTTCTCTGATACTGTAAACTGTTTCGCTTCTCGTTGTACGCAGTTTTCCTTAAGAGTGTTCAACTCCATTTCTTGTTCGTCACAAACTTCATCTTTCTCTCTGGCGTTACCATCTCGGTCTCTCAATTTGCTTACTGTCTCATACATCAAGCTCTTATCTCTCTTCAACCCATGCTGAAGAGCTTCCTTGGCCCTTGTCACTTCTGCAAGGTTGGCTCTGCTTTTAGCAAGCTCACGTTTAACTTCTTCCAAGTTGTGATCCTTTCCAGGTTAGCAGTAGACAACAAACAGTTCCTTGAATTCCACTCTCTCAGACAAGGCCCCCAGTGTTACGAGTTCAATGTTTTAAGTGCAGGGTTGTCGGAAACAACAACAAGGTTATTTATTCCAGATGAATGCAGTAATTCCACACAAGACTTCACAACAAGCACATGCTAGGCTTGTCAGTTAAACTTCAACCTCCGTCACTCTTGTATAAACATGGCCTCTTGCCAGATATCCACATAACCTCTCTGTTACACTTCAACAAACACGACCTCTGTCGAATCTTTACATGCGACCTTTGTCACACTTCAGTAAACACTACTGACCCGGGAGATAATTCTCTCTTAACTCCTGGGAAACCACCTGAAAACTATTCCTATTCACTTATGTGCTTTACAGCATAAGGTTCTAGACATTTTCAGCTCTACTAATTAAAGTCTCATTACAATATTAAACTATTTACAGCAACATACATAAACAACTAAAAAGAATTGCTGAATCACGGTGATGCACTAATTAAATATACAAGAAGATTCAAGATGAAATTAGCATATTTGCAAATCTTCCAAGTCACGCAACAATTTTTCGTAACATGCACTAAGCAATGTATTTTGTTGTAGAGAACAGTCACTGATCAAAGATGTTGAATTAAATCACAGTGGAGAGAAGATCCTGGAGAAACTGGTAAGAAGACTTAATGATGTCACCATCTAGTTGACAGGCTTTCTCAACCAATAGTTAGCCTCTGTCATTTAATGATTATCTGCCATTGTAATTAAAAGTTAGTACTTATTAAGAAGCACTGTGTGATGTGCATGACAGGGCCAGCTTTTGAATGTAGTGGTGTTCATTCACTGCTATCCGAAGGAGTGGACACATTGGATATGCTGTGTGATAAACGTCTTACTAACAGTCACTACTGTACTATACAGACTTTGTGTTTAGGTATTAAGAAGTAAATAACACAATGTGCTGACCAGTCATAAAGGAGCATTCTCATTACCGTCAATGTCATAAATCTGTTGTAAACCTATGCTTTTTTTTGGTTCATTTCAACAGCGAGAAGAGGTTACAGACAATTTGCGAAAGGCAAAAAGTTATGTTCAAGGTTAGACGCAAACTCCTTTTATCTTAGAGTTGTGCTATATGTAGTGTGGTTCAGACAAATATGTCATTCATTGTACTCTTATTAGATGTGCACTTGCACGATTTGTACAGATTATAAATTTAAAACACTCTTAGGTCCTAGAACATCACAAACTGTGTTTTTTGGCTTTATTTCAAAATAGAAAAAATATATTGCTTGCTTTTAGCCTTTGACCATTTGGGAGAATTCAAAAGTCATCTCCTGCAACTCTTTAAACATCATTAATTTTCTCTCCTGTTCACCTTCTTAAATCTTAAAATTATTGAAGATCTGTTACCAGGATTCATGATAAGAAATAAGTATAAGCGTTCTCTGGTAAAAAGTTTTAAAAAGACCATGGGCTTTTGACAGACTGAACTGCTGTCTTCGATGGATAAAAACGTCCTAGAACATTTTTTTTTCTGTTGAAGATAGCAGTTCAGTCTGTCGAAAGCTCATAGTCTTTTTGAAACTTTTTACCAGAGAACGCTTATACTTATTTCTTCTTAAATCTTGTAGCAATTTTAATAAGACTTCGAAGTTAGAAGATTAATTTTATTTTGCTGTTTAAAGTTGGCTCTTTTTTGCAGATCTTGAAACTATGATTGGACAGCCACAAAAGTTGATTGACAATGCAAAAAAGGTTGGGGTCACTCTGATGTGTTGAAACAGTATATGTCTTGTCCTCCATTCATTTTCAGCCCCAACCACAGCTGCAGCCACAACAGTACTGCAACTGTAGCCACAACTGCCCACAACCACAGTTGTAACCATAGCCATAACTGCTGTTTCAGCAGCAGCCACAGCTGCAGCCGCAGCTCCAGCTCTAGTCAAACATATGTCCAAACTGTAAATTTTTCCTGTGAATAGTATGTATGTTTGACAGATCTAACATTTTATGCATTGTACATTGATTTAAGTGGTGTGCATCCTTTGATTCCAAGAAAATGTTAACTTTAGGATGAACCACTTACAAGCTATCAGTAAGCTTACTAAAATAAATAAAATTAATGTTGATTTATGTTACATTTAGTTGAAGAGTGAGTTGGGAAGTGTTCAAGAAATGCCATGTTGTGCTGTAAAAGTGCTTTCCAATGGAGATGAAATAAAGTAAGCCACAATAAACTGTTAAGTTGCAGTTATACCTACGTGTACAGTAAGATGAAAAGGTGTTTTTTCGCGGATGTTTTACCTATAATCTTTGTCCAAGAGTAGAATCCTACGAACTGTTTGTTGCAGACATTTTATGTAAGTGACACAAAATAGAATTGATTTGTAAGTGGTTGTTTTAAACTGCAAAGAAAAATGATTGTGTGGGCTTGATTGCTGATTAGACTTGCACAGCTGTTTTAAGTTTGTCAGAGAAGATGGCTAACAGTGACAACTTAATAATTACAGTATTAAAAGTTGTAAATTACCGTAAACATCGCCGTATAAGCCACACCGTTTTGTTCAAAATTTTCATCTCAAATCAGGGATGCAGCTTATCTGCAAGAATATCTGAACACCATGCACATAAATTTTCATAAATTAACACTTTTTAGGGAAAATTTGACAGTCTGTATAGCAAAATGATAAGAACTTCCTAAAACTGTACCAGAATACGCGTTGATCATTGCTTTTGCAAGTTTGATGGCTCCTAAAAGAGCCATGTTTGTTAATTTTAATGGGTTTAACGTTGCCTTTCTTGAGCAGCTGAACGTCACTTGGGATGTTTATAATTTGGGTCAAATTTGTTGAGATTCTGAAGGCCAGCTTAGTGTCATCAACCCATTCTCTGATCTCTGATAGTGCTGTTTCAGCCAATAAGAGCATGCGTCATATGGAAACTTTATTATAAACCCTGTTGTTTACATTAATATATTTGACCTCACTAGACAGTTGCTTTTGTTCAAGAGCTCTGTCTGATGTCTGGCTCAAGCCACATTTTTGTGACTCTATATTTAGGTTTGAAGCTACTAAAGAGTTGCAGAACAGCATTTTGGAATATGGATTAGTCTCATCAGATGGATGTGCAAGGTGGCAATATAACATTTTATTATTCTAGTGTTGATATACTTATTTCATTCAGGTGGCAATCTAGATCCCTGTCTTCTCCTTGAACATTTTGCTGGTACTTAGTTGTGTTTTAAGCTTTAAAAAATGTCTCAGAGACATCCCTCGGAAAACAGTTATACAGTCATGCACATGTATGAATGAAGCTTAGTAAGCCTGGGTATTTTGTCTGGCTTGGAGACTCTTGTACATGAAGTTAATAGCTTGCTAATAGTCTGTGGAAGGCATGGTGTGGACTCACGGTTAGTGCACTCGACTCTGGAGTGAATGCTCCAGGTCCAAGCCCTTGTCAGGGACACTGTGTTGTGTTCTTGGGCAAGGCACTTTAGCCTCACAATGCCTCTCTCCACCCAGGTGTATAAATATGTACCAGCAAAGTTAATTCTGGGGGGTAACCCTCTGATGGATTAGCGCCCCATCTAGGCAGGTGTAGAAATACTCCTGGTCACTTAATGCTACTGAACCAGGGATATACTTCAGCTTGATGGGCCAGACTTAACCTTTTATCTAATAGTCTGTCTAGAAGCTACATGTGTTACAAAGTTAAAAGATAAATGTGTTTCCTGGGCACTGATTTGTATTTTCTTGAGGAAGATCAATGACATTGAATTTTTAATGTTCCTATAACTTGATCATCAGATTTGAGCTGAAGAAACTAAGTGAAATGAGTGAGGAAGAACTGAAAGATGACACTGATGATGATTCAGGGCCCGAACTGTTTGAGGTCTCAGAGGATCAAAATGAAGATGAAAACATAGATGAGTCGGAGAATAACATACAACACAAAGGAGCAGTGAGGTCCATCACAGCGGCAAAGATTCTCAAAGCAGATCTTGCATGTTAGTTTTAGCTTGTAATGCATGTCATTTGCACAAAAAAAATAACACAAAGTCATGCAAGCATGTTCTTCGGTCTACTCTTTCTTTATATCAAACTTATAGGGGAATCCTTGTTTACAATATTTGCCTCATTAGCATAAGCAATTCAGTTTTTGAAGGAGCTACAAATAAATCAGTTCTGAATATGGAAAGGTCATAGTACGATTAACTCTGCCAATGAATATGAGTCTGATGTATTGAATACTTTTTGTGCAATACAGGTTTAAAAACTCAAAATTTAACAAAGAATGTATGAGTTCATTAGCACTTTTCCCACCCGGAAATTTTGCAGTTTTTGAAAGACAATTTCTCCTTCAATATTACACACAAAGAGCTAAGAATTTCAGCATTTATTAAGTTTTGCTAGCTCTTTAGCTTCCTGGAAACAATTCATATCTAACATGTTTATTTCTGTAAGCAAAGCCGTATGCAAATGAGCAAAAATGTAAACAATGACATCAGCATGAATCCCCCTATAAGACAGTACTTAACACAGCATTTGTTCGTGGGTGTGCTTTGCAGTTGGTACTTAGAAAATCGTTGGTCTCAGAAACATTTGATCCAATTTTGAAATCTTGCAAGGTGTTATGATTCATTGTGAGGTCTAATTTTTCTGTGTTTCTTTCTGTGTCAAAGTCTAAAACTGTTTAAGTGTCAGTGTTGGATTTTTGGGATCTTGGCAAGTCTCAAGTTTTAAGTATGAGCAGTGATGTAATCATATGGTTATAAAATAGAACTTTGTCAAGTGAAGGAAATTGTTTAACTTGGGATAAGCCATACCGTCTTGAAGAAGTTGTCCTTTAGGGGAAGGGGAAGCCTGTTTAAGGGTCAGTGTTGTATTTCAGGATCTTGGCAAGTCTCAGATTTTAACTTTTTGTCAGCCTTACAAGTCGAGCTATTTGAAATCATATGCTCATATAACAGAACTTTGTCAAGTGCAGGATATTGTTTAAGTTTGGGTAAGCCATACCCTTTTGAAGCAGTTGTTCTTTAGGGGAGGGGGTGTCATCCATTTACTCAAATAAACAATGAAGACAACAGCAACAACAAGACAAAAACCATCCAAACACAAAGATGATGTCTGCTCTTATTAGTTACCACTTGTTGTAATGTTAAACAAGGTTCTGAACTAATTTCAGAGCTCCCAAAATACATCTGCAAATCAAACCACACTCATTATAACTGTACAGTGTTCCAGATTTGTGAAGGGGCTCGGGTCAAAAACCCAACAGGGTCACCCATCAAATTAATAGAAAATTTATAATGATTTGGTGTGAGCAGTGGGAATTAACCCAAAATTTGGAATTTCTTATTGCTAATCTGGAACCCTGCAGACTGTGAATATACCCAGCTTTGTTCCTTATTTAGTGTGGGATTTTGATCTGTAAATGATGTTATTTAGATCGTCATGAAATGGTATTGGTGACACACATCCGAGATCCCTGTCATTTTATGATTCAAAGAGTCGCAGATATGGAACGACTACAGATCATGATGAATGTCATCAACATTTACTGCGACAGCACAGAGAACATCCATGATCTCCTTTACGATGTCAAAATTGGTAAGCTGGTTTTCAGCATTTCTTGAATCAATGATTATAATAGCAGTCATTTAAAAAGGATAGATATCACCGGAAAAATATTTAAAGCTCACAAGAGATGTACAAGAGGTGTGGTGTGCCTACTGGACAGTGGCTCTTGGATGAGTAGACCAGGTTTTGGTTTAGTTGGGGTTGTTGTGCCATGTTCCTAACCGAGATGCTGTGCACCTGCAGTGCTTTTTTTCCACCCAAGTTTATATTTAAGCACTGAGGCTAAACAGGGCAAAAATTTTATGGAAGGTGGCAGATGGGAAGATGGGAAGTGGGATTCCAAAGGTGCTGCAAAGTGGGGAAAAAGGAAAAAAGTTTGTAACATGGAGAAAGCAACAAGCGGCAGAAACCAGTAAGGAAGGAATGTGAACAATGAGTACCGGTAAATGGAACAGGAAGTGGGTAGTCCTGATCCCCCCTCCCCCTGCACTAACACTGCTCTCACGAAGTCCAGGGAATCAGATGGAGCTCATCAGTTTTAGTGTTTTATTTCAGTTTTCTTAGCATGATAGGAATGGAATGGCAAGTTGCTGCCAGATAAATTATTTTATCTGGTTCTTGTTTGTATGTAATTTTGGAGACACAGGTTGTTTAATTGTTGTTGCCATGAAGAGGATCAAATGAGCATGATATTTTTCTTTGTCCTTAGGTGACATGTGTTGTGCGCAGTTCACCACTGATAATCAGTGGTACAGAGCGTGTATCAAAACTGCATATTCACCAGCCCAGCCCAATGTTGTGCCGACACTGGAGAACAATTTGTGCATTGAAGTGCAATACATTGATTATGGAAACAGCGAGTGGCTGCCTCTTAGCAGGTAAACAAGGGTATGATCATTCATTTCTTAACTGTTAAGCTGATTAATATTCTTGACAGTTCTATGCCACTGCAGTAAACCCACATAAAGGGCTACTCTTTCCCTGATGGTTAAACAACCAATGGCTTAGATCCAAGTACTGCTTCTTTTCAACAACAAAAAAAAAATGATATATTTTTCTAATTCCATTCCAGTACTCTATGCATATAGATTTCATGTTTCCATGTGTCTGTTAAGTAATGGATAGCCTGCGTAGCACGCGTTTCCAAAAACTTATGCGAAGGGAATGAAACTGGGAGGAAGTGCGAAAAATAAGGAGCAGAGGAGGGGGTGAGGTGACAAAGGAAACACCTGCAATCAATCCCAGACATTTTAATGAATGCCCCCCCCCCCCCCAAAAAAAAAAAAAAAAGCTGTGTTCTCTTGGGGCGCCAACTGTCACAATGAGAACCAATGATAATTTACTTCCTTTTGACAAGTGCCCAGCATGTACTTCATAGAGTCCACTAAATTTAAAAGCAAATAGTAGTATGCATAAATAGGCTTCCTTTTAATTGTCGCATTTGTCATTGTTGTTCATTTAAAAAACAAAGTTTGGAAAATGGAGATACATAAGCTCAATCAAATTAATGGGAGAAACCGACGTATCTGTACAAATATATAGCTTTTTCAAAGTAACGTCATTCTGCTAAGATAGACAGATGTGATATCTGTGATATCGTGACAAGAATGAATGTACTGTGCTTGACAGTTCAACTGAATCAACCAGCCGGCGGTACAATAGATTGCACGATACATGTTCCCGAAATATTTCAAACCTTTTCCCTTGAAAGTCAATACTCAGTGTACTCAGAGACCTAAAAACATATCTTTAAAACATATCTGCGAAGCGACATGCTGATAACAGTGGTAACCATGTAGTTTCCTATGGGTATTTGATAAATGGATTACAAGGACAACCTGTCTACGGACTAGTCTCTAATGGCAGCTTCTTGCTCCGGTTTTAGAATGACGAGTTTGCCGTTTTGAGAAAGGTCTTTCCACTTTTCCTGAACAGAAATTTTGAAGACCCCTTTGAACGCTCCTTTAGACCTGGCCATACCTATTTTGATCTTGTTCAGTTCCAGATGTCAGATTATGCATGAAAGACAAATTTCTGATGACATAGTTTGATTGATGGGCTAATAACCCATCAAATTGCACTATTGCTCCCCGTTTGTGGACGAACAGAGTTTTGTAAAATGTTTGGGATTTACTGCAGGCGATTCCTTTTTTCCCCACCCCCTCCCCACTTCTCCTCGATTTTTTGCTCACGCCAGGTGTGCTCCTTCACTCACCCGCTTTTTCACTCACGTGTTTGATCCCCGCCTTGAAAGGGAAGGAAACGGCTGCTACGCCAGCTAAGTAATAGATCAAAGATGGTGTCAAAATGTGGAAAGTACAAACAAGTGGCACACTATGTTCTCACCATATTTTGACATCTTCTGTGATCTATTATGTAATGGAAACAAAAAAAATGTCAATGAAGTCATCTATATGTCTGTTGTTCAGTAGACCATAAGTAAGAAACAGTCAAAATATGAGAATACTTTGACTCATTATAATATATAAATTTGTATGATTATAGGTGTTCATTAATTTTGGTTACTGTTTTATAAGTCACATTGTTTGGCTCACAGTGTCGAGTTCATGTTAGTAGTACATGGTGTATGTTTTGAGTTATCAGCATTTTTTTGTTATTTACAGCATGTAGTGATTTAAAAAAACCTTAAGATTGTATTTTTTGGAGGTAAAAGAATACTTATAAATTTCAGGATGAGAAAGATGAAAGCTGAATTTCTAAATATGCCAGAACTAGCACAGTGTTGTTCCTTGGCAGACATTGTACCTCCATTCCAGGTTTGATTAACTTTTAACAGAGAGTACAAAGTTTTTAATCTCATTCCAAACTGTTTTTTTGGGTTTTGAGTCACTGTATATTTCTATTTCACTTTGTTTAGGATCCTTTTCTACCTTAAATGCTATTTTTATCTCTTTTTCCTGAAGGAGGAAAAATGGCCACCAAAGGCTACAAAGGCATTTGGAAGTCTGACTGGAGACAAACCTCTGTTAATGAGTGTAAGTTCAAGCTGCTGTTAGTTTGATCAAAAGTTTAGTTTGATTTCTGGATGTGGTTACTGTCTAACAGATTGTTCATCTTCAGTAGATGTTGATTAATAGCATTTAGGCAAAGTTAGACTTGAACCATTGCAGCTAGTGGTTTTCCCCTCACATGACCTGTGAGGTGGCCCTGAGGGGATTTGCAGGGCTCTTGTGTTTCACTTCACTATGTGTTCAGTTCTGTTAGCTGATATTTTGTGGATGGTTAATCATTTGCCCTGCTCATGCTAGCGAATCTTTGCGGATTCTAGCTCTCTCTCCTCTCTCCCTCTTAGTATGCTAGTTTCTTGTTAAGTTTTTGGTCAGGTATGTTATTTTCACTGATATCTTTCAGTGGGATGGTGCAGGTTAGCAGCTGCTTTTGTAAGGTGGTTCTCGCTTCTATGGTCGCCATGGATACCTCCCCTCAGCATATGCCATATGGCATCCCGATAACCTTTTAGGCACCACTTTCCAAGCTTTTGTCTTTAGTTAAATTTTTTATGGCAATAAATAATTGGAGATGGCACAAGTTTAGCCAGTACAATCAAATCAGACTTTCTGCTAGAATGAACTAGATGGGAATGGTACTTAAATTACACTTACTCTCACAGGTATTTTCTCAAGACTTGAGAGATTTAAGCAAATCGACGCATCGAGCTGTCTATTAAGTGAACCAAACGTCATGTGGTCGTTCTGTTTTGATAGGTTATTGGAAAGAAAGGTAGCAAGCTGGTTGTTGATTTGCGTCGTCCAGACGATGATGAACCAACTCAAGATGATGACAGACCAGTGTCTGTCCGTGACGCTCTTGTTTTCTTAGAAGTTGCTCGTTTCTCTTCCCCTGCTTCAAAGCCTGAAGGTAAGCAAATGCCATGCTTATGGATACCTAAATGCTACAAAATATCATACTTACCTGAAGGTGAATAAATGGCGTGCCTTCCTGAAGAAAGTTTTCCTTGGAAAATTTGCAGAAATAGTTTAAAATGCAAACCATTCAACCGAAAATTCCATGTTGCCCTCTTTTCTGGAATGATGTTCCGCTTATGATTGGGTATTTGGAATTTAAACTCTATTTTCTGGTGTCTATGAAGAGTAGCCTTGGTCTCAGGGGCTTCATAACCATTTTTGCCAGGAAGTTTGATCTGAACCTCACAAAGTTTGATCTGAACCTCCTAAGAAGAAAAACTTTCTGCTAGATGGTGAAACCAGATGTGCAAAATATGTCCTCACAGCTGGCTAACCCATCCAGTGCCTGGCCCTTAATGAAACACCTGCTCGGTCTTCTTAATGCTTTGGTCATTTGAATCAATATTTTGCAGAGTTACCTTCAGGTGATCTGGTTACGTAATGAAGAGGCCTGGGCACAAAAAGTTTTAATGCTGTATCCCACAGCCGCTCGCGGTCTGAGGTGTTGTTTTTGAATTTAACATGGCGGTTTAACATGGCAGATCTCGTCGGTTCTACTTCAACTTGTACTCTTTGCATTCAGTAACAGTAAATTTGGGAGACACGGAAAATGATCTGTTACATTTTGGCAATGGGAAAACAACACCTAGGACCGCACGTGGTTGTGGGATACAGCATTAAAATTTTTTGGCCGAACCTTTTCTATACGTCACCAGATCACCTGGCTAGAAATCTGGTAACAAACAAAATTACCATCTACATATTCTAGGTGTACAGGCTGTTTGGTGGTCAACCATTAACCAAGGGTGTGTCCCTTCTTTTATCAGGATCAGTGATCCAAAATTGCTTGGATCCTGGTGCATCAAAGGAACTGATAAATTGACTCTGGTCATGGATTTATCAGTTCCTTTGCTGAACTATGATCCGAGTGATCTTGGATCACTGATCCTGATCCACATCACCCCAAAGGAGCTCACTTCAATCTTCTGACATATGTTTTTCTTTTGCTGGTTTTACCTCAGGCCTTTTCTTTCCCAAGAAGACCTACAAAGAACCAGTGCCTATTGGAGAAGGAGCCTTTGTTGATGTGCTAGTCACACATGTTGCTTCACCTGGTGAAATCTATATACAGAAGGTTGGAAATCATGGTTTTAATAAAGTAATTATCTTCTAGTTCCCGTTGTTAAGAGATGGGAATGCACCAAAGCATCAACTGAGGATGCTGACTTATGTTGATGCAATGCCAAATTCTCAAACCTAATGCTAAAAGAAATTTACAACAATTATATAGGAGAATTGATATTTCTAGGAAGGTAATCAAAGTGCAAATGTATATGCTGATACAGTATGTTACTTTCTTACATAATTTATGCAAACAACTAGTTACTACGATTTATCAGTTGAGTAAGGTGCACTGAAGTTATGGTGACAAAGTGTTGTACTTAAAATTTCAGTGTTGCCACAGGCGACTTTCCTTGTTTCCAATGGTAACAATACTGTTTCCTGCAACTTTGTGTGCTTTGCTGCTAATGAGTCAGAAAAACAAGTTGTCAACAGAAATGGAGCCAGTTGCCCATGACAACAACACAAGTTGATCGTTAAAACTTCCATTGCCCCTAAGACATTACTCTTAGAAGAATATACAAGTTTAATTTCTTGTTTGCTTCTTGCTCATTTTTTTGTATCAATCAGTGACATGACTGGTGGTTGAAGTGAAACATTTAGCTGCAGAAGTTGTTCCTTCTCACAGGCATTTTCTCATCAAGTGTTGGTTCATGGCCATGTGGATTGTTCTGTAATAAAAACCATTTTTGTTTGCTTCTACTTTTGCAGCTGCAGAGTGAGGAGTCACTGGAGCTGCAGCACATTATGGAAGAGATGAGCAAGATGTTTGGTGGCAGGAGGCGTGGCACCGAGTGGAGTGTACCATGGCCTTACAAGGGTAGGACTGTCTACAATCTGCTTGCATCCTAGCACTGAGCTCATCTCCAGTACATGCTATTCCCAAAGAATGGGATGGTACTCCATTCCAGGTTGCTCTTAAGATGTCTTTGTGGCGTTGCTCAGACAGCTCATTATTACACGTTTTACTTATGGACATCGATAATACAGACTAAATCCACAAGACAGACAGACAAATACAGACAGACTATTTATACTCTACCCAAGGGTTTAAACTATTTAATTTATTAGATTGTATTGTGTGATTGTGTGGGTGAGGGTAGTTCTGAAAAGAACTGTTGTTAGTCGCCAACAACAGTATTTTTCAGAACTACCCTAACCCGAATGATCACGCAAGACGAGCTACTGATACTCCTGGGTTCAAACCATTTGCTATGTTTAAATGTTTACATTCCTCTCTTTGCAGGTCTGGTTTGTGCTGCGAAATTTACTGAAGACAAAGTCTGGTACAGAGCTCTGGTTACAGGTAAGAAAACAGAGGAATGCTAACTTGGTTAACCCTAAGAGGGTACTAACAAAATGACAGATTGTGTAAGTTGATAAAGGAAGCACACAAAAAAAGATAAATCAGAAATGGCTATAATTGGAAATTGTCTCAACCAAAAGCATTATTATGCACTCCACCACTACCCCTACAACAACAACAACAACAACAACAACAACTTTATTTACCCCATTAAAATTTTACATGGATTTAAAAAAATAAGTAAATTGCAATAGAGAGGGGTATAAACCTTCCTCCACTTTGAAAGGTGGCTAACAGACTGAATGAATGGCTTTCGGGGTTAATCTTGTATTATTTTGGCAACAACAACAACAACAACAACAACAACAACAACAACTTTATTGACCCTTACACTTGACAGAAATTAAATTAACATGAAATAAAAATTAAAACTGAAAGGGTGTTGGCTTCCTAAAATAACTAAACGTTAACAAAGTTAGGAAGCCAAATTACATATAATAAATTACAATTTTAGAGTCGGAACACAACGCACACATACATACACATAAAATAACTATACATAAACATGTTTATGAAGGCAAAAACACAGAACACAAAACAGGGTTGAAGAACTATACGAAAAAATTCGACTACGCGATGCAGACGATGAAAACCGCCATCTTTCCTCGCCGACCGCTGACCTGGAAACTCAAAACATTTGATTTTCCTTGTTATTATAAGCAGAGTTCTTGTTTACATCATTTTATAGCGAAGACCATTCCACTAACGCCACTTAAACGGCCCCAGTCAGTCACACCTTAGTTTTCGTTTACATGTACGAGTTCAGCTATTATATTTTATTTGGAGCATCTCGAAACAATCGAAATCACCGTAAAACTATTTAACATAATTAACCATACTTTAAGAAACAGAACTTACGGTACTGAAAGGAAGAAATGTAGCTTCACCATGCAGTATCAGTAATATCGTCTAGGGTCCTGTAAGTAAATATAGGGTCAATAATGCTGCTCTTTATGTGTCGTACCAGTATTTTTTGTTTTGTTTGTATTTCCAGCCGTGAATAGTGATGAGACAGTGGATGTGACTTATGTAGACTTTGGCAACTCAGAAAGGCTTCCATTTGCCGACATCAGAAAGCTGCCAGATATGTTTCTGAGACTGGCAAAGCAGGTAAGAGTTCTTATCGTAGCCTGAAAATCAGGCTTGAAGACGATACACGTTGATCTGTAGTCTAGTGTGAGAGTTCTTGGTTTTTCCAAAAGGGCAATATTCAAGTTACATTGTTCCTGTGTTTCAAAATGAATCTGCGTACAAAATCTTTCATCTGAAAATGAGTTTGATGTGCATAAAAATAAATCTGTATGTGGAACATAATTTCATATGAAAGGTTTTGCAGGAAGACTCGTTTTGAAACAGAGGCAAGAGGCAACTTCATTAGCGCGGTGGACTCCAGATCCAGTGGCCTGGGGTCGACAACAACACCTTTATTTCGCCTTGTACATAGATAACATAACGTAACATAGATAAGATCAAAAAAACATTTTGTTTGTACTTGGTAAAGCCTGGAGCTGAAATAATCCTAAGATTTTCTATCCAATTCTCCAGATTTTAAAGTTGTAAATAATATTGAGATTAGAAACTATTTTAAACGAAGCAGTTTTGAATGTGGAGTGTAATAAGAGAGAAAGAGTATATGGTAAAGTTGTGTTGAATAAGGTTTCAGTTGTTTTGAAAAGAAGAGTATATGCGTAAGTTGTATTTAATTATGTTGTTCTGACAGTAAATAAGGTTTCAGTTGTTTTGAGAACTGGTATACGCTTAGTTCTTTAAGATTTAAGGGAATTTTGTCCCAGATGATACATGCAGCATATCTGATTGTTTGTTTTCCCATATTACTTCGCACTTTTTTTACGTAAAGGTTTTGTTTCGATGCATACCTGGTGTTGTATTTGTGTACATTACTGGCATATTGAAAATAATTTGAAAATGGCTTGGGCAGAAGGCCTTTATGCCAAACGTACGTGAATTTTAGAATCTGGCCCTGGCCGGGGTCATTGCATTGATTTATTGTAAACGAAGTTTCGTAGTTTAAAAGTGCTTGGGTAAAAGACTGTTCAGCCCTCATAAAAAGATCCTTTGTGAATTTACAGTTTAGCCTCTTTCAGGTGTTCAGTAAGTTGGGGCGCAGTACACAAGAAAATAAAAAAGCGCGGTGAGGTTCTCTTGCACAGTGTCCGCGTTACGCCTCAACTAACTGAACGGAAGAGGCTACGTACAGTTATGTCTAAAAGTTATACATTGTTGAAAATGATGGACAATCACCGTGTTTTTTAACGACTGTAGAACTTGTAACGCTCGATAATGTTATCATGTGCTACACATGTTGTGCCCCCCTCCGGGGGGGGGGGGGCACTCCCTTATTTGGGCTATACGAGGACGTGCCGCTGGATAGGGTATGGTTTTTTGGCCTCGCTGTCCTAAACAGGGTATGAAATTTTACTTGCCTTTGTCATAAACAGGTTTAAAACCTGTCCTAAACAGGGTATGGTATTACGAGCCGAGAGACTTAAACCCAGACTTTGGGCAGTCTCTATCTTTTTTAGCCTGCGACCCGGAGCTTGCGAGAAGTTGAAAAAACATGTGATCGAGCGGCCGACAAGCGACGCGTTTCTTTTCCTGATTTGCATAATGTCAACTGAGTAAAGCGAAGTTAACCGGACATTACAATGTCATCAATCAACATCAGATCATTCTATTGTTGTCGGTATCTTAATGTAAAATATTTTTCCACTTTGCAGTATTATAACGCGTGCGCATTGACAGAACAGATCGTTCTGGTTCAAAACGCTGCTGCAAGGCTTATCTCCAAAACCACGCGTTTTGATCACATTTCTCCTGTGACGAAAGACTTGCATTGGCTACCAGTTAAATATCGTATAATGTTAACGTATTTTTGTCCTAAACAGGGTCAGGATTTCAAACCTTCGGCGGCACCCCTATACCCAAACTTGGGTCAAGTACCCCCCCGGGGGGTGGGGTTGTGACCTAATTTTTTTCATACTCAGCAGCACATCCAAATAGATATCCAAACACATTTGAAACGCAGAATTCCTACCAAGGAAAAATCTCAGTGGTCAGCGTGTCGGACTCGCAATCCAGCGGCCCTGGTTTTGTATGCCGGTCTAACCACTCCCTGGATTTGTTTCTCGGTAGCCCCGAGTTCAAATCCTCGCCACGCAGATAAATAGTAAACTGGTTTGCCTCCGGTCAGTTGGGAATCATAACAATGTTTAAGCGGTTGTCATTTTTTTTTTGTAATTTGCTAATTTTTATTATACCACCGACACGTTAAACTACTTAAGGAACTTGATTTACTAATTTACAGTTTACAGCTAATCTACAACTTACCAAGAGGAAAGAAAAGAAAAGTTACAATTTTTCAAAAACACTTCTCGGAATGAGTTACTTAAAAAAACACGAAACAGCACTTACAAAGAAATACTTATGCAAAGACTTTTTTACAATACACTGCTTTCAATCTATACACACAGATGTACCAGTGTACTACACACACGAAGAAGGGAAAAAAAACGAAAAAGTGTTATAAAATAAAAAGCAAAGGAGGCCAACCAAGTGTAGGATATAACAAAGTTAATTTTCTACTAGGTGTTTAAAGTAGCTACTAACTTTTCCCATTTTTTAAAATGAGTGGCGAGTTTATCTCTCGCCCGCGAATTATGGAGTTCGATATTATAGACCCGTCTTATCCTGGCAATAAAGCCTCTCAACGAAGGTAAACTTCCAAGGCATTTCCTTACATAAATATAATATTTACCTAAAAGCATAACATGATTGATTAGAAGGAAATCTTCCGATTCCCTAAAAACAAACCTATCTCATTGAAGGAATCTATAAGAATATTATTTTCTTTAAGCCAGGACAAGACTTCTTTCCAAAATTCAGAAGAGACTTTGGAACGAGAGAGTAAATGTTCCAAGGATTCTGGTTCTTCATTGCAAAAAGTGCAATTCGAAGAATGTGAAAGGCCGAAGCGAAATAATTTATCATTTGCAAAGACAATGTTGTTTGGAATTTTGTATTGAAATTCTCTCAATTTGGAATCGAGTGTAGTACGAAAAGGAAGAGAATAAACCTTTTTCCAGTTAATGGTCGTGTCTGAGTATTTGTCTGATATTTTTTTGTTGGGCTGTCGGAGGGATTTGTTTTTTGCACAAAAAAGAGTCGTATATCTATTTAGGGATGACATCCGATATAGGGAAAGAGCCACAGTTCAGTTCAATGTATGGTGTGTGAGGAGGGATGGGTGTTTTATCATTTTTACAGACCGAAGATCTAATAATTGGTTTCCAGTCCGATGGTAGAGAGTGAAGAACTCCCATATTAAAGAAAAATTCAGGAGAGATCGTCACATAGGGATCTTCGTGGAGGAAAAGATTGTTATCCGTAATAACGTCACCCACCTTGATGATTCCCAGTTAACTAAATCACTTATATAAACAGACTTTTTATCAATACATATAAACCTATTGTTCCAAATGATCTCGTTCATAACATCATTAAAAGTGACAGGCGTTCTATTATTTAAACATGACCATGCGTCAAAGCATTCTTTATAATATTTCGGAAACTAAGTTTTTAATTTGACGGTGTCAAAGTTACAATGCAAGATTAGA
>CM042749.1:3940814-3953314 GCA_022496165.2 Catalaphyllia jardinei
TGCATCAACGAGTTTCTCGTGCAGAATGGCTACTGTCAGCCTGCTGGATTGGGGTATGCTGTCCATAATGACGCAATCAGTGAAGTGTAGTTCAGTGTTCCAGATAAGTGAGGGATCTCGGGTCAAAAACCCAACAAGTTAGCTACATGAACTGACAAAGGAATAAAAAATTTATAATGATTTGATGGGGGCAGTTGGTCAATTGACCTGTTGTGATTGCTTATTGACACCTTGCCTTAAAAACTATCTGGAACCCTGGAAGTTTGATCGATAGTGCTTTTTTTGAATCTTTGGTTTGAAATAAATGGTTTGGTTCGAACTGATCGCTATTTAAAAGAGCCAAGTTGCGGCATTTCGAGTTATTTTGGCCACGTACAAAATAACGTTTAAATTGACCAATCCTGAAAATAGTGCTAAGATGGATTAAAACCAGAGTTAAACGTAAGACGCATTTGATTTCTTGTAACCTCTGAAAATTTGCTAGACTAGTTGCGGTATTTTGCTTTCATATTAACGTATTGCATGCCGAAAAACAAACTGTTTGGCCTTGTGACAGATATTTAGTTGTCAAGGTAGCAGTCTCTTTAAAGAGATTTTATTAAGCTTTGCTCAGATCATAATTGATGCGTTTCTTTACATAGTATTTCATAAACTAAGGCGTGCGATTGTCTGCGTAGTAGGACGATTATTTAAGCGTATTGACAGGTTGTCATAATTTCCTGAGCATGCCGGAATTTTCCAAGATATTCTACTACTTGTTTTGTGTGTTGATTGGCATCTGATTTCGTGGAGAGTTGATATTTGCATTTCAGTTACGTGAAGGAAAAGGAAGAGACAGTAAAGACAAAAAATATAGAAACAGGAAAAGTGCACGGGAAACGTAGCATGTCTCGCATTCTCGCATGCTCATTCAAGCGTTCTTTCAGTATTGTAAAGAGCCGCGATGAATTAACAGCTGAAAGCGAAAACACAGGAGAAAACACCAACGAACAAAGAGAACCAGAGCAGACAGTGGAAGAAACAGACAGTCTGCAAGATACCGCAAGTGAGGCAGACATTCAAGGTGAACGGTCAAGTCAGACTAGTTCTTTCACAGAAGAGGAGAAAGCTTTATCTGAGGAGAAAATCGAGTCAAAAGCTAATGAGACGCCGGTCTCGGCTGGGGATTGTAAAGAATTCAAGTACAAACCAGCTACCTTGCCAGAGAGGAACAGGTTCCAAGCCGGTGTCACGTTCGTGGATTCCCAAGGTTATGTTTATGCTCAAGAAGTGAAGGAAGGTAAGGACGTCATTATCTTAAGGAATCAAGGGACTGTCCAGAAGAAAACCTAGAAATAAATACATTTCAATATTCAGAATAGAGACCTCATCATGCAGCCTTAGGTGGTTTTCATGTGGGGCCTCTGTCCAGGTCGAAAACTGATATAAGAGGAGTCACTGTATTCATAAATAGCCAATAAAGGTTTGTTCTGATTGGCTGAGTTCGTTTCTGGGTTTTTGAACAAATTATAGAGAGGGAAATTTCTCTCATAGTCAGTGGAAAGCCGTTTATTCCTCTTGTTTTTCTACTCGACCTTAATGTAGTCAATCACAATGGAGTATTTTTATACAAGTTAAACTGTATCTGGCCAAAAAGGAGTACCCTCTACGTTTCTCCACAAATCTTCGTGTTTGATTGCATCATGTGTCTCATGTCACGTTTGTCTGGCTGGGAATCGAATACGCAAAACGGGCCTCTATTCTTTGTTTTCGCTGGATAAGCTATTGCAGCGTATTACTTCAATGTCTGTCGTTCCAGGGGACCGTACTTTGATAAATATCATGGGAAGCCTTTTGGAGAAGTACGGTAAAGGCGAAGACCTATCGGCTGCACCGGTTGGTGCCACATCAGTGTCTCCAGGCCTCCCTTGTGTTGCTCAGTTCACAGAGGATGGTATGTGGTACCGTGCAAAGGTGGTGAAGTTTGTAGAGGAGGACAAAGTGGAGGTAAACTGTCTGTCAGTGTAACGCGCATCTCACAACTGACAGCATGGTTCGTCCTGTTTCCTCTGACAAAGATGATCTTTTATTTTCACCGCCAGTAAAGCACATCGAAAGTGGTCACGTCCTCTTTTTATTCTGAGTGCTTCTTGTAATATATTAAACAGGAGAGACAGTGTTTCATCGGGGTATCCAAACACCGAGGAGAGAGTTGAAAATACGACGCGCAGCGGAGTATTTTTGACGAAATTCGAGGTGTCGGATAGCCGATGAAACACTGTCTCGAGTGTTTGGTATATCTTCTCAATCGAAACAAAAGCTAAGGAGTAAACGGAGAAGTAAAATCGTCAAAATCTATGTTAATTAAGACAGAGTATCCAAGCCTCCTTCACGGTTGTGATTTCCTCTGTTCTAACTTGATGAATTGTCAATTAGATTGTGAAAGGGAGTTTCAAAAACCACGACGAAACGGCAACGAAATCGTCACCAGACAGAAAGTTTAAGAAACAGAACCATGGCTATGCAAGTGTGTTTTAAATCTTTGTGCATTTCGTAGCCATCCTCTGCGGAACAACAACATGAAATGACCAACCATAGTTACTAACTATGGACCAACTGAGTTCTTCGTATTTTGCCTGGAGTGCGTAGGAACGTGTTTCTTTGTGGAATTGATCGCTTGCGTGACAATTTTAGTTTGAGTAGGTTTTTAAACCGATTGACGCACTGTACAGAACCAGCTAGCTGCGAAATTTTCATCACTGACTTTGCAACGTGTCCAACACTACAAGCTCAATCATTCATGCGGCATTCCTGGTCATATTTTTACTGTCTTAGCCATTTTACAGAAACGAAAATTATTTTTCTTCTGTGTTGTGTTCAAAATATGGAAGATTCAACTGATCTGAAAATTGCTGCGATTCAATTTCAAAACATACTATCACTTCAGAATTCAAAAAGAGAAACTATTGCCGCCGGCGCCTAATAGAGACAAGCATTTTCCTTCTCTGGCCATAAGGTTAATATGGAATTTAAGTCACCAAGACGGCGACGCGGAGGGCAACATCGATTTAAATGAATATATATTTTACCTATGAATCTCATGGTACTTTTAAGTCGTTTAGTTAGTTTTTCAGTGTCAAAACTATTCCAAAACTAAGTGTCAAGCACAGCTTTAGATTTGAAGAAGATTTTTTTAAAAAAATTAGCCGTCATATTCTCCAGACTACGTATAATTTGGTCATTTCACGTTCGTGTTTTGTAGAGCACGGGAAAGAAGTGTACGAAGATATGCACCTGCAGCGATTCCCACTCATACTGTTCATGAAACCTTTTGTTTAGCGACGTTGTCTTTGCTGTTGTCGGTGTGGTTTATTTACACTCCCTATTATAAACGGTCTTTTAAATATTTAGCAACAGAAACAAGACTTAAGTTTTGTTTTCACAGGTGAACTACGTTGACTTTGGAAACTCCGAGGTGGTGTCCCTCTGTGCGTTAAGACATGAGATGCCTTTTATGGAAGTGCCACAGCAGTGTCTTCAGTTGGTGTTAAGAGGCATAGAACCAGTAAGTAGCTACGGTTCCTTATTTGGAGCCATATATCACGCTCCGGCCTATCAGGGCAACAGAATTTCTCGCATAGCCAATCAGATGCACAAGGGAATTTGGCACCCGCGAATTTTCCCGCGCTTTGCGACAGTTGTTAGTATCTGGAGCCTGGTCAGTTCATTACAGTCGTATTTAGCTCTATCTTTGTTCGGTTTAATTTGGATAACGAAAGTCATTAGAAATGTGTCCTGACAAACCCAGCTCATCTGGAATTAAAAAATAAATATGTTTTCCCATTCTTTACAGTGGTCGTACGTTTTCATTGGCTCATTATGTACCGGTCAATTCCAAAACCGGCCATGCCCCCCTCCCCGGGCAAACCCCGGGGCATTTGACTTTTGTGAAAAATTTTGGTCAAATTCCCCGCTATGTTGCCAGTTTAGACGGTCAAATGCCCCACCCGTTAGAGCTTCAAGAGGGTCAAATCCCTCACCCTCCAGGCATGTTTAAGCAACTGTGGAAACAAGTTCTGCAACATTTTCAGCCAATACGAATTTCTTGTTCAGCTTGTCTTCGCTCCAATCTTTAATCTTTAATCTTTAACAGATATACTCCTAAAACAGCATAACTATACTAGGAGTTTTAAAACAAAAGATAAATATATAGACTTTAAACAAAGGCATATTCCACGATATAACTATATAAAACGACAACAAAGCATAGAGACAGAAAATCCGCGTGGAATCGACAAGAGCAATGATCCGTAAACGCGGCTCACGTGCTGAATCAAATCCTTTTGCTTCCGACCGCTGACAGATGTTTTGACACGAAAGACAAATGCCCCACCGGGCGGGCCTCATTTTGGGTCAAATTCCCCACTGTACGGTGCTTAACGCGAGTCAAATGCCCGGGGATTGCCCGGAGGGGGGGGGATGGGCGGTTTTGGAATTGACTGGTACATTACGCCTAAGTCACCAGATCGCTTAATTCAGTTTTGATGTAACAACAGACAATATTCCACTCTCATTCTTTTTGGTAGAAAACCAGTGATGGTCACTGGCCTCCAGAAGTCATTCGTGCTTTATCTCAGGCCGTAGTTGGGCAGGATTGTGTGGCAAGTATCAAGGTAAGGAAGGATATTCAAAGCAATAAATTTCTGATGTCTATCGTCACGTTAAGCGCAGCATAAATCAGGAGTTTTTTACTTGATACTTCACAAGTTCAAAGGTGTTCATGGAAGGTGTCTTTGAAAATCGGCAATCAAATCGCGCACGTTCTCTCACTGTTTCTAGGGCGACAGACTGTCTGGCTACCCTCTGGTGGTGAAATTATTTCTTCCTGACGGGTCTGATGTAGCACAGACTTTGCTGACCAGAGGCCTGGTGCAGAAATCTCCCACCCAGCTTCAAGGAGAAGAAGAGTCACCCCAATTCTACCCGGGAAAAAAAGGGCCTGGTAAACCTAAGTCAATCAAGTCCAAGAGATCAATTACTGAAACCAGGTTAGTAGCCGCCAATAGAGAAAAAAATTTCATTCGACTTTTCCATACAGCAAGCACCATTCTCAAGATTGAGGTCGCTAATGTCAATGTCAAATGTTGGTTAAGAGTTGAGTTTAAAATGGATTGCATTCCAGTATGAATATACTTGAAGTATGTACCGTTGCAGTTATGTCCTATATGGCAGACATGTCCTCTGACGTAATAGGATATACTGAGCCAATCATATCATGGGTTCTATCTAATAATACGTAGCCATAAGACTGGTAACTGATCTCCGTTCTAAGAAGACACTGTCACAACGCGATTTCATTGGAAGAAACAACGACACATACAATTGGTCAAAACGTTTAAGGCATATCTGCCACGCAGGACACAACTGCAACGCTACAGAAGTATGTACTAATGCATCGACCTTGCTTTTTATCTTTCTTTACTTAACACTACCTTCACGACAGGGCGCATGCTCAAATGATCAGTTCACGAGAAGCTGAATGCGTGCTGGCTCGCACCGAGCTTCCTGGGGATGGCATTCGCTTTGACGTCACCATCACGCACATAGAGCGACCAGACTGTATTTTCATCCAGCGGGTGCCACCCACAGAGGTGGACAAAGGATTCTCTGACGATCCCGACCCCACCCTGGAGAGTGCAGAGGAAGAGCTGAGAACGCTAGAGGAAATAATGGCGAAGATTAATAGCGCAGATTACTTTAAGAAGTACACTCCATTGACGACTGCCAGCGAAGGTGAGTTAAGTTGCTGTTTACGTTTGAAATTTGGGATGCTTTTCATTTGTCAGAATAAACCGGCTGGGATGGCCGTTGAATAATGGTAAGAAGTTTTCCAAAATCAGCTAACCATCCGAACGAGATGGTGCTTACCATTTACACGATTCAGTTTTCCGTAATTGTTTTTGCTGATGAGAGACTGGAACTGGAAAATTAAGCAAATGGCAAGGAAATTCCCGCCGCTCCGTTCCGAATGAGATAGGGAAGACTACTTGTGGAGGTGTCTACAATTTCCGGACGGATTTTCCGGAAAATTGCTGTTCCATTATTTGACTTTCAATCAATATTTCCGGATTTTGTCGCTGAGTGGTGAGCACCCTTAGTCTCCGAGTGACCGAACCCGCAGTTTTCGAAAGAAGCGTTGCTAAGCAGAACGACTTGGAACGATAGCGCTAGTTTTTTATTCGATGAGGAGAATTAAAAGCTGAAAATGGTATTGGCTTCTCTGTTTTCTCTGTTTTCTGAGGGTCGTAAAACCAAAACTGAAGTAATCTGTGTAATCGCTAAGTACTCAGCCAGTTCAGTGAACCAATCACAACTCGAAGAAAATACTGTACGTGCCAAATACAATATGAGCGACCGTATTGTATCGGATATACAATGTCGAGCCGCAGGCGAGACATTTTATATTCGATACAATACGGGCGCGAATATTGTATTGTACTTATGAAATGAAAAGCACGCTTTTATTTGCCCCCCGAAGGGAATTCGCACATTTTAGTATCCGGTACAATAGAGGTGCGAATATTGTATTGTGCTTATGAAATGAAAAGCACGCTTACATTTGCCCGCCGAAGGGAATTTCCTCGGGATGAACTGATCACGGAATTCTAAACTCATTCGCAAGTGATTGCCAACATGGACGGATCACGTTTTCGAAGGCCGAAGAGTGCAGACGAAGAAGCAACTTGGTTGCGAGAGACTACTCCCCAAAATACAAGAAATAGTACAAAATTGAGCTTAAAGATATTCGAGGAGTGGCAAGGTGCTCGCTCAAATCAAGTAGCGGCAAATGAGTCGCTGGGCATTGGGAAGGTGGACGAAGTGCAGGATTTAACTGTTGACATCGCGCAAACGTGTCCTCTGTCTTTAAACTTCTGGATGACGAAGTTCGTTGGAAAAATTGGAAATCGTTCAGGTGGTCGGTACCCTCCAAGATCACTGTATCAAATCGTCTGTGGGATTAATAGGCATGTCTGTAACGTGAAGGGTGAGGATGGAGTGAACATGTTAGCGAAGGGTGACCGAAGGTAAATGCATGAATTGTCTTTTTAAAACAGCACTCATGTAGATATTTCAGATAACCAATTTATTTGTTTGTCTGTCGTTTTTGCGTCCCTGTTTTGTTTTGATACAGAATGTTAATTACTCTATTAGTATTCTGTATGAATTTCATACAGAATATTTATTTGAGAGCAATTTGTATTGGGTTTACAGTAATATTCATGTGACTCAAATTGCACTTTTGGATTGGCTTACTCCTTCATGAATTATTAATGAATTTTATAAATATGACAGTGAAAAGCGCGGGAAGACGTGCACGAGGGGGGCATAAATTATTTTGCTTTTACTTTTGAGATGTCAAAATGGCGCGAGTTTTTTAAGCCGAGGTGGCTTTGGAAGTGAAAACCGCTCTGGTCAACGCCATCAAAGAGTACACGCTGTGTGCAACGGCCGAGAACATCTGGTATATTCAGGAAACACGTCATCTTATTTTGGTGATACCGTTTGGCGCATCTTGCTACAGTTAACTCTAGTCCCAGAAAAAGATTTTCGCGTGCTCAGTGCGAAAATTGACAAAAGGGCCTTTGGTGCGAAAGCGCGTGCGTTTGGAGGTAACAGTTTTATGTTACTTTACAGGAATGTTATGCTGTGCTCGTTATACAGAGGATGATATGTGGTACAGGGCTCAAGTGAAGACTGTTGAACGTCAGAGGCCTCTGGAGGTACGAGTGGTGTATGTTGATTATGGCACGACTGAGGTGGTGACGGCCGACAGGTAAGCGCTAGAGAATTGCATCGAAAGCCCCGGAAACCTTTCGGGCCTACAAAGCCATGTTTAGTTTACCTGTATCAAAAAACGGAGTGGTGTTTACGCCTGGAAGTCCTTGTATGAGGGGAACTTCTGTTCATATTAAGATTATGTGAATAAAACAACTTTGTAATCATAAGGTCTGAGATTTTGTTACAGCTTTCCGGA
The DNA here is from genome assembly GCA_022496165.2 of Catalaphyllia jardinei. Classification (NCBI taxonomy): domain Eukaryota; kingdom Metazoa; phylum Cnidaria; class Anthozoa; order Scleractinia; family Caryophylliidae; genus Catalaphyllia; species Catalaphyllia jardinei. Next base: position 3,948,829 of record CM042749.1, read on the forward strand.
TGCGAAAACGGTCCCATGTCCGTGAATTCACTGAGCCAGTGGTTTTTGCGTATTGTAGTTGCTTAGTAACAGCCCACGTGATAACCTTCCTAATGCTCGTGCTGTTTGTGATTGGTCACTGAGAATCGGAGGCTTTTGGAGTCGTTTTACGAGGATATGCTGTGGAAGAGAGACATGTTCTCATGACTCGAGTAGAAGCAAAGCGAAATAAATTTAATTTCTTTGAGCTTTTTAGCGATGTCTGCGAGAAAGAAATTCTCTCTTTTCCCGTCAGCCCTAGAGCATGACTCGAAAGAGGAAAACACCGATTAAGTCTTTCGATTTGAAAATAGGGTGAGCGTCGCGTGGTGTTATGTTTGAATGGGAAAATACCTGAAGTTTCTGACATTATTTCCCCAAACTGGTTACTTAAGTGTCTAGTGTGTGTTTCAATCTTTGATTCAGTTGCTAAAAATTTGTTGAGTGACGGGGCATTATGTCCAGTTATGCACGTGTTTGATAGTAAAGCTCTTGAAAGGACGTGGAACATTGTACATACAGGCAAACGACATTGCTCGTGCATTATTTGACAAATCAACTACTCTTGCAATGTTTCCAGACTGCGAGGCTTTCCATCGGAGTTGTTAGATTTGCCGGTCCAGTCCACGCGCTGTTTCCTTGCTGACGTCAGACCCCCAGATGCCACAGATGAGCCAGTAATGGATGATGGGTGCTGGCCTGTGAGCACCATGGAGACTCTTATACAACTGGTGGCCGGCAAGAAACTCGTGGCAAAAATGCTGGTAAGCGATGGTTGATATTTTAAAAAAATTTAGAATTTCTTTAACCATGCAAAGCACGTTAGCTCAATCACTGACAAATTTCCGAACATCGATTTCTAGTTCAGTGGTCCGCCTGCCAGCGTGCTGTTGTACGAACATAAAACGAGAAGCGATGGCTGCGTCGAAGAAGTATCGATTGGGCTTCTGCTGGCTCAGAAGGGCCTTGCGAATTGTACAGATTACGAAAAAAACACATATGAAGAATCTGAGAGCGGTGAATCAGAGGACAAAACTCTGGAATTCCAAGAATCAGAGCTTCAGTTTACACCGGAGGACACAGACACTAACGCAGAGTCTAAGAACTCTTCATCTGTTGATTTGCTGGAGAAAATTCTCGCTCCTAAAGTGAGCTTTGACCCAGCTAAACAGCAACTCCTAAAACCTACCGAGTTGACAACAAAGACCTCAGATCAAACTCCTAAGAAGTGTGACAAGGTAGAGAAACGCGAAAAACTCGGTGGTGCTTCTGTGAACACTGAAGATGCCAGCTCTTCGTCAGAAGTCAGTAAATCACGTGACCATGAAGAAACTCCACCCCAACGAGTAACATCTGACCACGTGACCGAAGTGACGTCATCAGGTTCGGCTGAAGCAAGGAATCAGGATTCTATAGAGTCTTTTGTATAATGGGAAAACATAGCGAAGAGAGCAAAAAAAGTTTACGAATATGGATAATATGGAGTTAACAATGATTCAGCTAATTTGGCAAAGAGAGTGCTATGATTTAATTCTTGTTTTCTGGTTTAGGTTTCCTTGCCCAATTAAAGGGCTACAAAAATCATACGTTATTTGTGAAGTTGTGTCCGAAGTTATCATTCTTGTCGTGTTTGTTGTGGCAGCACTGATGTGGGCCAAATTGTACGCGTTTTTCACAGATACAGGAAATGACTTCAAGACATTCGGTCAGATTTCAATAAACAGACTGATTCATTCATTGTTTGCTTATTTTGTTGTGCTCAGAGTCGTCTAGACTTCTCAAAGTCCTTCTCTTTTTGTAGATAGCCCCGGAACTTCTCTTTCTCGCGCTCTTCGCACTAGGAATTTGAGCTTCATGAACATTCTTGCCGCTCCGAACGTTGCTTTACAAAGCAGCAACTTTACAAAGCTGCGTCATGAATTTCGCGTAACTTTTGTCGGTCAGGCTCGTATCTCTAGTCATCCCATCCAAATGTCAAACACAGAATTCATTCCGATTACTTTCTCCACCCAAAACGCGTTTCGAACATTAAGTTGTGTTACAGCCGCCCTTCCCGTGAGAAAGCGTTGCTTTGTTCATAGTCGTGTTCTTGATCTTTGCACAAGACATGTTTTTTAAAAGTTCACAGATATTTTTTTTAAATAGACTTTTCGCGGGAACAATTTTAACGCCATAAAATACTGCTTATAATCTCCGTTAATCTGGCTTTTTGACTTAAAAAAGTTACCAAATATCTACTGTGGTTTCCACGGTCATGCAAAAATTTAGCCATCGTCGTCCACGTTCCGTACGCGACGCAGAACTTGGTCATTTCACGTTGTTGTTTTGCAGAGGACGGCAAAGAAATGTACAAAGATTTATAACGCACGTGCACAGCTATTGTTTTTCTCATTAAACATTTTGTTTAGTGACGTCCTCGTTGCCGTTGTTGCCGAGGTTTGCTTGTTAAAGCTCTCTATCATCGGAGAAAGCGACTGGGGGCTACTTTTAATAGGGAGCTTAAGGAAATCACGTACACCAGCCAAGTGTACTTATTCAATTACGGTTCGAAAGGTTTCGTCTTTTGGAACTGAAAGAAGTTAACAACAAAAACAAGTGACACACTCGAACACCAACCCACGGTCTGGCCAGCGCAATACTTTTTGACCAGTCCCCAACGAGGCGTTTTCGTTTCGAGTTCTTCTCTTTTGTATATTGCAAGTAAGTTGTCGTTGCCCTTAGAGTCTTAGTGGTGTTTAAAACTCACACAGATTGAATTGAATGAAGTAAATGGACGAAGGTCTTGAACTTTGCGAAAAATTATCCACCAATGGAACGAGAAGGAGAAGGCTGACATTGCAGCAGTTTATTTTGGAATATGCTCAGGTTGCATACGCCTTATTCCAAAATGTCCGCCAGTTTAGTGTTCTTTTGTTTTCTTGCAAATTAGCCCTTGTTGCCTCGTTCTTAAACTAGAAATTCAAAAGAATATTTTCCCTCAAACGAGGCAACAAGGGCTAATTTGCAAGTAAACAAAAGAATACTAAAATTGCGGCCATTTTGGAATAAGGCGTATTGGGACAAGAATGGCCAGGTAGGGTATTACCCGGGCTAACTTTTTAATTGTTTCCAGACCCTTTGAGTGTAACCGCGCATTAAGTTGTCCCGGGTTGTAGGGTTACCCAATCTGTGAAATTTTACTAGTAAACTCGGGCTATCTTTTGCCCTCCAGCTAGGGTTAACGCTTGCTAAGGTAACCCACCTTCCTTGTAAACTTGCAGGAATTCGACGTTTGAATCGGTGTCGCATTGCTGTCGAACGTGCGGCAGAAATGCAGCAGCTAATATAGACGTCGAATTTCTGTTGAATTTAAAAATGCGACGTATGAACTGGCCAAAAGATAAACGAGTCAAGTTCATGCGCGTGTGTTGCTAAAACATGGCTTACATTTTTTAATGCAATGTATAATAAAACTATTACTAGATTCGGTTGTTGTAATATCCGGCTTCGGCTGATAAGCCCCCACGTCGAGCTTGCCTCATCCAATAACTGTTTATAATCATTCTTCTAGTAGGACGGTTTTGCTTTTTTGAGGAAACGAAAGCGAACTATGGCGATGAACAACATCCTTTAATACACTTAATAGGGAGTTTAAGAAAACCCCAACGTCGTTGTGTGCACGTGCGTTATAATTCTTGGTACATTTTTTTTACTGTCCTCTGCAAAATAACAACGTGAAATGACCAAATGCTGCGTTGTCTGGACGCTGTGTTCCATATTCTTTTTTGTGATAGTTTTGACAAAGAAGAGCAAACTAAATGACTAGAGCATCGAGAGATTCGTAAGTAAAATATAAAGCCATTTTTGTGTGTAATCGCTTGATCGAAAGGAATTCTGCTAAGGTGACACTGGGCACTAGTTTAGATCCCATAGATGCCGGAGAAGATTGGGTGTGAATTGACTTGTACGGCTGCATTTTCGCGTTGGCCACTTCACTTTTGGGTACCATTTATCGGTTTTAAGATACTTAAATTTTATTTTGCCAACTTTCAGTTGCCAAACTAGGTTTTTTTTTAATATCTTGTTTTGAGATGAGGTATGCGGGTCGTACGTTGTCTGTTTGCATGTATCGAGAATCTATCTTCGAAACCTTCGTAGTTCGTATTTAGGCTTATGCTTAATCCAGCTTCCTTATAAAAATTGGTTGCAGTTGTATTGTTTATTGATAGCTTTCTTCAAGCTTTCTTTCATCATTCCTTCAGGTTTCCATTTCGGGAGCTCGAGTTATCTGGCTTGCACAGCCTACACATCAAGACTCGGTCAACTCGGCTTGTGGTTAGTGCAGGGTGCACAGGGGCTAGTACGCTTTCGCAAGCCAAACCGTTTATCGGTCTCAATGTTCGGTGCTGGTTGCCCTATACAGCGAAAGGAGTCATTGTACTTTCGCAAGCCAATATCTCTTTAACCAACATTTATATCGACTTGAACT
>CM042749.1:3958314-3960814 GCA_022496165.2 Catalaphyllia jardinei
TTCTGTGAACAAGATACACATGAAACAGTGATTAACTCTGTATCCTGTGGCCAATCTTTGTTTCTTTCTCTTGCAGTGTTTACTTAAAAAGCCTAATTCAGTTATGTTTCAAAGGTAAGTGTTTAAAACTGTGCTTATAACTTTCAAATCTCCAAAGATTTTTAATTCTGTGAAATTTTGTCATACATTTATTTCAGTGGTAGTGTTACATCAAGGCAAAAACAAAAACAATTATATGCATTACAAATTTATTATCTAGCTAGGTGATGGGTTTCCATTTCCATCAAAGGCCACTTATTAAGTGGTTATAATATTTGTCAAATGCACTGAAAGTGTCTTATGTTCATAGGAAAAATATTCTGAGGCCATTTGAAGATCACACTTCTCTAGTAAGTACAAACATGTAAAAGGTAAAGTTTGGATACAAGTCAAGTGGCCCATCAGGTCATGGCTTATCTCTGCTTTCTGTAGCATTAAATGACTAGGAGTATTCTACTCCTTTCTGGGTGAGATGCTAGTCCGTCATGGGGTTACCCACCCAGCATTAAATTCCCCGGTACCTATTTATCAGGGGTTGCAGAGCCCATTTTAAAGTAGTAGGACTAAAAGAATCTGGCCAATACAAACAGATGTTAAGGTAGGTGTTTTGCCATTTGTGGAGCCCTAGCAAGTAAATCCCAGCGATAAAAGTGGTGTAACCCTACCAGCCCCTCCCCCTCTGCAGTCCCTGTTTATCCAGGCACCTGGGTGGAGAAAGGCATTATGAAAGTAAAGTGTCTTGTCCAAGAACACAACAAATTGTCACCAGCCAGGTCTCATAAAATTTTATAGACTTTAATTGTTGGTGTAAATGACCAATTTTCCCATTTTTTCCTAAGAAAAAAAAAAACAAGCAAATAGCACAGAAGATAAGCCACCTGAGATCATGAGGCAGATGGCACTTTTGATAACCCTGATTCTAACTTGAGCCAAATATTTTCTCAGCTGTCCCACACACTCAGTCAATAAGCTTTTGTTACAACATGCACTATCATTAACTCTGGTGAATGTTGCAAACTAGAAACTGAATTATAAGATGCTAATGCCATGTCTTGGTTAGTTTCGCTCATTTTGTGAAAAAATAACAATTATTTAACAGTCATCCTAGCCTCCTACACAGGTGCTCTTTGGGCTTGTCACAAGGGGAGGAAGATTGTGTGACAAGCCCAAAGAGCATCAGAGTAGGAGGCTACAGTCATCCCAGTGTTCATAAAATTTCCATAGATAGGTAAATGTTGCAAACAACACCCAAGTTGTTGGTTTTCTTTGCTCCTATGACCTGTCTGATCAACAGTGTTGTATTGCAGTCTTGAGATTTACAAGGCCAACTCACAGAATTGAGTTGACTATAAATTCTGATTTATTTCAGGAATTCTTCAGTGTTAGAAATGATGCGTCTTTATTCATTTTTGGTTCACATTCCAAGAAAAGACCTCACAATCTTGTCATTGGTATGTCAATCTCTTTTTTTGCACTATGGTAAACACTCATCTATATAAAGCTAGACTTTTCCAGGTTATCCCAAAAAAGTTCTTACACCTGTGGTATCTACTGAAAATATATAATAGACTATTTAGGTCTTTTGTAGGATCATGTTTTCTAAAGACAGAAAGGTGCTTGCTTGTGTCCAAACATGTGTGGACTTGTCCTTCTTTATTTTTGACAAACAAGATTGTGCTGGCTGTGACTGGCCGGGTGAAAGCCATCCATCATTAGCAACTACTGAATTATTTTTATTTATATAAGTCAACATGTTCTCATTCCTCTAATGTGTGGTCACAGTTAAAATAACTTTTTCTTCCTAGGGCGTTGTTTTGACGGTCATATCTTGGACATGATTGAATTAGGAATCGACAAATTTATATCTCTAAATGAGATAAAGGTGAGACAGGGGAGCATTTTGTATTTAAGATTTCATTATAAGATGTCTATTGTATCTACATCTTCACCTATAGGCCAAGTATGCTTTTGAAAGAAAAACCACATCAAACCAGAGATGCATAGTGTAGAGCTTATCTTTATAATATTGTGTTAAATAATAAGCGAACACTTTGAACTAGCTCTTTCAAATTGCCTATTGTAAGTATAAAAGTTGTAAATAATAATAATAGCTCAATGCCAACTTAAAACAATGTTTAGAAAGGTGTGCCTAGACTATATGAATGTAAGGACTTTGAAAACTGTTTGTGCAGTAATTGATGTGTGTGTTGTAAGTATAAAAGTTGTAAATAATAGTAATAGCTCAATGCCAACTTAAAAACAATGTTTATAGCAGATGTTTTGGACCTAGCCCTTGTCAGTGCTAAGTTTAGTTCTGAATGGGATGCGTCATTGAATAAATAAACAGGTGTATGTGTGACTCTAACGGATAGGTAAAAGAGCGTGTGCATCAAGCTGTTTAAAACATAAAATCCATGTTTAGTCCATGCGGCCTAAGGGTGCTAAGATGAAAAAGTATTCT
>CM042749.1:3965814-3968072 GCA_022496165.2 Catalaphyllia jardinei
TCAGGAACATCATACTCTTTCCAGCTACTTTTAACCTCCCTGTCTTCACCAAGGCCAACATGAATGCTTTTGTAGCTGCTCCTAAGCTCAGAAGGTCTCTAAGATCCTGTTCAAAAATGGAACTTGCTTCAGGCTGATCTGAAATTATTAAAGCCCCAAAAATGTTTTGAGAAATGCAAGCTTCATCAGTGCAGTTATGCCAAGGTGGCATCCTTTCCGACAAATTCTCTTTCAGAGAAGGAACGATGGTACCTAGACATTGCAAGGAAAAGGAATTATCCAGTCAAGGCCAGTCACGGTGTCACAGTTAATTCTTGTACATGGCCATAATGTTGAAAAAAGGTAACTTGTGTGCACAAGAAGCTGTTGCACTTGCCTTAATTTGTACATGATAGTTTGTAGTCACCATTTAATATGTAGACTTGTTATGGCAGCCTTTAGTTGTTAATCAAAAGACAAAAGGTTTGCAGTGCAACAAAGGAATATTTTTCACATGACCTTACTTCAAAGTGTCAAAAAAAATCATTTATGGTCTCACAGGAAAACTTGGAGATGGCTGACTAACTTTTTAGTGATGACCTCCTCAAGCACTTACTTTGACTGTTGCTCGCCAAGAATGCATTGATTGTCTCGAGATGTTGATTAATGCATTCCAGACTAAATTGGTTGGTCACATACACTGGTATAATATTGTATTCTTGAGCATTGAGAGGCTGTACAAACACATGCTGGGTATGTTGACTGTAATCGGCCATACATGTGGCTTGAGGCACTACAATGTCATCTGTTGAATGAGAAAAGAGATTGAATATGAGGACATGTTCTTTAATATTAATAGCACAAATGTAAATTGAAAATTATTCACTGCTATAATGGTGATGTAAACTGGAAGGATTTTAAATAATGAAAAATTCTGACAAGGTAATTGTTACACAGGACTATTTCTCACTTGTTAACACCTGAGTCCCTATGTACTGAGAATGTTGTCATTTTTGCACCTAAAATGCCTATTATATGATGTACTTCAGGAGTGTGTCAGAATTTAAAGAGATTCAGTCGAACTCCTGGGACACCAGAAACAACCTTTATATACTAGAAATTCTACATTTACAGTGATTTCTGGACACCATTGTTAAAAGCTCTACAAGTTATCACCCCTCCCTCCTTAAAAAGCAATCCTCCAAAAATAGATAAACTTAATAATTGCAAAACCTGGCTTTCAGTTTGCAAAATGGCCCAACAAAACCACTTGTTAAATGATTTGTACACACCTGGTTTTAGAATCTGAACAGATTTGATGTCAGGGGGAGGTGGCAGGCTGTCCAAATTAAAAGACAACTCGGCCATGGCGATGGGAGATCCAATCCCAGCAGGAACAATTGTCTTGAGGCCTGGAGTACCCATGGTGGGTGGTACTGGTAAATCTGGGGATCCCATTTCTTCTGACAAGTTTGTTGGAGTCTTGGTTCTTTCATTTGAATGTTTAATCATTGGTGTAACAGTCACTGGCTGTGGTGGCAGACCCTGTGATGTTGAAGTGTCACTACTTGGGGTGCCTGTGCTTTCAATGGCTAGCTGTAATTTTATCATGGGTGTAGTTGTTTGTGGAGGTTCTGGAGTTGTACAAGGTGTAAGTTGATGGTCACCCTGTGTACTTTCCTCCTTGGCACCAGTTAATGGTCCTTGTGGAGTAACCTCAATCATTTTAGTGAATGTCACTGGTGGCTCTGGAGTCTTGAGAAGATCTGCAGTATTTCAATGAAAATAATCATTTGGCATGTGAATATTATTATTATTACATAATTCACATTTTTCAGTTTTCTGAAAATGTTCATCTAACTACTAATTTTAAACAATGGTTTCTGCAGCAAAACAGTTGAAGCATACACGCTAAAACCTTAGCTGGTCTGATTGTATCTTAAATTAAAACTACATTGCATTGCTGAAGCCCAAAGACTTCCTAAACATTGCTCAAATTCCATGATTATGTTAACCCTTTACCCTCGAAAGCTAACGGCAAAGACACCACCTGTGTACAATATACCATTTGAAAGCCACTGAGCAGCTTACTTAAGAAGTGACATCAGCAGCTATGAACAAGGTCTACATTTTGAGAGATTGCTTAAAAATGCAAAATGAACAACTTAATAAACATTTTTCAACCTTCTACTATAGTAGGTATACCCTTAAACTATAGCTTATTTAGCAGCTCTTAGCACATAGCTTCATGTGAAGCAAGTCTTGCATTCCACATGCAT
>CM042749.1:3970582-3975582 GCA_022496165.2 Catalaphyllia jardinei
CTTTCAACTCGTTGGTTTCTTTGTCGACGGTGGATGCAAGCTTACGCAGACGACTAAAAAATTCCTCACTCGAAGCCATTTTGTTTACTTCATGATCGAAAATCCCGCCTTTTTTTGCTTCTCATCATGTAAGCGTCATGAAAATTAACATAGAACCCAGGACTTTCCATGCGTGGCAACCCAACATGGCGGCGTTCGACGCAACTTTTCAACCCAGCTTTTTAGGCAGTTTCCTTTTTAACTAGGTAGAATTTTTACCACGAATCCATCTCTGGGAAGTTGATACATCAGTAGAAAGAACTTCTCTTGGATTTGCTTATTGTTGCTGTAGGTTTTGTTTAGGAAAGATGTCTGTTCTTCTTGAAACGACTCTGGGAGATATCGTGATTGATTTGTTCACAGATGAAAGACCGCGAGGTTGGTAGAAATTTGTCCTTTGTGGTTGTGACTACTTGTTAATTCTTGGAATTATGCTGGAGATAAACCGTTTACAAACTGCATGTCAGTTTTCTCTCGGAGAAATGTCAACCACAACAAGTTAAAGCACGTGGCTTGTTAATTAAGCTAATTGCTGATCTTGTTCCCAATAAACCCATGAATTCAGATTTCCTTGGTAGCTCTCCCATCCATCACCACCTCCCTGCTTCCAAAAGGCAAATGAATAAACAATCAAAGAAAACCATAGACACAACAATTCAGCCTGCTAAAGAGTGAATTGACCAGTGTAGATCTTTGAAGACCTTTCTTTTATCATTTTCAGCATGTCTCAACTTTTTGAAATTGTGCAAGATTAAGTATTATAACTATTGCTTATTTCATACTGTGCAGGTAAGTTCTTTCCCTTTTATACTTCTTTTTTATTAGTATACGTAGTATAATTTAACCTGATGTTTATGTGCAAGACATAGTTGTCACATTCACATTCATACCTATTTGTTTTTTTCACAATTTACATTTAAAATGCTAGCCTTGCCGTCTTGCAAAGTCTCATATTTATCATTCAGCACCCCTACAGTATGGAACAAAGCAACTGAAAATATTTTGTCCTTTGTATAGTATTTTTCAAATGGCTGCCTTGCCCAATTCAATGAACATAGAGATCTGATATTCTGGATCAAGTGTATTAAAGGCATCTGCAGTTGAGTGTTGATCAATAGTCTCGATCAAAATCTTGATCAACGCTTGGTCAACACTCAATCAACAGTCAGTCGATAGTCAGCTGAGTGTCAACTGACTCGTATGCATCAATCAAAACTCATTCAACTCTCAACCAACTGTTGACCAAGATGTCTATGGAGTTGTGATTGAGTGTCAACCAAGGTTTCAATGGAGTGTTGATTGAGTTTCGATCGGGATTATGGAGCAGGGGTATCAGTCAACACTCAACTGCAAATGTCTTTAGTATATATGGTCCATTATCCCTTCTGTCCTGCCTTGGTCTTGTGGCTGTGGGTTGAAAGCTTTGATCAACAACAACAATACGTTTATTTGTATTCAGCTCATAATTTGTGATACCTTGCTGAAAAATGTGAGCCATTATAAACTTACCTGGTTTCCCTTTTTGAAAAAAAATGTTAAAACTCTAATATTTAAATGTAATTTTGAAGTTAACACAAACTTTTGTGCTCATAGGATAGTACAGGAAGTATCATTTTATCAAGTTGTTCTCTTGACTTACAAACTCTTTGTTTTAAGGTTCCTATTGGAGCTTTGTTCTTATATACTGTACATGTACTTTAAAGGTTTGTCCTAATCATATGGTATTTTTTCATGTGCTCAGGCTTAAATCCAACCAACAATAGCCTTAAATTCGAGCTGATTGAGTTGTGCATAGTGAGCTGAAAGACTGATGAAAAACACTCTAAAACAAAGTTTTCTTACATTCATGTTTTCTTTGGTTGTAGGCAAACTTTCTGGCTCAGACAGGGGACCCAACTGGACGTGGCACTGGAGGAGAATCTGTTTTCAGGTATTAATGTCACTGTTCCTTAACAGAACCCTCTAACTGTGGTGCAGTGTTTATTTAACATGTAGCATACAGGCTACCAAATAATGACAATGAATTAACTAGTTGCTAATAGACCCTTAACATGATCCAGTGACATAGCACAAAATCACACATGCTAGGATACAAGTTGCATGGTGGGACTTCCAAAACAAAGGCAGGTCAAGGTGGACTGGTAGAAGTTGCTTTGTTGTGGAAGTCCCACTGTGCAACTTGCATCCCGACATGTGTGATTTTGTACTGCGCCTGGATCACGCAAAGGCCCTATTTCTTTCCACTACATCTCAAGTGAATAATTGGTCACACTGTAAGCAGCCAATCGTGGTTGGAAACCACCATGATGAAACCCTCTAAATTGTCTTGCAAACTTGTAACTCAATCTCTCCAGAAGCAAACGTTTTCGTAAATGGCTATAACCACTTGACAAAATTACCAACTCCACTTTCTAAAATAATCTGTCAAGACTCAGAATTAGCTAATAGCTAATTCTGAGTCTATTTATGTAATAGCCTATTATATAAATAATACATAATAGCCTATTATATAAATAATATTAAAATATTGCTTTACACATCCTAAGCTTTACACTTATAGCTCTTGTAGAAAACCAGCCTGTATTGTTTCAGAAAATTTGCAGAAAATCTTTATCAATGAGAAACAAAGAGAAAAAAATAATTACTCTCAGTGATGTCAGAATGTGACAGTAAAATCCAAATGATGTCTAATACTTATATTACCAATTTTCCTGTCAATCTTTCCAAGGTTTCTTTATGGAGATCAAGCTAAATTTTTTGAAGCAGAAATGAAACCTCGTATAAAGCATAAAAAGAGAGGGACTGTGTCCATGGCAAACAATGGAGATAACTTGCATGGTTCTCAAGTAAGTTGCGAGACTGCCAATTTATTTTTAGCCTTCCCTGGGAGGATACTTATTAAATAATTGCTACAGAGCGAGTGTAGTGAGCTAGCAGCAACATGATCATGATTTAAGAAGTAATATATCAAACACGAGAGACAGTGTTTCATCGGGATATCCAAACACCGAGAAGAGAGTTGAAAATTTGACGCGCAGCGGAGTATTTTTGACGAAATTCGAGGTGTTTGGATAGCCGATGAAACACTGTCTCGAGTGTTTGATATATCTTCTCAATTGAAACAAAAACTAAAGAGTAAACGGAGAAGTAAAATCGTCAAAATGTATGCTAATTAAGACTGGGTATCCAAACCTCCTTCACGCTTGTGATTTTCTTTGTTTTAACTTGATGAATTATTAATGAGTTTGAGAAGAAAAAATAAAAGGGGGTGTGAATTCTCCAATTCGTCACTTTTTACCAAAATACATTACATTTAACTAGAGAGCACTGCCCCACTTTTTACCAGAGTGTATCATGTCACTAACAAGCTTCATACATTTCTTTAAATTTTTTGGCCTTACAGAACCCCCCCACCCCCCAGGAAATTCCAATCCCTTCTGTGGGGGGAGTATGGATAGTTTCTGGAACTGCACAATGTCATTTCTTAGCAGTCTTGCCTCCTTGGTCGAATTCTTAAATGAAGAGATTGTCGTTTATAAAGCTTGCAGAATATTAAAACAACAAAAACTGTCAGTAGAACATGCTAATTTCACATGTTCTGCAATCTATTCCTTGCTTGTCCTCAATACAGTCTGTCAACGTTTTAGAGACATTTAATGCTTACCAGTACAGAATTTATAAGTTAGAATCCTGCTCCTACAATTTCTGCAGCTTTCAATTTTTGCAATCTGGTAAAGGGGAGTTTGATTGGTATTGTTTCATGTCCAAACATAGTCTAGATCACTATTTCATGCATGATGATGCATTGATGGCGAGGTGTGAGCAGATCGTAACAAAAAAGCACAGTGATCTGAACTATGTTTGGACATAACACAGAATGTGCCACAGCATTACTATCTCTCTAGATACCCTAATCATGAGAAGATTTTATTTCTTTTAACTGAATGAATTTTTGTTTTTTCTGCTCAGTTGTTTGTCCACAATGAACAAGTGAAATGAGAGCCATTTTGTCTTTGTATCTATTATGTATGAGTTTTTCACCTCTTGTGTTAATAACAACAGATTGAAGCTTTTGACCTTATCGAGATGATATCTTTCTGTCAACAATAACCTCAACTACTTGCAGTTTTTCATCACCTTGGGGGATGATCTTGATTACCTTGATGGTGTTCATACTGTGTTTGCCGAAGTTGTTGAGGGATTTGATATCCTGGACAAACTAAATGATGCCATCTGTGATGATGACAACAGGCCTTACCAGGACATCAGGTTAATAACTGGGATTTTATGTATTTACTATAAAGTAGCAGTACTGTAAGTTAGAAAATACGTGAAATTCTGATAAAAATACTTATTCCTATGTATTGTTGAATGCTTTTAGTGCATGTCCATGGAATAATGTACAAGATCTTCTTTTGATTATTACAGAATAAACCACACTGTAATCCTTGATGATCCTTTTGATGATCCAAGTGGCCTAAACATACCTGATCGGTCTCCAGAACCAACTAAGGAACAGCTTGATGTAAGTCTGTAGTCCTTGTAGTTCCTGGTTGTAAACTTTTGTTACTCAAGTATGAAACCGCTTTGGTGAGTTCCTTTGATTACATGTAAGCCTGGAGATCAGAGTGTGACGATTAATAAGAACGCCATATAGAGCTTGATAGTGCTAACTTACAAATGTAACAGAAGACTGTGAAGATCACATTAAACTAAAAATGTCATTATAGTTATTATTAATATATTTTTATTGAGAAAAGTTGTAAGTTGTTTTTGTTGTTGACACAACCTTAGAAACTGCATGCTGCTTTCTGTACAAATACTGAGAAGTACCATGATTTGATGGTATTATCTTCACTTTCAGAGTGGTCGCATTGGAGCTGATGAGGAGATAGATGACACCAAGGGTAAAACCATGGAGGAAATTGATGAGATGATTGAAGAAAGAGAGCTCAAAGCTG
>CM042749.1:3980582-4001996 GCA_022496165.2 Catalaphyllia jardinei
TTGCGGTTGGGAATCCTTCTGCGATAGAGGGCCAGACTGCTAACATCATGACTTCGCGAACGGGACTTTGAGCGCGATGCTCAACGAGTTTGCTGGAATTCGAAAAGTATCTGATGAGTCTCCTGGCCGAGACGAAACGCCGCGTCATACCAGCCACGAAATTTACATTCTTCACAAGTACTTTTCAGTATTGCCTGAATTTTTTTTCAACTCTGTAACTGCTCACTTGCGTGAATGTCACCAAGTGAATAGACAACTATAATTTCGCAAAAGTTAACTGCTCTTTTTCTATCACAACATGAACAAAAAAAGTAAGTTTACTTGACCCATCAAGAAGTAGCCAGTTAGTTTTTAACAGTAATTGTTTCATCATTGTTTACCCTGCACTTGTACACATGTTCCTGTTATTTACTGCTCTTTAACAATTGTTACTGTTTTGACTTATGTAAGTAATTTCATTTATTTCCATTAAAATTTTCATTCCATTTAAAGTGCGTCTTCTCTGCGTCCACACCATTTGGGCATCCAGTTAAGTTTTGGTTCTTGTCCTCCCTCCAAGAGTTTTCCGGCGGTTTTCCCATCTCCCCGTAAAACTTCCTATTCCATTGGCCACTTGAGGAAGGACTACTTACTGGATGTTCTACCTCTAAAATACAAATTTCGACCTGGTTTCCTATGTTAACAGTAGTCCTAACATCGTCAACAACAGTAATAATAACGATATCAATAATAACAACAGCAATAATAGTAATATTAACGACAACAACCGATTATAAATGAATCAACAGCAGGAACCCACAGCCCGCGCTTCTCCCTCGCTTCCTCACTAATGTCTGTTCCATCACGCAACAGACCACGCCTGCACGTTCTAACCATTGGTTACTACTAGTAATAATAACTAGTAGTAATTAAAGATTATGAGAGTGCGTTCGACGTCATATAAACTTTTATACGGTTACCTTAAATGATTTTCCTGGCTGACTTTCAACCTCTAAAACCCAACCTTTGCAAATTTGTAACGATGAATACACGTCCAAAAATTCCAAGAATGTCAATTTCGACTGCATTATGAAAGTGTTCTTTGACGAACGCAACAATAACTTTATTTAAGTGTCTAATATATTTAGCACTGCACATGTGGTGGTATAGATCAAAGTTCTTTTTTATTTATCTTTTCTTAGTAAAAAGATTTCAAAAAATTAACCCTTACATAAAGGACATGGCAGGTATTTGAAGAGAAGTGCATGCATACACTGTACTGAGCTGAGACATTTTATTTACCACTAGAAACGTGATGGTATACTTACAGGACTTCTAGTGCCTCAACTAAAATTCAATGTTGAGAGTTTTTTTAATTCCTTGGGTTTTGTTTTCAGGTTGAAGACTGTGAGCGTGCCTACTTTAAAATGGACAATGTACTTATTGATGACCGGCGAATTCATGTCGATTTTTCACAGTCAGTTGCAAAAGTCCAGTTTCAAAAGCAGGGTAATTCAATCATTGTTGATTAACAGAATACTTTTTTTAACTTAAAAAAAAAAAACATTTTCACCTTTCACATTCAATTACTGAATCTTAAATGAAATCAGTAATCACTTCTCATGATGACTTCAACAGTGCTGATCCTGGCAATATGCGTGCCTGCACATATGAACTCATAAATTATGCTCTCCATGAGTTCTCGTTGCTCAGTGGATAGAGCACTCGTCCGGTGTTTGGGAGGCCATGGGTATGATTCCTGTAAGGGACTCAGGTTTTTTTCTCTTTAAAATGGACAATGTACTTATTGATGACCGGCGAATTCATGCCGATTTTTCACAGTCAGCTGCAAAAGTCCAGTTTCAAAAGCAGGGTAATTCAATCATTGTTGATTAACAGAATACTTTGTTTAAATTTAAAAAAACAAACATTTTCACCTTTCACATTCAATTACTGAATCTGTAATGAACTCAGTAATCACTTCTCATGATGACTTCAACAGTGCTGATCCTGGCAATATGCGTGCCTGTCACATATGAACTCATAAATATTACGCTCTCCATGAGTTCTCGTTGCTCAGTGGATAGAGCACTCGCTCGGTGTTTGGGAGGCCATGGGTATGATTCCTGTCAGGGACTCAGATTTTTTTCTTTGCCCCACACTTGTGTCATGTTGATCAATTCACCTTTCACATTTCATTACTGAACATAAAATTTACAATCTTTATTCACTTGTCAAAAACACTCTAATGTTATATTATTTTTGAAATAATGTTGTTACCACTGAGAATTCTTAGGTTTACAGTTGAACTCTGAAAACGTGAACCCTCTAACTCGAATTCTCTTTTAACTCGAAGCAAAACTGATTTCTCTTGGATTTGCCTCATATATTTACTGTAATGCATCAGTCAATTCCAGCAGTGCCCACCCCCCCAGGCATTAGGATTTTTTAAAAAAAATTGGCCAAATTCCCCCGGGTGGGGACACATAAGCTGTCTAAATGCCCCGGGGTGGGGATGAATAATAAGGGCAAATGCCCCGCCCCTGGGATCGTCACTTTGCAGTTTTTTTTTTATTAAACAGTGAATAAAACGGTCAACTGTTCAGTATTTTAATGCAATGGTATTAAAGACTTCAAGGACAACAGTATGTGCTAGTTTATTCTGATTATATTTATATTTTGTTTTTAACAAAATTTTTATTAACGTTTTTATATTTTTGTTTTTCACCTTGTTGCTGTAAAGAATCAAGACATTTTAAATCATGATGTATCACATTTTAAGCTCGCAAGATCTGTGTTTAGTACCACATCATTTGAATTTACTTCAGTATTTTAATTCCACTTTCACGAATTTAAAAGTTGTTAAGCTAGTTTTAAATGCAAAATGCGACATAGTCGTTCACGCAATGTTCATGTCAGTGATTGTTTTGTGATAAACAAAATATAGTTCACCTTGTCACTTATATTTATATGCTTACAAGTAATAAAGAAATATCTAAAATTGAGAAAACATACCCCAGGGTATCCTAATGCCCAGCCCCCTGTGCGCGATAAAATTTGCTAATGCCCTACACCAGGGACTGACAATGTGAGCAAATGCCCCGCAGTTGCTCGGGGCGAAATGGGCACCGTAGACTTGCCACAAATCGACCTCATGAATTTCAGGGTAGAATATGTTAGGCCGCGAAGCGGCCGAGCGGTCGACTTGTCTCGCTTGAAGGGTTCTTAGTCTTTCTGGGAGCGGGGCATTTGATTACTACTCATATGGAGTGGGAATTTGATCGCTTGCCTCGATGTCATGTTACGAGTTGCTGGTTCCACGTGGCGTGATAAATCATGGCGGAGACAAGCCTTGATGCATTCAAAGTGAAAGATGCCCTATTCGTGGCAGACTGGCTGAAAAGCAAAGGCTTACACAAGCTTTGCTCTGTATTTGAAGGTATTCAAGAACCATTTAAATTATCTTTGGCATGGAAGAGTGTTGTCTATTAAACCATGTTTTCATACACAGCTTCTGGAGCATAATAGAAGCTACTGAAGAGGAAGCTACAGTTTTTCGGCCTCAGGAGGGGGGAATTTGAACAAAAAATTTCCAAAAATTCAAATGCCCGGGGGGTTGCTGCGGAAGGAGGGGGGATGTTTAAGCTTTAATTTGACTAGTACATTACATTGCTAGAAATCTTACACTAAGAATGTATTAGGTTAGCATGAACCCTCTTTACTCAAGTGTTTCTGGTCTTTTTGTTCAAAACCCCTATAACTTGAAACCCTGATAACTCCAAGTAATTTCAATTTCCTTTGGCAGTTTGAGTTATCAGTGTTCAGGTTTTTATAGCCTGCGAGCGGACTCACCTTTGAGTCACATGTGTGAGCGATAAAAAACAAAGCAATCCAGCACGAAGGAGTCTGGTGAAAAGGCGCCAAGAAAGTGAGCTTGTCTTGATATCTGTAATTTTTTATTGCTGCTTCATCTGAGCGAAGTGAAATACCATTGGTTGAAAAGCGGGAAAGGTGACAAAACTGTCAGTCTATTAGGTTTGATGAGATCCCCATGGAGTTTAATTTAGAGCACATTCTCACAAGGAAAAAACATCGGTCAGAGTCCTGAGAAGTTGAGTATGCATATTACCAATGTTTTAACAAAGTTCCAGTCAATTTCTGGTTAAATTTCAAACTTAAGAGGGAGCGGGAAATAGCAGTTGAAAGTTAATGAATCAAGACATATTTGTCGTGTTGCTGACTGCATATGTGAAGAGTTATATATTACAAATGTATGTTATTGCAAGTGGGCAACAAAACACAAAGGTGTTTGGCCATTGACCAGCATCATAAAAGAAGACTGCCAAAGAAAGATTGCTTAGAATCAAGTGTGTGTTCTTGCTGGACATAAATGTTGATGCTTTTTCTTTTTGGATAGTGCCTGGATGTTGTTATGAAAAAGATTTACAATTTTCCTAAGAAATCTGAGCTGCCAAAGTTCATACTTCCGGTGAAAATTAGTTGGCTTATTTTTTCTCTGTTTTCCAGGATTGAAATGAAAAAATTGCATAGATCAGAGCAGGCTCTCTTTCCAGTCTTGCAGGTTCCCTGCTCAATTTTGTGCTTGCAGCTATGCCACCTGCGCTTGTGCTCCAATGTGAGCATAAACTAAAAGAAATGCATACAAAGATGGCTACTGGAACAAATCACAAGCAAAGTCAGTTATGTGGAAAACACATTTCCATCTTTGTATTTTCTTTGATTCTTTCTATTAGTTGACATTGCTTTATTTATTAAACAGGAGCCAAACCAGTCTTTCCAAGCAGAAGTGACAAGGACAAACCCAAATTCGCTGTCAAGGGACACAAAGAAACAACAGGGTATCCTTTGAACATAAAATAAAATAATGTAATTTATAATGCTGCAATGGTCTCAATATCAACTATTATTATACATCAGACTCACTATGAAAAAACGGATTGCTGGAGAGCATTCAATCAATTCACAATAGCTTGTGAACTTGACGTGTTAAATGCAATATCTGCTGCAGATATTGCATTTATCATGTCAAGTTCAATGTCTGCCAGGTTACCAAGCCCCTTGGAGTGTTCTCAGAAACAAAATGGCTGAATGCCTAATGAATGCCTGTTTAAAAAATGTATAATAAAACAATTATTGAATTCGGTTTTTGCATAATATCATGAATTATCAAAACCTTGTGTTGGTATTATCTGCCTCAGCCTTCGGCTTTGGCAGATAACAAGACCTTGGTTTTGATAATTCATGATATGCTCAAACACATCCAATGATTGTTTATGTCTTTCTTCTGACAGTCCAAACTGAACATTATCAGGGCTTGAAAAAAAAGTCATTCAGTCGTCCGGGACAAGTAGATTTTCCTGCTGGGAAAGTAGTTTTCCATGCTCACTTGCCCAATGAGCAAGGGATCAAGTAAGTCATCTGCAATGTAAAGCATTAAAACAGCAAACTAAGGCTTGCCCAGGGCAACCAAAATGTGAGAGATGCTTGTCCCAAGGGCAAGTTGCAACCTCGTTCCCAGGGCCTTTTCCCTATCTAGGAACGAGGTTGGGCAAGTTTGAATTAAATTCTTTTTTCGAGCTCTGATCATTCAGCAAAAGTCAAGAAAAAATTAAAGAAATGAATTGGTTAAATTGGTCACAAGAAGACATGGAAAGCTGGTTTGATGTCTGCCATGACTGCAATCCTCATGCAAGTGTTTCTCTTGACACAGTAAATGAAGATATGATCTGGTGTTTGATGATGATGAACATAACAGCAGATCTGAAAGCAAACGAAAGAAGCAAAATCGTGGAAGCCACAGTGATGAAGAAGAAAGGAAGATAAGGCACAGTCATGACAGTGATCGCAAAAGAAACAGGAAACCAGATGAAAAAGAGGACAGAAGGCACGAAAGAAAGGCACATTACAGCAGTAGTGAAGATGAACGAAAAGAAAGAGGAAAGAGAGACAAAAAGGAGAGACAAAGGTGCCCCAGTAGTAGTGAGGATGACGAAAGAATAAAAAGAAAGAGGAAAATTAAAGCAGATGATTACTCGAGAAGTCATAAAGTAAGCAACTGCCTATTGTCAGAAATAAGCATATTGTGCGGGAAATTGCTGCTTTGGGGGAAATTTTTAAGAGTGAATGGGTTACTTAGTCCAAAGTCAAGATAAATATCTGATTAATGCTGTTTTTTTTAATTGATTAGTACAGTGAGGAAAAGCATCAAACAGAACCACAGGCAAAGGCAAGGGATCACAAACACAGAAGAGACAGGTATTTAACAACCTATGTGTAAACAGGAATGTGTATTTTGATTCTAAATAGTCTATGTATTGTTGACGAGCCTGTGTGTCGCCAGTTAAGGCTGGTCCTCTCTTGCACATTAACACAAGCATAAGCACAAGCACTTGCATAAGCAACCACAACATAAGTATATTAAACATAAGCACAAGAGCAAACCATGTTCAGTCTTCTATTTATGTTATGCTTATGTTGTAGTGTGCACGCGAGTGGAATAAGCATAAGCCATCTTGATTGTATAGCTGGTATCGAGAAATTTTCTTAATACTGTGTGTGTATGCTTTTATGCTTATGTTCTGGTGGTCTCGGGCCCATTCCAAACACCAAACCTAACTGATGAGTTAGTACGGCAGAAGAGCGGCGTTTGAATCAGTTCGGTTCCGCAGGTTAGGTTTGGAGCGGCAAACAGCATTAAATTTGCAGGGTCTGTTGCACTATGCGACGTTGGAGCAGCGGCTAATTCATACAGCATTCTCCTTGCATGCCGAACCTAACGGATAAATTACTGCAATGTATTTTTCATATAACAGCACTTGTCATTGGCTCAAGATTGAGTGGTGTGACCAGTCATGCATGAAGCACAAAGTCGTCGCTAAAAATACAGACTGAACAGGACTGTATGAGCGAGTTTCTTTAGCCCAAATTCATTTTTTTTGCTGTTTCTTTGTGATACTAGCCCAGCTTATGAGATCTCCCTTTAATTCTACCAGGAGAAAAGCTGTCTATAAAATACAGACACTGAACCTTTCGATTGAATTTGCTTCTCTTATTGTTGCTTTAACAGCAAGATATTAGTGACAGCTATTCTATTTGCACAGAGTTCTTGAATTTATTATTGAGTTTGGTTCGGCACATGAGTGGAGCAGCGTTTGGACCAGGCCTCACTTGCTTATGTCATGCTTGTGCTTCTGTGCTGGTGAAAGCCAGCCTTGAATCTTAACTCTTTTCTCTTTGAGATATAGATGTTAGTGGTAACTAATAATTTATTAATTATTTGCGAAATAGATGTTAGTTTTAACAAATAATATTTCAGTGTTTCTACATGGTTTTAGGAAGTCTGAGAGACAAGAAATACTGTGAATACAAGCCATAAGTATTTCCACAGCTTAGTTCTACCAAACTTTCACAAGACATTATAATTATAGTGTTTCTGTAATTCAATAGAAACATCAAGTAAATGCCGTGTTTCTCTTTGAAAACCCCTGAAGAAAACAAAAGAAAATCAATTGCAAGTTTATTCCAATTATCATTCTCTCCATCTTCAACCTCATTCCTGGGTCTCTCATCTTCCTACCCTCCCAGAGTGAGAGAGCTCAGGGAGGGAAGATGAAAATCCCTGGGAGCAAGGTTGGTCAAT
This sequence comes from Catalaphyllia jardinei, assembly GCA_022496165.2. Lineage (NCBI taxonomy): Eukaryota > Metazoa > Cnidaria > Anthozoa > Scleractinia > Caryophylliidae > Catalaphyllia > Catalaphyllia jardinei. Next base: position 3,988,222 of record CM042749.1, read on the forward strand.
CATTTGCCTGTGAAGTCTTCAGTGATTGTATGTTTCTGCTGAGTCACAGAAGGATGTTTTTTTCACACACTTTCTTACAGGGTGTTTTCTAAATCAGTAATTTTATTATGGTACCAGTTCGTGTCATTCCTTTTTTATTAATTTCTATTTAATTTCACATTAGGGAACATTCTCCAAGAGCAAAAGAAAAATATTTAAAACATGATCAAGACAAACATAGACATTCAGAAGGACAGAAAAGCAAGTACTCTTCACATGACCACAAACATCATTCAAGTCACAGACATTAACCTTGAAGCATGGAATTGTGATTATCAGGGGACAATTTCTCGTTGTGCTTGTGAAGCAAAATATGCAAAGAGCATTGCATGGTTCTGCAGACATTCTGACTATTGGTGGTCACAGAAACAAGTCTGCAAGCCTCAAGAGGATTTTATTAAATGACACAACAAGATCTGTGGAATTAGAAAATTTGACTAAACAAGTAGAACTCCCAAGAATGTGTTTTATTCCTCTATAGATAATATACATTATTTATTTACAACTAAACTTTAAATGCGTGGTGGGCATTAACAAGTAAGTACATTTGAAGATCTCAATCTTACTGTAAAGAGTGCACATATAACAAGACAAGTTTAATGGACATACATGTCCATGTCCCAGTTAGCATTGAGAATTGCTGTGACCTGGGACAAGCCCAACACCAGGCAAAAATAGACTTGCAGACAGCTAGATCAAGCCCAACTTACTCATTGGGTGGGAGCTTGGGTTGCCAACCTCTTCGCTTTTGTGGCCTTGAGTAGAGTAATGGATGGAACATGTGTAAGTTCTTTTACACTGTCATTTCCATTATCCTTAGGGTATTAATTTCTAATGCAAGAGGAGTTTGGAGAGTTTGTTTCAGTGCATAGAATACCCCTCCCCTATCTAGAAGAACACTAGTGGGATCAGAATAACCTAGATTCTTTTCAATTTTCCAACAAATCTGTGTTTAGAGAGAATGGCCAGAAAGCAGCTTCAAAACTGAACCAAAGACATGTTAATATTAAATTTGATTCATTGATTGGCGAGGTTAAGTAAAATTTCTGTTAGTACTTTTCTTTAGCATTTTACAAGTGAATAGTGCTTAAATACCATGCATACCTTTGGCTTCATGAGGGGAACACTGTCACGGAATGGGAATAATTGCATTGTTGTTGTCTGGTGGAGTTGACACATCAACTTTGACCAGTGATAAACAGAAAAATCTAACTGTGTGGCAGATTTTCAACCACAGAAGCTATGCAAAGCAGATGTTTCAGATAACTGAAAGAAAGATGTAAATACATTACCAATGGCTTTCAACACATCTCTGAAATGAAAGAAAAATTGCATGTAATTCTTCATTTCAGAGACGTGTCAAAAGCCACTGGTAATGTATTCACATCTTTGCAGCGCTCCAAGATCACTTTTTAAAAAAGTTGCCTTTGGCAACCTTTAACTGTAAAATGGTCGCCATTACCTGACTTTCGCCAGAACTTTGGTCACCAAAAATTTTTTCCACTCACCATGGCGACCAAAATGGTCCCAGCTTGGAGCCCTGCTTTAAGTGGTTGCAAGGCTTTCTTGGCGCCAAAAACTTTGTCAGACAAACTAAGGTAACTGTCATTTAGTTTTTGAGGATGTCCTAAACTCTAACAAAGAACAACTAGGTAACTGTAACATAACAAATTTTTATTTGACACAAAGAACATGTAACAATGCTTAGCCTTATTTATATCTCATCATAAAAATGCAGTCTTAGGTCATTCTGAAATGCCTGATTTCCCTGAGAGGGTACTCCCTTACATAGGCTATATATATTTAAGAAATAAAAAACATGTACCGTGTTTCTATCGAGTTATACAAACACAAGTGGAAGTTTGGGAGAACGAGAAATGCTGTGCAGCTCGTGTTCCCACAGCTTTTTCAAGTTCTCCCAAACTTTCTCGGGTGTTTATATACAGTGTAACTCGATAGAAACACGGAGTACATGTTTTCTATTTCTTTTAGAAAACACCATGACAAGAAAAAGGAAAACAAATTGTTAACTTTAATTATCAAAATGTAAATTCTCTTTGCTTGCACCATCACTATGCCAACAGTGCACGCTAGTTCTGTGTCTCCATTGAGTTATACAAACACGATTTTTAACCAATCAGCCTGCATGCTTTCATAGGACAGTTTTCTAAATAGGTGTAATATTGTGCAGCCCCAAAGGGTGCAAGTTTTTTGCCGTTTTGGATATAAATAGGGCACGGGTTTTAGGCAGGGAGCTGCCCACCCCCAACAAATTTTTCTGGGAGTACCCACCCTGCCAGGGTCTTAAGTTCTGTGATATCCATAAACACTACAAGCATTTGGAGCAAACTCTCTGGTTCACATTAGGTGTAAGCATAAGGAGAAAACAACTTTGTCATAACAAGCAATAAATATTTTCAGTTAAAACAACATAACTCAAGTGGTACTCTTCTGCAGTCAGTGAACACAACAACCTCTTACTACTGGGGTGATAGTCTACAGGAGGAACTGGCCCTTGTCCAAATTATTACACTTTTGAGTCATACTTAAATTTAACTCTGCTCTTCTGCTGCTTGTTCTTGAACTAATAAGGATGATTTTGGTACTTCAGTCTGTTTGGTTTGCTCTAAGATTTCTTCTGCTTGTTCAAGCAGTTCATGGGTTCGATTCTGAAATTAAAGACAGTTTAATGGATGAAAAAACATTGATTTGATAACCCAATTATTGCATCAGCACTAGTTGAGCTCTGATCACAGTACTTTCTCTCACCTGAATGAGGGTTTTGTGTTCCATGATCATGTGGCATGCCTTCAATATGAACTGGGAATATTCCTCTTTCTCTTCCTCTCGTTCAACTGCACTTTGTTCCACTCTGGCATACAAATAATCAACTAACAGTTACTGTGGAATCCTTTTTGTACATTTACATTTTGTATTTTAGACCAAGTCAAAAGTGGCCCTCAGTGCTGCTTTGCCACTTACTGGTAGTTGTACCATAAGCAGCCATTGTACTGCTATAAATCCCTAGCATATGTACAAGTGTTCCCATACAAATGGAAAGGCACCCATACAGCTGGAGCTGATCTAGGTCTCTTTAGAATGAAGTGACAGGGAGTATTTATTTTCCTTTGATGTGATTCTGGTCCATCTCAACAACACAACTAAAGGATTCAGGGCAGCACTCAAATTCAGACCACTAGATTTTCCACTCAGCATTTCACCTGCCAGTAAACATTTATCAATCAAGTCTATAGGTACCTCAGTTTAAGTTCCTTGAGTTTTCTTTCCTTTTCTTCCACTGCTTCTTCGTATTCAAGTACTTTTGCCCTCATCTGCTGGACACTTTCGTCCAAGCTCTGTGCTGTGCCCGTAGTTTTCTGATACTCTTTTGACATAATCTAAATAACAAGCCAAAAAGATTTATTTCTCCACGATAACATAAAATGAGAAAGATGTTTAATGATAGCAGCACAATGGCTGTGCATGTGTAAGGCTGCTGCCTAACAGGAGCCCAGCAGCCTGGGGCACCCAAGAAAATGCTTTGGACGCCTAAATTTTTTGCAGCAGTTCCCAAAACATCACCTGTTGGGCTCCTAACTTCTCAGCTTTTGCCATTGTGGGCTCCTCGAAATATTTGTTAGGCAACAGTGCATAACAAAATATTTTTTTAAACATTATTTTCTCAGCCACCATTGCAACCAGCAAATGAAATGACTAACTTCTCTGCATTTCGGACAACATGAACCAAGATGGCTGAATTTTTGTAGCTCCTTTTAGCCTGGGTGAGTTTTGAGGCTGCTGTAAGGCTTACAAAACAGATCTAGGTAATTGCAGAATTGAAGTTAAGATATCAATAATAATGATATCTTACCTTCAGATTTGGAACCAATAATTTTTTATTGATTGATCTCTTTGTCAATGTCATAATAATAATAAGTAACCCAAACCAGATACTTTAACAATGTTCTGATTATTATTATTATTATTCTGATGTTCCCCCAGTGGAGTCACACCCATTCTGTGCGCTGTTAATCAGATTCAATTTTTCTGTTGTCGTATATAAAGCATTCCTGATTGCAAGAGGTGGCTTAACTGTAAATCAACTGTTAGATACCTCTTTTTTCCAGTTGAGATCCTTATCTAACACTTGAAGTTTCATTTCCAAGGCATTTACTTCTTCTTGTTTGTCTGACACCATCTCACTTATCTGCAAAATAATAATTTATTATACGCTGATTAGTTTGCGAACCTATGCCTTTTGATTGGTTGCTGGGGAGAATAACTTTGCCTCTGAATTTGGAAGCAGCTTTAAAATGCGAATGAGTTCGGAATAAGTTTATGACATTTCACATCAAACTTCGTTTTAGGTTACAACCATAGAAGTCCCTTTTACTTAATACTAATGTTGTGTTGAAAAGGTGACCTAATAATAGCCAGTAGGTCATCTTTTCAACTTTTTTGATCAATTTGAAAATTCTTTTCAAATTGATTAAAAAAATTGCCAAATGACTTTTGATTATGTTTCAAAATTTGTCAATTTTGGGATCAGTAATAATTTATTGCTAGTTTTCCCCTAAAAGTGATTTGAAGTGATTCAAATTGAATCATGATGCTACTGGTAATGATTATTGGAAAGGTGTTACACAATCATGTACATGTATCTTTACCTGATCAAATGCTTCTTCTTCAGTAATGATTTGAGACTGAATGGTGCGCATTTTCTCACTAATGTTTTGTTTAAGACGGAGTAAAGCAGGCTGTTGAGAAAACCACTTAAAATCAGTTTTGTAGACCTATATGACATTACAGCTGTGTGCCCCTCATTTCTCCTTCCCTGTACGTAAGAGACCACTGGATCTTGTGCAAAAAAGTCGCAAAGATAGATTCAAATAAAATTTTACCATATACATGTACATATTATATTCATCATCGCTTGTGTTCTTCATTGTCATTGGTTGGTTCAAGAAGAGGATTGCCATCACTTGTTCTCAGTTAAACATCTGATTGGTTTACTAAGTAACTTCGTGTTCTGGCAAGAAGTGCAGTTTTGAGTAGTCACAGTGTAAAAGATGTCAAAGAGAGAGAAATGTACCTTGATGGTTCCCTTGAAGTCCAAATGAGCTCTCTGGTCAGGTCTCTGAGAGTGTGGATTGAAGTGCATCTCAAAGTTGATGCCATTTGCATTTTCTGCCGAAGGTGGAATGAGTTTCAACTTCCTTGCCATCTCATTATACTCACGGATCTGCTTCTCAGTCTGGAGGGGAAACCACAGTCTAGTAAACAGGTCTGTTTTCAACTGTTTAATACTCAAGACCAAAATCACCATTATAATAATGATGGGTGAAATTTTTAGGCATTCCTGATCAGGTAACATTTGAAACTTGGTCAATATTTAATATTTGCTTTCTCCTTCATGTTCACGTTCATGTTTATGTTCACTTTATGTTTTGGTCTTTTTGAGCACTTTTAAACAGTTCTACACCAAACCCCCTATCCTCAGCTCAGTAGCTGTACTGTGAAAGAGGTGAATAATAAATAAAGCAAGTAGAGAAAGAAGTAGAACAGAGTGAGGGCAAGTAGAGCAGATTGAGAAATAAAGTGTGATATTTTGAGGGTGGTTATTTGCAGCACATTTTTAATGATGTAATGTTGACAAAAACTCTTTCATCCTTGTCACTCAAAGCCAGACAATCATGCAGTCAAATCTCATTCAAGTTTTGAACTGAGTCATGGTTTCAGTATTAAAGGAATTATTTTCAGAATGGAATTTATAATTTATTGAAATGAAGAAATATCAATTTTATTTCTAAATTATGAATTCCTTTTTCAGAATACTTTTGTTGTTCTAAACTAACCTCTTCATGTTTTTTGGCATACTGCATCTCTTTTTCCCAGATCTGTTGGTCAAAATAATCTCTTTCCTTTTCCAGTTGTTCTATGGCCTTCTGTAGTTCTCTTTTCTCATGCTTCATTCTTTCAACATCTGCAGCACTAAGCTCTTGGTTGTTTAAAGTTTGCTGTAAACAATCAACCAAACAGCAGGATTTTCACAAAAAAATCCGATGATAACATTTGGGTTTATTCCCAGTTTCCACAGTGTAAAATGACTAGCAAGACGTATTTTAGTCTACTCTCTCTGCACAGTGATGGTACATGTAACTAATCTGAATGGGATTTAAGTACCAGTAAACGTGTCCATGGGAGGGTTATGCCAGTACCAATTACATTTCCATAACCTAGGTGGTGTTGTGCCCCAGATCTGTCATGCAATGCTACATGTATGCTTTGACAGAGAGATGACTCATTGGATTAATAAAGGGAGGCACTGTGAAAGTTATGTCTTGCCTAGGAACCCAATACATTGATCACAGCCAGCCTTGGAACTTATACTGCTCACATTTACTACAACCATTGAGCCACTGCAACTACCTGAAATGTTTTCAATTGATAGTCTAACATTATTTACCTGAAGCATGGCATTTTCTTGCATAACAGCTTCCTGTTCCACTTCTGTAAAATATGTCAGTAAGAGGATAATATCAGTGAAAGGTCAAAAGAAAAAGGACTCACAAACATTATTCTTATTGAAGAATTTCTTAATACAGTCAACTCTCTTGTAAGCAATCACCCTTGGTGCAAGACAAAGTGGTCTCTTGCAAGAGAGCTCTTGGAGCAGTATCTGACTGAGAAACAATTGAATTGTTATAGGTTATCTACAAAGTGGTCGATTATGGGAGGTGGTCGCTTATGAGAAGGGGTCGCTATGAGAGAATTCACTGTAATACTAAATATCACAGTTTTGTACATATGGTACTTTTAAAATGCTGGCCCTTGAGAAAGCAATACATAATACTGACACTTAGTAGAACCAGACAATTTTTTAATCAATCTTTATTATCCAACCCAAAAAAATTACTGCCAGCACTCACACCATCATAGCACATTCAGCTGTCTAGCAAGGGCTCACTCATCCTGGTCTCAGACTAGAGTCTCAGTTCAAGTTAGAATTTGCCATAAACTGGTATTGATCTTGACGCCAATAAACATTAGTCAAGAGAAACTGACTGTGTTCTTATTTTTAGTTAACTATTGAAAATATCTCTTACTCAGTCCTTGCAGTTCCTCCAGGAGCTGATCATTTTTTTCTTGTAACTGCTTTCTGTGCTTGCCCAAGTCTCCTAAATAATTTTGAAACTTTTCTCTGCAAAGTAATTTATGTTGATTTACATTAAACACTTTCTGGCTCAGGCCCTAGGGGGAACAGTTAGTTTGGTTTCCCAAGACCCTTGGTCAAAGTTCCCCAAGGCAAAGCTGAGAGTCAAGAGATATGTTGTAGTTAATTTTTGGTCTCAGTTAATTTTGTAATTTTACTTGTTAGTTTTTTTCTAACTAGGTGATTTTTTTTTTTTTTTTTGGGGGGGGGGGGGGGGGGGGGGGGTGGGTTTCTCAAAAAGGATAACATGCTCACCACCACCCTACCCTATCCCTAACCCCCCAGTTTTTTTTATTATTTGGCACTCACCTGGATTTGAACTCCAAACCTCTGACTTTGAAGTCCATCTTTATTTCCACTATGCCACACAAGGAATTGTTGCAAATTTATTATGTGTTGGTCTAGTAAGTTATTGGTCCCAGACTCACCCTTCCCCTTTGACACAAATATGAACCAGGTAAAAATAAAATCACCTAGTTAGAAAAAAAAAACTAACTAGTTAAAAATAAAATCATCAGTTAGAAAAAAAACTGACTAGTTAAAATATAGAATTAACTGAAACCAAAATTAACTGTAACAGATACATTAACTTGCTGTGGGGCCAGTCATTAAGTGTTTTCTTACATTTTGCAACTAAAAAAACAGGAAAAAAATACTTGCTTGACACCAACTGGTACACAAATGTGCTGCAGTTTAGAGGTGCATGACTTGGAAGATTATATGTGCAAGTAAAAAGTTCAAGTTGTTGTTTCCCCAGGGATTTAGTGAGTTTTGTTTGCCCTTAGAAGTTAGTGACTTTTTTGGACCCTTGACACATGACATTCTCCTTCAATCAGAAAAAGGATATTTGAGTTAGAGGGTATATAACAAGACAGTATTGTTTGTTTATCACCTCAACAGCAAGATTGAAAGAGGCGGAGTATAACAAAAGCTATCATGGTAACTAAGGCACTGTTCAGGTTTCCTTCATTTTCTTAGCCTGTGATCATAGGACTTGTTTCTGCAAGCCAGTTCATTGCTATAACTTTAATTGGTTCAGGCTAGGAACAGGACTGAGCCAGACTTGTTAGTCCTAGAAACTATGAAAAACACTCTCTTTTTTTTTCTCCAGCTTCTCGATGGTCAAGAATCATAAGTCCTAGAATTTGGCAGGCTAATCGTGCATGTCCCAACAGTCCTGATTTTCCTGTCTGGATCCTGAGTACCAACAGCTCCAAAAATTTCCAACTTTGAAAGGTGACCTTTGAATGGCATTTTGCAGTTTTTACAGTTTATCGATTTAAACCCTAATTTGACATCTTGGCCTAAAGCAGTGAATGAAGCCATTTTCCATCTTTCCTGAATGTTTGTCACTTTGATTTAAGCTCATTACTCATTTTGAATTGCACTGTACAGTGGTGTTTCAGGCATTCATTTAGCTGGAGTGTAGCACTGGGTGAAAAAAGACTACCCCCTTCCCACCAAATGCCTGGAAGAGTGCTGGTCAAAATAGTCCATTTAACATTAATTTTCTACACTGACCTGTCAGAAGCTAATGTGGTCTTTCTTTCTGCTAGTGTCTGGAGACGTGACTAACAATTTGAAAGAAAAAAGAAATTAAGACACAAGTACTAAAGAACTGATCGGAAATTTTATGAGACAATTGTGTAACGCATATGTCACATTTTTTTGTCAAAAATGGGATCATATATTTAAGGCATTCATGGTCGAGTGTCAATTGATACCCTTAATTGATCCTCTTGATTGACACTCCATGGACAGCTTTAAGTTCACACTCCACCAACATCTTTGCCAACTATCGACCAACTCAACTGATTAAGTGTCAATCAAGTGTCTGCTGTGTATCAATCAGGATGTCGATCAAGATGTCGATTGAGGGTATCAATTGACACTCAACTGTGAATGCCTTTAGGTCACATGATCCTATTGCTGTGACTGCGAAATACATGTACACTAGCCATGTTCCATAAAGTTCTTGCTATTAATATTTTAACCATTATAACAATTACAATTTCCTCAAATGTGATTTGTGCATAAACTGCTGCACGGTCGATTGCATCTACCCATGAATGCACCCGTGCAAAACATGTTTTCACATGACGTCAGGTGTCAAACTTTGAAGTTTTCCTACCCAAAATTAATGATAAGTGTAGTGCTTAACGATTTTTGAAACTGCACCCTAATCTTCGCCCAACTTCTGAGAAAGAATAATCCTGCGGAAGTTCTTTCACTTGATTTCGCAAATCGTTGAAAGTGTCTTTCTGATAATTTCTTCCTTTCTTGTTGATTAGAATCATCTTCCCTTTGAGGAGTGTCGAGAAGTAAAACTTCACAGTTGGGTGGGAAAACTTGAAAGTTTGACACCTGAAACTCAGACGTTTGACGTCACACGAAAACATGTTTGGCGCGAGTGCATTCACGGGTAGATGCTCTAATTAATCTGCAAAGTTGTAGTCGGACAGTTGGCTGTAATCGTACACCTGTAATAGGATAGTTACATGTCTTGAGCCAATGAGACTGACTTTGTAAAATTGTGAAGGTTAAAGGCTGGTTTTCACTAGGGATGGAGTGGTCGGAATCATAATGAGAAGTGTAGAGCGTTGCGATCTAGTGAAAATCAAACCGATGTAGTCAGAAGCAGAACAGTGAATTCACTTATGTCTCTGTCACTTACAATCAAGAGAAAACTGCATTGTCAGAGTCGCAAGCAGAGGGGGAAGAATAAACCAACGACAATGTTCGACTGCAGGCCTTGTGATTGGCTGGTTCTTCTGTGTCTGCTCCCGATTCCGACAACCTAGTTTTCACTGGATCATACACAACAGAGTCGTAAACGGAATGGGAAGAAATGAAAACATTCTGATTCTTCTGACCCTGATTCCATCAAGCTTATGACTCCACTTACGACTCTAATTTTTGATTTTCACTGGGTCATAAGGTCTCTTACAACTCCGACTACGACTCCTTAGCTAGTGAAAACCGCCTTGTCTCCAGTGACTGTTTTGAATTTTTAATTATGATATTAAAATTACTATTATAATCATGTAAAACCTCTTCTTCATTAATGAAACTTTTACTTTTCTGGGAACTGTAATTGTTATGATTAATCGTTGAAAGTGGGACATTGTGTTCTCCAATTCAGTTTGTAATCATACTTGTGATTAACAAATTGGACTCCTGCTTCGCGGTCGTCCGATTCGTTAAATCACTCTTATAATTACAGACCGAATTGGACTCCACTCAGTCCTATTACCATTATGTATCAGTTGCTATACATACATGTTGAGAATGTTTCAAAACATGTAATGTATAAATGAAAGTGAATTGCTGAATAAGGTCACTGAATCTGAAAGAGTGGTGAATTCTATTCAGTGGCACATTACACTCCTGTACTTGTGGTTTCAATTAACAAAATGTGACAATTTGCCATCTGTATGATTGTTGTCAGCCACATGGTAAAAGCAAAAATAACAACACTAAAACCGAGTTAATCACAACCTGATAAGCAATATTCTCTGACTTCTTTTTACTTACAGAGTCATTTTGCAATGTGTTTAATTCTTCCTCAAGAGAGACATTTTCTTTCATCAGTTCTTCCATTCCTAAACATTTTCAATATTTCTTTAAGATTATACTATCATTACAATAAGAATTTATAGCTGAAAAGTGTCAAACATGTAGAAATATAATAATAAATAATTAACAAATTGAAATCAATAATTTGCATCATAAGATAAAAGGTTACCTTCAAGCAGGGCAGCATTTCTTGATCCTGAGAAGAGAGATTGTAGTATGAGAACTACTTGAATGTGTTGTGTTACTAAACATTAATAAGAATAAATGTACCTGTCTAGAAGTTCAACCTTTATTTAAATGGTCTTCACAGACACTTATAAGATGCAAAGAAGCAGCCACAAGTTTGTTACACTGCTATGCTACTCACTGTCTACTTAACAATTAGATTATGAGCTCGAGATTTCTATCGCGTGAACTATCACGCATAGAAATCGAGAGCAAATAATCTAATTGTTGTAGTATAAATCTACTAGTCATTCAAAACTTTATCTAAATCCTCTTCACAGGCACTTCGAAAATGCAAAGAAACGGCCTTCATTTTGCCGACAAGAGTACACTGCTACGCTACTCACTATCTATCACAGAATAGATAGTGAGTAGCGTAGCCAATCAGAGAACGGCATTTGTGATAGAACGCTAGTAGATTTATATTAAAACAGAATAGATAGCGAGTAGCATAGCCAATCAGAGAATGCCGTTTGTGAAAGATGATTTAATTCAATTAACAAACTTTCAGTAGGAGGACAACAGTATTCAGTATTCAACTTCTTTATATTAAGAAAATTAATTTCTTTCTCTAGATGGTCAAACCCGGTGGGAAAAATCATCTTCAGAACCTGAATCAATTTCCTTGGTGCACAACTATTAATGAAACCCCTAAAGTAGGTATTTAATGTTCAAGTGTTTAGTAATTTAAAAAGTGCTAAACTCAAGTTGATTTCAACTCTTTGTCTCTGAGTTTTACTTTTAAAGAAAAGAACAACTCAGAGGCAAAGAATTAAAATCAACCTGAGTTAAGAACATTTTTAAATCACTAAATACTTGAACATTAAATATACTTTACAAAAATTGTGCATACTTTATGCTTACAAGTGTATTCAATGTTGACAAACTTACTGATATTGTCAATGAACTCAGCATCAAATTCTCCCAGTTCATCAAGCTCTTTGCCCATCATGAATGCTGCATAGCTTTTCTCTAGATACCTAAAGAAGTACTGAAGTCATACAAGGTATTAATTTTTTTTAACTAACTTGACAATGATATCTTGTCTATAATTTCAGACAAATCTCTGATATGTGCCTGACATGGCAACACCGATGCTTTGTGTTCTTTTAATTTTTCACACAATCAATACATGTACATAAATGTCTTAATGTTCAGTAATTTACAGTATTTGCTTTTCATAACAAACTCACATTGAAACATTGACTCTATGAAATAATTAAGTATGAGATATCATATAATTTATGTTCTCCTCTCCACTCTTCTACATTATACATAGCTTGTGCAAAACAGCAGCAAACAACATTGATTAAAAGGGGGATTGAGGTAAATAAATTACATACATCATAGATAGAATGATGTCCAGAACTATGCAACATGTAGGTAGGTGATAGGTGGGGAGTATACTGTGGCAAAATCACTTGCCAATTGACAAAGAAAAAGGCTTTGAAAAAAATTAACTCAAAATTAACCAAAACTTTCAAATTACAGTCAAACCTCTCAACAGCCACCGTGGAGACAGAGGAAAGTTGCCAGTGTAGAGAAGTGGCTATTTTGAGGAGGTAAGGGTGTAATGTGGCACCTGGATATTATTATTATTTTTATTATCATTATCATTATCATCAGTATCATCCTCATTATCAGTATCATCATCATTATCAGTATCATTATCATTACCACCATTATGGTGGACCATAATGGTGCACCATTCTTTTTTTTTAGAAATGCTTATTCTAAGCATTACATAAGTCAAAATGTATCAATAAAACAAATGCCTTCAGAAATGGAGACCAACAGTGCACAGTGCAGACCAGGTTAGGTGACCATTTACAATAAAAAAATGGGGTTTTGTACACACTGTTCGTCAGTCATTGTCAAGAGGTTAGTTTGGCAATGGCTATTGTAGAGAGGTTGAATAAGAGTAGATTTATGGATTTGCTGGGACCAAAAAAAGTAGCTGTACATGTTGTAGAGAGGTGGCTGTTAGTAGAGGTTCACAAGTAATCAAGTTCATGTTATATAACATTCTGCTAAGAATGAGTTCATTTAGTGTTGTCAGTATCTAATTAAGCCAGATAATTCAGATGTTGATGGCCTTGAACTTATTAATATTTATACCTTGTCTTCAGGTTGGGGGCCTTCTTCTTGGTAATCACTAGCTTCATAGTTGTCCTCAGGAAACAGGACATGGCCTTCGATATCTTGACCAACACTAATAGCATACTGTTAGACAGTATCAGAGTACACAATGTTAATTTTACTTGACAGTATGGGTTCATAGACACATTTGGGAGGCCTCAAAAACATTACTGAACAAATAGCCAAGGGAAAACTTCTTAACTTGGTTTAATATCACTAGAAGTGACCAAATTAATGGGGGTTTTGTAAGCTACATGTATGTCAGCATTTTGGTAAATGAATAAAGATGGTAATAAAAAGTGAAAAGTGAACCGATCAGTATGACACGGGCAAGGAACAAAGAAAAAAATAAGTCCTCGACAGGAATCGAACCTATGACTTCCCGAACATTGGGCGGGCACTCTATCCACCTAGCGACGAGAACTCACAGAGAGCTAGGTTGTTTAACTGAGTTCATATGTGACAGGCATCCTGCATACTGCTAGGATCAGCACTGTCGAAGTCATTGTGAGTGTGGTAAATGAATAAAGAATTTTAAGCTCGATAACTAATGAAATGTGAAAATTGAACTGATCAACATGAC
>CM042749.1:4011996-4016996 GCA_022496165.2 Catalaphyllia jardinei
GAGCTGTAGCTGCATATGTTGATCAAAATAATTTTCCATGTTTCATTGTAAGCTCTAAAACATCATTATGATAATAAAGATAATTCAAAACAAGGAAAGCTAGAGGGGGCTTATAACCTGATGTATCTTTTGGTTTACAAACTGATGGGCCTGCAACTGGAGGAGATTAGAGGTAGGGGGGGGGGGCTATTACATGTAAGGGGCGATTTACAGTATACATTAAAGAGAAAGAAAGCTGAAATCCAAAATGGGTGTGTAGCTTTAATAAGAAGACAGCCTCTTACTTAAAAATGGGAATGTCACATATTATTTCCCATGGTAGAGATTAACATCAAAACTGCCTAAAGCTTAAAGGTCTCCAGATCTACAACATCCATGAATAGCCAGGGGGTTCTCTGTGAATTTTTGGGTGGGTGGGGGGGGGGTGTGCAGCTGAGACACTGAAACCCTTCCCATCATCAGCTGGATTTGGCAACCTTATTCTACACTGGGCACCAAAAACCCCTGCCCTACATGTATCCCACGCTAGCTATTTTCCATGCAGAACCTTTATCACTATCCTTGTCCAACATAAGCCAACCAAAAGAACCAAAAGTGTTGTTCTTTGGCTAATCCCTTCAGTCACCCAGGAAAGTCAAATGCTGAGCCGTGAATGACTAATTCTTTGACAAGCATGTATTACAAAAAATAATAAACATTTTATTTCCGGCTGCATGCTGACAGTTAATGAGTTTCTCTACAACAACATACTGTGTTCAATGGAAAACGACCTGTCAAAATAGTTGCGAAGTTCTCACTTCAAGTTTCTATTTCTATTTTAGTATAAATCTGCTAGCGTTCCATCGCAAATTCATGCTATTCTCTGATTGGCTACACTACTCACTATCTATTCTGTAATAGATAGTGAGTAGTGTAGCAGTATGCCCTCGTTAACAAAATGACAACCTCTTCTTGGCATTTTCGAAGTGTCTGTGAAGATGATTTAGTTAAAGTTTTGAATGACTCGTAGATTTATACTAAAACAATTGCATGATAGTTGACTGGGGCTGCGCCCTCGTTAACTACAATAATTTTGATAGAAATCGAGAGCAAATAATCTAATAATTAGATTCTGTACCCAGTGATCTATAAAACAATTATTGTTTTATAGATCACTGGGTACAGAACCCTGTACTAGACTAAATTATTTATATGCTTGCAACGTTTCCGGTAAATTATGCCTGTCTGATTCCTAAACCCCCTTCCAGACTAAACTGGCCAGAAACCATACCCCTCACTGCAGCACATGCCCATGTAGCCCATATATAGCAGTACCCCTCCCCCCAGCAATAATATTGTTCAACCCCTTGAAATTTTCTAACTATGTAACACTCCTCGGTTCCAAATCTTTTCCTGTGGATAGGGAGGAAAGCTCAATTTTGGAGAAGGATAGGGTAGGTGAGGTTTCAACGCTGTTAAAGAAAGAAGAGAGGTGATGAAAATCTCTCACAAGGCTCAAGTTCAAACTCAAGTACATACACTCATCTGTACGAAGTAAAATTAGGGTCTATCCTGTTAATTCTCATCAATCTTCATCTTTCACAGTGTTGTCACTAACTTCCAAATCATTCCATTATGATGTCACATCTTATTACGACTAGCAAATTTATAATAATTACCTCAGGGACTTTAGTAAGAATAAGTGGTATGAACTCCTTTTTTTCTGTTATTTCCAAAGGACTTATGGTTACAAAGTTTTTCTCTTCCATCTCCTCATCATTCTTATTAAACCTGCCTCCTTTTGTGGCAAACCTCTTTTTCTTCATCTTCTGTTGTAACAGGTGTCGTATCAGAGATTGAATTGCAGCATGTACACTATTGTCACTCTCTTTGGCTGACACTGTTACACTGGAATACAACACATACAAGTTTGAATACAAGTCACTACTAAGTCTTGACCACAGTACAGTAGCAAACAAATAAAAGCAAACAAATAAAAGAAGAGCGATAAAACAATCAAAATAAAAAGCTATTAAACATAGTTGTCCATAATTAAAAGAGGAAATTAACTAAATGCATGCAATGATGTACATCCAAAGTATTAATTGCTAATCAATAAGAAGGTGTTCCATGTTCCTCTCCTTGGGGGGTACTCTCTTATGTGGGCTATACAGGTATGCAGCTGGTCAATTCACCCAGAGCCTGGCCCTTAATGAAACCCTTGGGAGAGTAACTGGATTAATTACCAACCTTCCAACAAAACCATGTTGCAAAGCAACACCCTCAAGAGCTCGCACTGACTCTAAATTGATCAGTTCTTCATCTTCATTACTCTCCTCTCCACTATTTTGATGTTTCAGCTGCAAAATTCAGCAAAGTTTAAACATAGCCAAACCTTCTCTGAGTAGTGAGGGATGGCCTAGAATCATTGTTTTCCTTGCTACATGCATGTAATGGAATATTAAATTGTCTTAAATGTTCAAAGGAATTCTTAATACAAATGTAAGTACCCAATTCTCAGTCACACAACCCATAGGAAGTAGAGATCTGTTATTTTTCTGGGGATGTCAGGTCAAAGTAGCCTATGGGACTTGACAGGGTGGAAATCTACTTTTACTGGACATTGCTTAAGTATAAAAATATTCAGTCATCATTTTCGACCGCCCAGTGCCAAGCAGATTTTCACCCAGAAATTTGAATCGCCCGGCTTCCAAATCGAACACCAGATAAACTGAAAGGTTGATGCTTCTTCTCGTGACATTCAATCGGAGATCCATTTAAAATCCAAGTGCTAACCACCAAATAATTTTCCAGAAATACAGCTTTCGAAGCGACCAGTATCTGCGGCCGGGAGTTCGTGATTTCGTGATTTCGCTGTTTGCTCCACGCTGATTGGATGAATTCTTTACCATCATCCAATCAGCGTGGAGAAACAGCGTGACTGTGGATGAGCTTTCAGAATGCCACCAACGCAAGTCGTTCAAACATAAGTTATCAAGAATCATTAATTCAAACATCCAACAAGCAGTTTCATCATTTTCACGGAGGGGCATTTCAGGGAACATCAAAACAGCGTGGTACAAAATACCTTGTCATAAATTGTGATGCAATGCAGTCGCAGTCAATTACGGTCGTGAATATTCGATGAAGGGTTTTCGCATGGGTGAACAGTTTACTGTGTCGACCTCAGTACGTTTTTTAAAACAGAAAAGTTTTTAAGCTGGTTAGCCTTTGGCAAAATACTCTGTTGACTTATCCCTCTGCAATACTTCCTAAATGACATAAAAACATTTTTCACATAAACTTCACTCGCAGACTTCACTTTCCAATGGAAACTACCAGTGGGTAAGTTATGCGTCTGTCATCGGCCATCCCCTGGGGGGGAGGACCCCGGGCAAGGGAGGGGACTTTGTACAGGATCCTGTCAAAGTTCTTGATTTCCCCCTCCTTGAAGGGGACACAGAGCAATCAAAGTTAAGAAATTCCCCCTCTCAAGTAGGGATCACATTGAAGAGCATGAAACCACAGTAAACTTGAGAGTACAAACTTAATAACCCAGCTCAAGTGCCTAGAAAACAGTACTTAACTCTTTAAGAAAATTGCAACTGTTCATATCAATAAATTACAATTTCAAGAGTTTATTAAATAAGAGTTGCACCGCTCATACTCTAAAACTTCATACCCACCTTCCCAAGGCAAATCAGACGAGGAAGACGACCCGCAATCAATTTGCAAAGGGAAAAACAAAAGTCTAATGGTGTTTATATCTGCGTTTATATCTTTTCCTGACCCGCAATCAATTTGCAAAGGGAAAAACAAAAGTCTAATGTTAGTCAATTGTCTTCCATTGTTATATCTCATGCAGCAAATATAAGGAATAACATGATGGAAATGGATTTACATAACAATCCCTGAGCTTACTCCCGCCGCCATTTTTCATGTCCACGAGGAGAAAGTGAGCCCGCATTCTTCTGTACGGGAGTCCTTCTATTATTGATGTAAGACAACTTGAAATTTCTTTTACGAAGTCCCCTGTTTTCCCCGGAGTGCAAGGCTTGCGGAAACCAAACCTCCCTCATTTCCCCCACCTGCAGGGTAAAATGTTTGTTCAAACCCCTCTAAAAGTCCCCATAGAAAGTTGTATTTGCCCGGGGTCCCCCCCAGGGGATGGCCGATGACAGATGCATTATAAAATCGAATGTTGGCACGTTTCTGACGTAAAAAAAGTTTTCTTGTCAGTCTGCATTTTGTACTCAGTCTGCAGTCTGCAGTCTGCATTTTGTACTGACCAGTTGGCTTGACACTTCTGCTCATAAGGTTAACTTTAAACATGCTGCTGGTTTCCTTTTGAACGGATAAGCAAACCATTTTTACCCTAAAGCGTTAAACGGATGAGCAAACCGTTTAAACGTTTCCGCTAAAGCGTTCAACGAATGCAAATTTTTTGTAAACGAATAAGCAAACCATTTAACGTTTTCTCTAAAGCACTAAACGGATGCAATTTTTTTAAACGGATAAACAAACCGTTTAAACGCTTGCATGAGCCGTTTAAACGGATATAAACGGATTCTAAACGGTTTCGTCGTATAAACGGAAAAGCGTTAGTGTCTGTTTTCCCAGAGAAGGTCACATCTTATTTATTGGTTCAACTTCGACCTAGGTAGCAAAATGTTACAGGTATGTGACAGCAGCCAGTTGAAAAACACAAATTTTAAACAAAAACAAAAAACTAGGTTACACAAGCATATTGTTTTTAACCCAAATATAAACCAGTTTCTGTAAATACCTTATCCATTTTGTTACCCAAAAGCAAAATCGGTATTTGTTTAGAATCTTTAGTATCCTCCTGTAAATTTCCAGAATTAGCAGTGAACACAGCATTATTAACAATGTCTTGCTTCCATGTTCCCGCCATAGTTACAGAGTCAATATCATCCACATCAACAACAACTGAAAGAAATGTACACCAAAATATGTATTTGTATATGTGCAGTGGAACCCAGAAAACACAAACACCAACT
>CM042749.1:4021996-4037180 GCA_022496165.2 Catalaphyllia jardinei
AAACAGGTGGGCTGGGTGAGATATTTCTCTCCAATCTGTTTTGTCGTGCTTAGTTCTCTTTATTCTCTTTAGTCCTCTCAAGGAAAGTGCTGCGGGTTTCATGAGACAGCAACAATCCCTATACTGTATAATCAGCCTTGCTAATTTTCGTCTAATAATCCTTAGGCCTAGCTGAAATCCCTAGTTTTTAGTTGAAACTGTTTTCTGAGGGTTAATGAGTGAGGGGGTGGGCGGTTGAATTAAAGAAACCTTACCTCCGAGGTTTTATGCCTATGTTCTCTTGTTTGTAAAATACAAATAATTGCCTTCTCGCCCACAAGAAGATTGTATTGCTTTTTCCATATGATAAATCTTTTATTGACCAAGCTTGTTCGGTCAAGATGGCTGGATATTAGCCTCGTTCAAAAAAAAGAGAAGAATTTGGCCAATAAGTAGCCAACTTGACATCAGGCTTGGTCAATAACACCACATGTATGATTGCTTTGTGTTGATCTGTTGATATTTACAGAGTTTTATTCTTCGTATTTCAACGCGCACGTCGATGTTTTCAGATAAAACATCCTTTCAAGTGTTTCCAGACATAAAACCAAGCATGCTTCTAAAAGGAAATATTTATTAACCCCACCACAATAGGCCCCCTTACGTTCGCCTCCAAGGAAAGCCTTTAAAGTTCCCAGGGGCCCGTTGCTTCAAGGTACCGAAAAGTTTTCCCACCCGGAAAGCCATAGCAAAGTCTTAAATTTTATGATTAAAGAGTTCTTTGAATCACGTATTCTTAATATGAACAGAGGTTCTCTTCATACAAGAAGTTTCAGGTGTAGACAGCTGTCTATTAGTACAAACAGATTGATAAAAAGTGGCTTTTTGGGCCCGAAAACTTTCCGGGGCTTTCGAGAAACGGGCCCCTGGTGTGTTAGGAATTTTACGGTATGCACGCGCAACTACCTAACAAACTGCCGGACCTCTCGGGAGCCCCCTATTTCAGCAAAGCTCGGCCTCTAACATTAGTTATCGGTTAAATCTCAGTTCTGGTTAGGTATTACTGGTGTCGTAGAACATGAAAGTTATCCGAGACTGTATAAGTTTTCATTTATCAGAAGAAAAAATGATGAAAATTATATGCACATGAAGAGTGGCGCGCGCGCCATGTTCGCAGTTTACGGTTTATAAACCATTGAATTTCAAGTTTCAATATTCTGTTTTCAAAACAATAACGCACAACTTGCATTGTGTTGTTGTACTCCCTTCCTTTTCTTTCATTGAAAGAAAAACAGTTGCATGTGTAGTCATGTGTGCAAACGGGAGGGAATAAGTTAAATTCATTCTTGTTTTCTTGTCTCAGCTACTTTGAATTCATACAATTTTCCAATCTCGATGACTCTCCTATCAAACTAACCGCAAGATTTTTCTAGAATTTCTGTTAACAATTTTTTTGTTTTCTCGGAAGGACTTTTCAACTTATTTTAGTCTTGCTTAGCATGTAAAACGTCTTGAATCGAACCTAATTGTGCTTTTTTTTTCACCGAAGAAACAGCGAAGAAATGCACTGTCTTTAATATATTACGCACGGACGGTGTTACCTCTTGTTCTGTTCGAGGACATGAAGCGCTTTAACACACGATGACCCTGATTTCTTTTTAAACAAGTCTCTTTATTTGAACGATCTTGAAACAATTTTAATTCAGACAATAGACATAATTCACACCAGTTGAGTCCGCCAAAAAGCGGGTTCGAAATATACACTTAACGAATGCCGCCATTTCTTAGGCTTTTCTCAGCTATTCTCATTTCGGGAATGTTAAACCGACGCGACTTGTTCTCACAACTAAACTTGCATTAGAGGACCATAGTCGCCTTCGAAGCACTTTTTTTATGTACTAGTATGTATGTTTTCGTTCGCATGACTGACTTTAATTTTTTGGATCAATAAACACATCTTACATTATGCCCTTTCACTGATACGAACCTGATCAGTAATTCGTGCAGTCAGAAGGCGCGAAGCTCAGTGGAGAAAACACTTGTCCTTAGCGCGGTACGGAAATCGTTTCTTTGCTAGGGGGTTTTACAGCTTTGAATTTTGCAAACAAGGAAGAAACTTCTCAACTTCTATTTAACTCTGAGGTAAGCGCACTGTTTGTTAAGTTAAAAAATGTCAATTGATCAAATCAGTATACTTTGAATTAATTTTCACTCGGTTTGTCTTCTCATCCAATAATTCGCTAATTTATAAAAGCTACTTCTAGGAAGCAAAGATTCGACCTTGAATTTTTGCTACATAGCTAGATTTTGCTCAGTATTTTTGTTGACCATCGCAACAAAAATTTAACTCAGCCCTAAATGATTAGTTCGTAATACCCAGTCTTCGCTTAGTATTTTCCTCCAAATTTCTTTAGGTTTGCTCCCTCTGACTTTGATTCGAAGAAAGTTCTCCTAGACAAAAAGCCAAAACATTTTATCCTGTTAACATAGATATTAACAACTTTTGCAAAACTTGTAAACGGTTCTAGTTTCCCGCTAATTTTGACGGCCAAGCAAACACTGCATGAATTATTGCCTGTTGTTTGATACACATAGTGTTGCTACTCACGTCCAAGAAATTATTTTTATTTTTGTTTATAATATGTTCATTTGATATTGTTACAAACCATAAAATCTTTCACTGGAAAAAATTCTGAGCTGAACAAACAGCAGCTTGTTTTGATTTTCCTGTTGTTGCATTGTAAACATATCAAACCCTCATGTTAATTCTGGTAAACCTTTTGCTGAGACGTTTCCTAAATTTATGACTCCACCACCCGTCTTCTTCCACTGCAACTCAAAATATTAACTCCGTTGTCTGATTGCCACACATACATCTTTTTATGCTAGTTTTCTGACTTTGGTTGACGATTTCCAATATTGCCATCACTTGAATGCTTGACAAATCGATATATTTTTTATGAGAAATTAGATGTTCATCTGTCTATATAACACTTATTAGTCGTATTACCGACAACACGGCATTCCATAGAGTCAAGGCTTCATCGTTAACTTGTCTAGGAATTCTTTAATGTTTACAAAGCTGTTCCTTGTAATTTTGTCCAAAACTTCGTGGAGCAAGGCTCAGCGAGGTGGAAAAATTCAAAATGAGATTGGCCTATTGTTCAGAAGTTTGCTAATAGAAACAACATAATTATGCAACTTTTTACGCGGGATATAATTCATGTCGGAAACGCAAAATGAAGCGAGTCAAGGAAATCAAAAGCATCAGATACAAAATAATGACTCAACAGTTTTATTTCAAGACAGGCTGATATATGATTCCACTTAGTTAGGTTTAGATATAGTCATGGGATCGGACAACAGTAACAAACTGACAGGGCATCGAATCAACTTAACTTCGAACTTAGAAATTAATTCGACGTAGCTCAAGTTGTGTTCCGGCGTCGTTGAAAATGGTGTTTTTATGCATTATCATTTTAAAAAGACTCAATGGACTTTTGTTAACGTTTCGGCGGTAGGAGTATTTTGACCAGCTGTAACTAAGAATGATATCAATGGAACACTCGAAAAATCCTCACTTCGTCAACATAAAAGACAATTACTTAATTTTACGGTTTTAAAATTGTTGTTTGGTTAATAGAGGGTGAGTCATTTCCATAAAACCACTATATTTGAGCCAAAGAAGGACACGTGAAACGAAGAGAAACGGACGGAATTGGAATTTTAAAATATATTAACAGATCACCGTTACGACATCAGTCGTATCTTCATATAATGTCTTTGTCAGTAATAGTTAAGAAATGGAAAACATGTACCGTGTTTCTATCAAGTTATACAAACACGAGTGAAAGTTTGGGAGAACGAGAAATGCATTGGGAACACGAGCCGCAGGCGAGTGTTTCCACAGCTTTTTCAAGTACTCCCAAACTTTCACGAGTGTTTGTAAAACTCGATAGAAACACGAAGTAGATGTTTTCTATTTTTTTTTTAGAAAACACCACGACGAGAAAAAGGAAAACAACTTGTTAATTTTGATTATGAAAATGTAAATTCTGTTTGCTCGCGCCATCACTACGTCAACAGCGCGCGCTAGTTCTGTGTCTCCATCGAGTTATACAAACACGATTTTTAACCAATCAGCGCGTGTGCTTTGGTATGGTATGGTATGGTATACTTTATTTAAATCAAGAAACACGCTAGCCCCAACAACACTCAGCTGGTTTCCATGGAGGGCGTGTTTTTACAAATATAAAAGAGACTAAAACTAATAAGACATAAAGATAGATCTAAAGTCATAAAAAATTCTACTGTGAAATATATCACGTGAAATATATATTGACTAACACACAAAAACTGTTCACGTGTATCCATCATGACCCGGTATCTTGAAGCTGGGCCAATAGACCACTAGGCCACGTTCGATATATTAAAATTCAGCCGAAAGTAATAGACCTCGGCACGAGAAACTGAGGAAAAACTGCAAAGTTTGCGAGGTTTATTCCTCAGAGCCTCGCAAAGTTAGCTTTATAAGGTTGAAATATTGACACCCAGGAAACCGTCGGCCATCTTGGATTTTTACTTCAGTGCTAGACCCTCCCCAGCCACCGGAGAAAGTTTCTTGACTTATTGCACGCAACCAAACTATAAGTGAAGCGCTTGTTTTGAGGACGTATATATACGTCCTGGATCGTTGCGTGACCGAACTTGGGACGTGTACATACCGGGGTATATATACGTCCTTGGTAGGCAAGGGGTTAATGAAAATTAATAAACGTGCAGCTAAAACTGACTGCACAACAAACCAAGGGGTTTAATTTTGAAGAGCTTACACTGGAAAAGGGGCAAGGAAGGAGCGGGGCATAAAATACGGAAGGCCTGAATCGAGAGGCCCCACCCAATGCCATGCACATGACCGGATAAAGAAACCAGCGCCGTGTAACAGTCACAACATGTGACATGGCATAACATTTTATATGTATTTTGAAACTCACAGATTGAAACAGTGCAATCATGGCTTGGGCATTGTCTTCGAATAAAAAAGATGTATGTATGTATGTAAGAGCTTACCTCAAGGTGAAGCATTCGTACTTTTCGTCTTTTTTTGGAGAACACAGTTTATCAAAAAATGAACGTGCTGAAGGTGAAAAAATGACTTTATCTGAGGTGGATAGTAAGACATGCACCCTGTTGATCTTAGTCGTGTAGTTTCGTTACCGGAAATCGTGACCAATTAATTTTCAATTTACGAGTTCACCGCATTTGAACTGGCGCACATTTCCGGTTGTAGTGTTAAATGAACTAAACATCAGTTACTTCGAAAGTCTTGTGAATCAGAATAAAGAGGCCGAATTAAAACAGCATAAAATGACGCGGTGAAGGCTTAGACGTAGAGAATTTAAATGGCGAAAAAAAGACACCTGACGGCGCAAACCGTAAGTACTGATCCATTACATAAAGTCATTGGACGAATTCCACTGATATCTAGGGACTCTGTTAAACTCGCTCAGATTTCAGAATTTCCAAAAAAGACGAGAAGAACCAGAAAAAACGTCGATAAAATCTCTTCTATTTTAGTTCTGCCAGGCAGAAACAGCAAACAACGTAATAAAGAGATGAAAGTTACCTGAGAATTTTGTCTGGTTAGAAGTGCCTGAGGCTAACGCCCATTCAAAATGGCGGATCACCGAGAACTGTCAAGAAAAAACACTCTCCATCAAGTATTAAAGAATCAGAAGCATTTCAGCAAAGTTCAATGAGTTTCCTTCCTGAAATATCTCTTTGTCAGTGATTTTCAACTTTCAACTTTCAAATTGGTCAAATTTGAGAAGGCCGGAATCGAAACCAATGGATTTCGCGGCACGTGGTTGAAAGTTTCAACTTTCAAGTTTGCAGCACAAATGTGTTACACATGTCAGTAGAGCAAAGTTTTCAGTATCTACGTTTTAGCTATAACGCATTTTTTCAGAGGTTATACCCAGTTATAAAGCCTTTTATGGCTTTTTTATGGAAGATCAGGCGTGAAAGTTTTCTGTGAACTTTACGACCAAATGTTTCGAGAACGGACATAATTTGAACCCCATGCAGTAAATAATGTCAGGTATGAAGCTCTGCTATGCTGGCCAAGCCATCATCCACTATTCAACTGCTTGTTGATGGTTTCTTCTTTGATATTGTCTGCTTCGTAAACTTCGCGATTTCCATGGAGCTTTCGCTGTCGCTTCATTGATTAATTTATTCCTGCAGGCAAACAAACAAATGGCTTTTTCTAAGTTCTGCTGATATTACTGAAAGTTTGCGTGTCTCTGCGATTCATCCTCCGTAAAGGCGCGCGCGACTAAGCATTTATTTGCGCTTCTCAGGTCGCTTTTGCGGAAATTTAACTCAAATTGTTTTCCAAACATAAGTGTAAAGGAAATTTGTACTTAACAAATAACATTTTTTTGTGCAATGAATTAAAAAGTAATTTTCTGTCACTTATTATAACACGCCTAAATTTTCTTTTTTTTTAGAACTTAACTCACGTAAATCATGCTGTCGTTTTACATCGTTATACTGGGTATATCAGGTAAGAAAGGTTGTATACATCATTAAATATCGTTCTTACCCACATACCGAAATTTTACTGGCTCCATCTCGAGTGCCGTTCTCTGATTGGCTACGCTACTCACTATCTATTTTGTTAAGTATAAATCTATTAGCGTTCTATAACGAACGCCGGTCTCTGATTGGCTACGCTGCTCAATGTAGATTTTGTGAGTAGCGTAGCAGTGTACCCGGCTTGTTAACAAAATGAAGACCGCTATTTGTCATTTTCAAAGTGTCATTAAAGAGGATGTAAATAAGTAGATTAGTACTAAAACAATTAGTTTATTCGTTCTCGTTTATTGTGCGTGATAGGTTGACTCGGGCTGCACCCTCGTCAACTATCACGCGATAGAAATCTCGAGCTCATAATAGTACAAGGTCTGGGTGCTCGTGTCTGCAGCTCTTACTTGCCGACAAAGATGTATGACGGAATCATAATAAAGGTCTGGGACCAGTTATTCCTATCACTTGGCTTTCTCTAGAGCGTTCTGAATGACAAGGGCGAAAGTTTGCATGCTTAAGCTCAACAAAACATGGCCACATCCACACTAATTTTTGCTCGAGGTCAACTCGGAGAGGAAAATCACAGGCGTCATCGGTTTTGAAAAGCTCCGTTTTCGTGACGGATTAGTGTGCACGCCGGTAGGCCTAACGGCAGAAATGAAGCTGCGTTTTCAAATTTCTCTGGGGTAGTGTGGACGGGGACATTTGGATTCACATCAGTCGTCGAAAGGCAATCACTCAGCCATACAAGCACACAATTAATTATATAACTTGTAGAATTCTGCTGCCGCACCGGGCTATTCGGAAAGCTGACTAGTTTTGACACTTTTTTGCGTCGACTGCCCAAATTCGAGATAGAAATTCATTTACCTTCATCAACCTCATGTTGGTAATCAACAGGAACCCTCTGATATTTTCTAATAAACAGCTCTTACTGATTTTCTCTTGCTTGTGAAGGACACCTTGCAGTGAACGGGCAGCCTTACGGTCCTTGGAGTGATTGGTCAGAATGCAGTGTAGATGAAGGGCAGGGCGTGATGAGTCGAACAAGACAGTGTATAGTGG
Organism: Catalaphyllia jardinei; assembly: GCA_022496165.2. NCBI lineage: Eukaryota > Metazoa > Cnidaria > Anthozoa > Scleractinia > Caryophylliidae > Catalaphyllia > Catalaphyllia jardinei. The sequence goes on from CM042749.1 coordinate 4,029,632, forward strand.
ACGAGTGCCCTGACCTTGGAGAGTACTTAGACTTCATGGCATGTTTTGTGAAGCCTTGCAAGTGTGAATGTCCTCCAGGTATGCTACACTGAGAATTGAGAGAGACGTCCTGAAATGGGTCCGGTAGCAGCTCTTTCAAGGTCGCCCTTGGATGTAGCTTAGCTAGGACACGCTCAATTAATTTTTCTAATTTTCATTACATTTGTCTGTAAATTTGGTAGAAGAAACGGCGCGGGAAAAAATTACCGACAAATGTATGAAAAATTAGGAAAATTAATCCAGCGTCTTCTATCCAACCTACATTATTCAAACTTGGTGAACACAATCTTCTACTAAACTTAGCTTTGCGATTCATAAATTGCGTAAAATTCAGTTTTGGAAAAAGTTATTTGCCATCGGATTCCCATACAAACACTGTAATTTCTGACCGCTTTGTCTACCCGTCAAGATGGCGCCGAAAACCGTGATATGGCCTATGCCGCTACATGTAGTGTAGTTACTGTGTTATTATTACAAACGAGGTAAATACATTGACTGAATTGCCTCATTAGCAAATGATAGACTTATTGACTGACTATGGTTGACTGACTGACGCACTGACTGATTGAAGGACTGGCATCTTTTAACCTGAGGAGAAATAAGATGTTACTGACACCTCGCAAATGAAATGGTTTTTAAGCTGGCCACTTAGAAGCACTCCATTAAAAAAAACGATGCAGTTGTCTCAGAATAAGTGAGAAGTAATTGTTGTAAATGAGAAATTAATTTGAATTTTGTCTGCGGCAGAACCAGGAACGGAAGCATCCTCAAAAGGTAAGAGAAACATACTTTTCAAATACCTCTCAAATATTTGCGTTTTATGCCTGGCGAATGTCGGTATTAGCAGGGCGCAACCTATTCTTTTCTACACCCTGGTATCGCAGTCCAGTCTTCGAGGACAGTCAAAGATTTCCCGAGTGACCGCAGCGAAATAGTGAAATATTTTCAACACGAGAAAAGACATTTCATATGACCAAGCAGTCAAGCAGTTAAGCCGCCAATCAGTCCACTGCAATGCCAATGAAGTGCCAAAGCATTTCACTTTCAATTCCCTTAGAAAGGCGCGATTTACTAGTAACCATAGCAACGGTGAATATAACAAATTTCATATATTTGAACCGCGTCATATCTCCCGTTGATCTTACTCGCGGGTTTTTTTCGCGTGTGAAGATATCATGTTTTTGCGCGAAAACTTTCTTGCTTGGTATTTCATTGTCATTTATATAATTATGAATGTTTCATTTTCACAAGTGTATTAAAAAATCGTGATAAACATTAACACTTCCAGGAGTGTCCAATCAACAGATACGCGATCTATTGTAGAGTATGTTTCATAGGTGATCATCGCAGTAAATTTTCCAATTTAAGCAATTGGAAAGAAGCCTGAGAAAAATCAGGGCTTCAACGGGATTCGAACCCGTGACCTCCGAGATCTCGGTGCGATGCTCTACCAACTGAGCTATGAAGCCACACATTGCGAGCGAGGTCAATTTATTGACCGTGCAGTGAAGTGGTGTGAAGTATATATGAAATAATTCATATTTGTACTTCGGTTGTAGATGAAAGTGAAGAGTGATCATCGCAGTAAATTTTCCAATTAGAAGCCTGAAGCCTGATGTGAAGTATTATTTCATAAATACTTCACATCACTTCACTACACGGGAAAATATGAACTCGATAAATTGACCTCGCTCCCAATGTGTGGCTTCATAGCTCAGTTGCTAGAGCATCGCACCGGTATCGCAGAGGTCACTGATTCGAATTCCGTTGAAGCCCTGATTTTTTTTTTCAGTCTTCTTCTTTCCAATTGCTTAATTGAAATTGGAAAATTTAAGAGAACAAAAACAACAACAAAGAACTTTGCCGAGTTTCATAACAATTTCCCTCTGGTCTTGATTGCAATTTATATTTTCACTTTCCTTGATTTTGTGCAAAATATTCTTATCTCATTTTCGCCTCTTTCTTTTCCAGCAACAAAAGCTCCTTCTGAAGCTGGTAAAGTTCATTGTGTCCGCTGTATGTCAAAGGGGCTTATAACTGAAAGAGGCGCATAGGCTTCATATTTAACTTTGTTTTTAGTTGGTAAAATTATTAGTCAAGTAAACATTGGTTTTGCAGTAAAAACAAATTTCTTCATTTATTTCATGATAAATTGTAGGGATATAACTTTGGAAGAGATTATTTACAGCATCCTAGAAAGACAACGATCGTATGAAGCCCAGTAATATTTTTGTATAATTATTTTATAGCTGAAAATGCCACCACACAGACCGCACAAGAAGGTAAGATACTATCTGATACAACTGAGCCTTAAACTAAATCTGACTCGGTTAGTAAAATAAACAGCACTTGGTGACAAAAACATTTCGCTAGACTCAAAGGTACATTGGTGACAGTCCTTTTTTGCAAAGCATACGCATTTTTATACCACGCCGTAGAAAATACAGCCAATCAGAGTAGAGCAAAGTTGTTGTACACTGGGCAGTATTATACCCAGCCTCAACTGACTCGTCCCCAGTCGTCTCCCCATTTCCCTTCTTATCATCTTTCCCCACGCGCATGTCTTTTGCGCTTCCCTCGTATTTATTGTGACGACTGGAAACGAGTCAGCATCCTTGAAACCTTCCTGGCCTAAGGGCTCGTGTGTATACCGAGAACTGAAATAAAAGTGATTCGTAGGGTATTACATGGTGTACCACGAAAAAACGTTGCATAACTAGTTTGTATCTAATTTGAACACTTTAGTATTACTGACCTAAGCGCAGAGCTGGAGATCTTTTACCACGAAAGTGTGCAGTCATTAATTTTACAACTCAGTAAGTTAAGCTAGTAGCTAAGTTTCAAACGCTCGGGATGGGGGCGGTAGTTTTTACATACACACTATAATAGGGTATAAAATACTAATATATCCTTTTTATTCACAAATTGTCTATATATATATATATGAACCAAGGGAAAAAGTCGTTTAAGGTATTCTTACTCTATTTTTCTTGCAAAAGCTCCTTTCATTTCTGTAGATATTTGTGTTGATGTTATTCGCCGTCTCATCTTTTCAGTTTCTACCGGTACCATCAGTATTGAATTGGTGGAGGAGACAACTACAGCCGGTGGGTCTTACTCCAATGTATCGTTATTTTTAATGTAACGTAACTATAATTTCAGGTATGATCGCGACTTGGGCAATTGCAAAAATAAAGTCTTCAGGCTTTAACGGCATGTCAACCCATGCAACAGCCAACTCTCTATGATGACTGTTTTCCTCTGTACCCAAGATGGCCGTGTGGACAGGTTTGACTGTAAAATGGAGCAGGAGAAGAAAATCCGATTACTAAATTTTAACGATCTGTTATTAAACTTCTAGCTTTTTTTGTTACGTTTTCTTTTCGTCTGTTACGTAAAACTTCAGTTTGGTTTATGCTAGTGTTTTTGTACCATGCAGCTCCACAGAAAAGTACTGCAGCACCAAGTGAAGAGACAACAGCTGTTACACCAGGCAAGACTCCAGATAACATTGAGAAGGAGAAGAAAAAAATTACTTACTTCAACCCAGTAGTGTCATGCTAAATTTCCATTTCCTACCTTCTTTTAGTTTTCATGTCAGTTATGGTATGTTCAATTATGTTAATACCAGTTATTTTTCGTTTTATGTAGCCACAGAGGAAACAACCGCAGCACCAGGTGAAGAAACAACAGCTGTTCCACCAGGTAAGTAAATAAATTGACTAAATAACATGCAGTGGAGAAAGAGCAGACAGGATTATTTAATTCAAACTGTCTGTTATTGAATTTATTGCCTCTTTTTAGTTTTCTTTCATTAGCTTCATGCTAGAATGTTTTCGTTTAATGTAGCTACACAAGAAAGCACTGCAGCACCAGGCGAAGAAACAACAGCTGTTCCACCAGGTAAGCGAATACAAATAACATAAAGCTTGAGGAAACAAGATTATTTGCTTGAAACTATCAGTTGTTGAAGTTTTCTTCTTGTCTGTTCTGAAATGGTCAACGAGATTTACATTAATCTCTTCCGTTCCATTCAGCCACAGAGGAAACCACTACAGCATCAGGCGAGGAAACGATAATTATTCCACTGTGTAAGACTAAAAATACCATGGAGCGAGAGAAGAAAAGATTTTTAAATCGAAACTATCAGTTGTTAGACTCTTCTAGCTTTGTTTTTAGCCTCTTTTTGTTTGTTTCAAAATGGTCATCAAGATTTACATTAATTTGCTATGTTCCACGCAGCCACGAACGAAAGCACTACAGCACCAGGAGAAAAAACAACAGCAGTTCCACCAGGTAAGACTACAAATAACATGGAGAAAGAGATGAAAAGATTATTAAAATTAAACTATCTGTCCATAGGAGTTTCTAGCTTTTGAATTAGATGTCTTCTTGTATGTTCTGAAATGGTCAATAAGATTTACATTGTGTGAAAAAGTGAACTTATCAACATGACACAAGCGTGGGGTAAAGAAAAACTCTGAGTCCCTGACAGAATCGAACCCATGACTGAGCCTCCCGAATACCGGGTGGGCGCTCTATTCTCTGAGCTACGACAACTCATGCAGAGCAGGGTCATTCAACTGAGTTCATAAGTGACAGGTGTCTTTCACTACCGAGCTTAAAATTCACCATCTTTTTTTACTTATCAAGATTAACGTTAATCTTCCCTTGTTTCATGTAGCTACAGAGGAAAGCACTGCTGCACCAAGCAACGAAACAACAGCTGTTCCACCAGGTAAGAGTAAGAAGCTTAAGAAAACCACGACGGCAACGGCAGCGGCAACGTCACTTAACAAAAGGTTTAATGAGCAGAACAATGGCTGTGCACGTGCGTTATAAATTTTTGTACATTTCTTTGCCGTCCTCTGCAAGGCAACAACGTGAAATGACCAAGTTCTGTGTTGTCTGAATTTATTGAACTCAATAAATTGACCTTGCTCCCAATGTGTGGCTTCATAGCACAGTTGGTAGAGCATCGCACCGGTATCGCGGAAATCATGGGTTCGAATCCCGTTGAAGCCCTGATTTTTTTCAGGCTTCTTCTTTCGAATTGCTTAAATTGGAAAATTTACTGCGAGGATCATACTTCACTTGCAGCTATAACCGCTGTTCAAATATATGAATTATTTCATATACACTTTACACCATTACCTACATTTGTAGTTCTACCTTTCGAAGGTTTTCCACCGATGACAAAACAAGTAATGAATTCTTTTTTATATATACAAACTTTACACCTTAAGTTTCACGGGTGTTGTTACAGTGGTTATTCAAAGAGTCTTAAAGCTTTGTTAGTAAGGGTTTTGATTTCTGTTATGGAATGTTCAGTTAGGTTAATTCTCTAAGTCTTTTGTTCCACATAGCCGCGAACGAAAGCACTACAGCACCAAGCGAAGAAACAACAGCTGTTCCACCAGGTAAGACTTCAAGTAACACGGAGGTCACGAAGAAGAAGAAGAGAAACTATCAAATTCAAACTATCTGTTATTAAATTTTGTAGCTTTCGTATTATTTTCCTTGTTCGTTGTTTTTTTTCGTTTTATGTAGCTACACAGGAAAGCACTGTGACAACTGCTGGAGAGACAACAGCTGTTCCACCAGGTAAACAATTAAAAGACAACACTGTTAAGTTATTGCCACAGCTGCTGAAATGCTTTGAAGATAGCTTACAATAATATCAACGCTGGAATAATATACACGATAATTTAAAATAATTAAATAATGACTGAATAATTGTTATAGCGCTATTTACATACGCTGATCAATACAGAGCTAAAAACGTTAATAATCACAGATGCAATGGTGACTTTATGACGTTAAGTGGCTTAACTATGACGTCATTCCTTTCATTTTTAATACTTAAGACCTCCTTTTAACGATATTTTCATCAGTTATTACTGCATAATCACAAAACGTCCAACCCCTTTTTGATATCATAGCTTCCCAATATCTGTATGGCAGACAAATGACGTAAATTACATTCGATTCCATCATATAGCTACTGAGGAAACCACTGGTGCAGCACAATTTAACGAAACAACAGCTGTCCCACTAGGTAAGACTAAAGAGTCCTAAAAACACGAATCAGGAGAAGAAAAATATTTTTTTAAATTTAAATTATATATATATTATTTATTGCGTTTTAGCTTCTCATTAGTTTGCCTTATCTTTTTATGGAATGTTAGGTTTATGTGCTTCTCCTTTTTGTTTCATGCAGCCACGAACGAAAGCACTGCAGCACCAAGTGAAAAAATAACAGCTCCTCCACCAGGTAAGACTTCAAATAACATGGAGAAAGAAGGGACTTCTTAGATGCTTTGGAATGTTAAATTAGGTTTATGCTGGTCTTTTTTGTTTCGTGTAGCCACAGAGGAAAGCACTGAAGCACCAAATGAAGAAACAACTGCTGTTCCGCCAGGTAAGAATATAAACAACCCGGTTAAGGTGAAGAATATTTTTTTAATTTAAAACTATCAGTTGTTAGCTTTGTTATTAGTTTCTATATTTTGTCTGCTATGAAATTATCATCAAGATTTACATTAATCAAGTTCCTATGTTCCATGCAGCCACGAACGAAAGCACTGCAGCAGCACCAAGTGAAAAAACAACAGCTGTTCCACCAGGTAAGACTTAAAATGACATGGAGAAAGAAGGGACAGGTTTATTACATAAACATTGTGTTATTTATGCTACTGAGTTTCTTCATTCTTCTTAGATGTTTTGTAATGTTAAATTAGGTTTATGCTGGTCTTTAGAACCCTAAGGTAAGACTCCAAAAAGCATGGCTTATGCTTAATCCTCTTCGTGTCTCGAAACACATTAGGCCCCGGCCAGAGCTCGCCACTAGTTTCTTTCGGGTACTCGTCGTTCCAGATGACCCCATGTTCAGATGTCCTCCTTAATCTCTCTCTCTCTCTCTCTCTCTCTCTCTCTCTCTCTCTCTCTCTCTACCGTCTTGCTCCATGTTTCTTTCGATCTGCCTCTCTTCCTACGGCCATCAGGAGTCCATCTGAGGGCAATTCTTGGTAGTGCTGCTGTTGGCAAGCGCAGCGCATGACCAATCCATTTAAATCTTTTTCGCCGGAATGGATGTGTAATTGGTTCTGTTCCTGTTCTTCTGCGCAACTCGTAGTTTGAGATTATGTGTGGTCTGTATATATGGAGAATCCTTCGCAGGCACCTGTTCTGAAAGATCTCTAACTTGTGGCTAATGGCTTTGGTCATCTTCCAGGATTCTGCGTCGCATACAGCGCTCAAAACATTGCTTTTGAAAAATCGAATCTTAGTCTCCTGGCTGATGTTCTTGGATCTCCATGTACCCCAAAGCAAGGGGAAGACCTGGTTTGCCTTTCAGATCCGGACCTGGATCTCTTCTCTATTCTTCGTTGGTAGACACCTTAGATTACCGGTATGTAAAATTGTCAATCTCGCCTACCACTTCCCCATTCAACATGATTGATTCATTGGTTCTACTATTTATCTCAAGTGTCCCGATTTTCTTGTGCTG
>CM042749.1:4044742-4047242 GCA_022496165.2 Catalaphyllia jardinei
AAACTGACGTTATTTCGTTTTTCACAAAAAGCAAACGGTTATAAATTGTAAACTCTGTCTGTTAGCTTAAAATTAAACAATGAACGAGTCAGAAATTCTGAAGTTATCGTAGAATATGGAATTTCATATCCAATTTAAGTTTATCGTAAAACGAATTTCAAGGCAAGCATTTTTGATTTAAGAAATCCCATGCGAGGACAATCAATCGTCGTAGGTCTTACGAGTCCAGTTCCCTGTGAAATCCTGTCAAGCTCTACTTCTCCATTAGAGAGCGGAAGATACCCTGCCAAAAAAAATTGAAATCATTTTTGTATGCACTGTGCACTTCACCTTCCTATGTAGGTCTGGAACTAGGATAGTGACTTCAAGATAATAGTTAACTAAAGCAGAAAAAAGGAGAAAAAGTTATTATGAGCAAAGTAAATACGGCGGCTCACCTTAAGTTCTCACCAGAATAATACTGACATGTGCGCTTATTTGATTACAGAAAGAACCCAAGCACCATTTCCAACAGGTATGTTAAAATTTAAACCCATATCAGCAAAAATAACGACCGTTTCTCAAGATTGGACTCGCTTATCATCTACATGGCGACATTATAGAGTTGTTTTTAAGTACAGTCGAACCCCTATTGAGCGGCCATCATCGGGCGGGAAATGTGAGGTGGATTACCCAACTACGTTCATTTTCTATCATATAGGTACTGAGGAAACCACTGGTGCGGCACAGATTAAAGAAACAACAGCTGTTCCACGAGGTAAGAGTCTTAACAGCATGAACCAGGATATACACACGTGTAGGTACAAGTTCCAATAATCTCAGATACTCTGCCGACACCATCCGGGTATTTTCGCAGACGGGCACTATGGGCTGATTCTCTCTCCGCGAACGAACACTATAGCGTCACATGATCAATTTAAAGCAATAAGAATCAGAGAAGATTTAGTGGTGAACTATAATTTTTAATTAGATTTCTTGTTTTGTTATTTGTGTTATTCTTGTCTATTATGGAATGTTCAGTTAGGTTTATGCTAGTATTTTTTGTTCCTTGTAGCCACAGGGGAAACAACTGCAGCACCGAGCGAAGAAACAACAGCTGTTTCACCAGGTAAGACTACAAACCGGTCTCAGTTTAGACAACTTCATGTAAACAATGAAAAAGAGCGGCTGATTATCCAACATAGAACTAGATTAGTCTTGGTCAGCGGCGATACAAAATTGCTGCGGCGACTGCCGTTTAGAAATAGCAATACTCCTGGCACCTTCATGCTACAACAAAACATTGAATGCTGATGGAACACGCGTGAAAAACGCAGTGCGCATGCGCGCCTTACCTGCTTCCGGCGCGAATTTGCCCTCGAAATTATACGCGATACCAAAACAAACTAGATTCCGGCCGCGAAATTCAAAAAAGTAAGCTCCACACAGAAAAGATAAGCTTAGAATTTCACGAACACAAAGTTTATTTAATAATTGCTTTAGTTTCTCTCTTTTGCACCACATACTTTCCTCCTTGCAACAAAGGCGAAAATCATGTTTGAAAGTCCACGCTCGCTTTCGTTTCATTCTGAAGTCGAACATAAACACTGAGAACGGCGATGCACGAAATTGTCTAAATGAGCGGCTTTCTTGCACTATCGCCGCGAACTTTCTAGAAATCCTTGCCCCAGTGCATAACTGGAGGTTTAACGTTTCCTGCTTTGAAGTTTTGGATGCTAATAAAGTTCGATTTTAGCTCAAAAAGAGGCGTTCTTGTTGTGAAGTTCGCATTCGCAACCGCCATTTTGAAAATAGAGACCTAGCGAATGCGCGGACGTTTTGCACGCGTGTTGCTGATGGGAGCTGCCAGTTTTAGCGCAGGAATTTGAATATACAAATGATTCTCACGATGTAATGATTACCTAGCGAGTTAAAAACACCTACGATTCTTAGCAAAGCTGGTAGTGATGATTTAAACAATGTTTTGAGACATTTCCTGTCCCCTATTCCTCTCCACTAGCGAGCCTAACTAAGAAATAGATTATTCAAACTTTGTTCTCAGTCTCCGTTTGTAGTTATTTCGTTTCCATTGCTTTAACCGGTAAAAACGTTTCAGAGTATTCTGAGAGCAGTCTTGATTTGTAATCCTGGCCGGAAATGAATAAACTTTGCTGCGAGGTAGAAAATAAGGATATTTTAGCATTTTGCCGCACCAAGTATAGTTATTCAAGAAGAGAAATTTCCCAGCACTGAACTACTAAAAGCACAATGTGCGCTTATTTAACAGCAAGCAAAAAAAGAAGCGACTATAAATTCTCTAAAAGTGACTTATAAAACGCTTCTAACGTTCCAGCCACAGAAAGTGAACTGCCTACAACAGGACAAGAAGCTCTTACTCCCTCTGCCCGTGTGATCCCACCTGCACCGATAGCAGAGGTCAAAGGAAAAGGCCTGGACATAGGAATTTTGATTGACAGTTCCTTTGGTCTAAGCCCTGACGAATTTGAGCAACTGAAACTAT
>CM042749.1:4052242-4057242 GCA_022496165.2 Catalaphyllia jardinei
GTAGACCCAAGTTCAGCTTCTTGGCCATGCTTGTAAATAGCCAACTGGTCTGCCTCCCACCAGTTGGGACATTTTATGTTCATTTGCATTATTTGTTCATCATTTGGTTCCATTGGCCCTGAAAAGCCCCATTGTAGGAGTGGTCAATTAAGATATTTATTTATTTATTTATTTTATAAACTGAGATTTGTGTTTTGATTGACAGGTGCCGATGCATAGGAGAAAGCAGCCAACCACTGGTGGTGTAGTTCATTTCTACTATTGAGGTCATCTATCTAATGAACTTGGCTAATGTCCAGTTAAAAGAATTGGTGAAGGGTGTAACTATTTGCGTCGGAATTTAAAAATAGCACACGTGATTTGCACAGGACCTTTGGACACAAAGGGTACTCTGTTGTTTATTGTTGAGACGGAACGATCTTTTGAACGTGAAACCGGTAAAAAACAAAAGAAACCCGTAAAATGTTTAAAGAACTTGGAAGGGTCAACTTAGATTTCGCAAATGACCAAAATTTTAAATGACAAGCAATTAAGTGAGGCAGTCAAGATCTCGTGATTCAGCTGATAAGTCACACATTATTCTAGCAAAAGTTAAAAAGGCAAAGTTTCAGCTGACAGTTAAGAATTTACCTGAAATGTTTAAGGTTAATTCTGACACCCTCATGAAGCAAATCCGACGACGACATTGACAAACAAACGACAAAATCCTGGCTCGTTTATAAATTTGTGCGACAACCCCACAACTCACATTTCGGGATTAGTGCTAGCAGTTCATTAAATCAATGACTTAATTCATTTCTATTTTTTAATCCTATTTATGATTTATATTTTGTTGTCGTATTAATATTTTGTTTCTAGAGTAGCTACTAACTTATCAAGTTTGAGGTTGACTAAAATCCTCGTGGTTATTCTTAACAGTAGTTAGAGGAGACAATTTTGTGTAATTCATTAGTAGGCAAAGACAAATATCTTCCAAATAAGGTGTGGCTGCATTAGTTTAACCAATATTCAAATTCGTACCTTTGTTGAATTCAAGGTAATGTTTAAAGGAAGCAAACAAGTTCAATGTACATTCTATGTTAGATGAAATGCAATGAGTTTTTTCGTAGGCCCCTTAAAATCAGTATTCTTTAGGAACTGAGGGGAATCCTTGCATAACTTTATCAATAATGACTAACAATCAAGCTGTCAAGCCATAAGAATTTGTAAGAAATTTGCAATAAAGAGCTTGACATTTTTATTGGTATAGTTTCTTGATATGTCGAAACCCATTTGTTAATTTACAAGTGTGAAACATATCTTAACAGTTTTCCTCCCCGGTGTAAGAATTTTTCGAATGCAGTGGATGGAATTTAATTGCTGATATATTCCCAAGTGGCGAAAGGTGAGCTGTCCTAATGTTTGGACTTCGAATGGGTCTGGGTTCGAGCCGAAGCCGAAGCCGGATTCTTTGTAATAGCCCTCAGGTACGACACTTGACTCTGTCAGTGCCTCCTTCCACATATCCGCCAGGATAAACGGCAATAAAGAACCTTCCAGGGTCCTCTCCTGTTTGTCCCCCCCCCCCAGCTCAAGGGGATGTGAAGAAGAGGACCTGGGAATGTGGTTTAACTGCACAGGAGCCTCTGTTCTCGTGGTGAGCAAAAATAACCTTCCGGATGTGCTAAGTTTCCCCCAGGGAGAAGCTTCATGCTACACCTTCTGCTTCCATGCCGCTTGCTGCTCCTTATATATCGACTGGATGCAGCATGCGTTGTACCGTTTCAGTCAGTTTTGATTTTGAATATTACGATTCTGTTGATCAGCGAGTACAAATTCTCAAGTACAACCTTCACCCCCCTGTACAAAACTCCCCAACATGTATGAATTTATTAATTAATTCATTGAGTTGGTAAACGTAGGGGAGATGGCAACGAGAACGTCACCAAACAAAAGGTTTAATGAGCTAATAATACACATGAAAAATTACTTGATTCTGATTGGTTGAGAGCGGTGCAGTTCAAGTGTAACACCAGTGAAAAAAGTGTAACACGGGTGCAAAAAAGTGTAACACCAGTACAAATTACGCATCGTAATTCTGGATTATGATTACCAGAAAGACAATGAGAAATTTTGTAGACCAATGATACCATGTAAAGCAATGACAAAAATTTTGTACGCAGACTCTGAAAAAAGTTTTCTCGAATGCGAAAAAAATGACTTCAGGAAACATCTTCCGGCACTATTTCCGCGCGAATATTTCCATGTTTGTTTCAAAAAGCGTTTGAAAAACTCACTTGTGCAAATTAATTCCAAATTGAACGAGAAAAACCGTATGATTACCTATACAAACATATGTTGTGCACGTGCGTTATAACTTTTTGTATGTTTGTTAGCGGTCAAGTTCTGCGTAGTCTGTAGCGCGAGCGACGACGACTTATTTTTCGTACTTTTATTTGGAATCGAATGCTGTTTTTGCAGATTTAGCCTGAGCACATTTTCAGAGCCATTGGTGTACCGAACCGATCTAGACAATCACGAATTTCGCTGGTAAAATATAAATTCATTTTTGACTAAGCGTCGTCCTCGGCGTTGCCGTCGTAGTTGCTCCCCGAACTGACGAATTATGAGAGGACATTGAGACCGATTGGCATTTAATATCCCAGTACAGATTATATGCAGGATTCTACTTGAAATTATTGTTTTCCACCTCAGCGTCCGACTGCGAGCAGTCTCTCTTTTCCTCGAAAATCCGTGGGGCCGGGAAGAATGCACGCTTGTTTTGCGTTTTTCCCACAGTTTTCGAGGAAAAGAGAGACTGCTCGCAGTCTACCTCAGCGTGTAATCTCCTTGTAAACTTTACCACTCAAACACGTTTCGTCGGTTTCGTGTTAAGTAGACCAATTTTGATATATTAAATTTCTGCCTGACACAATAGACCTCAGCACAAGGCTCTGGGGAATAAACCCCACAAACTCTGTAGTTATTATTCACCAGAGTCTCGTACTGAGGTCTATTGTTTTGGTCTGAATTTTGGTCTATTCGCTTTATCATTCAAATAAGTTTCAATTGTTAACATTAAACAGAGGCTTTTATGGCTCGACATAGTTTAATAAGGCTGATTAAATAATGGCTTTAAATAAATAAATATCATGGTGCAAAATTCGTGTGAGCAGTTGCTTCTCGAAGTGAGAGTTAAAGACACCAGTTGATACGGTAAGCAAAAAAATGAAATTATACCATTTACTTGTTTATATGATGTAACCATTTTGTTGTCAGTGTACGGCAATACACTTGTTAGGGGTTAGATTGAAATTATTCCAGTAAACCTTAATACAAATATGGCGACTTAATAGTTTTTGCCCACTCGTAACAGGGTGTAATTATTGTATCGTTTACTAAGCTCCAAAACTAAATTTGCGTTTTTATGGTGAAAATATTCAAATGAAAATATTCGATAACGGGTGTTGCATCGTTGCTTCAAGATTTGCGCCCGGTTCTGTTTTATTCATGAAAAAATTAATTTCTTCGCGTTCTTCGTTTGACCGCTTTTTGCAAAGAAAACCGTTGGCTGAGTTAATATTGAAACAAGAGAGAACGTCATTCCCTCAAAACGACATTGTATAGAAGTCGAAAGAAACAATAAAAGCTTACATTGGGAAATCCTCTATTATATCAAATGATTGTGGTAATTAAAGCAATCGATCTGGAACAATGACCTTATTGTCTCCTGTGCATCTTACTTTTTTGCTCTTGAGCTGGAAATATCATTTTTGTAATTTACCTAGCTTATGTATGGTTCCCAAAAGAATTGTTGTATACCCATTATTATTTCAGTAATACCACTGGTATATTTTTAGACTTACAGTACCATGCTGATGTTATTGTCATTTGCTGTCCTACTGGCATTGCCTGGATCATGTCATGGTAAACCAATTCCTTTTCCTTTTTCTTTCAAAAAGAACTATTTTTTTGAATTTCGATCTTGTTGTCGCTTTCTACATCTAACTATATTGAATAAAACTAGACACATTTTTTGTCACTGACTGAAAAATATAAAATGGACGTTTCGTTTGAAGATTTACACTACTGTAACATTATTGCATGCATTTTTTTTTAATTTTCGATCTCATTGTCACTTTTTACATTTAACTACATAAAATAAATATAAAATAAATTTTGTTGTTTCGTTTCAAGATTTAAACTACTGTTACGTTATTGCTAACGAAGGTTGCAGTATTTCTGCCCAAACGTGCTGTTTTATAATTGTTCCTCAGTGACCACACAATTTTTAGCCTGACCACTACGACGTTTCGATATAAATCCAAATTGGTGATCGAAAACAGATACCAGGACCCTACACTAAATTAAAATTATTTTATATTAGCAGTAATAGTAACTGTGTCTGTGGTCTGTTAAGCCGTCTGTGGATCGTGCATAAGAATACTCCGTGAAACGTGTTTCTTCTCTAATTGAAAGAAAGAATTTAGATTCGTCTGTTTCGTGACTATGGGAGAAAAGATCCCAACTGCCTCCCACTAAGCTAAAAACTGTCAATTTTATAATATTTGTCACAAATATTATAAAATTGACAGTTTTTAGCTTTTTACGGTAAAAAGTGCATAAGAATAAAAATTGAAAAAAAATCTGAAATCTAAGCAAACATGCAACTTTTAGAATATAAAGCTTAGACATGCATGTATACAAACGCAACAGAGAGCTTTAAAGAGTCAAAGAACTTAACAAGTTACAAAATGTAAGTCCCTTACACATCAACTTAGTTCTTTTGCAAATAGACACCAATCATTCTGTTTGCCTGTGCAGGCCGAAAGCTTCCGCGTAAGGAGGTGGTAATGGACAAACACGACGCGTCCAACTTTTTTGGGATTATCGGGCGTAACATCGATGACGAGTGTTATGAAGAGGGATGTACGTTTAACGAGATCGTTAATTGTTATGGTCAATCAGAATCTTCGGTAAGCTTATTATTTCCTATCCAAGCTAAGATAAGCTTCTTTGTG
>CM042749.1:4059742-4067242 GCA_022496165.2 Catalaphyllia jardinei
TATGTCGAGGACAATCAAGTGTAATCACTGCAGTAAACTCTCTGTTAACCAGCGAGGGTTGACGGTTAAGTTAAAAACATTAAATTGTATTGTATTTACAGATGTTTCAACACACAAAAGTATATCCATCCTTTTCATAATCTCAACCTCGGCTTTATTCTTAAAATATTTTTAACATTTCGCAAATTTCAGCCTCGATATTCTTATAAAATATATTCTTATATAAAAAAGAGTGTATTGATTTGTGCTTTATAGTTAGAAATGGAATTTTTTGGTTGTTGTTGTTGTTGTCGTTGTCGGAGATTATCATGATAAACAAGACACTGTAACGTGTCATGGATGATGACATTGTTAACGATGTTGACGAAGACGATTACGCCTTCACGGTTTCGATGGTGATAATGATAATGATGATAACAGCGACCTGGCTCTGTTTATAATAAAGGTGTAATGCACTCCTTCTCGTTCTTATTATCAGATTGAACTTCCTCAGCGTTCTGGAGTCTGCGCAGTAGCCACGCAGGGATCTTCTGAATACGATACCGATTACGTCACGAAATACGAGATTCAGACGTCACTTGACAGAGAAAACTGGGTGACATACAAAGAAAATGGTACAACCAAGGTGAATATAACTGATGAAGAAACTAGTTGCTATAGTTTTTTTTATTTCAGCTGTTTTTTTTACTGTATATGTGCATCCAGTTTCGATTAGCAGAAACGTCTCACAAGTATTGTATTGTATGTATACGTAATTGTTGTACATAGATGTTTCAATAAAGACATACCAGTAGGAAAATATATAACATATAATAACGGCAATTTAAAACACTACTACGTTTCGGCCCTGACCAAAAGGCTAACGCCCAGAAAGTCAGCCCCTCTAAATTCACCACTTAATCAACTGTAAGCTGATAATCAAGTAGGTGTTTTATCCTTCGTCGACGAAACATAAGAGCTGTTTTTTTAGAAACTATTCGTTTTGTTTGGATACCATTAAAGCAGGCCTTTCAGACGAAAGAAAGTTTCGTTGTAGTTTACAATTTTTATGATGTAGTTATGAAGTTGATTTAAAATATTTTGTGCCGATCTGTTTGTTATTTAACAGGTTTTTCTCGGTAATACCAACACCAAGGACATGTTAAAAATCAACCTGGATCAACCAGTTTTAGCCCTGTTTGTCCGGTTTGTTCCTAAGGAATGGCACGGCTGGCCGTGCATGCGCGTTGAAGTTTATGGCCAACCTGCTAGTAAGTCAATACGGGAGCGGAGTATTTACTGTTAAAGCTTTACCAGTGCAGCTCAGAAATTGATCATTCATTTTAAATCGTCATTTTTTCCGTTTTTTTTTTTTCAGATTGCACTGTAAGGACAAAAGACAACAAATGCTGTGTGTTTCCATTTCTATACAAGGGAGAGAGGTTCTTCACCTGCACATCACGCTCGTTAGGAAGGAAGTGGTGTGCAACAACCTACAACTATGACAAAGATGGCGAATGGGGAGACTGTTTAGGTTTGTTTGAAAACGTATTCTGGCCATGAATGTCCACCCGAACGTAGGCCGGTTTAGTTTGCTTTATTTCTGGCTTATTACATGAACACTGCTTGCTCCTATCCTTTTAACACGTCTTTTTTAAACTACTTTATCTTATTTTGTAGTCATTGTGTATACATAGTGACAAATTCAGTCGCTGATTGAGGGGGTGGATCCAAACGTTGTTAATCACTAAGGTTGTCGAATCAATAAGGCGGAAAGCCTGTGCAACGGTCATTTTAGGAGATGTTTATTTAATATTGCCTTCTCTCAACAGATCAAAGCTTGAAACAAAAGTGAAGAAAGATATTCCAGAGTCGTGCACAGCAGTAGCGGATTGTCTCCCTATATTAACAGCTGTGACTGTGTCGTTAAAATCTTTAACTAAAAATGTTAAGATAAACATATAAATATCTCAAAAACTCGTTAATAATTCATAAAGGAAATACAAAAGAAATGAATGTTTAATGAGTGTTTTTAAATTTGATGAAGATACGGCTAAATTTTGCAACCGATTTTCTCCAGCAATTTAACAATAAACCCAAGGATAATTCTGCAAATGACATGACATGACATGACATGGCATGACATGGCATGACATGACATGACATGACATGACAATGACTCGGAGTATCACCTAATAGGCCTCTTGCACTAAGAGGTCACGTGACCCATGCCTCCCTTAAACAGTGAGTTGTAATATTGCTGATGCCAAAAATTAACAGAACACATAAAAATTATCTTACACCCGAAATTTGAGAGGAAACGCATTTAAGGGGGATATTTTTCAACAAATTAGTATGATTTGTATTGGCCGCCATGTTGGAGGGCATACTCTTGCCCTCCAACATGGCGGCCAAAACTACTTTTTGTTTATATCTTGTTAAATGTTTGATAGTTATATTCAGATGTGCTGTAGACGTTACCACATCATCTTTTCAACATTTTCCTTGAAGTTAAACTGCAAAATTTGTGTCAGAAAACGGTAATTCATAATTTTAAAAATCAAGTTTTGGTCACGTGACCAGCTACGGACTTTCTCATTTTAACGGTATGCTTTAACACATATACTTACACAGCCTACATCTCATTAAGAGCAAATGGTGCAAATGGTGCGGGTTTGAAAAACCAAATCACTATTATTTTGTTTAAGAGATGACCCACTAATAGTGTTTCGAAGGCAAAATCATGTAACTTTTATTTTCATAAAAACGATGCCACATGACCTCTTAGTGCAAGTGGCCTATTGGAAACGCTCACTATTTATTCTTTTGTTGATGGTGAGTAGCCGGTTGTGCGGTTGTTATCAAAATGATGGCCGATTCTTTGTGTTTCCGAGGTGTCCGTGAAGAGGATTTAGATTTAGTTTTGAACCACCAGTACATTTATACTAGCTGCGCGCTCGTCAACTACTTCAACTATCACAGGATAGAAATCGGGAGCGAATAAGCTAGCAACACGAGTCTTAACCAATCAGGGAGCGTATTTCCTTTTGGTTATTTGTAAAACGTTTTGCAGGGTTGAACGGGTTTAAACGGTTACAAAAAGAACTAATTAACTGACCAAATTAGCTCAAGTGTCAAAATAAATGCAGCTAGATTTCCCAGGGAAAATTATTCACAAAGCTGGGTATTTGAACGTACACTTGTCCGCTTAGCCGAGTGATTCTCTGCAAACTTTATTAAAACGTTTCTTCAGTTGCGTGTTCAACTCGAGGCCAGTATCTTGCCTTGCATTATGATGCAAATACAGTACAACTGTCAACAAATGAACAGCGGTTTTCAAGGGTCAACATCCTTAATAAGGCGGGACAAATAACGCTAAACACCATTGTGCAACGAACACTTCTTGTGAGCGGACGCCCTTCCAGTGATCAAGAAGTCAGCTATTACGGTAAGGAACACCAAAATCATGCTAAATTTTTTTCGTATTTAACATTGCCGGCACCTTTTTTCTCGTTATGCAAACATTTCTTTTTTAAGGCGAAAGCTATTTACACCCTAGAAGTGACTGACAGATTATACTCTGTATAATGCCAGAAGATTTTACTCTGTCTAACGCTAGACGATTTTACTCGTCAAAGGGAGACCCCTTAAAGCTTAAAGGGTTAACCACTCAAGGTGTTGCCTGCTCATCCTTTACCTTAGCAAGATGTTTTCTCATGAATTTGCATCTGTAATTTCCCCTCGTGTGTACTCTGAAAGTATTCTAAGACAAATCCTAATTAAGCCATGTTAAATTGTTTCGTGTTTGTCTCCTAAAGTAATATATTTTTGTTTGATTTTTTTGAGCTGCTGGAGTAAAATACTTATAATTCACACGCTTTCAGAATATTTTGCGCCTTTTTGAAAAGAAAACCGTTAGCTGAGTTAATATTGAGAGAAATGCTAATATTGTTCTTTTACTGCGATCGCCATTGTACGGAACTCAAAACAAAAGATAGTAAACACCTCGATGAATCAAAAGAAGCTATCATTTGGAACTCGGTTCTGCTTCATTTGGCCTTATGCGCATTTTAATTTATGCTCTTGAGCTGGAATAACGGTTTCATAAATTATACGTTAGGCTTGGCGCCCAAATAATTATGCTGCAGCTAATATTCTTGATTGCGGTTTGTTCAAATTTCAGGCTTGACGTAAAATGACAATGTTATCGTTATTTGCTGTTCTACTGGCACTGTCAGGAACAAGTCATGGTGAGTGAATAGTTTGGGGACAAGCTCATCTTTAAGTCACACGTGAGCCGGGATTGGCCAAGCTGTGAGAGAGCGGGCTGCCAGCGATCTGCGCGCGGGCTTCGTTCGCCGACTTGCTTCGCTGCTTGCGCGTGGGACAATTAAATGGGCCTGTACGCAGCCTGTTAGGAGAATAATTTCTATTGCTTGTTGTTGTTTGGTAACGTAATTATACATAAACCCCGCCAATTAACAACCGCTGCCGTAAGAGGCAGTTAGAGACAAGTAGAGTTTGGATAGTTACTGACAAGTTCACAGTTTCTGGCACGATACAGACGATTGCTCTAAGAACAATATAAACAACTTTAAAACACGGTGTTAATGTTATTAAATGAGAAATGATGACTTGTTTCTTTCTCTTAACTATCTTTTTGTCATTCATAACATCTAATGGTCCAAATTATGTTCAGGTTTAATGAAGTGAGCGAAAATTGATGCTGGGCCCGGCTGTTATCCCATATGCGCGGCAACGGATTTTCGTTCAATCTGCGGTCTAGAGCTTTTTAAAATTAGCTTTAAGGGTGCATTTCTTTTGAAAAATCCAAGATTGGATTCTAAAATTCGAAAGAATCCGAAAACAGAGATCTGAGAGATCTTGGATTGATCTGTCTAGTAAAGAAACGCAAGATCTGATTTCGGATTCCTTCGGATTTAAGAACCCAAACTGGATTTTTTTTTAAAAAAACCCTTAGTTGACCTCAGAAGTACGTGATTCACATTATGCAAACCTTCAAGCAAGCATCATTTATAAACAAATAAACCAGCTGTAAATAAAACGCTCAGTTAAATATCATGCGAACAAATGAACGGCCAGAATCTTATTAGTCCTTTTTAGCTCTTAATTAGATTAATGTCGTGGTATCCCTTTGCCTTTTCTCTGTTATCATAAAGCTGCAGCCGGTCGTGCTTAAAAGATATCACACATTCATAACTTAGGTGTCACTTATAAGCAACGCTTGGGCTGAGTTTGAAGAGTTGAGTTATATTGGTTCATAAATTATGTCAATAATCTTCACCAGTCACAGAGGTGGTGGTTTATTCTTAGCATATCAAGTACTCGTGATATGGCTCACACGTTTTTTCCCGCGCTTGCCACGATGACCAATACCGTGGCGTCTTAGTGAGTGTTTCTATCTGATTTTAGCTTTCGCTTCAGCTTAAGAAAACGACTCTGATTCCTTAGTAAACAGCTTTGTAAATCTTGTTTATATAAATCTATGTTATTAATACAGGCCGATTACTTCCACGTAAGGAGATCGTCCTGGACAAGAAACACGCATTCGACTTTTTTGGGTTTTTCAATGACATCGACCACGAGTGCTATGAAGAGGGATGTGCGTTCAGTGAGGTTGTAGAACATTATGGCCACTCGGAAAAGTCGGTAAGTTTACGGTGTGGGCAGTGAATCGGTTATTACTGCGAAATGAGTACGTTTGAAGGTTGGCTTACGGTGAATCACCGTATTATTTTTAAGATTTTACATACAACTTAAAGGCACTCAACCATTTGGCACGGTTGTACATACGCGATATGTTTTCATTTTACACTCCATTACGTCAGTTACGTGGGTCATCCTTCAAGTGCCCTCTTTTAACTCTGTTTTACAACTGGGAAACATATGGCGGAAGATCCTTCTCCAGGGTGGCACCTACACTATGGAATGCTCTACCATTTGAAATAAGCAATAGTTTTTTTGTGTCTGTCTTCAAAAATAGACTCAAAAAGTTTCTTTTTAGAAAAGCCTTCTTGCGATTTAATTTAGACTAATATAACAATTTTTAGGTCATTTTTTAGATTTTTTTGATATTGCACCGCGCTTTTGAACATTAGGATAGTGGCGCTATATAAATTTATTATTGTCATTATCATTATCATTAAGATTGCAATTACATGAAGCCTCTATCGCAGACGTGCTTTAAAATCGTCATGCGTGACGTGCGACGCGTGACTCGGTACAAGCGACGGGAAGAATGTGGGACGAGTCCTAAGAACGACTACTTAGAAGACTGTCTTTAACTTTGTCTGCAACTGAAGAAGTTCGGCTTGCGTGCTTTTCGTCCTTTTCGCAACGCCACACATATTTGGTGGTGTTCAAAAGTCAGAATAAAAGCTTAGAACTAGCCTTTCATTCTGGCGTTTCGCTGGGTCAACGTGACTTATTTTGTTCGCATACTTCCGCGAAGCCATCCCGAAACTCTGTTTTTTTTTCTGTCCCCAAGCTTCCCTTTTTTCCGAATACACGACGACGTACACCCTACCACAATGTCGCTGCTCGCCAAAACTACGCCATTGCTATAGGCTATTACTTTTTTGTATATTCATGTATATAAATTGCGATGCCGTCTCAGTTCTTATTCAAGGATTTTTAATAACTGTTGAACATAGTTTTGTCCTTGTGTTGTTACAGTACGAATATTGGAACACCTACCAATGCAAGAAATTTGACAAGGGTTGTGAAGGTATTGTTACTCGTGAAACATTCGTAAGTAAACATAAGCTGGCAGGAGATCTGCAAATGTATGCAGTGCAAGTTTTCATTGACCGCCAAAGTATAAAGAAATATTAAATCAGTAACTGCATGCTTGGAAGGACTGGTATAGGGCCCGAATACATAGAATACATAGAAAAAGGACTTGTTGTACTTATCTCTAGCCCAGAGTATCTCCGGCGTTTGGTTCGCCTTGAACCCAGCCTCTTACCGCGGAACCGGAGAGACTCTGGGCTCGATTCATGTAAATATATGCACTTAGCTATACAAGCACCAAGCTTAGCTAGTTTACAGAAATGCCGCTAAAATAAAGGAAACAAATCGTTCAAATAAACGTAACATAGTTAATTAAAAATCCCAACTCACAGGAAGAAGACCAGTTGGCTATTTGCAAAGCTTGACCAAGGATTTGAACTCGGACTACTGAGAAACAAACCCTGCTTGCGGCAGGGTGGGGGCCTTGAACCCGGGACCCCCGGACTGCAACACCAGTGACCTAAACCACTCAGCCACGCTACCTCCACTCCCAATAATGTAATGTAAGGGGAAAGTGATTCTTTGTGAGTGACATTCGTTTTTCCTTGAACTGATTTTTTCAGATGTCGCTTGCCGTGGCAATGCCCTTGGAATGGAAGATGATACAATCTCTGGCGGAGGAATACTTGCCTCTTCTTGGTTTTCACCATATGTGAGTTACGCTCCATCTCAAGGACGACTGAATAATGAGGAAGGATCATGGTGTCC
>CM042749.1:4074742-4076680 GCA_022496165.2 Catalaphyllia jardinei
GAGAATTCTTTTCTCACGCCGCATTCGCCTTCTGTCATTCACTCCAATCAGTTACATCACATTCAGATAATAGTTGATAACGCAGGATATCCAGGAAGCTCGACCATTCTGAAATAGGGGACTAAGACAGGTATAAATTTAAGGGTAAGGCCATAAATAGGGTAGAAAAATCGCCGATTCTGGTCCTAAACAGAGTAAATGCTTCCGGAAGCGGGCCGCACGGTCCTACCAAATTTTTCATAAATTCAAAGTATTGTTTGTGAGTCCAAATAACGCTGAGGTAAAAGCTCTTGACGCATTTTTCCATTACTGTGCCAGGGAGCTCTAGCGCGCTTGATTTAAATACCGGCTGCGGCACTCTTCGTTTTGTTGTCGGTGATGCAATTTTTTTTTTCAAAAAGGACGTGTTACGTGTGTCGAGAGTTGTGCAGCTATTCCTCCAATTTCGGCTTAAATATT
This sequence comes from Catalaphyllia jardinei, assembly GCA_022496165.2. Taxonomy (NCBI): domain Eukaryota; kingdom Metazoa; phylum Cnidaria; class Anthozoa; order Scleractinia; family Caryophylliidae; genus Catalaphyllia; species Catalaphyllia jardinei. The sequence goes on from CM042749.1 coordinate 4,075,202, forward strand.
ATGAAGCCAAAAAGCAAATGCTATCGGTGTTTTCATGGAAACCAGCCCAGCCGCGGTACCTCAAAATACTGAAAAAGTGTGTTATTTCTAAAGTTTATACTGAATACGACACGCTCTACAAGAAGTGAAGCTTTTCAAATTGTAACAGAAAATTTGACAAATTGATCTAAATCTGGAAAATGTCGACACCTTATAAGAAAGAATAGCGAACAATGACGCAAGGCTGATACTAGGTAGAAAGCCGGGGCAACGACGCGATAGAGCCCAAACTGAAAGCCAAGAATTGGAACCGTGGACAGCTGTTTCGACCTTGTTGGGTCTCGTCAGCACGGTGTAGCAAGTTATGAAGTAATCAGCCGGTCGACTGATATTCATAAACCCACTAAATGCAGATGGTGATGACCTCAGATGAAACTCAAATCCAAATCCGGATTGGGCCGTATAGGTCTTTTAGATCCGATACGCTGATCATTTTTAACATGGTTTGGCCATGATTTTCCTGTGGGACAGTTTATGTCTGTCCACAGTTTCCTTATCGCGGCAACGACGCGATATTCTGGATATTTCCTATTGTCCCTTGTCACTCGTTTTGCATGTGGCATTGGCGAATTGACAAGGATTTGGATTTGAGTTTCGTCTGAGGTCCTCACCATCTGCATTAAATGGGTTTATGAATATCAGTCGACCAGCTGATTACTCCATAGACCTTCATAACTTGCCCCTTGCCTTGCCCCTTTAAGCTTTCTACGTAGTATCAGCCTTGCAATATTGTTCGCTATTCTTTCTATTTTTGGCTGATCAGATCTTTTACAGATCCTAGGTATACAGGCAGCACTTTCGTTTGCGAAAACTGTTTAGGCGGCGTTTTCACGCTCCAGTATCAGATAATAAGCACTTAATGACTGGCCACAAGGGAAACAGTGAGTTTTGTTTCCCCGAGACCCTCAATGTTCCCCGAGGCAAAGCCGAGGGGAACATTTAACCCTGGGTTAACGTTAACCAGCTTTCGAACAACCCGGCCCAGCATGATATGTTTTTGCGACTATAAAATATAAATCCCTTTTCTTGAATAATGAATGCCGTCTCTAATGAGAAACGTTGTCCTACTTCTTAGGGAGCTTAAGCAAACCACGACGACGACGGCAACGAGAACGGCACTAAACAAAAGGTTTAATTAGCAGAACAATAGCTGTGCACGTGCGTTATAAATCTTTGTACATTCCTTTGTCGTCCTGTGCAAAACACGAACGTGAAATGACCAAGTTCTGCGTCGTCTACAGAACGTGGACGACGACGGCTAATTTTTCGTATTTCAATTTGGAATTGAACGCCGTCGTGGCATATTTAGCTTAAGCACAATTTTAGAGCCATTGACGAACCTAAGAGATCTAGACAATCGCGAATTTCTTTGGTAAAATATAAATTCATTTTTTACTTGAAAACAATGATGCAAGGCTGATACTACGTAGAGAGCTTAAC
>CM042749.1:4081680-4091680 GCA_022496165.2 Catalaphyllia jardinei
GAAGCACACCGACACATGTAAATGGAATGGACGGGTATTCTGAAGTTGCTCCCTGGTTTGGGTTCCAAAGGAACGTTTTCGAGTGCCCTTAGCGTGTGGGCCTGTAGCAGGGTTTTAGGGTATCCTTCCCTGGATAAAAAAAGAAATTTCGCTGCTCAAGGATGCCAAGAGAGGGATTCTGACAGGATGCAGTGGTGCAGGTCCATGTAAGTTGCTAACATCCGCATCCTTTGCATAATCAGAACTCTTTCCAAATAAAACAGAAAATTGTGCCACATTAGTGATAAAAAGGCTGTCTTATAACCTTACAAGTAAAATTTCTAAAGAGATTGATTATTTTTGAAGTAGTTTTTCTCCTAAAACAGCAACAAAAATGCACCGGTTCATTTGTGACGAATTTTTAACTTCAAGGTGTACCTACAAAATAAAAATTTATTAGAACATTTGCTCTCGATTTCTGTGAGGTGATACTTGATGACGCTGAAGGCTAAATCAGTTATCACCACTTATAGTTCAGCTATAAAATTTCTCTGCTTCTTATTGGTTTAAAATGATCACATGGCACAGTGGTGTTCATCCACTGAGAGACACTATCAGCCCATAGTGCCCATAGTGCCGAGAAAAATTTGGATAGTGGCCATCCAGGAAAAGTTTCCTGTAAACAAGTGAGCTTATAGAAAATAAACAATTGAAACTTGATCTATTAAGTAGGTTTTTGTCTGTTTTCTTTTTCGAATTTTGCATTTGACTTTAACGGCTTTCATGTAAAAAACTTGAACATACATGTAATTCAATATGATTTTTGACCTGGTGGGTGGAAAAAAATTTAATGGTGGAAAGTAAAGACAATAGAGTGTTTATGTCTCAGAACTATCACTTTGATAGTTGCCTCGTGGAAATTTGATGTTCTAATAACTAGCATATTTGTCCCCTGAAAGCTTTGCTTCTTGGGCAAATATTTGTTTTAAGAACATCAAATTTCCATGGGGCAACTATCAGCTGATAAGTCCTCATCAGAAACACTCTATTGTTTAAATAGAATTCTTGAGCTTTAATTATAATCTAAATGTTAAACAGGGGTGTGTTAACAATAATGGATTAAATTACCAGCTACTAGAGGTCAGAATTGGCCCGGTGTAAGCATCTACTTCTGTGGAACAAGAGTGACAGGCCTTAGGCCTTATTAACTGAAGTTGCATCATGGTTAGTTAGGTTTGCATACATGTGTAAACTGATTTAAAATACATGCAGGGAAAAAATAATGACAGTATTTTTGGCTGTCTCTAAGGTATGTTTGACAAATTAAGTCCATGTGATCTTCACTTTGCAGCTCTTGTAGGGTTTCTCTTCTTATGATTATTGATCAACTTTAGGGTTTGCCTCAGTTTGTGGATGTCTCTGTAACAGGCAGTAGTTGTGTGGCAAACTTTGAATTTGTCACAAACGAGGCTTGCAACACACCATCCAAGATACCTGAGATTCCGTGTTCACTCTACGGAAAGGACAACAAACTAAGAGATCTGACACCTCTAATTAAGCTGAAAGGTACAGTATCAATATTGTGCAGAGAGGATCAATCAATGTTAAGTGTATTTTTGTAGACGTGCTAAATGCAATGTGTACGTACAAGGCATGGAGCTTATCAGGCCAGAGCTTATCCCAGTTTTGTAGCATGAAGCTACTACGAGTGCTTCTACCCTAACCCCCCCCCCCCCCCGCCCGGATGGGATACTAGTCCATTGCAGGGTTACCCCCAGCTCTAAGTACGCCAATACCCATTTATACACATGGGTGCAGCGAAGCACTAGCTGTGAGAGTAAAGTGTCTTACCCAACAACACAACTAAATTTTCCCGATCAGGGCTTGAACCTGAACCACTCAATCCAAAGTTGAGTACACTAACCATGAGGCCACCTTGCCTCTGACCGCATGTATCTGTACAAGCAGGTAAACCCACATACTGACAAACAGCAGGACCCAAAGGTCATTTACAGAAACTTGTATCATGTTTACAGTGAAAGTACAACCCTGTAACAGTTACAGTTGCAAAGACCATTTAAGACAACCAAGCATTAAGAGTCACTGTTCTGCTATTCAAGTGGTAAAATTCATAAATAATTATTATCCATGTTATCTGCAGGAAAACTCACTTCGAGCAAAAGAGTGGTAGGGCTACGGCCCTACCAGCCCTTCCCCCTCCACAGTCCCTGTTTAAAATGCCCCAAAGCAATAATAATGGTCTTTTTCCCATTTAAAGATATCTTACAGTTACATCAATTTTTCATGAAGTAGGTTCTATCTTCAACAGACACAGTGTTAAGACATATTTATTTATAGGTCAACAGCTGCTGTGTATTTATAAAAAAGGAAGATCTGGAAATTCAAAATACATGAAGCTTTATATAAATGTTGTGCACAAACTAAAATGTAAAAGATTTCACACAATCGTAAGAGTGCTCGATGCAAATACATGCAGGGTAAAATACTAATTCAAGATAGAAACTGTAACACAGTTACTCGAGTTTCATGTACGAAGCAATCATTAGACTGTGCTGTAAACGGCAGTTGGAATAAAATTTAAACTGACTCAAGGAGGGTGTGTCAAGTGATCCCGCTACTGATTGGCTGCATAGAACTTGTTTTTCGTGCCTGCATTTAGTTATCAACTCAGATCTCTTGTTGAGAAGTGTTGATTTGTCAGCGGAGAGAATGCAGAGCTTTTCCATCAGGCACAAATTGCAGTGTGACGGGTTTCTCCTGTGAGATCTTGCACACGTGACAATGGACTACTTGATTGAGAAATCGGTGTCGCTGTCCTTAAGGCCCCAGATGTATTTGGATAGGACAGTCACGCTGCAATTTGTGCCTGATGGAAAAGCGGGATCGCTCGACACACCCTCCTTGAGTCTGTTTAAATTTTATTGCAACCGCCATTTATGGCACAGTCTGATGATCGCTTCATGCGTGAAACTCAAGTAACTGCGTTACAGTTTCTATCTTGAATTGGTATAAATGTTGTGCATGTGTACTTGTATGTACCTTTCCAGGCAGTTGTTAGCATTGAATATTATTTTTCTGCAATTTCATGCAAAAGGGAATTAGGACTATCATAATTTGCATACTGTCTGGTAGTTGAGCTCTGTTCAAATAGGAAGTGTTTGGTCACCAAACATAATCAAAGTTACTATAACATTTTTGAATGATTAAAACATTCAACATCGAACATTAATTTTGATCAAACACTGTTAAGTATTTTGTTTGTTTGGACAGTGCCAAACCAGTTTGATATCGTTTAGCCACTCTGAGTACAACAGCAGCATGTTTGGTCACCAAACACTGTTTGATCTTGTTTGATTTCCAAATATTTGAATAGGGCTTTATTTGAGTAAATCCTATGTACCCAAAGAGCATAGCGTATTTTATAGTTTCAATGAGTAGATCTTTCTGTTAAGTATGGTGCTGAAGTAATAATATTAATTTAATATCGTAAATTGAGTAGAAATACTCAGAGCTCCGACAGACGCAACACTATTTTACACATTTTTTTTTTTTAAAAAGAAAAGAGTAGCGAAATCAATTAGCAAACAAGGTTTTACCACACTCAGGATGGATTTTTCAAGCTCAAAATGTCAGTTTCAGTTGCCTTTGATTCTTGTAGTATTTCTCCAAATAGCTTCTCTGACCAACACATTTATTGCCTGAGTTAGGTCAGGCTATATTAATATGGATAACTATCTAGTCTTAATCACCAGTTTCTCCATTGCTGTGTTCTACGTACTGTGACACTGCTAAAAACTTTCCTTTCTGGCCCATTTCCTCAGTAAATATTAAGTGAAACATTTAATGTTGAGCTAAGTCACAAATACTTTAATTTTTTGTCACAGGTGGACATGAGGTCTCTTCTTCAATTTCAAATTTTGATTTTCACATCAACGTCTGCAGAGGAATAACTGCTGAAAGGACTGGCGATACCCAAGGCTGTCCCTCAAACAGTTCCATGTGCAGAATACACAAAAAGCTTCAAACAACAAAAGATTTGGGAAATATCAATTATGCTAGTAATCTTCATTTCTCACCACAAAATGATATTACCCTTGTGTATAACACAACACAAAAAGTTGATGGCTGCTTCCCTGTAACTACCATAACCTTCAAGTGCCCAAAGCAAATGGTATGTAAGTAATGCAAACATGCTAGTGGAGATTGTAATGTTTGAAGAACAATATTTGCTTGGGTCGAAGATTACATTTATAGATGCAATTATGACTGTTTTCAACTAATGACATAATGATTGCTTAATACCGGCAAGCAGCATTGTTTTGGATAGTGATGTCACAGTTATGTGCTCTATGCTTATGTTGAGCACGATTTATCCCTTGGTGGGAGCGAAATGCACTCTGGGAGGCAGTAAATAAGGCACACCAAAAATTTGCCGTCTTTAGTTTTGGAAATTGAAAAACTTGTCCTTTGTGGCAATTGTCTGCTGTTTGTAGGGTCCACGGAGGGCCTTTAATTTCAGCTTTTAAACAAAGATTTTGAGTGTGGATTGTGTTTTATTCAGGATTGGATAAATTCTTCAGCATTACCAACCACTTTAATCTGTACAAATTTCAACTCTTCGAGTTTTCATAGCATAGTGGAAATGATTCTCAGCTGATTTGTTTTCAGCAGCAAAATGCACAGCCACAAGCAGCTTCATTATTACCTCCACCTTCAGCCTTCAGTTTCACAAAAGAAACATTGTTGGAAGAGAAAATGTCTAAAAAGAAAAACCCTAGCCAAAGCGAGTGATAATGCTTTAAAGATGAGAAAGTCCTTGTCAGCTTCGGGCCGATAATATAATGATTATTACCAGAATGGTATCATTTATCTTTTATGTCAGAAACATACAACCCCAGTAACTCTCTGCGGTAAATGCCCTGACAAACTTGTGTGACAAAAACAAAAAAAGTACACAATGCCACCCATGTCTTACATTTAATAATCTGTTTGTTTGTTTATTTACTCATCTTCTAGACAGAATTTTAGAAATGGCAGTTAAATGTCATCCCTTCTGCATGCATTGTGTGCTGTTTATTACCAATATGTAATTGTACTTCTTCCCAACACAAATTATTTTTTTGAAATGTTGTGCTCCCTGCTGATAATTAAAGATCCTCATAAGATTCTTAAAGATCTCGAAGGATCTTTTAAGGATTCTTAAAAGACATTCTTGAAGGCCCTTTGATCTTGTGAAGATCCTTTAAATGGGAGATGTTGCAATCCTTTAATAATTTTATGGATCTTGGTCAAGATCTTTGAAGATCCTGGCAAGAATGTGTACATGAAAGTAAAGACTGTCAAAGATCTTGACCAGATGCCTTGTTCTCTGCACCTTAAGCAAACCATGGAGGGAGGGTGCCCCACCTAACTGGGCTACCCGGCTAACCGAGCTATTCTGGGAGGGCTAATTTGTCACACATCTTTAGAAAGCACATTGAAGCATTTACATGCTAGACAGGCTGGCCCGCCTACCTGGGGCACCCTGTCTACTTGTCTAGGGCACCCGGCTAGGCAGCCTAGGCTGGATGGCTTTTTACCATGTAAGTGGTTTGTGCTGGGCTATCCCAGTAACTCACGCAGCCCACTCACTGTTGCAGTTAGGTGAGTTGGATGTAAAGACGGGCTATGTGTCAACCCTTCTAGCTGGGGCACCCTCCCTCCATGCAAACAGGCCCTAATGTGACCTGATTTGAGAAAATGTACACTAATAGATATCTGTTAAACAGCTTTAAAAACCAGGCAACAAATGGCCATCAGGAGCATTTTTGAAAACAGTTTCTTAGAGCATTCAAACAGTTTGACAGCATTTTAATCAAGTGGACTGACCGAAGCATTAACACAGTTTTCAAAGTCATTCTAACAGATTGGTGAAAGTCTTACAGTCAAATTAAGTGAAGCGTACCCCTCAAGATTACATTAACGATTTGACTTTATATGAATATTGAACCTGCTAGTCATTTCAAGAATGCAATAATGAATTGATTTTTTGAATATTGAACTTGCTAGTCATGTAAAAAAAAAAATCAATATTAAATTTATTTTTTGAACTAATCAGGGCTCGAGACTAATAGTAGCCAACTAGCCACAGACGAATAAAAATTCCATTTTTTAATGCGAAAGAATGACTAACTTTTTTGTTTGTTTTTTAACTTGGTAAAAAGTGAAGAACTACAAACAAACTGCTTACCGCTAATGATTAGTCATGCGTGAAATAATGTGGAACTCTGACACCCTTTCAAAAAATTAAAAAATTTGCAGTTGTTTGAAAATTTGAATGATGCTGCTATGATATCGATGCCTATGTTTGCAACTTGTAAAGTTAAGATGGAACGAATTATTTTGCTCATGAGAAATCGCAAATCAGCATTTGTTTTTCGACTGCGAGAATTTCTCACAGAAGCAAAAACTTTGATTTTCGTTGCTGAACAACATCTGTAATTATAACATTGATGCCTATGTCTGCAACGTATAGAGCTAAGGTGGAACACAGTATTTTGTTCATGAAAATCGTGAATAGGTATTTTGAAAGACGACAATTTTCTTTAGTGGCGAGGCGCTACTTCCGTAGTGTTGATGGGGGTTCTGTGAGAATCAAGGGCAAGAAAACTTCACCTGTCACTCTGACAGAATTTTTTGTTCACGTTACCGTAACAAGTGTCTACATCTGGCTAGTGAAAAATTTGTTTTGGCTGGTCAATCAAACCTGTCACTAGCCACTGGGCTAGCAAGCTAAAACGTTTGTCTTGAGCCCTGTGAACATTAAACCCATGAGCTGTATTCTTGGAACGACTAGTGGGTTCAAATTTCCAATAATCAATTCATTATTGCATTACTGAAATGACTAGCGGATTCAATTTTCAAATAATAAATTCATTAAAGTAATCTTGAGGGGTACGCTTCACTTAGTTTGACTGCATTACTTTGTGGGTGAATCAACTACAAGCAATTAGACCAGTAGCATCAAGGGAAAATCAAGCGTACTCAGCTTTAACAGGTGTTATGGGTTACAGCCTTAATGCAAGCCATGGTGAATTGTGTTAGGCATCTAACCCATATTCATCAATCTAGAGCCAATCAAGGCACTCCATTGGACCACCGTGACATTTCTTAAGCACAGTATAATTTGGTTACATATATCTTTATTTCAGGGCAGTAAAGGCCCATTGTTGACAGCCGCTCATGACTGTACGTTTGAAATTCTCTGGGAGACAGACTTTGCCTGCCCACAGTCCAGTATCATGTCTACAAATAGCTGTGTGCTCAGGAATGAATTTGTTAACTTCGACTTGACACCACTCACTACTGCTAAACTCTCCTATCATGTAATAAAGCAAGACACAGTTGATTTGACAGGCAAACCAGTCCATTTTCTTTACTACATCAATGTTTGTACAGCACTTGATTTTCTTTGTGGAGGTTTGTGTCATTTACATTATATTTGATGGGGGAAATAGAAAACGCTTTGAATACCTAAGAGTAATTAGATTATGAGCCAAGGTCAGCCAAGGTCATGAGTCAGGGTTTCATTTAAACTAGCTCTGTTAAATTGGATGCCCCTGGATAAATAAATAAATAAATAAATAGTATTTCTAACACATTATAGTTGAAGAGGGTGCAGGCTGAATTATCTATTATGCACAGAAATCAAAAGCAGATAAGCTTTTAAATTGTATCAGTAAAAAATTTACTAGTTATTCAGAACTTTATCTAAATTCTCTTCAGACACACTTCAAAAATGCAAAGAAGGAGCCACCATTTTGTTGATAATGGCACACTTCTGAGCTATGGACTATCTGCAACATAACAGTTAGCAAGTAGCGTAGTCAATAAGAGAGCAGCACTCATGATGGAATGCTATCAATGAGATTAAAGTTGATTTAATGACGGTTGTTTTGAAACTTGAATTTACTTCATGGAAGTAAATGCAAAATGTTTACATTTTGAGATGTCTATGAAACAAAATAAAAAAAACAATGCGAACAAACTCTTGATAGCGTGCAGTATGGACTGCAAATCATCTTTGACACTAACACGTTATAGATGATACACAAGTGGAAGTTAGGGAGAAGAAGATTAGTGCCGAGGGTACATGAGCTGTAGGGTTTTTTTATTAGTCCACACTCAGATTTTCATTAGTATTTGTTTAACCCAACAGAAACACATGTAAATCGTTTCTTTTTCTGCTGGAAAATAATGAGGTGAAAAAAAAAGGAAAACCAATCATTGTTTTTAAATTATGTTTGTTCTCACAATGTCATTATGCCAACAGTCCATGGTTCTTCTGCATGTGTTTATCAATTCTATGAAACCATCCAGACCAACATGTCACATTTGACAAGTCCCGACATGCATGACCAGTTTGCTAAACCACAGTCGAATGGCACTGCTCAACTCAAAAAATCTCTTCCATAGAACACAGTATCCATGCATACAGTGCTCTTCTGCAGCAATAATGTGAAGCAAAATAGGTTGGAAAAACAAAATTTCAAAAAAAGAGAATGGCAAATGTACAAATGCTTTGAACTGTAGTTTGTAATCAGATGTCATTTCCAGCGACCAGGAGCACCGCATGAATTAAATGAATTTATGTCGACTCACCGACATGGTTTGCCGCTCATGCCTACAACCATTGTTCTCAGGGAGGGTAGACCAGACATGAGAGAGCAGCGGAAATTGAGCCTAGCCAAATATCTCACTTCTTGCTTTCCAAATGAGTACGTATACACTTGGGGGTATTATACTGCTAGTGCCATTCTCACTGGCACCTGGTGACATGGTTGTCCACTGATAAATGAACTCAACCATGAAAACCAGTGGGCGTTGTACAAAATTGAGGGGTTTGTGGGCAAGTGTCCCCTTGCTCGATCTGACACCACTCCTTGCTTTGTCATTTTTTGCTCTCTCTCCAATTTACGCTCAGCCAGTGGTATAGCTGTTTGTATGAGAATTGCTTGCTACACAGGCTAATGAAAATCCTGTTGGCAAGTTGAGGAATTCAGCAGAAGTAGTAATGATGGGATACACTGAAGTTATAAAACTAATGTCTTTATGACTGTCACAGTGATCACACCAAGTTTTTGCGATTAAGTTAATATTCTATCAGTATTGGCATGTGGAAGTTTGGGTTATTTTAAGCAACACTCTCAGAGGTTGTTAAAAGACTGTTTTCTTCTTGGCTGATAGGAATCAATTCTACAGTGTGTCAGGAAGATCATTCAATGTTAAGACGGTCACTAGGAGATATATCAACACAGAAAATGCAATATGCAGATGGCCACCTTACATTAACTTACAATCATGGTACACCCTGCAGTAATGGACTCAATAGAACAACTGTTATTTCCTTTAAATGTGACTATCATGTTGGTAAAGGAGAGCCTGTTTTCCTCACTGAGAGCTATTGTTTTTACTTTTTTTCGTGGACTACTAAATATGCTTGTCCACCCAGTCGGCGCACTGGGACAGCCTGTCGGGTAGAGAGTGCCTCTGGTGTCCGATATGATCTCTCAGAACTTGTGCGCATGGAAAATACCTCCAACTGGGTTGCTATAGATGGAGAAAGAAGCATCTCTAATAAGCTGATTTTCATCAATGTTTGTGGTCAGTTAATCTCTTGTAAAGAAACAACACAATGTGATAGTGGATCTGCAATCTGTATGATTGACAAAGGGAAGGTGGTGAGTCTTGGAAAGTATACCGATCCCCCAACTCTGAATCAAGACAACTCCATTAAACTGGTCTATACCCAGGGTAGTGAATGCAAGAAGGACAATTCAGGAAAAAGTATCACCAGAAACTCTACAATTACATTTGTGTGTCAACCAGGGGATTTGGAGAGTCCTCCTGTGCTAGTGTCTCATACAGACGATGACTGCCAGTATCAGTTTATGTGGAAGACAGGTACTGTGGTGCCCTTTACCCGGAAAGTTATTAAATGTACTAGAACAGCACAAGCTCA
>CM042749.1:4101680-4104307 GCA_022496165.2 Catalaphyllia jardinei
TAGAAATGTTTTATTGCCAGAATGATAGATCTCCTGACTATAACAATAGTGCGGAAAAGTTGGTCATTTTAACTTTCTCTTCATTTAAAAGGGATCGAGGTAATTCGTTTTCAAAATGATTTGGTGGGTATTTTCAGTATTGTCCCCAATTTGTGCTTTTTACATTATTAAGTAGTTATTTTTACATCATATTGCTAAATGAGACCCAAACTGCTTTATGATCACTGAAACATATTTCTTAGACACCTGCTTGTATATCCGAGTGAGATTTGATGTTTGTCTATATGTGATCAATAAGTGTTTTGTAGTCAGTTGTATACAGTGTATATCAACTGTTTGTAATGGTTATCATTCTTTTTGTTTCAACAAGCCAGTTGATATTAAAGTCTCCAAGAATAATTATATTGTTGTCTGGCGTGATGCTATTTAATGTTTCAGCAATTGCTTGACAAAGCTGTCTTACAGGAACCTTTGATGAGCGATATATCCCTACGACTGTCCAATCCACAAGGCTTGTTATCTTAATTACCGTTAATTCAATACCATGTATGTTGTTACAGCATGGATATCCAGGTAAGTATAGGATTTTACTGTACACAACTATACCTCCATTAGGTCTTGATGCATTGCTGGAATTAGAATTAGAATTTCGAAAGAGCTTATAACCAGGAATATAGTACATCTCATCAGAATCTTGAAAATTAAACCTTGTTTCTGAAAAATGTAACTTAACATCAGCACTTAAATAATTTAAGTCACTACGCTAGTCTTCGATGTGTTTATGCACAGACCTTGCATTAAGATAGCTCAGTTTTAGAACGGATCCTGTTATCTCATAAAGTGGGGATATGCAGAGCTTTAGTTTTGCACTTGTTCTTAATCGTTTCATTTCTTTCTTAACATCTGGATGAACAGCAATTTTACTTTCACATAGGTCAGTTATATATAATCCTTCAATAGTAGTAACTCTGCTGAGCCCTACATAATGAATGTGTGGTATAGTTCTCTTGGTACTGAAGTTCACAACAATTTTAGTCTCAGTATTACCTTGTGATCTGTGTAGCATTTGTGCTGCTGCTGGACCCAATGGAAACTGTTTTCTAACAACTTGTGCTGTTTTGTTTTTACCAACTGCAAACTGAGTAGTCACAGGTTTAATGGGGGTCCATGTATGCTCAATTCCTTGAAGATACAAATGTCTATTTTCATTTCTAGTTTTCTGACCTACATCTGAGTGGTCAAACTGCACCCTTACAATACCAGATGGTTTGTCTTGTTGATGCAACTGAACTAGTTTAATGACATTTCCAGCTCCATTTGTCATACCATCTTCAGTTCGTAGGTTCATGTCAAGTTCAGTTTTTTCACTTTCAGCAAGACAAAGCTGCAACGCCAACTCCTTTGTTTTCCTTGGATCCTTGGGTATTTGTATTAATATTTTGTCTCTTAGCTCTGTAGAGTCAGCTCCAGTAACACTATGTTGAGCATTAATTTGGAACTTGTTTCCTCTAGTTGCATTGTGAACTCTGACATTAAATTCATCTACATTAGCAATTTCTATAAATAAGTGTGGTGCATCTAGTGGGTTTATGATGTCTTCTTGTACGACTCTCTCTTTAAGTTTTAAAATGTCACTTTGCGTGTGTTTACCTTCACGCAACCTATTAAGTAGTTCTGCGAACACTTTGCTGTCTCTTTGACGCATTATTTCATTCAATTCAAACATTCTAAAGTGTTGATGCCATAAATTTGGGACAAGAACTGCATAGTCTAAATTTTTTAAGTCTTTAAAAATATACCCATCCGTAACAGGTAGGCTCTAACTGGAATAAATTACCAATAACAATGATGCTTACACCTCCAAAATACTCTGTACAACCTTTAATATCTTTTAAGTCTATTGTTTAGCTGTATGGCTAGCATGCTATTTCCTACCATGGAGATTTCATCTGCAAAAATTAATTTGACACCTGCAAATTGACTTCTCAAGGTGTTCAGTCTACTTGAATCAAGCCTTTTGTAATTTCTCAGGGATTGATTGACAGGAACAGCAAATGCACCATGAACAGTGTTGCCTTTAATGATATATGCAGCTTTTCCAGTTGGTGCTAATAATAGAACTTTTACCTGATGGAAATCATCACCAGCTCTAGTGTTATAATACATGTATTTTAAGTGCTGCCTGATACAAATCCTTCGTTAGATGTGATTTGCCAGCTCCAGTTCCTCCACTCAGGAAACAGTAAAAAGGGGTTTCTGAGGTTTTAATCTGATGTAAAATGTAATAAAAAATTCTTTCTGCTCTTTATTTAGAGTCTGGACCATTTGACGATAATCAGTGGCTCATTATTCAGTGCTGCTGATGGGATGCCCAGATCATCAGACAGGTCGTAGTTTTCACTGAAATCGGGATGTAAATCTTCAGTACTCTCAGGTTCATCTTGCAATTCAATATTTTGTGTGTTGGGGGCTATAAAATTAAACTGGTCTTCATTGCAATATGCATTTTGTAACTGTAGTTCCATCTCAGTTAGATCTTCACTACAGATAGCATACTGCAACGGGGTCGGGGTCGATTTAGATTCACCATCTAAATCGACCCCGACTTTCTCTGTCCGACCTCGTAG
>CM042749.1:4104317-4124359 GCA_022496165.2 Catalaphyllia jardinei
AATTAGCACTAAAATTTACACTTCAGAGTTAATTCTCTGTTACATCACTTCTTTGCATGGTCTCTTTTAAAGCACAATCCAAAAGTTCATCATCACTGATTTCATCATCTAATGTCTCCAAAGGGAGATTGTCTACATCCACACTTTCTGATTTTTTTGTAAAGGACTTCTGGCATGAATCGTACAAAGCAGCCCAGTCAGCTAAAGTAATGTTTTCAAGGCAAGCAGGTCTTTGTGTATACCTGTGTAACATCCATTAGAATGAATATCTTCTGAGTCATCATCCATTTCTTCAATTTCATTCATGAATTTTAACAGTTGCACTCTTTCGTCAGGAGGGGCTGTCGGAATAACGATCACTTCTCTAGAACTTTTTCTCATTGGTAGTTGCTTCTTGGGCACTTATTTCCCCACTATGGTGTCGTCAACATAGCGTAGCCAGAGCGTTATTGTTTGTCGGCAAGTTGCTAGGGTGCGTTCCTCCACGTGTTGTATCACAATTTCTGCGACAACAGAAACAGGCGACAAACCTACAACTACGTTACGGCACTTACTGACCAACGTTAAAGACCGAGACGAACCCAACAACAGACAGGGAGCAGTTTACAAGATCAAATGCTCCGGCTCCCAGGCTTCCTACATTGGTGAGACTGGCAGAAACCTTAACACGAGACTGACTGAACACAAACGAGCCACGAGAAATGGTGATGCCAACAATCACATTGCTGTGCGTCATCAACTGACAAACCACAACATTGACTGGGACTCTGCTCAATGCTTAACCTACAGTTCTGTACAAACTATTTTCAACGCCTGACTCTGGAAAGCTGGCACACTATATATGCTAACTTAGAACAAACGCCTCTTAACATATGTCAACAACTACATGTACCAGCACCTTACAAACGACTTATCCGCGATGAAAACGAAACCAAAAAACAGACTTCTAACAGACCGACTTAATTTTGACTAACAATATACGGACCTCAAACTGACCAATTTGACTAACAAGAGACGGATCGAAGCCGACCAATGACTGATGACAAACTTTACACAAGTCTTTCAGCCAATAACATCATGGCTTAACTGACCAATCGTTTTCAACGGACCAGACTTATAACATCATCGACTGACTAACACTATTCACTTGACTCTGAAGATGACTTCCGCTCAGGTTGTTGAAACGTCAGTCACCAACAACAGTTCTTTTCAGAACTACACTCAGCCGGATGATCACACAATACGAACTAAAAAAAATTTTCTCCACACATAAAGCATCTCGTTGGTCTGACCTTCTCAATTCTGATTTGCAAATATCACTGTAATGACCATTAACCAATCTCTTGTCATTTTCAGGTCTTTTTGACCTAAATATATTCCTGGATATGCTAACTCTTCAGAGTATGTCTCTAAATAAACTCAAATGTCTATTTCCTTCTCCAGGTGCAATGCTGTAAGTTTGTGCTCGTTCACTGTCCCCAAGAAAGTCAGTAGCTGTCAACATAGTATTAGTTATTCCTGCAGGTATTTCTGCATCAACCTCAGTCCAACCATCATCTAGTTGTTTGCATTTATTGGCAGTATCTTCAACATTACATGAACTATTCATTTGGTAATTAACTTGTGAAAGATTCACACTGTCAGTTTCACTTTGAGGAAGTTTACATTATAGCTAGATATTTTATCTTCACTGAAGGAAACTCCTTGTTCTCTGTAAGAAGCACTGTTAGTGGCTATAACCAGTTTGCTGTTTGCAAAGTTTTATATGGTCTCACATTTAATGATAGTGCAGAACTCTTATATTGCAATCACCTCTTTAACTGAACTTTGATTGTGCCACTTTCGTGAGATAAACACATTAACAATACTGTTTACATCTGCTGGTACATTTACAACATTTCCTTTTATTTTCAATTGATTTCCTCTTGGAGCTTGCATAAGCTTTTGAAAAGCCAATCTAGGTGCTAGAGGTCTGCATTCTAATTCATTTAAATCAAAATCAAAGAAGTCTGGTTTTAATGAAAACGACATTCCATTTTCAGCTGCATAAGGTGGGATTTTATTTTTTTAAATATCGAAAACAAGACTGACAGATCTACTCAATGTCATCAACACTTGTCTTACTTAGTAAATACTTTACTTTATCAGGATTAGAAAATCCTTTTCTTTTTGGCCGCAGTAACACTGTGTTTATACCGCAACTGGTCACAACAAGAACATATATACAAAGGGCCACTGGACACAGCAGTATGAAACTTTCTAATTTCATCAGCAAGAGTTGAGCTGTCGCAAACATTTACATCGTTCCTCTGGTCATATTCACGCTGTTTTGCCAGCCTCTCCTTTCTGCATTCAGCAGATTCATTTGCACACTCTTTGTTCTGACGTGTACAATTGCTTGCTAGCCTTTTTTCTCTACATTCCGGAGATTCATTTGCACCTTTTTCTTTTTGATGTGTACCATTGCTTGCTAGCCTTGTTTCAATATCTACATTCAGTAGATTCATTTGTACGCTTTTCTTTCTGATGTGTACATTTGCTTGCTAGCCTTGTTTCTTTACATTCAGTAGATTCATTTGCACGCTTTTTATTCTGATGAGCATGCTTGTTTGATAGCCTTTTTTCTCTGCGTTCAGCAGATTCATTTGCATGCTTTTCTTTCTGATGTGTACGCATGCTTGCTACATGTAGCTTTTTTCTCGACATTCAGCACTTTCATTTGCACATTTTTTCTTATGGTATTCCTGTTGGTAAGCTAACCTCTTTTCTCTAGTTTCTTGATTTTCAGCTGCCCTTTTCTTTTTGTTAGATTCACGTTTGCCTGCTAGCCTCTTTTCCCTAGCTTCTGGACTTTCATTAGCCTTTCTTTTTTTCTCATATTCACGTCAAGCAATGAACTGTTTTTCTTTTATTTCACTCATTTCAGTTGTACACTTTCATTTCCGGTTATCTACGCTTTTTGCATCATTTTCATTACCCGAAGATATATGGTCACTTTTTGGGTCCTGCTGAACATGTTGCATATCAGTTCTACCACCACTGATTAAGATATGTACACCTTTTATTTCAAAGGGAACAGCACCTGTTTGTGGGCAAGACCAGCAAGAAATTTGCAAATATGATACAACATTTTCAAGCCCTTCAATGCTGAGCAAAGTACGTTTTGCAAATGAATCTGGCATCCCATACAAATCCCTTGAATGAGAATCAAAAATTTGGAAGCTTTGCTCTGAATTTTTAAAAACTGCAACTGTATTAATGCCAATAGTTAACAAATAACAGAAATACTTCTACAGTAGAAGTGAATTTCTAAGAGACATATATGGAGCAATGCTTGATGTCTTGAACAAACACCCAGTAAATGACTCACTATACTGTAATGAATACAGTCTTTATAAAATATTGAAACCATGTCTGGAACATCAGTTAACAGCAAATAGTGATTTTTTTCGCACAGAACATCTTATAGCTATATAGTACTGTATACAATATTTCCAATAACCAAAATATCATTCAATGTCCAATTAGTCCACAAACTAATATCTTGTATTTGATGGTATACAATAGCAGTAAGTGAGATTGCTGCACATTGCTTACCAGCATTCTCACCAAAGAGTGCTTCATTTCCTTGACTAGAGTCAGCAGACACAGTGGTTGATGGATCAATAATATCAAATATTGTAGGACCTGGATTTTCCTCCACATCATTTGCTTGCCTTATAAGCAATGGGATGTAAACATTGTAGCACATCATTTGTGTAAACCAAACCATCACCTCATTTCACAACTTGTAATGTCCAACAACGTCTTTTAATGTTGGCAAGTAAAACACATTTAAGTAAAACATCATAAGCATCGTATTCCAAAATCACCCTCGCACACGTGTATAACCCACACCGATAGTTGAAGCCTATAAATACTGGCTTGTGAGAGCTTGTGAAAGCTTGTGAGAGCTTATGAGAACTTGTGAGAACTTGTGAGACACTCGTGAGATAATTGTGAGACAAGTGATGCGACCTGCACCGGATTTCAAACCAAATGTATGTGGGCTTGCAAAGGCATGCTAGCTTCAGTGCAATCCGCACTAAACACAAGGCAAGTATGGATATGTTGCCTTGCGCAAGGAAATAACTCCCGTATCACCGAGGAAACTCCACTTGGCAACACCTGAATGAAATAACAAAAAAAAACAAGGCAAAGCAGTGTAAGCAGTGTAGTTAATTTTTGAAATGCATGAAAGAAAGAAAATCAATCACGACAGAGCCATTTTAAAATAGAATACAACTTACCTTGAAGAAATTCTACTAATTTGCGACGGAAAGCTCTTCAGAATTTTTCCAACATAGCGAAAACCACTGCAATTTACACACGACGAAAACTTCAAAAACAATGACCCACAATTATTAGTACCCAGTCTATCTGCCAGACTATTTATACTCTCGGAGATTTGTCACATGTCATCTCGTCCTCAAAGTGATTCACTGACTGACTGACTGACTGACTGACAACCAAGATCTGCCCCTAACTTAGGGGTCTGTATGCAGAGCATAAGACCCCCAAAATAGTTATTTAAACATCAAATTACTAATTTTAATACCTGCTCCTTCAATTTGTGAAAAGGAATGATTTGAAGTAGTTTGACCACTAGCTTGGCCATTATGTACAAAAATGTGGCATGGCTCCCTGTATACTAGAGTGTAAACTGGTTGTCAAGACAATAAAAATACATTCAATGGGACAAAGAAGAATCTGCATCTGCTTTTTGTGTTGACTAGAGTTAAACTAGAGTTCAAGTTTACAGTGTAGGAGGCAGGATAGCCTCATGGTTAGTGCGCTCAACTGCAGAGCGAGCTGTCCAGGTTCGAGGCCTGGCTGGGAACATTGTGTTGTGTTCTTGAGCAAGACACTTTACTCTCACAATGCCTCTCTCTACCCAGGCGTATACATGGGTGCCGGCGAATTGTTGGGGAAACCTAACAAAATTGCTAGGAAGTGACCTGCGATGGACTAGCATGCCGTCCAGGGGAAGTAGAAATACTTCCAGCCGCGTCATGAAGGAAAGAGACAGCTATGAGACAGCCTTGGCTCCAAGGCTTCACTTTTCACAAGTTTAGAGTTGTAATACAGACTAAGGGGGCATAGCTGGGGGTGTTCTAGGGTGCCTGTGACCGCCTCCCTTTATAAGCCTTTTTAGGCAAATAACCTACGAGAGGTCACAAAAACGCATGACATTCTGGTGACTACCCTCACTTTGGCATGGTGTGACCCCCCCTGTTTTGAAAAATCCTTTCCTTGGACCCACTTGATGCAGGCTGGACTGTTGTGTTCTTGTAGCAACTAAGATTTTCATCTTGGCAACCTTTTACAGACCACTGAGTGTGTAGCCAGGTCAGAGGCTCATCAGTACGACTTGACGAGTTTGGTGAGGACAAAAGAGAACTGGAAAGCTCAAGGTGGTGGCGGAACGTTTTACATAAATGTTTGTCGTTCACTAAATCTTGGACCTTTGGTATCAGGCTGTAGTGGATCAGCTGCCATCTGCGTGAAGAAAGTAGATGGCACGGCCTTTAACTTGGGTAAGTGACTGCTTGTTGCTGCCATTTGTCAGGTTTCTCTCATGAACAATTTTCGGAAGGAGAGCATGAAACTCAATCATTATGTTATGTTCATGCAGTTCTCATCTTTCTGCTTAAAGTTCTATTAGTTGTTTCTATACAGGCATTACATGTGAACTGTTGACTTGTCGTCATCTTCTTTTACTACAATTTCAAGTCATGATAAGGTTAACAAATTCTAGATTTTGAACTATACTGGCTCATGTCATATCCTCAGCTTTGGTTAATTACAGTTTAGAGAGAATCCAGTATTTACTACAGTAACATTCCCTGTGGAACTTGTCTTTCTTAATTCTTGCAGGTGCAGTAGCAGATGCACCTCAGTTTGAAGGCAAGAACATCGTCATAACATACATTAATGGGGACAAATGTCCAGATTATGACAAGCAGCGATATGAAACAAAAATAACTTTCATCTGCGATCAGGGATCTATGGTGGGTTTTTCTTATAATCACCTTCCATATTGATTTTCATGCAGTTAGTTATAAACCTTTTAATTTGGCAAATCCGTCTTAGGTGAAATTTGAACAAGTGCTTGTTGAGTGATAAAAGGAATGTTAGGTGGGTAATCTGTTGTTTCTGATCTTGACAATTGACCTCATGGGCCCAGCAAGATCCAAGCAAAATGGTTCATGGCCAAGAGATTCACCGTTAGGTTTGACCAATGCATCAGTACATTTCAACGTTTTGCAATAATTATAATCGTCAGTGTCCTGATTTTTTGCATGTAAATATGAGAGGTTTGTTTGAATTTACATGCTAATGAATAAGTGGAAGGAGTACAGTGTACATTTTTTTAATTGCCTGAGGCTCTTTGGTGTTGGTTTTGCCAGCAGGTGACTGCATTTTGTCGCATGTTCCACAATGTGATAGTTTTTGTTACTCTCATAATAAATTGCTGATAAAGAGAATTTCAGCAGCAAGTTAATAGGAAAGTGTTTGGCATTAAGTACATAAAAAAGTAAAAAATAAAAATATCCTAGTGAATCACTCC
Organism: Catalaphyllia jardinei; assembly: GCA_022496165.2. NCBI lineage: Eukaryota > Metazoa > Cnidaria > Anthozoa > Scleractinia > Caryophylliidae > Catalaphyllia > Catalaphyllia jardinei. The sequence goes on from CM042749.1 coordinate 4,110,928, forward strand.
CCCTGGGGTTTTTCAGAGCCATTGGAAATATTTACTGAAACAAACACAACGTAACTGAACATAACATGGCTAAGAATCCCAACTGGTAACAGGTGGGCCAATTAGGTATTTTCAAGTGTGACCAAGGAGTTTAACTCAGGACTACGAAGAACAAAACCAGCTGAAGGTCAGAATGGGACTTGAGCCTGGGACCTCCAGATTTCAACTACGGCACCCTAACCACTCAACCACGCTGCATCCTAAATGTACATTATAATTATATTAAGTGCTGAAAAACTTAAAATTATTTGTTCAACTGATTACAAATTTTCAGTTATTTAATTTTCCTCTCTGTTGTGCTTATTGTGATTTTAATGTGATGTAATTATTCAGTAAGCCTCTGGCATTGGTGTAGATTAGGAAATGATTGGGATGAGGGAAATTCATCTCGAAGACTCATCTATTGACACAATATAAAACCTGTGGCATTCGTGTTATTCCTTCACAGGGTACATCTCCTTCATTTATTGGGACTGTTGGCTGCACATTCAAGTTTGAGTGGAAAACCAAAGCTGCTTGTCCAATACAAAATGTTGAGGGTGACAACTGTGCTGTACGGGATCCTAAGTCTTCCGTGAGATTTAACCTACTCCCTTTGTGGAGAAGAAGAGGCCTTGTGTACAGTGGAAATATGGCTGACAATAAAGAACAAGGAACATTTGACCTTAACATCTGTGGCCCAGTTCCTGCATGTGGAGAGGAAAAGGATGGCATTGGGGCCTGCCTGACTAAGAATGGAGCAAAAATTGTCCTTGGAAAGGTAAACAAGCATGTGGAATACAAGGGTGAAATTGTCACTCTTGTGTACAGGTAAGATGTGCAATTAGAACTGATTCCATGAGGAAATACAGAGCAATTTTTTTTTATAAGTTGAGGTCAAATGGTGGCTGTCACTTTTCCAAATGGCAAGAAATGGCAGTAGAAAAGTTTTTGTCAAAATTCAATGTGTTTGGAAATGTGAAGAAACACCATCCATTGAACTTAGGGATAAGTAGAGAAATAAAACCAGAAAAGGATATGTACTAAAGTGTAATCATGATGTTCCTCTCGTCGATTTAAACATCCAAGTCCCATCATTTAACGATGAGCATTTAGTGGACATCCCAGGAAACTTCCAGTAATTTTGCTAAGAGCAGAATCCTGATTGAACAACATTCAGTTCAATGGTATTCACAGTATAACAGTGGAAGCACAACTATATGATTAACATTACATACCGTACGTAAAAGAGTGACAAACACTTAGCAAGTAGGCAAAGTTTTGTTTAGTTACAGTTATACTTTGCATTTGTGATTCATTTGCCAATTGCAGTTACCCTCAATAAAAAAGCGTACACTGTCAGGTATCATGTGCAGAAAGTTATTGAATGGATTTTATTGATTGCACTTGGAAACATTAATTACTGACCTATCCTGATATAGCAAAATTACTAGTTCCTTTGTGGCCAAATCATTAAATCAGGAACTTGTTTACAATGAGTCCCAATTTAACGGAAACATAAGTAACACTGTTATTTTATAACACGACTTTCACTGGCTTTCATCTTCATCTTCACTGTTGTCAAGTTCTCCTTCTCAGACTTCTAGACTTCTTTGTCGTTTGGGCTGCTCGGGAGTCACTTTCAACAATACTTTCATTCAGAGTGTACTCTTCCAGGTACACAAAGGTGTAAACATACAAGGGATTCTGCTTCTTGCAGCATCAGTGAAATAATTCCCTTCCAAGAGCTGTGCAATGTATGGCCCATCTCATCTAAATAATGACATGGCAACATCCTCTACTTTAATACACTCTTCCAGGACGGGCAGGCTAGCAGGTTACACAAGATAATTTCTAGCGGGTTTCAAGCGAACACAGATTCCATAAACTTTTTGGATGTTTTCTGTCCACTTCCTCTTCATTCATTTGACTTTCTGCCATTTTTTTTTCTTTCTCCTTTTGTTGATGTGCTGTTTGTGTATGTCTCTGAATATGCTGTCATAACTTCTTTTCTTATTTTCTAGTGTTTCTATTGTCCTGTGTGAACTTTGTCAACTTAGCTTGTATACATCTGATCTAAGTGAATATATGAAATATATATTTGAACTGCAGAAAAAGATATGAAGACATGGTTCCTGTTAAGGTGATTCCCGAGTTTTGCATTGTGCATTCCTACTGCGCACGATTTGTGCATCATCAGCGCATGCACATGAGCGCGCGCGCGTACAGAACATAGAGATTTCCCACAAACTAAGCTCGATAGTGAGATAAAAGCCCTTTTTCTCTTAAACGAGCACGGTGACCCCCACTTTTTATTTTTATAAATTCAATGACAGGTGACGGGCCCAATAGAGCAAGCCCAAATTATGTTTCCTTTAAAGGATAAAATTTCAATTAATAATGCAGGGTATTTGAAGCCATTTTTCTGGGACGTAGATGAATAAGCAATCAAAGAAAGTTGAACTCTGGGTGATATAACAGGCCGTATTGAAAAATAATCAAGCTTATTTGTTGCGCACTGAGATAACCAAACGTCACCTAAATAACCATATTTGTCAGCATCGTGGCGTGAAGACAAGCATGGTGACCCCGTCTTTTTATTATGTTTTTAACATCTCCTTGTACTGTAATGACACCATACCAAGTTTTATTGGAAATCTATGGCGGGTTCAAAGGGTTTGCAAAGGGTTCTGTATTACAACAACACGGTCGCAACAACACAGATTTTGCTTTTACAACTATCGGGGGATGTGGAATTTAATCCTGGCCCGCTAAACAATTACAACTCAGAGCAATTATTTTGCTCCTGCTGCTCAAAGGCGCTAAGAAGAAATCAAAATGGCGTCCGTTGTTGTGGCTGCCAAAGCTCCTTCCACATCAAATGCACGGCTATGAGTCGAAAGGAGCTACACAATTATCGCAACTATGGAACATCTTGGTACTGCTTCTCCTGCTGCATGCCGCAGTTTAGTGATAGCTTTTTTGATGAGTCAACTAACCAAGGTTGTGACTTGGACTCTAGCGAACATCAAGAACACAGAGAACAGGACTCCATCGAGTGGTATTCGGAGAATGTGAGCAGTTACTACAAGTCTAACGTCAAAATTGCTCACTTGAATATCAACTCGATTCAAAACAAGATGGACGAAATCAAAGAAATGCTTAATCGGAATATGTTTGATATTTTGTTTATTGCTGAAACAAAAATTGACGCTATGTATTCCGACGATTTATTCAGACAACCTGGTTATCGCATTATTCGCCAAGATCGGAAAAAGGGAGGAGGCGGCTTAATGGCTTTTGTACGAGAGGATTTGGCGGTCCTTCGACGACGGAAATTGGAGCCAGAGCAAGTTGAATCGATTTGCCTGGACGTGATGGATTCAAGAAAGATGCGCTTTATCATTTGTTCGTGTTATAGATCGGACAAGATCTGTAAACCCGCGGAATTTTTGCGCTCGCTTACAACTGCAATCGAGGTTATGTACAAATGTCGACAGGAAGTCATTCTGATAGGAGACTTTAATCTGGACATGCTTGTAGATGAAAAGGCGGGTAGGAAAGGCAGTGCCGCGCTTCAAGACTTTTGCGACAAATTTTCTTTGTACAATCAAATTTCGCAACCGACTAGGGTTACCGAGAAAACCACAACACTCATCGATTTGATATTAGCCAGTCACCCGGAACGCTTTGCCACCAGCGGCAATTTGCATCTTGGAGTGAGCGACCATGACTTAATATATGCGGTTCGGAAAAACACGCTTTCAAGGCCGATAGCACGTGAAATTAAATACCGGAGCATGCGTCATTTTAATGATGAAGCTTTTTTGTCTGAGTTAGATAAGGTCCCATGGGAATCTGCATACATATTTGACGACGTGGACGACCTGTGGGACCACTGGGCGAAGCTCTATAACGAGGTGCTGGATAAACACGCGCCACAGAAGAAAAAGCGTGTAAGGAGAGATCAATTACCATGGATCACCCCAGAACTTCAGCGCGAAATCTCTCGCCGGAATCGTCTTTTCAAGCTCCATGCTAGGAATCCTACAGAAGCCTCTTGGGAAGCCTACAGAAAACAAAGAAATAGAGTCACTTCGTTAAAAAGAAATGGCATGAAAGCTTTTTGCATAGACACTTCGAATAATTCAAAACACCACGGTGAATTTTGGAGTAAAATGAAACCCCTCTTACCCAACAAAGGCAAAAGGCAGTCCAAAATCATCTTGCTGGAAGAAGATCGTGTGGTCACTGATTCTTCGGACGTGGCTGAAATCTTTAACGAATATTTTCGTGATGTGGCGATGAATGAAGGGACTGACAGAACTATTGAGGACTTTGCTAACCACCCGAGTGTTAAGCTTATTATTGAAAATGGCGATGTGCAGTCATTTAGCTTCTCGACAGTGAACGAGAATTATTTGAAGAACATCTTGGACAAACTCAACCCAGGGAAGGCTGTTGGCTGTGATTCCATTTCACAAAGACTTTTACGCATATCTGCTCCAGCCATCGTGCAACCACTGACCAGACTTATCAATCACTTCATCAGTAATAGATTATGGCCTACAGTCTGGAAGAGCAGCAACATCTCTCCAGTTTTTAAGAAGGAGGATGAAACTAAGAAGACTTGCTATCGCCCCGTCTCTATTTTAACAGCTCTGTCAAAGATATATGAGCGAGTTGTAACGGACCAAATTTATACCGCATTTGTTCCAAGGCTCTCACCCAACCTCTCTGGATATCTTAGTGGACACTCTTGTTGTACAGCTTTGCTGAAGATGGTTGAAGATTGGCGATTGAGACTTGATGATAGGGAGGCGGTTGCCACTGTTGCAGTTGACCTGAGTAAAGCTTTTGACTCTGTGTGCCATACCCTTTTGATTGCGAAACTGAAGGCGTACGGTTTTACTGAACAAGCTCTGGAGCTAATGTCATGCTATCTGACAGGCCGGAGGCAAAGAGTCAAACTTGAGGGGGATGTATATTCTGACTGGAGAACTGTGAGAGCTGGGGTCCCGCAGGGGTCACTCCTTGGCCCTCTTTTGTTCAACATCTACATTAACGATTTGAACTATGGCATCACCAACACGTCCTTGCGGCTTTATGCGGACGACACCACAGAATACGCATCCGATGTTTCTCCTCTAGTCCTTGAATACGTTATCAACTGTGATCTCAACATATTATCATCCTGGTTCAGACAGAATTATTTGGAGATAAACAGTGCCAAAACTCAGGCAATGGCCATCGGTCCAACGCTATATCATTATGGTTTTCTTGTAGATAACAAGTCTGTGGACACAACAGAGACACTTAAGATTCTTGGAGTTACATTAGATCGTAAGCTTAATTTTACGAATCATGTGAAGGAGCAAGTGAAAAAAGCATGCGCTAAAGCAACTGCCTTGCGAAGAATACGCAAATTCATACCGATGGATGTTATGGGCCGCCTATATAAAGCGTTCATTTTACCGCATTTGGAGTATTGTGCGCCCTTATTGCTTGGTGTGGGTAAAACCCAGGTTAATAAACTAGAGGTCACGAACTATTATATTCTTAGATCGATTTTAGGTTTTGGCAGGCAAACCCCTTATGAGTTCCTTTTGAAGACTGTAGGCATTAGGTCGTTAAAACAGCGTAGAGAATTTCAGGCCTTAGTCCTTGTGTATAAATGTATACATAATCAGGCTCCAAGCTATATTCAAAATTTCTTTAAAATTAAGTTATGTTCCTATAATCTAAGGGGGTCTGGAACAATTTTGGAGATGCCTAAATGTAATTTGGAATGGCGACATAAGTCTTTTTCTTTCATTGCCGCCAGGACTTGGAACTCATTACCTCCATTTATAAGGGAAGCAGAGGATCTTTCAACTTTTAAACATTTATTAAATGATTATTATAAATGAAATAACGTTCTTACATATCTTTTTACATATTTACACAGATTACATATTTTTTAAAAATTGCATATATTGTATTGTGTTATATTAATTGTATATATTGTTTTGCACGCACATGTTTTAACGAGCGCTTTCCGCTCCTAAATGTAGCGTGGTTAAATAAAGTATTGTATTGTATTGTATTGTATTGGTTCTTTTACTCGGGAATCACCTTAAGGCCAGAATTTTTTTCAGGCTTTAATCTCACAACTGTTATAGGCATTGTAAATACTCTTATCATATTTATACAATAACAAAATCAATGCATGCGCTCTGATTGGTCAATCAGCGATGTTTGTGCCGGTAAACTCATGGAAAAATCGCGTGTCTTCTGAATTATTATATAAAAGCAATAGACCACAAGTTTCTATGGTTTATAGGCTGATAAACCACTTGGGATATTGGTAGAACACCCGAAGAATTCGTAAACCACTCACCTGCGGCTCGTGGTTTACAAATTCTTCTCGTGTTTTATCAACATCCTGCGTGGTTTATCAGCCTGTAAACCATAGAAACTTGTGGTCTATTGCTTAAATAGTGAGCACAACAACATGAAGTAGGGGAATAATATTTAGTAAATAAACCCCTTCAGGTGGCTGGTATGTCGGCTGAAAATGTCCGCGGCTGAGAGATGGTCCGAAAGATGAACATTTGGTTGAGAAGCGAAGCTTCGAGGTCAAATGTGAAATTTTGAGGACAATCTCTCAGCCTAGGACATTAACAGCCAGCATACCAGCAAGCCAGAAAGGGGTTTATTTAGGCCATGTCCACACGTATCCGGAAATTTCTGAAAATGCAATTTCTTTGTACGAATACGGCTTACGTCCACACGTATCCAGCGTATTTTCCGGCCGTATCCGGAAATTTGAAAACGCTCTCCAGAGGGGAAATTTTTTATTCGATACAAATACGTATACATGTGGACAGTCGTATCCGGAAATTTTGTGAATACGCTTACGTCATTCTCTTGGATGCAGTCTAAACGGCAAACATTATAAACAAACATGGTGTACAGCAAGGTTGTACCCTCTTTGTTATTTGCTCTGATTTCTAGTTTGATATCATGCATTCAGATATATGCAGCTGTGATAAATTTACACAACCAATACATTAGGGATCGACAGGATGTTTTGAAATTGTTATCAATGAACAGTGGGCATCATAAAGTCAAAGAAAGAGCGAACCATCACCAAAGGCGATTCTGGGAGCGACCGGGAAGGACAAGCGCATGGTGGGACAATTTTATCAATGGCACAATGATCTTAGAAGAATGGAGAGAGAATTTTAGAATGTCTAAAATGTCATTGCTGGAGCTAGCAGAAGAGTTGAGACATTTAGACATTTAGACAAGATTTAGACATTTTTTTGAGTGATAAACTACAAGCTTCGACTGTTTACACCTCGCAGTAGCTATGGCGCTAAAGAAATGGCGCCAAATTTGCAATTATGCGCATGCTCATTTCTGGATTCTCTCCCGCAAAAGAACTAGGCACTAGAGCAAATCAGAAAATTTTTCGGATACAACCCAATACGTGTGGACAGCTGAAAACGATTCAAATACCCTGCGTGTGGATGCGAAAATTTTTGTATCCGCAAAAAAGTATTTGCCAAAAAAAAAATTTCCGGATACGTGTGGACATGGCCTTATTTTATAACCCTCCCATTAATTTTCATTTTGCAATTAAACCGCTCGTAAACATGGTAAAAAAGCCAGTGGTAAACTGATGGCAAATGCGCAGGATTGACGTGGGGGAGCAAAGTAAATATGATTGGTTTAGCTAACTTTATTTCCACTGTGATTGGACCAAATTTGATAAGCTGTCATGTAAAATTAATTCTCAACGCCCCTTGGATCAAAAACTCGGAAAACTTGGGGCTCTTACTTCGTGTAGAAGACACAGCTGACGTACAACAATAGAAGACAAAAGGACTAAAGAATGAGGAAAACAATGGAGACAATAGGTTTGTTTAGCAGCGTTCTTTTGTTTAGTGTACTGTGTCTTCTACCCGAACTAAGAGCCAAACTTGGCGCTTTTGGTTCATATATTTCTATGTACTGTTCAAAAGCTTGACTAGAAAGAAATGTGTTTCAGTCTCAGAATTTACATCCGTGAAACACAGAATGTGTAAAATTTGGAGAACTTGAAGGTGGACTGATTTTTCGTCGCTCTCGTGCTTGAGATGAAGTACTTCAGCCGGCTTGTTGTTGTTTTGAGCTGAAGGTCACCGGGTTTCATCTCGCGATGGTTTACGCGGCCTCTCTTTCCAAAGTAGAGAATGGTGCTAAACCATGCCGAATTTGCCACAGGCTCCCCAAGCTCAAAATACGTGGTGTATGCAACAGCTTGTGTATATAGATAATTATATGGGAAAATCACCGATTGTAAAAAAAATTGTGTAAATGACTATCTCATTTGAAATAAAGTTTTCCTACCTCAAATGTGTGGGAACTTGTCTCTTATGCCGATTTTAGAGCCATTCTGACGCCGTTTAGTGAAGTTATTTGAATCTGTTACTCCACTTGATCCATTGCTGGCCAGACGTCACTCCACGAATCGCTTTCTCCTCAAAAGGAAAAGTCTCGAATCGCAATAATATCAACAGTTCCATAAAGCCCAATAAATTTCACTCCAAATACGTGTGCTTCGGCACCCGAAAGACTCGTGAAGAACGAAAAATTTGGCTTAAAATTTGCCTCTTCGACTGGCCTAAGAGCTTTGTGTGGCGGCTGGCGACAACGGCCGCTCCCAAGGTGGTTTCACCCTCGACTCTGATTGGTCCATTTGAATTTGAGCACGCGCTAACAACACGACCCGCCACCGGAGGGAAACATACATTTTGTTGGGAATCAAGTGTCCCACTAAGGCCCCCAAGCCAAAATGTATGTTTCCCTTGAATTGCCTGTGAATTTGCAAAATTTTCTGGAACATTCAGACCAAGCTGATTTGCTGCATAGAGGACTTCAAGGTCTTTGCTGGAAATTGGACGCTTGTGCTTTGTGAAAGAAATCATTCCCTGTCACGCAAGATCTTTTAGATGGATCTAGAGCTTCGTTTGCCGTCTTGAATACTTATCCCAAATAATGGAAAACTGCTTTCTTTGAAGGAAACCAGAAAAACTGACTCTGTCCAGCCCGGAACGAATTGGCTTTCACAGTGTTGCGACTGTATGGTTTTTCTTCCACTGACTTTTCTGGCTTCTGCGTAAAAAAGGTATCAACGTGCTGCTTGTTCCATGATTTCAAGTGCGACTGGAATTTTTCTCTCCTTCCTCCACATTAAAGTTGGAAGTGAACAGTTGGTTTGTTTTATATTTAGTTATCACATTGTATTAAATCTCTATTTTATACAGTGAATCGGTTTAAATTTACGTCTACTCGTGACTTTCTTCACCTTCCAAAGACATTGACAGCGTATTTTGGTGACTTTTTTGTACTTTCCGGAACAGCACTTGCCATCAGCTTTTAATGTCACTATCGCTAGACTCCAGACACTAGTTTGGTTTCCTTCTTTGTAAATGAGAGAAAAGAAAAGTTGAAATTCTTGTGTTGACTATGTTTCTCGTCGACGGAAACAATCGGAGGACAAATATCAACGTGGGCGGGGGTTATTGCATGATAACTGTCCGGTGATTTACCTCACGTGACGTAAAGTAGCCAATAAAATCACGCGAAAATTAATGGGTGGGTTATAAAGATTATTATTAAAAACTGGATCATTGGATAATGCAATTCGAGAGTTTCCATTGGCTTAGCCATCATGGTATATGAGCCATTATACCATGATCTACAAAAATGGTGAGCGTATGCGTGATTTTTTGGGCCTTTTTTTTATTATAGTCTATTTTTCTAAATTTTGGGGGCGTTTTTAATAAAACAATTATTCTATTCACGCTTGCTGGATATGAGATCATTATAGCGAACTCGGTGCTACACACCTTGTTGGCTATCTATCATCTCATATCCAATGCGCGCTCATGGAATAATTGTTAATTATTAAAAATTTGATCATTGGATAATGCAATCTGAGTATTTTCATTGGCTTAGCCATCATGGTATATGAGCCATTATACCATGATCTATAACAATGGCGAAAGTATGAGTGATTTTTTGAGCCTTTTTTGTTTTTATTGTAGTCTAGTTTTCTATATTTTGGGGTGTTTTTAATAAAACAATTATTCCACTCGCGCTTGTTGGATATGAGATGATTATAGCCAACTCAGTGCTACGTGCCTCGTTGGCTATCTATCATCTCATATCTAATGCGCTCATGGAATAATTGTTAATTATTCAACTTTCATACACTCTACGAATTCTGATTTTCGGATTAATTGATTTGTGTCACATGATGTCATCGTGGTGTACTCTATAGCCGTGGTGTAAATTCAACACACCACTGTCATTACACCATGGCTTCGGCTGACTGAAAGTTTGACTATTTTTGTTTGCAGTGTATTCAATTTGAATTTATAATAAATATCGTGAATTATTGGGATTTACCTGCACTCATTCAGTAACAATGAAGAAGAAATTTCAATACCGAAATTTCTTGTTCATTGTTAGTGAACCTGTGCAGGTAAATCCCGATAATTTAGTTGCTGAGTGCGTTAACCTGTAAATATTTAAAAAGGTAAAATTTTAAGAGTGTTAATTATTATAATTTTTTTGGGGGGAGGGTGGGCATCCGAAAAAATGACCACTATAAGGGGGGCCATGTGAAAAAGATTGGTAACTGAGCTGAGGGGGTCATTGAATTTTTAACTGGTTCTTCTCAAATCTTGCCATTGTAGAGAGGTTAAAATATGAGTGAGTGTACCATTTGCACCATCCACCAGGATGAAAAAAGTGGTCATTGTGTAGAGGTGGCTGTTGTAGACAGTGGAAAGAGTCAACTGTACTCAGATATCTATATCACCTTCCTAGTTATACTTTCCTGTGTTTAAAATTTAAGAGATGATTAAGTAGATGAATAAGCTACATTATTATTCATTCAAAATATTTCCCCGTTTCTGATTTTTTTTTTTTGATTGGTTAAAACCACACACATAATTCACCATAATCAGCTGCTGTTGACCAAATATTGAACCAATGACGTCAAAAGAGCAGCCCGCGTCAAATTCGATTCCCACCGAGGTCAAAATATTTTTTCTTTACCTCGTGTGGTTCCCTGATTCCCTTTACTAGGGCTAACGCCCAGTGGGTTATTCATGGGTTAAATTAGCGCTAAAAGTTACACTTCAGAGTTAATTCTCTGTTACATCAAAGTATTAAACCGTCGACCGAGAAAACCTGGGGACAAGGTTGTTATATTTGACGAGTGGAAAAACAAAGAGCGAAATGGTAAAACTCCTTTAAGAACGGGGAAATATTTTGAATGAATGATAAATCAATTATTGAATTTGGCTTTCGTAGGATATGAAGAATTCTGCAGAACAAGGAGGGTGTTATCCACAGAGGCAGAAGGCCGAGGTGAACACCCTCCTTGATCTGTAGAATTCTTCATATCCTACGAAAGCCTCATTCAACAATTGTTAATTATATGTCAGCGCAACTGCTGATGACTAACATCCTCCCATGAAGAAAGATCTCATATTTTCCAAATTTCCTGTAAGCTAACTTTTGAAAGGACAAGCAAAGCTTGCTCTTGGTGAGTTCTGGGTGTTTTCAAGATGTGACCCTATTTTCACGTGGTCTTTAAGTCTCTCAAGGTGATGGCCATGTCAAATTCCAACCCTGTGGTCATGCGGTATTAAATTGCACCTCCCCCCTTACCTACCCTGGGTACCTACCAGACACATTGCCTACGTGTGCATTCCTCCTGTGATTTCTCCTTTGTATTTGAAATACAAACTTGTAGGGAAGGGGACACTTTTGACAACAAAACTGGACAGCAAAGAGAAGTTCATATCATGTTCTACTGCAATCCAAGGAAGCCATTTGGAGAGCCAGCATTCACTGGGCAGGAGAGAAATAAGTACTTCTTTATTGTTCAGACGTCACTGGTTTGTCCACCTTCAGCTGTTCAGTGTGCAGTGACGTCGTCAGATGGCAAATCATATGACTTAACCCCTTTGGGACTTTCTGCTGGTAAGCTAAAACGGCTGTTGTGATAATGTCTAGTAAGTCTTTAAGAAGTGGACAGTGCTTTGTGGTGTTTATCAAGTTGTGCATGCACGCATCATGTTAGGGCCTTAAAAGAAAAGTGTAAAGGGTGCTTAATGTCAGGAGCATCTCTGTCAACAGAAGGGTGTGGGGAACGTGCCTGTAAGACCTAAGGAGCCAGGTTCGTGAGCTAACCCAAACAACCCTGTGAGTGGCAACCAAGAGGCACTCTCACTGAAATGCATTCATTGCAAGTAAAATAGACCTCAACAGGAGAGCTGTAAATTCACGGGCCCCCCTGCACACAACAACAACAACAACAACAGCTTAATTCGCTCTGGTACTTTACAATAGTTTATATATATATAACCAACACACATGTACTAAAACTAGTGAGACAATCTCAATTAGTGCTTAGTGTTATGCAGGACTGTCAGTACGTTTTGAGTTATCTGCTGCCTGACTGTATGTAACTTGTAAGTTCAAGGCCCAAAAAAAACTTACAAGTCAAGACGGTTTTAAATTTTACTGTGGTGTTTTACGTTGAATTTCGCTCATTTTAAATTCAATAATACGTTGAACTAGCAAACGTGATGATTTAAATTTTCAACGCCAACATTTGTAACTTGATACTTTTGTTTTCCTCGCAAAGATGTATTATGACACCCTTGTTTTCTCAAAAACTTACAAACGAAGATATGCTCGCTTTTTTCCTGCTGGAGAAAAATTAAGTAATGTTATTAACTTATGAAAAAGTGAAAGAGGAATGATTTTAATATCAATTTTGCTGTAGTATAATGCCTCAATAGAACCTTTACCAGGAAGGATTTTGTTTCATTCAAGAGGCAAATAAATATCATCGATAAACAATTACTAATTAGTCACGTCGTGTCTCGGAATAGCACGTTCTTATTAGGTTGCCACCGTTGGTGTTAACAATAAACCAGTTCAAAATACACAATGACATCGATTAATACAACCGAGAAGCGTTTCAACTTGACTGATATTATATCCTACATCGGTGAATGAGTCCCCTCTAAGACTGACTAAATTTATTTGCAGTTTCCGTAAGTGCCATAGTGTCTGCAGCAATATTTGAGAAGTTTCTTTTGTCACGACATTACTTATTTTAATGCTGCTGATGTTGGAAATCAGTTCGGGTGAATACATTTGTGAACTTCTTGTTCTCTTTCATATGGGAGAAAATAAACAAGCGGCTGAGGAGATCCATTCGTTTCCCTCTTTAAAGCTTAGCAAACACGAAAACAGAACACAACATTTTTGAACCGAGCTAGGGATGATTCCAAAAGATACGTACGCTGTCGCAAAAATGTAGTCCGTTTTAAGTAGCAATCAAAGGTATCTACCCCAC
>CM042749.1:4129359-4146859 GCA_022496165.2 Catalaphyllia jardinei
ATTCAAACAAAAGATAATGAAGCAAATCATCTCATTATCTATTGCCTCAATTACATTTGACACGGCAGAAATGCGACGCATGAACCGGGCCTAAAATACGTGAATTCTGACTAGTTTACACTGCAGTCCGAACATGCAAAAATAAGCTGCCTCAATGCAGGGTTTTAGCCAGGTGGCCGTCCGACCGTTTTGTGGACGGCCACTTTTCAGGAGAAAATAAATAAAACGTTGATCTTTGTTGATTTGCAATCAGCGATTTCATAATAGTTCGAACAAAATAACTTGTTTCTAGTGATTCTAGAAAAGCTTTACACACCATCTTACCATCACCTTATTTCTACTTTAGTCGTGAATTTAAAAAACCTTTGCCATGCAACGATCTTTGCTCAGTTTTTTTGCAGAATCCTGGCTAAAACCCTGCTCAAATGCCACGTTTGGTTCATTTTTGCTATGTATTTTTCAGAATGTATGTATACAAACTGTATTACACATAGCCCATAGTACCAGAAAGCATTCTGAGGTATCAAATGTGAAACATTTTTAGACCCCCGAAAATCAATCCTTTATCTGTTTGCGCAGCAAATCCACACCCCCAATCCACCCCCCGGTTCGCCAGGGAGACCTACTTTGTGAAACTCCCCTGTAAAATTACATGACCCCTTACCAAAAAAATTAACTGGAACACTGATGCGACGAAACCTCAGAAACTGAGAATAAGGAATAGAATTCTTGACATATGATGGATGTGAATACAACAAATAGAATATACCTTCTTGATAACAATACAACAAAACGAATATACCTTCTTGACGTAGAGGAAGACTACAAAAACGCATCTAAACCGGTCGCGAGACAAGTTAATCTTCCCAATCGTTCCAAGCAACATATGGCAGTTTACGGCCTTTCCCTACATCAAGGAAGCACGGAAAGCCGCAAAAGTCTAGAAAAAAAAAATTCAAATCGGCACTCATTATCCTCACAGCATCAACGAACGCTTTTCATTCAACTAATTTATTCTGTAGTATTTTTTTACATTGCCATGCACCAACTAATAGCGGGGCTCCATCTTCCTGTATATAAACCGCACACAATCCACAATTCTTCAATTCGCTCCAGCGAATTGAAGAGCTTACGTTCGAAACGTCAGCTTTCGAATGACTTTCTGGTGGCCAATTCACATTATCAACCCAGTTAATAAAACCAAATCATCTTTGAGGAGGGAGATTGACAAGTGTAGTTACGGAACTAAGCTGGGCAAAATGGAAATGAATGGTAGTATTTGATCACACCTTTAATTGTGTGCACCTTTTAAAGGTAACTGGGAGGCAGTTGACACCAGACCACAGGACAAAAACCTTCATTACTTCATCAACATTTGTCGCCCCGTGAATCTAACCCCAGAACTCATGAAATGTCCAGGTGGAGCTATTGGTGCTTGTCAGATCGACCACAAATCCAATAAAGGATTTAGCTTAGGATACGTGCAGAGTGATCCACAGATAGCAGCCAATGGGGAGCTGTCGTTGCAGTATTCTGGAGGAAGTGGATGCCATCAGCAGTTCAACAGGAGCATTAGAATAGTCTTTTTATGTTCAAAGATTATGGTAAGGGCTGGATTTACAAGGGACAAATATGGTGAAAGAAGATAGCCTTGAAAATGTCCCGTTACAGGGTATCAAGGAAATAACAACCCCTCAGCATGTTGTAGCTTGAAATAGGAAGGTCGGTCATGTGCAGGACTGAAATTGTCGTCCAGTGGTTCTGGATAAGTAGATTTTCCCGCCGGGCAAATATCGTTTTATTCTCATTTGCAAGTCGTCTTCCAACTATCTCCAAAAAACCGTAAACTAGGATTTTCCCAGCACAAGGAAAATTTTTGAGCTGCCAAAGGGAAAGCTGGAATTCAAGTCTTTTTTTTTCGTCCAGATGTGTTATTTTTGGTCTGTATTTTAAGGTCTGTGTTTCAATGGTTCTAGGGCTCTCCTATCTTCCTGGCCGAATCTCCAGAGTGTGAGTACCTGTTTTCATGGCAAACACCCAGCGCTTGTCCACTGACTCTAGAACATGGCAATAACTGCACAGTGGAGGACCGGCAGTATGGTTACATGTTTAACTTGTACCCTCTGTATAACAAAGACAAAGATTACAATGTTAGTGTCAGTGGTGCCCCTGGTTTAAGAATCATTCTGAATGTCTGCAACAAGTTAGTGAAAATCCCAAAAGGATGCAGTGGAAGAAACGTGGGAGCATGTATTTTAAGTGAGTTGCAGTTTTTACAGATATGAATGTTTAATAATTATTAAGGAGCTTAATTAACCACGACGGCGACGTCGAGTACGATGTCGATTAAAAAATGATTTTATATTTTAGCCACGAATCTCGTGGTACTATAAAGTCATGTACTACTATCACTGTCAAAGCTATCACGAAACGAAATCCAGGACACTTCCATAAATTCCAAATAAAATTTAAGAAAATTAGTCGTCGTGGTTCACGTTCTCCTGACAAATTTGGTCATTTCACGTTGTCTTTTTGCAGAACATGGCAAGGAAGTGTACCAAGAATTATAACGCATGTGCACAGCCATTGTTCTGCTCATTAAACCTTTCCTTTAGCGACGTTGCCGTTGCCGTTGCCATTGCCGTATCCGGATATTTTTGAATCCGCAACTTTTTCTTTCCGGATACGACTTCTGTCCACACGCATCCGGTGAATCTGGATGTTTTTTAATCTGCTCTCCAGAGTGGAAAGTAGGGAGTTTATGAAACCACGACGGCAACGGCAACGGGGGCGTCGCTAAACAAAAGATTTAATAAGCAGAACAATGGCTGTGCACGTGCGTTATAATTCTTAGTACATTTCTTTGCCGTCTTCTGGAAAAAGACAACGTGAAATGGCCAAATCTTGCGATGTCTGGAGAACGTGGGCCACGACAGCTAATTTTTTAAATTTTATTTCAAAGTTATCGCTGCGTTCCGAATATAATTTTGCGATAGTTTTGAAAGTGATAAACAAAGCAAATGACTTAAGAGTATCGCGAGATTCGTAGATAAAACATAAATTGATTTTTTAATCGACGTTCTCCTCGGCGTCCCCGTCGTCAATTCGTAAACTCCCTAGTTATAACTGTGGACGGGGACATATTTGAATCCGGAAAGAAAAAGTCGCGCGGATCAAAAAGTAGGGAGCTTAAGCACGCGCGTTTTTGAGACGCGGACGTTAACCGGAAGTGAGCTTTTTTCACTTTTAACTTGCCCGCACACAACCACATTCACATTGCTATGTATCTACAATACTTTCCTAGCACGCGAAATGTTCTCTTCCGGTTGCCGTCCGCGTCTCAAAAACGCGCGTGCTTAAGCTCCCTATCCGGATACGTGTAACAGATGCTCTTTTAACCCCACTTTAACCTTCCTTTTTCTTTCAACAACTACAACTTTGTTTCCTCATACATTAACAATTTATTTTACAATAATGTATTTATAAATATACGGACAGAAAAAATACTGTATATCTGAGTCTGGAGACTGAGGTAACCCGATAATTTTCTGCATATTGAGAGTATCCAGAATTCTTAAGAGAAGAAATGTGTGCATGGCCGTAAAAGAATGGAGAAAAACAATTTTTCAAAATGTTGTTCAGACAGTAAATGAAAATTCAGATTTTTAGAGAAGCTAAAGGCAGTGAGATCTTTAAGGTGAGTGGGGATGTTGTCCCAGAAAACAGTTGCTGTGTAAATTATTGTTTTCCAGAATTAGTTCTTACTTTTGATATGTATTTATGTGTTTAGGTAAGCTAAAGTGGCCTATACAGCAAAGCTTGTCTCAGTGTCTTTAGCATTCCGTATCATGAGGCAACTAGGATTGTGCATGTCTACTTCCCCCATGGATGAGATGCTAGTCCATTGCCGTTTCCCTCCCGCAACATTGATATTCCTGGTACCCATTAGGGTTAGGGTTAGGCGGTGTAAGAGTTGAGTGTCTTCTTCAAGAACGCAGACCAGTGACCCCAGCCAAAGCTTTAACCCCGACGTCTTGATTCAGAGTGTATCGTGCTAACTATTGGGCCAAAAGTTGTAAATAGAATGAGCTCAGTGTCAAATTAAACTCAATGCTTATAGCAGACGTTTCGGGCGTAGCCCGGCCTTCCTCAGTGCAAAGTTTGGTTTTGAATGGGACACGTCATCAAATAAGTAAAGATTTGTACGCGCGACTCTGACGGATAGGTAAAAGAGCATGCGCGTCAAGCTGTGTAAAAATATGGGCTCTTCATGCCTCCATTTCTCTGCTTATTTTTCTCCCAGCTTTCCTTCTTCCTTTCATCCGTCTCCTCTGTACTTCTCGTCATCCGCCTACCTTTCATTGATCCTTTCTTTTCTCTATTCCATTTCTTAGCTTAGTCTCCACGCCCTGTTAGATGTAGAACACTTTCTGATAAATGATCAATGAATGCAGCCCAATACAAATGGCAAGGTGAACTCGCAAAAACAACTGCCGTTTGAACTGAATTCCAGTGGGCAAACTTATACCACATTCACACCAAAGCTTGAACATGTTTAAGAGTTTATTTTAACACAGTTTGAAAAGTTGTTTAGTCGTAGAAGCTTCTAACTCAGGTTTGTCGACTTGATGTTTAGTATAATGAACGCATCCATAAGAACTTAGTTAAACATTTAGAAAATTCGGTCTACAAGTTTCTGTTGCTGAATTTCATTTCGTTAACATGTTTAGTTAGTGTGAAAGGGTATTAGAAACCTTTGGCGGACATTTTAAAGTAGGACAATAGTTTCGTAACTCCTGGACAAATTTCATGCAATGTGGAATGCTGGAATGCCTTTAAATAACAGCATGGACCTTGTTATTCGAAAACTCTTTTTCATAATCATGACAGTTCTGTTGACTTGACTTAATTTCAAGAGACTTAATGTTTCAATAATCATAGTGATATTTTTATGTTTTGAAATTAGACTGATTTTTGTCTCTCACACATAGTTATACTGTCTCACAGATCTAAAGCCTGCATCGATCCTTCTAAATAACAGCCTCACATACTACAATGGTCAGATTAGCATGACGTATGGAAAGTCGCCATCACTTAACTTCACCTTTGAATGCAACCCAGGCGTTACTGGACAGGAAACAGGTCCTGATTGTGAGAAGAAAAGCGACAAAGTTTATGAGTGCCTTTGGCAGACAGCTTATGCTTGCAGACCTCTGAGTAGCGTACAGTGTAGTATTCGGAATGAGGATGGCAGTGTTGATGATCAATACGACTATTCGCCGTTGTCTAAAAGTGTAAGAAACTGGCAGGCACGAATTACAGGCCCAAATCGTGAAGGTGTGGTTTATTTCATAAATGTTTGCCGAACAGTGCTATTACAAAAAGTTGCACGGAGGTGTCCCCCAACTGCTGGTGTTTGTATGGTGAAGGGGTGAGTATAGTTGAGTGTCCTAATGTAAATAAAATAAATGAACCACAATAGAAGATGGCGCATCAGCCTTAGCTGGTTTTTATATGGGTCTCTTTTCCTGATGCAATTGAAATTTGAATATGTTGCTTTTTGTGGGGGGCGGAGGATCGAGCGAAAAGGTTTCTCAGGAGGAAAACCGGAGAGAAACCCTCGGCGCAAGGCGACAACCAACTACACCCTGATATTACGCCGGGCTGGGCCGGCGAGCACTCTCACCACTGCACACCACTTGTCAGGTAACAAGCAACCAATCATAACACTTGGTAGGAAAAGGCAAAAGTCTTGCTCAAGATCACAACAAGTTGACCCTGACTGAAGCTCAAACCTTTGTCCAATTGATTGTAAGTCTAATGCTCCAACTGCTACGTTTACATTTTTCTCTCTCCTCCTCTTAGCACTAAATCTTATAACCTTGGAACTATAATGCATGGACCCAGAAAAGAAAATGGCAATATCTACTTACTGTACGAAAATGGCGATGACTGCGGCAGCGGAAAGAAATATTCTTCCCGCATACAAATGGCATGTGGATACACTGAAGTAAGCAAAAGTTCTAACTTCGAGTACGTTGTTGTCGTTCTTTGATTTCGCTTTAATAATGCATTTGAAAAACGTAAGCAAGTAAAGCTAACATCATAATGTTGCGACGTTTCTGCGACCCCATGACGCCATTATCAAGGAATGAATAAATGAGAGCGATTTCAAATGAGATAAGACCTTTAAATTTACATGGTTGTCGTTAAATTGACTACCACCCTTTCTCTGCTAATGTTACATCCATTTTTCTTGAACAAAAAGATCCAAGCTTGCGCTTAACGATTGATTGTTACATCTTAGAACGTGGTCATATTGGTTTTGATGTACAGGTATGCATCAAACAATTAATACCACGCTTGAATATATATTACCAACAGATTTGATCCGGGAAAGTCTTTGGCTAATTTAACTTCGCCGAATCGTCGGGACATTACATCGTTAGTTTTAACTTGCTTATTTTTTTTTCTGTGCAAAAAAAACAAGAGCAACTGGAAAGCAATGTTTTCATTTGTACTGTTAAATATAGCTTTCCCGCCCACACGGAGTTATCTTAGGGAGTTAACGTTTAACTTACGATCACCATATGGAAGCTGTTCCTTTACCGCAGACCAACAGCCACCTGGCACTGAATTAATCAGCCATTAGAGAAAGGTCTGTCAGTTGGCCTTTGTTCGAAAGGTGGATAACGCTATCCTCCTGATAAATCACTATCCAGCGGATAACGTGGTTTGTTTTGTAGACAATTATCCACTGGGTAGAGATTTATCCGGTGGATATTTAGTGTTATACAGCCTTGGAGCAACTTGGGCCTGGTTATTTCTTGACCCTCCTGGGATTTTCGAAACCACGAATGATTTAAGTTACGTCTCAGTGGTTTGAAGTAAGTTACGTCTAGTTGTATTCTTTTCGCATTCTTATTTTCTAAGTTTTCCTCTTTACATATGGGTTATTGACTAAGTGTGAGGTCAAGATGGCTGGATATTGGCCAAGTTCTTTTTTTGCGAGTTTATGGACCGAGACGAAATCGGCCAGCCATCTTCACATCACACTTAGTCAATAAAGGATTTATTATATGGCTTTCATGGGAATTTTTCTTGCGGGATACAGCGGGTAGTCCCGAGCGGGCAAGATGGCTCCATCTTGCCCGCTCGGGTAGCCAATCACAGCGCGCGATTTGGTTCATCTTGCCCGCTCGCGGAGCTAGCCATATAATAAAAACACTTATTGTTATTGTTGTATGTAATGTTCATTAACTTTGCACAGTCTGCTTTCCTGTGATTAGCTTTTCGCTATTTGCAAGCCAGCCTAGTAATATAACTTAAGTGTATGTTGAAAACTTTAAAAATAGCATGAGCGGGAAATCTTGGGTGTAAGGTTTGTGTGGGAGATTTACACTCTTACGTTCATTCTCTCTTGTCTGTACCGTTGTGAGTTAATTCAACAGCATTTCTTGTTTCTCAGGGTGAGCCTGTGTATGTGACCATGTCAAAGCAGACCTGTGTGTACGAATTCCTTTGGATCACCAGCACAGCTTGTCCGGTCAACACAAAGAGCCAACAAGTTTTTGACAACTGCACAGCCGTAAATCCTCAAACAAATGTTTTGTTTAATTTGCAATCGCTGAGGGGAACCAGAGATGACTATCTTGTACAAGACGTGAAGGATAAGCGTACATCATTCACACTGAATGTGTGTGGAGGACTAGTCAAACCAAAGGGTAAGTGAAGAGACGAAAATGAAAGCGTCAACACATTGAAGTTAAAAGCACTGGAATAATGAACACTATTCTGTTCTTGACTTTGCTGTTCACAAATTCTTCAGGATGCAATTTTTTAATGAACAAAATTTGCCATCGGATCGCCATACCAACCCTGTAATTTCTGACGTGTCTGCCTACCCGTCAAGATGGTTTCCAAATCCGCGATAAGGTTTATGTAAGTTTTAAAATAGATAAATTGCAATACAGTGGAATCCCCCAGAATGTCAAGTTTAGGTGTTCGCTCACACGAGGTGGTCGCTTACGAGAGCTCAGACCATAGTGCATCGAAATTTTACCTCATTAGCATATTGTAACTGCAGAGGTACTCATATTTTAAATGTTTTATTCATATAAGAAGTCAAGTTCGGAAAAAAAGTCAGTGCTTCCTATTCTCGTGTTATCCGGAAATGTGATAACGTTACACTCGCGCCTTATTATCCATTTTCATTTCTATTATTGGTCAATTGGTCGTTTACGGAAGGTTAAAAACAAAAGAAATTTTCAAACTTAGGTTCAAGTTTATGGTACCCATAAACTGATGTTAATGATACCTGAGAGTCAATATCCGAACGACAATCACACATTTTACATTGTAACCCTTTATTTCAGAGACATGTAATGCTATGAACCTCGTGTCACGCTCATAGGTGAATCCCACATGCCACTAATTCCTGACCTCAAAGTCCATCAGGGATTCTCAGTTGGAAAACAATCACCCCCTTTAGTTATCACAACAAACCTTTCATTTCCTAAGTAAGGGTCTAGAAGTGGTTGCGGTCGCTTACAAGAGGTTTTAAATATAGTGATCTGACTTGGAAACTTTTGGTATTTTGGAGAACTGGTTGCTGAGGAGAGGTGGTTCCTTACGAGAGGTGGTCGCAACCGGAGCTTCGACTGTATTTATAGAGGAAGCGACATGAGCCTTACCTGGTTTTCATGTGGGTTCTCGTTTTCATGGTCAAATCGGAATTTGGAGATGTTGGTTTTTGTGGAGGGAGGAAAACCAGAGAACCCTGAGAATAACCCTCAGAGCAATGCGAGAACCAACAACAAAGTCAACCCACACATGGCACAGCGTAATCGAACCCAGGCTATGGGCTGATAGTTTGGGGCCAGGCGCATAAATCATATCTTGATAAGCTTCTCAAGCTGCAAAAATGAGCTCTACGTTTTATATATTTTTCTGACCGCAATCAGCATGCAATTCCTCTATTTTCCGATGCCGGCATTTTACAATTTTCTTATTATGAACTTACAGCTAACCTGCATGATGTATGATATTAGACACAGATATGCGCCTATAAATATTCGAGACCTGTTTCGAGACATTTCCAATATTCACCCCTATAATACCCGATCCTCTGCTTCGCACAACTTTTACACACAAAGCTCTAGGCTCTCTATTCAATGGAACTCGTCTTCTAGAATTGAAACAAAAATTTGGAACGAGATGCCTCTTACATTAAGGAATCTTCCAAAACTTGACTTTAAAAGAAAAATTAAAAGATTACTTTTCGATATTCTGTCTTCGGAGGCCCTCCTATCTTGACATACGAAATGTCATTTAAAAGGTCAAATTTTCTTAAGCTCTTAATGTATTTTCAGAATAATAAGTATTATTATAGTATCTTTGTTTCTATACTTACTCTTTTTAGTTAGCTTCCTGATTTCTGTAAAATTGTATACCTATTCTTTTTAGTTAACTTCCTGATTTTTGCAAACTTGTATACCTGCTATGGCTAACAATTGGAAAAATAGCAGGGATGGTGCAGTGCTGAGAGCACTCGCCTCTCACCAAGTGGCCTGGGTTTGATTTCGGCCCTGTGTCATATGTGGGCTGAGTTTGCTGTTGGTTCTCTCTTTGCCCCGTGGGTTTTTGTACAGGTTCTCAGCACTGCACCATCCATGCTCCCCAGTATGTTATTACAGTAACAGTGTAGTGATTTTCTTCTTTTCAAGGTTGTGATAGTAAATCCGGTGTTTGTCAACATGTGGGAAAGCAAGTGTACAACGCTGGAAAAGCCAACAGTCGCCTGTACTTTGATGACGGGGTCTTGTATTTAAACCTGAGCGGCGGAGATGCGTGTCATCATGTGAAGAAAAACAGAGAGACAATCATTCAGTTTGTGTGCAACTCAAGTTTTGGAGGAAGCAATAATCTTGGGAAGCCAGTATTTATTTCTGAAAACGATTGTACATACTTCTTCGTATGGCACACTTCACTTGTGTGTGAAACACAGGTACGTACAAAGCATCTGGCACATGAAGCATAAATTCTCCTTACCGGGTACCACACACGTTATTTTATGCTGGTTTTGTGAATTAAGAGGTGCATGAAACTAACAGTGTCTTGTAGGGATTTAAAACTGACGGTCTCCTTCAAAAATAGACCTTTTTAGTTTGGGCGGTTTGTTTCCACTACAGACCACGTGATATTCTCTAGAGAATCGTTCTTTTATCCATCTAAGAATTTTTCAGTCATATACACGTGGTTATTTGAACATTTGAAAGAAAGAATTCTCAGGAGATTTATAACGTCTGACACTTATTTCTCAAGTGTACTTTTGTCCGTCCACCCCGCTTTCAAAGTTTTTTTAAACCATTGCATACATTCATAAAAAGTGGCAACTTGTTGCTTTTTCTACAGTATGAATGTGCAGCCACGAAACAAGTACATGTCGGCAAAGGCAGCACAATCAACACCATTAAGTACAGTCTTGGACGACTGATGAGAACAAATGCTAACTGGCTGGTAGGTTGTAACACACAGGGACGGGCACAGAAGATTGCGGGAGAGGGGAGGCGGGCTGAAAATGTTGTATGTCTGCAGGGAAAAATGAGTACCCAGAACATTGTCAAAGTATGTTGTAAGGCTCTAAACGGCATACTGCGGCTCTTTTGACGATTATGTTGCAGGATTGGTAGTTTAATCGGCACTGGGTGATAGAAAACACTTCGCTAAAGAGCTTGAAGTTTACAGAGTCAAATTAACCGGCGTAGCACGTAGTTAATTGGAGGATTGTGTGTCTTAATGTAGTGGAGTAATTTTCCCTGTCAGAGAGAGCGCGGCAATGAAAAAGAAAAAGGTGTTCATTAATTGACGAATGTTCGTTGATTCTTAGTTTTCTCATTTTCCCGTCAATTTACACTCAAGGCTAACGGAATGCGACCGGAGTAAGCTCGGTTCGTTTCTTTCGGTTTGGATTCTTATCAAAGAAGTTACATCACGGTGCGCTCATCCTGAAAAGTTTAATCTTATTGTTACAAAGTCATTGTTGATCATCCGTGTTAATCTTTTCCATCCTTAACCATCCTTGTTCCTTTATGGTTTTTTATTCAATTAAGTGATGTTTTTCTGTCGTAAACAACTATTTTCAGGCCGCCTTCAGTTTAAGGTTTATTTTGTACTTGGCCAAATAAATCAAAATGCCACGATTGAGCTCCTGATGTATAAGGAAAATGTCTTAACACAGGTGACGTCTGAGGATGGCGTTGATGACTCATACAATTACTACGTCAACTTGTGTCGCCCCCTGGTACCAATACCAGGAATGAACTGTCCTGCTGGAGCGTGGGGTTGTCGGGTCACGAAACAAGCCGATTCAGATACTGGAAAACATGTGATCCAGGTAACATGGCCATATCTGTCAATTATGTCTCGAGAAAACAAAAACATATACATGACTTTAGGATGTAGCGGTACCTACATATGATCTGCTCCTGTCTGGAAGGTGTGAGTTCAAATTACACTCAGGTTAAAGAATTTACCTGGTGTGCCGCGCTCCTCCTTGTAGGCTTTTTTTTCGGGGAGGAACGAGGAGCGGACTCCTAAAAGAGACGGAAATCAAGCCTAACTGTGCCGTCCATTTCTAAAGCTCAGGGCTGGGTTGTTCGAAAGCCGGTTAACGTTAACCCAGGGTTAAACCTTAACTGAAGTACTATGTTCTCTTGTTTAAAAATGTTTTTCACCTCTAATATTTGGTGTAGTATGAGATTAATTCAGCTTAAAACTGAAGGGCAAACAATATAAACAAAACACCTCACCAAAAAGTTTTAAAACTGAAATCAAAATTCTCGCTTAACCCTGGGTTAGCTTAATCAGGCTTTGAACAACCCGGCCCAGAAGGAAAAATGTTTGTTTGATTTCTATATCTCCATATTACTTCAGAGTTATTTCCCTACCACTTTCCAGTTCCTTTAACGAATTGTCAAGGCGTTCAGATAATATGCCGAGGATGTTCTGTGGTAACCTAGCATCCCATCAAGGAGGCGTAGAAATACTCCATAGTTTTTTTTTTTCGCTACAAAAACTAAAATACTCTCCTGGCTGTGAGTAGTATTAAAATACTTACTAGATGTAGCTCTTGCTAAGTGCCAGCGAGCAACCATTCAAAACAAATTCTAATCGGGAACTTCGAAAAACGAAGTCATGTTTTGTTCACGTCACTTTTTTGTGGTCAAGTATTCAAAACAACATCAAATATCTCAAATTTTGACGTAAATAATGTAAATATTGCTTTGATTGCTTTTTGCTCGCTGGCGGTGACAAAGTTGGCTCACTGGCCGATGTCAAGTTTACTCTCGTGTGGATCGCTGGCCGATAGTTGGCTACAGTTTTCGTTTGTTTTAGCTTTCCTTTGATTGAATTCAGTTTAAAAAGGTTTCTCAGTTTCTTTGATTGCTTTATGCCCACTGGCATTGTCTAGATTTGTCACGCTGGCCGAATTTGGTACACTGGCCGAGTTTGGCAAGGTGGCCGAGTACTCTTTTGGCTCGTTGGCCGATTGTTGAGCCTGCTAGCTCGACAAATGTACCACAATGGCACTCAACTAAACTACACACGTAGAATTGGAAATAAAAAGAAACAAAAATCACAAAAGCAGGTAAAAATTACGTTGTATCAACGATCAGAACCATGCCGGCTTCACGTTACAATCTCTGCGCGCTACGATTGGTCTGTTGCAAGGCAATCGCACGGCTCTATACTACTGCTGCCTCGCCAGCCTCGCGCCTCTCAGTCAAAATGTACCCAAATCCCAAATTTAGTGTAATATAATAGGTCTACAGTGGAACCTCGGATTTAACAAACCTCTATTTAACGAAGTCCTCGATATAACGAACGATATTCTATGTCCTGGCCAAAGTTACAGTAAAATGTATGGAAAAGAACCTCGATATAACGAACCTCGATATAACGAACAAAATCCGGAAGCCCAAACGTAAAGTCTACCTCGATATAACGAATTACAATGTCAACATGCGAAAGAAGATGAACGCTGAACAGATCAACAGTCAACAAATCCTTTAATTCTTATGGTAAAGATACAGCAACCTTTCAGTAAACGGCTTATTATATGTCATAGACATTGATACCATAGCATTTCCACAAAAGTCATCTGTGTTACAAATCAATCATTAACTATGACCTCGATATAACGAACATTTAGGTTGTTTCCTTTCAAATTCGTTTAATCGAGGTTTTCGATATACGAAACCTCGATTTAATGAACAAGTTTGGCCGGTTCCTCGCGACTTCGTTAAATCGAGGTTCCACTGTACATAAGAAGTGTTTTAAGCCATATACAACGGCGCAGCCGACAAAGTGAGAATAGACCCTTTGCATAAATGGCGCCACACATTCATGTCAAAATCCCTTTGTCTTGAAACATGAATGTGAGGCTAAGGATGTACCAAGTGTTGTTATTCAAATTTAGGCGCTATTTATGCGAAGGGTCTATAAGCGATACAACACTGCCGCTCATTTTGTAGACATTACATATATGTGTTTAGAGCTTGGGCCGTGCTGTTGATCCTCCAAGCGTTGATGACAGTGGAGAAGTGCGACTTATATACAAAAGTAGCATTGATTGTAAAGGAGGAGTTGACAAGGGCAAAGTTGAGCTCCACTTTACGTTTAGTTGTGCGTATGGCTCATTGGTGAGTTTTTTAATGCAATTAACAATAATTAACTGTGTTAACAATTTATTTTATTAAACCATTATTAACTTTAACGACAATTTAATGCATTTAACAATCCACACAGAAACTATATGTTTGAACCGTAAGACTCAAGATTTTTCATTTGACTATGGCGACAAGATTATTGTGCTCTAGCTTTATTTTTCTTGTAAAATTAGATTATGAGCGCACTGCTACGTTACTCACTATCTACTAAACAAATAGATTATGAGCTCAAGATTTCTATCGCGTGATAATTGTTTTAGTATAAATCTACTAGTCGTTCAAAATCTAAATCCTCTTCAAAGACACCTCGAAAACGCCAAGAAGTACCGTTATTTTGTTAACAAGGGTACACTGCTGCACATATCACTATCTATCACAGTTTAGTATAAATCTACTAGCGTTCTATCACGAATGCCGTTCTCTGATTAGCTACGCTACTCACTATCTATTTAACAATTAGATTATGAGCTCGAGATTCTATCGTGTGATAGTTGACGAGGACGCAGTCCGAGTTACCTTCACACATAGAAATCGAGAGCGAATAATCTAATTGTTTTAGTATAAATCTACTAGTCGTTCAAAACTTTATCTATAAATCCTCTTCACAGGCACTTCGAAAACGTCAAAGAAACGGCCTTCATTTTGCCGACAAGAGTACACTGCTACGCTACTCACTATCTATCACATATTAGTATAAATCTATTAGCATTCTATCACGAATGGCGTTCTCTGATTGGCTACGCTACTCACTATCTATTTAACAATTAGATTATGAGCTCGAGATTTCTATATTTCGCAGCCCGAGTGGCTAAGCCCGAGTGGCTAGCGCGCGTTATATCGCCTACAAACACAGGCCAAAATTATAATAATTATCTATAAAAGCCTTCTTGTTTACAAAACATTTTCACGGACGAATGCTATCCATCCGATTGCTTTCCTCGGACCGGCTGATAGTGTCTCTACGTGGATAAACACTATCGCGTCACGTGATCAGTTTAAACCAATAAGAACTAGAGAAATTTTAGTGGTGAACTATAATGGCTAATAGTGTACGATAGCTCAGCCAATCAGATTGCAGTATTTGTATTAGTGTGTCCGTTTGCAGTCAGCCGTACACCATGTAAGCAAACCTGTTTTAATGGTGCTTGTAGTATTTTGTTGTGTGTTTTTAGGGTCATCCTGCGTTGCTGCAAGTAGACGACTGTATAATCCACATCAGTTGGGCGTCATCGGCAGCCTGCCCTGAAGCGCAGACTCCGGAGCTTGACAAATGTAGAGTCTTTGACAATAGCACAGGACAATATTACAGCTTGAAGCCGCTGGCCAAGAACAGTAACGATTTGACATATTACCAAGTGGTATGACTCCTAATGTACCAAAGCTGTTACCAAAGCTATAATCCATTTCTGAGTTCCGTTGTGCCTCTGTTTCAAAGCGAGTCTGTTATGAAAATGACTTTGATTTGCATGAAAACGAAACTGCATGCAGAACTCATTTTCATACGAAAGGTTCGCACTTAGACTCGTTTTGAAACAGAGGCACAAGAGAACTCGGAAATGGCCTGGGGACGTGTTACATTAAAACAAACACCGAGAAGAGAATTGAGAATACAACGTGCAGCGGAGTGTTTTTGATGAACTGTGGTTAAACACTGTAATGAGTGTTTGATATATCGCCTTCTCAATGGAAACTAAAACTAAAGAGAAAACTGAGAAATGAAATCGTAAAACTCTGAGGTGATTAAGAACAGGTAAAAAAAATATACAAACAGCGCTACGGTCTTTAGCTTAATGAATTATTAATGAGTTTGAGAATGTTATAGCAATTCCAGATAACTCTTCAGGGGGTGGGGTGGGTGGGTGAGTACATGGCCATCTATTCTGTCCAATTTCTTGATTGCTGACAGCTGGTCTTCTCTTTTGGTCTGGCGAGTGATTGCAAACGCTAAAAAAGGCGATAAGGGGTCTCGTGCTAATTTTAAAGTAACACATCCTCGTCTTAAGTGTCTATGTACCGCCTTCCTCTGATTGTGAAAGAATAACACACTGCTAGCAGTCTAGTCTAGCGATCATATTCGCAGTACCATTATTTTGAAAATTTGAAAGTAAGAATTTTTAAGAGTATTATCGCAATGTCTGAAACGAGGAAACAAGGTACCCAACCTAAGAAGATCTATGTTAGAGCTCCCTTGTGGGGCAACAAAAGTAATTAAATATAACAACATCTTTTTCTTGCTGTAGGGAAGTGAAAATGATCCGCATTATTTCTTGCTGTCTATTTGTCATGGGTTGCAATTGAGCCACGAAGGAAGCAACTGCATAGAATCTGGGGTGTGCTTAGTGTCAACAAAGACGCCAAAAAAGACGTACAAACCTTTGGGTCTGTACGCACATAGAACGATGACTTACTTCAAGGACGAGGGAATGTTGATTTTGAAGTACTGCAGTGGTGCGTGTGTCAGTAAAGGTTAGTACGCATGCGCCAGTGGTCAGTAACGGTCGTGCTTTTCACCCATGGGGAAGTCCCATCTATGCATGATTTTGTCCCCTGTGTATTCGTGGGGTATACGTGTCACACTTTGGATCATGTACATGCAGTACTGACTGACAAAAAGTTTGTGATAGCAAAGGAGTGTTCGTTTGTTAACAAACTGGCGCCCACGTCTTAGCGTTTTCAAAGTGTCCGTGAAGAGGATTTAGACAAAGTTTTGAACTACCAGTAGAAATATACTAAAACAACTAGATTGTTCGCTCTCGATTTCTATGAAGGTTAGTTGCGCCCTCGTCAACTATTACGCGATAGAAATCTCGAGCTCAATGTAATTTTTAAATGGAAGTCTTGATCATTATAGTTAGGCTGAAGCGCTGTTTTTGGAAAGTCGTCGCTATAACACTCGATCAATTTCCCGTTGTTATCATGAGGGGCACGCAGTTTCAGAGAAGCGCGCGGAGATTGTCTCGCCAGCATGGCGGACTGCGGACACGTCAGATCCCCTAAGAATAACGACGTTTGTTTTGTGGACTGGATCGGAGAAGATAGATGGAAAACTTACAATATTACGTGACGTTTGTAACGATTACTGAAACGATATTGTTGTTTTCATCTTTTCAGATGTCACTATATCAAGAATAATATTTGTGTGTGACAGAACTCAAAGAGGCAATGGAAATCCAGAACTGAATACGTTTAGTGTGAGTAATTTTCTTATCTGACTTTCAAGCAGTATCACCTTTTGCTTTCTTGGTATAAGTAAATTTGACTTCTCTTAGTGTGCTTTTTTTCTTTCCTTTTTCCCATTCTTTGCTTTTACGCATTCAAGTGTTTAGTTTTGCTGTTTTGCTAAACTACTTTTATCCTAAATTATGATCACTTTGTATGTCGATGACAACATTTTTATTCTTTTGTTAAGCCTGAGATATCTTTAAGTCAGTCCTTTACATAAGCCTTATTGGCTTTACTAGGCTTCTTTGCCTTCAGTATACATTCATCCTTTGGATGCCAAGTAGCTCATAGGCTATCAACAAGCTTCCTCCATTTCTGTCGGTCCGTAGCAAGCCACGAAGCTTATACATGTTGTAAATATATTAATAGATGGCAAAAATAAAACAAGAACAAGTTCAGATCAGAAAATAGTGATCAAAACATTGTTTGTTAAACCACCAAGTTTGCATGTCGTTGTGGTTTGAAAATTCCTTGCAGTCATCAGAAATTGGTTCTACTTGGTCACACAAAGTTGATTCACGCTAATGAGATGCATACCTCTTATGCAT
>CM042749.1:4151859-4160055 GCA_022496165.2 Catalaphyllia jardinei
GAAACGAATGGATCTCCTCAGCCGCTTGTTTATTTTCTCCCCTATGAAAGAGAACAAGAAGTTCACAAATGTATTCACCCGAAACATTTCCGAGATAGCGGCATTAAAATTAGTAATGTCGTGACAAAAGAAACTTCTCAAATATTGCTGCGCACACTGTGGGCTGGCACTTACGAAAACCGCAAATAATTTTAGTCAGTATTTGAGGGGACTCATTCTCCGATGTAGGATATAATATCAGTCAGGTTGAAACGCTTCTCAGTTGTATTAATCGATATCATTGTGTATTTTAAACTGGTTTATTTTTAACACCAACGGTGGCAACCTAATAAGGACAATAAGAAGGCGTTATTCCGAGCCACAATGTGACTATTTGATAATTAAATTAGTAATTGTTTATCGATGATATGAAAATTTGCCTCTTCAATGAAACAAAATCATTCCTCTTCCATTTTTTTCATAAGTTAATAACATTATTTCATTTTTCTCCAGCAGGACAAAAGCGAGCATATCTTCCTTTGTATGTTGTTGAGAAAACAAGGGTATCATGTTACAAACTTTGCGAGGAAAACAAAAGTATCAAGTTACAAATGTTTGCGTTGAAAAAATAGAATTATCACGTTTGGTAGTTTAACGTATTAATGCATTTAAAATGAATAAATTCAACGTAAAACACCACAGTAAAATTTAAAACCGTCTCGACAAACAGTAATTGTAAGTTATTTTTGGGCCTTAAACTAACAAGTTAAATACAGGCAGCAGATGACTCAAAACATACTGACAGTCCTGCATAGCACTCTGCACTAACTGAGATTGTCTCACTAGTTTCCCGTCTCGGTTAGCGTAAGGGGACTGGTGGTATTTGTACTCTCCCCTGGATGGGATGCTAGTCCATTGCAGAGTTACCCCCTCCCCCCAGAATTTAATTCTCCAGCGGCCATTTCAAGCTCCTTCTAGAGAGCCTAGGGGCACACTGAAAGAAACCCGTCTTGCCCAAGAACACAAGGCAGGTCAGGTTGCGACCTCCTGGGTACTAGTCATTTGGCCACCTCGCCTTCCGTTGCTAACAGAGAACGTGTCGTAATTATGTTTGCAGGTGACGAACTTCAGTTGACATATTCCGGACTCCCCCCAGTCGAAGGTTGTTCTAGTGGTTTAAATTCCAAGGTGGTGTTTTATTTTGAATGCGGAAATCATGTCGGACAGCCACAATTTGAAAGGTGTGTTACACGAGTCAGTAAAGTGCTCTATCTACAAAATCAGCAAAGTGAGTTTTAAACTGAGTTTTAAAGGCGTAGATATGGTTCTGTCGTAGATGTGTTATAGTCAACGACTGACAATTTCACCTGCGCTCGTACGTGGGTGTAAGAATTTTTTATGTATTGCCTTGACCTGAACATGGACATCACTGTGTATCAACTTGCAATGGTAAAAAATGCGTACAAGCAGAATATTATCGACATTTGGAGTGAGCCACCTTAAATTCCGGTAATGTACCTTCCAGCGGAAAATTTAACCAAATGAATTCATTAGCTTGCAAATTCAGTTACATTTTAGAGATATTTTTCTTTGTTTTTAAAGTTAAAACACATAAAATAACTGTAAGCTAACGAAATAGATGCATGACGAGGTTATATGACATATTATTATATGGCTCTGTTTCACAAGGACTGGGAACTACCAAATTCACGAATTTGATTGGCTGGAATGAATATTCACCGCGGTCTCGATTTTCCCATCTAGACCGGTAATGTTTTGAAGTGAAAAGTGTTGCAAACTAAAATGCAAAATCATTGACTGTTTTCATCTACGTAAAAAAATAAGCTTTGCCAATAACTTAACTATAAAACATTGCGATAGGACAAAAGTTAAAACCATCACGGTTAAAAACTCTAAAAACTGGTAAAACTTTAAAACTCTACGACGTTTCGACGTGTACTCAACGTCATTTTCAGGTAATAATAAATAAGAAAAAGTTATTTGAGTATAAATGTACAAAAACAAATCCTTAGAGAATAAAATAGAACACTAGTAAATGCGAGAAAATATTTGTACGCAGTGTCACGTAGACAATATAGCACGAATGGAGTTTTTCTGAGTATTTAGCCCAGGTTTTAGCTCCTTAACAAACAACATCTCAAATATTAAGCAGTCAAACTTCAATCTACATTTTCTCAAAACGGAGAATTGATTGTCCTTCAAATCGGACTCCGATCGCCCCGAACCTTATACCCCACGCACTGATTGTTTACAATGGGGGGGGGCTTCTTCTCTTTCGGGGAGAGGACGTGGCTGATCTTCTTAGACTGAAAGACAGGCCTTATTTGCACTCCATTTTCGCGCTCAGATTTTGCATTTCTCTTTTTACTGAGTTAGCTGATTTCTGATCTTTGAAAGGTAATGGTACCACGATATTGTGCAGAAATTCGTTAATCGAAGAATTGATCAAATTTACAAGATAATCCAGGTGTAGAAAGGTAGTTCGAAGCTTGTCGCATTCCTCGGAAAACGCGGTAGGTGTCGATGGCAGGCGATAAGCGTGGTTGATCATTGTGGAAAGTAAACACCTTTTGTATCGTTTGTCCACATGACTGTGACAGTGAAGGAGCAGGCCCGTGTTTGTGGACTTTCTCTGTACTGATGTTTCAAGTCTGTTTCCACATTTAGTAATGTTCAAATTTTTTTTTTTTGTAATTTTTAATTTTTTTTGCTACATTTTAAGAATAAGAAAATAAACATTACAATTTCGTGCTTAGGACCTAACGATAGCGACAAAAGGAACAGAAAAAAAAAACAAAACAAAAAAAAAACCACCTCACTTGAATACATAATTACAATGAACTAGTTACAAAGACAATGCTACAATAAAGCTTACAATACGTTGAATACAATAAATTACTTTCGGTACATTACATGCAAGTGCCATTAATACTACGAGTAAACTAATAATAATACACACTACAAAACTACTGACGTAACTAGATAGAACATATTATAAGCTGCTAAAAAAAGAAACCAAACAAAAAAGCAGAAATACTTGTTCATTTTTTTGTATTTAGATATTCCCTCCACCACCGTCTCTTTCTAGATCAATACTTCAACAAGTTTTCTCCATTTAATAAAATGTTGTGAAAGCTTATTTTTTTCTCTGGCTATTTGGAGTTCAATTCTATATATTAGTTTAATCCGAGCAATGAAACCCTGAACCGTCGGTAGACTATTCTGACACTTTTTGGAGTAAATATAATATTTTCCTAGCAATAATAAATGATTAACTAAAGTAAAGTTGTCTTTTATGTCGAACTTTCCAAAAATTATGTCCCATTCCCTCAATGTTTCAATATCAGTACCATTGTCTTTAAGCCAGGATAAGACATGTTTCCAGAATTCAGAGGATATTTTGCAGGAAAAAAGTAAATGCTCGATGGATTCTGCTGATTTCTGACAAAAGGTACAACTAGGGGAGGGAACTAAGCCAAATCGATAAAGTTTTTTGTTTGTATAGACAATACAATTCAAGATTTTAGACTGAAACTCCCTAGTCTTCGAATCCAAAGTTGAACGGAAAGGTAGTCTTGCAAAAATTTCTTTAAACACATGATCCGCTTAGTTTTAATCAAAGATTCAATATCTAGCATTCTTAATCCACCATTTTTAATATCACATATTAAAGCATGGCGTTTAACCTTATCTTTTCCATTCCAGATGAACTCATAAATAATAGAATTTGCCTCTTTAATTAGTTCTTTGGAAAGAGGTATAACCGATGCTCAAAACATAATTTTAGGAACTGCAAATGTTTTCACGATTTGAATCCTTCCTAATAAAGACAAGCCCCTCCATTTCCACATATTAATTGACTTCTTCATGTCCTTTAAAGTTTGTCTGATGTTTAGGGCATCCCTTTGTTTCACATCATAGCCAAAGTACACCCCGAGGATTTTAAGGTTTACACAAATATTGTGCTTTGGGAAATCAACATCTTGTAAGGTACTGTTTCCAAGGGCAAAACCGTGGTTACAACAGTTAATATTTTAACGTCAACGGTAGATGGCCTTAAGAAAACGGTGGACAAAGTGCAAAGTGCAGTGGTGGCTGTCGAAAGCAAGACAACTGAACTTAGGAAGCACGTCGACCAAATGGATAACAGTCTTTCCTTTCTCAATAAAGAGGTTCAAGAATTAAGAAGTAGGGAAAACAACTACAAGCTGGAAATCAAGAGCTTGGAAAGCAAGATCCTCTACCAAGAAGTCTATAATCGACGCGAGAACCTTCGGTTCCTCAACCTTCACGAAGCCAGTGACGAGGGGAACGAAGATACAAAAGAAGTAGTCTATCGCTTTCTTGAAAGAGAGCTCAAAATGGAAGACGTAAGGCGAATAGAGTTTCAACGAATTCATAGGATCGGTAAAAAATCTAGTAGATATTCTAGACCTGTCATCGCGCGTTTTCTACGCTATCAAGACAGAGAACTGGTCTTCAATGCAGCGAGGGAAATGAGGGACTCACTAGAGGTCAAAGTGCTTGCAGATCTGCCAAAGGAAGTAAGGGAACAAAGGAAGAATCAGTGGCCTAAGCTTCGACAAGCCAGAGCGGAAGGAAAACGAGCATTCTTCAGTTGGCAAGAACCGGACAAACTTTACATCGATGGAATTCTGGTGCCCGAATAAAACCATGTAACAATGGACCCAATTAGGACCGACATTTTGAGTGTTTCAAGTAAGGAAAATATTATTCATTGAAAATATTATTCATTGCTATTGCCAAGATTACGTAGAAATATTTTCCGCTCACAGAAGCTATAAACTTTGAAATTTGCATGTGCTTTTGTTTTGGTAGTAGTCAGAGATGCTAAATTCGTAATATCAGTTTCAAATCCCAGAGGCCGAAATTACCACATACTTTGCGCTTCGGCCTTTTAACAATGTGGATTCTCTGCTTTTGTTGGTTAGGTGTAACTGTTTGTATCTTAGTCTGTTCGTGTTTGGCTCTTGTTTTGTTTTCTCTCTTCGTAGTATATAATTGCTGCAGCTCATATGAATTCCTTTTTCCACTGCCACCTCTTTCATATCCAAAAAAATAATTATGTTTTTCTCCTTTGTTTACCTTTTTTTTTTCCAATAATGGGACTGAACAACATTAACTTTAAGTTGTTATCACTAAATGCTCGTGGGATTCGCTCTTTTGACAAGAGGAAGACTATTTTTAACTGGCTTTGTAAATCAGGTGCTGACTTATGCTTTTTGCAAGAAACTTATAGTTCCAAAGAAGTAGAAAATATCTGGCGTAAACAATGGAAGGGTGACATGTTCTTCTCACACGGAAGTTCACATAGCAGGGGGGTTCTTATTCTAGTGAGGGACCAGCTCGATTTTAAACTATTGTCATCAAGGGTGGATGATCAGGGTCGCTACATTCTATTACATGCAATGATACAGGATGCTCCATTTCTTCTGATCAACATTTATGCACCAAATAAATGTGCCGAGCAAAGTGAATTTTTTAAATCCATCTCTAATGAAATTAAGACTTGTGTACGCTAGATTGTTCCATCGGGTGGCGCGGCCCGGGGGGATTTTAACGTTACCTTTGACCCAGAATTAGATGGAAGTGGAGGAATTAAAAAAAAGAAGGATTCGGTTAAGAACTTAGAGGATATTTGCTTGGAACAAGACCTCGTTGATATATGGCGTATCAGGAATCCAACAGAAAGGCGTTTTACGTGGCGACAGAAATCTCCCATCATTCAGAGACGGTTAGATTTCTGGTTGGTAAGCGATACTTTACAAGAGGATGTCGAATCAGTCGATATAATACCTTCGACAAAATCGGACCACTCTGCAATAACTTTAGCCCTGAATGGTATTGATGATAGTAAAAGAGGACCAAGTTTTTGGAAATTTAATTCTACGCTAGTGAACGACAATGAGTATTGTCAGTTACTCGACGGAAATTTTAAAATGTGGCTAGAAGAATTTAAAGAAATTTTTGATAAGCGTGTCCTGTGGGATCTGCTTAAATATAAATTCGACTTTTTACGATCGATTACAGTAAAATAAAAGCTCGAAGCAGAAGAGCCAACCTAATCGAAGTAGAAGGTAAATTACGTTGCTGCAAGGAAAAATGTAATGCCGAGCCATCAATTCAGAATTTTGAAGAACTAGAACACACACAAACTAACTATGATGAACTCTACGATTATATTACACAAGGGGCTATTATACGTTCTCGGGCAACTTGGTATGAAAAAGGTGAGAAAAACAACAAGTATTTTTTGAACCTAGAAAAATCAAACAAGAAGAAGCGTTGTGTCAGGAAAATATTTACCAGCGATGAAACACTGACGAGTAATCCTAAAACAATTTTATCGGAGTTGGAGCTTTTTTACTCTAATTTATACAAAACTAAGAACGATGACGAATCAGTAAGGAAACTGTCCTCTCTCCTAGATGACCTATCAGGTGTTCCAACGTTATCTGAAGAGCTGCGTTCGATATGTGAGGGGAAAATAACGTACAATGAATGCTTTTCTGTACTGCAATCATTTCAGAAGAATAAAACTCCCGGAAATGATGGTTTAACAGTTGAGTTTTACACAGCCTTTTGGCCTTTAATTGGTAAACATCTAGTAGACTGTATCAACTACGTTTATGAGTTTGGCGAACTTTCAAACACCCAAAAACAAGCTATAATAACGTTAATTGAAAAAAAGGGGAAAGATAAAAGATTGATCAAAAACTGGCGTCCGATTTCGTTAATTAATGTGGACGCAAAAATAATCTCGAAAGTATTAGCTAAACGCTTAGAAAAGGTTTTGCCACACATAATTCACGCAAACCAGAATGCCTTTGTTAAAGGTAGATCAATCTTTGATGCACTACGGACAATTGATGATGTTGTCGATTATACGAAACGTAACTGCTTGCCAGGCATTTTGATAGCAATTGACTTTGAGAAAGCCTTCGACACACTGGAATTTAATTTTTTAATTAGAACTTTGCATAAATTCAACTTTGGCCCTTCTTTCATACACTGGATTCGAATACTATATAAAGATGTATCTAGTGCAGTTATGAATAATGGATTCACCACTGGGCACTTTCCCTTAGAAAGAGGAGTCAGACAAGGAGATCCACTTTCTCCGTATTTATTTATTATAGCTGTCGAGATTTTGGCCACAAAGATAAGGGTGGACAACAATATCCAAGGCCTTAAATTCGGGCAAGAAATACTTAAACTATCTTCATTTGCGGACGATATGACCTGCTTCCTTAAAGACAATTCCTCGTATAATGCTTTGTTTGAGACTCTTGAGTTATTTGGCGAATATTCAGGTTTAAAAGTTAATCATGAGAAAACAGAAATTTTTGCCCTTTAGTAATGTTCATGCCAACAAAGGAAATAGTATCCTGCTCGGCTATTTCCATAGTAAAGTTCAAGTTCTCGTGGCAAGAGTTCAATTTATCGAGCTTTTGTCTTCTAAATCAACCAATGACCTAAAATAAACAGAATTCAGCATATAATTATTCCTAAAGCCGTAAGCATATGAAAGTACTATTTTAGCGGTTTGAGTTTGACATTTAACCGACACCGTTGTCGCGTAAACATCGCCGTTCAACGAACAAGTTGAGATTTCATTGTTTTGTATTGGGCATTTGATTGGCTGAATTTGAAAATGTTGGAATCTATTGTTTCAGTTCTGCCTTCTGATTGGTTTTCATTGTCTGGGTGGGCCCCGGTTTCAGGAAACGCACTGTAACTTTTCTCCTGTCGCAATGTTTTATAGTTATGTTTTCATCTCACAATATTTAGTTCTGTAAGTGCCAAAAAGCAGATGAGAAAGAAAAAGCAAAGAGGACGAGCAAACTTTGGAGAAAATCGAATTCGGCTCATCGCAAAAATGTCACTTAAATTAAACAAATTAAATTGTTCTTGTTTTTGCCATATAACAAACATCTTTTTAACTGAACTAAGTCGGTCTGTATGGGAGAATCTTGACCTCTGTTGTGTGTACTTATGACCTCGGTCAAGATTCTCCCATACAGACCTCCTGCTCGGTTAATAAGAGCTAAATAATAATAATTAAAAAAAAATAATAATAATAATAATGATGATAATGATTTTTTAAAATAATAATAAAAAACTTAAGAAAAACTTCACAATAATTACTGACAAGATTAAAAAGGCTAAAAGAAC
>CM042749.1:4162726-4172835 GCA_022496165.2 Catalaphyllia jardinei
ATGATAATAATAATAATAATAATAATGATGATAATAATAACTTTATTTTAGTGTCAAATGTATTGAACACTGTTGTGCTGACTGGAGACACTGTAAATAAGTAATGGTAATAGGACTGAGTGGAGTCCAATTCGGTCTGTAGTTATACGAGTGATAACAAAATCGGACGACCGTGAAGCGGGAGTCTGATTTGTTCATCACGAGTATGATTAATAATGGTAATTGAACTGAGTGGAGTGCAATTTGTATAGGTAATCATACGGTTTCAAGTTCAATTTGAAATTAATTTGCACGAGTGAGTTTTTCAAAATGCTGAAATTGCACGAGCCGCTTCGGCATGAAAATTTTGCGTGAAGGATGTTTTGAACTTTACGGACTCTAAACTCTCTTCTCAGTTTTGTGCGCGCGCTTAACCTCAGGTAATTTAATTATCACGCAATCAGGAAAAAATTGCGCCATCCAAGGCGCGCGCTTGATTTGAAAAGAAAAGGTCTGAAATCATACGCGTGATTTCAAAATCGAACGAGCGCGCAGCGCGAGTTCGATTTGAAATCCCAAACCGGAAACGCTTTTACTTAGTATGCAACAGAATGTCATGTGACGAAAACTCATTCAAGCATAATAATCAAACAAGCAGTTCTTAAGTGAGAACGAAAACAGTCTCTTTCATGCATCAAATTTCGATTCTCTTCGCCTGAATCAATGATGGAAG
This sequence comes from Catalaphyllia jardinei, assembly GCA_022496165.2. NCBI lineage: Eukaryota > Metazoa > Cnidaria > Anthozoa > Scleractinia > Caryophylliidae > Catalaphyllia > Catalaphyllia jardinei. Next base: position 4,163,439 of record CM042749.1, read on the forward strand.
GCCTTCCTTTCTTCTGTGGTTGAGGCTGAGACTTCTCGTTGTCTTTGGAGAAGGAATTTGAGGGTGCAGCCGGTGTAATTCTGCGATGGATTTCTTTTGAGTTGTGAAACTCCCTCGACTGCATGCACGGTGCCCAGTTGTGGCCTGTGGATAGTTTGCTCTTTTAAATACCGTTCAATGGCACTCCGTGATTTTAAGCGATTCCAGCTCGTTAGTATCTCTGTTTCTTTTTGTCAAGTTCGCGCGGCGCCGTCTGTCTCAGGATATATATATTTTTCAAGATTGCGTGATCGAGACTGGCACCAGCTTCGGAGGACGTTCATTCACCTTTTCGTGGAGCGGGTCGAATGACTATGTGAATTTATTCACAGGGACAGAGTTAAGCTCTTGCATTGCTTCGTTTGAAACTACCGGGAACCTGGAAACATGTACCTTGAGATGGCTATTAATTTGTTGTGTGGTTTTCGTTTGTTTATGTTTTGCTAGACTCGGTATCATACGGATCTTTAGCAGATGTTGTAAAAAAACGCCAAAATATTCGTCAAAATGGTCACTGAATGTTGGACACTTCTTGTAAAGCTCATTATCATCATTCAGAAACTGTGATTAATCAATTTGTCAATTGTTTTGAAAAAGAAAAGACAACAACAACAAAGTTTTGGCAATAACCTGTAGTTGCAAAATTCGCAACGCAGTGGCTTTTTGTCTTCCATTTTCCTGAAATTTTATTGGTTATGTTAAACTTACCTTGAAATCTGATCGATCGTTTTGTTTTACTATCCCATTCTCATTGGCTGAGAAAAAGATGCGATTTAGAGCAAAAAATAGTGCGATTCGTGAGTAAACCGCACCCCTGAAAGCCAATCAGATTCCAAGGATAACCAGTGATTTCAAAATGGATTTAATAACAGATCGAATTGGACGACACGAAGTCTTATTACCAATCAATTTTCGCGAAAAGAATAGCCAGGTTATGAAAGAAGGGGAAAATTCGCATTAAAATACCTACAAAGGAGATGAAAAACCTCCTACAGGTAATTAGGCGCCAAAAACACAAAAGCGCACGCACGCACGCACGCCATTACAACCTTAAATGTGATTGGTTGATTTAAACTACAACTTCGAGTGTGATTGGCCTATTGAACTGTCCGATAACAAGCTGTCCAATAACAAAGTTCAGTTCAGTTCAGTTCATTTTATTCGCCTTCATAAATTATAATTATACTAATTACAATAATAATCATGCATTTGGCAGGCAGTCCAGGAAGCTATTTTGCTTTTTAAAGGACTGCCTTAAAGAATGGAGTAAGAAACTAGAATGTACACTGTCAATGGCAGAACAAAAATATTGAGACTGAAACTAAATATATATTACAAAATTTATAATGAACTATGCGTTTAAGATAAAAAATAGCGCAGCAACAGCAAAAGCAAAGCAACAATAACAAAAGCAAAAGCAAGCGTTAGCACTCTAATCCAAGAACGTGGATTTCGATTTGGAAGTAATTTCTCTAAGACTTAATGAATTTTTTATTTCGTCATTTATTGAATTAAAAATTTTGGGTCCTTGAAATCGTAGGGAGAATTTTCGTACATTTGTCCTACAAGAGGGCAGACGAAAAAAATTTCTATTTCTTGTATTATAGTTGTGAATTTCTTGTCCAGTGAAAAACACGTTTTTGAAACTTTCAGAGAGTTGGCCGTTTCTGTAGAGGTACATAATTTTTTGGCTACTTGAAGAGAAATGATATTTTCAAATTTTATCAATTTTAGACTTTTAAAAATTGGATCAGTGTGAGCATCGAAAGCACTTCTAGAAATCGTTCTAACAGCACCAATAACAAACTGTCTGATAACAACTTTGGCAAGTGAATTAGTGGAAAAATAGGAGTTTTTTAAACCAATCACAATCGAGGAAATTGTAATTTCTATGATTAATAAATAGACAAATGCAAATAGAACATGAACTATTAAGAATCTCCACTGGTGGGAGGCTGACCAGTTGGCTATTACACAACGCGGTCAAGGCGTTGTACTCGGGACTACCGAGAACAAATCCAGATAGCAGCAGGGTGGAGGATTTGAACAAGGGAGTTCCAGGTTTCAAATGCGGCGCCTTACGCCACTCGGCCACGCCGTCTGCGCCATTTAGTCTTACTAATGGCGACAAAAGATCGGTTCCTGGGCCCTTGAATAAAGTTACTTATTAAGTAGAATCAAAATACTACGAGCTTTCAGGGCCGTCACGGTGCCTTACTCAAGAAATGAAAAATCTCAACTGCCACGTAATCTTTCATGACCGAAGTCACGTGACAGAATGTCTCGGAAACAGCAAAAGAACTGGTTACAAATGTGCGAGAAGCAGAAATCCTGTTTTAATGTTCCAACAAAGCTTTGCAATCTTTACCCTATTAAGGCCAGTCTTTGGTAAGGGAAAACTTTTTTTGTGAATATTTAAAGAAAGTGTTTCATGGGACCAAAGGTTTTGACAGCAGCTGATGAAGGCCGTTCCTTTTTTAATCAATCTGTGTATTTCATCACAGGGAAGATTGGTCATCATGTTCGTTTATTATCAAATGGAGAAGTTCAGTAGCCTGCAAAACTGAAAGGTAAGGATTCTGGACAATATAGAAAACACCCAGGTAAAGCGTGCGTATATGAGGCACCACGTGTCTCTAAGAAAGGATTCACAGGATTGGCTGAGAACACAATAAAAAGCCAACCAATGATCAGGCCTGGTGCTGGCTTGAAATGGAGCGAATGAAGTTTTAGGTTTGAAAGAAGTGAGTGGCTGCGTAATATGAGTATAAGCAAAGAAAATTTAAACTCAGGTTATCGAGCTGATCGAGGAGGGATTTTACTTTCTCTATGAACAGTTTTCAATCTAAACTGCGGTGCAAAATTAACTATAAACTTGCCTCACTCAGCCAATCACAGTGAAGCAATACAGGGTCGACTAAAAACAGTTGTTATCCATTATGTTGTTCTTTATCTTAGGGCCCTGTATTACTGCCAGAAAATTTTGTTTTGTTTTCTTCATTTGTTTTCAGACAGGTGATAAGAGAAAACAATTGCATTGTTAAACATCCTGTCACAGGCAGAAGCATTGATTTCAAAAGACTTGTTCACGATTCCAAGAGGTAGATTTTTGTTGTCTTGTAATACAATGGAAGCCCTATTAAGCGGCCACACTTGGGGGAAATGGAAGGGTGGAGGTAGGGTTGTGGCTGAGCAGAAACGTTGATTCAATACAAACACTGAGAACAGTACTTTACAACATTTTACTGACAACAATTTCGGGACCTTGGTAACTGGATAATTGGTTCCACGAAAATGGTTTAATAGTTAATTGCTCCAAGACAAATGTTATGGTGTTTGGCACAAGTCAACGCCTAGTTAAAACCAGTAGGCCAGTCCTAAAGTTGCCGGACTCATTTCTTCCCGTAAAAGAATTTTCTAAATACTTAGGCGTCATTTTCGATTCAAATTTGAACTGGCATGAGCATATTGACACTATAGCTTCGAAAGTCTCGCGTAGACTTGGTCTCTTGAGTAGAATTAGAAAATATATTAGTACTGATGTTTGTAAGCATTTGCATAATTCAATTGTTCAACCTTTATACGAGTATTGCGATATTGCGATATTCACTACACAGCTTCAATGTAAATAAGTGTCAGCTTTTTGAATTCTGTGTATAATAAAGTTATTATTATTATTATTACTATTATTATTATAATAACCGGCTGTTTAACAAGGAGTGGCCGCTTGATAGAAGTATGACTTTATTTCAAAAACATGCTGGTTCTTTGAATTGACAAACACGTGAAAACAAATGAGACATCTATTTGTTTCATGTTTTGATATGACTGTGTTTTTTGTTTGTTTTTGTTTTGTTTCCTTTTTTGCCATTTACTACTGACCAGGGCCGGGCTGTTCGAAAGCCGGTTAACATTAACTGCAGCATTTTCTTTTGTTTAAAATGTTTCTCACCTCTAACGTTTGGTGTAGTTTGAGATTACTACAGCGTAAAACGCCAAGGCAAACAATATAAACAGAACATCTCACCAAAAATTTACAAAATTGAAGTCACAATTCTCGCTAACCCTGGATTAGCTTAATCAGGCTTTGAACAACCCGGCCCAGAGTGATAACTGGCTGTGATTGTACTACACTCAATATTTATTTGTTCTTCCTCTGTTAGCACGTGGAAAGTAGCTGGAAAGGATGAGAATAACGACGCCGTGTCTTACTTTATAAATGTTTGCGCTAACGTGGATGATGGCGTTGCACCTGAGGAGTGCAACAACAAAGTCCAGCTCTGCAAGGATAACACACCATTACATATGCAATCCAAGAAATTTTATTACGAAGGTATGTTCCACCTTAACACCTTGACGCAATAGAAGCCTACAGTAAAATTTTATAAAATGAGTTAGACTCATCGACGTGGTCTGTTGCCAATTCGAGAATCTAACAGCCAATAGGCTCTTTGCACATGGTACGGAATAAATTATGCTGGGACGCAAATAACGCAGTGAGACTTTCAAAACAAAGAAAAGTCACGCTGGACTGGAGCGTAATTTATTCTGTACCATGTGATCGGATCGTGCAAAGGGACTATTCTCTCCATGGGACACGGTCACTTTCACACGTGATCAGTAACTAATTAACAGTTAGACTACGAGCCCGAGTTTTCTACGAGCAGCTCGTAGAAAACGAGGAGGAGTAGTCTAATTGTTTTAGTATAAATTTACCGTAGTCTCATTGCAGAAAAATTTAAAATTGTCAAGTAACGCGTAGAAAAAAAACTGTTTTATTATGTTACATCAGGTTTAAACGTGATGCGCGATGCGCACTGATGCGTAACTGATGACTATCAGCAGATAGAAAACGGTAATATAGCCAGTCAAATTAACGGATTCACAATAGACTATGGTAAATTTATACTAATTATTATTAGTAGAATTCTACTAGTCTACTAATGCAGATGCTACAATCTGATTGGTTGAGTGATCGTACACACTCAACCATTAGTGTGTAGTGACTGGAGGTAAGTAAGTAGGTCGCCTAGGAAACCGTGACGCTTTTTGGTCTTTGCAAAGCTTCGGGAAACGTTTTGATGCAAATGGAGGAATAAATCTCCAGCTCAAAATATAATTGTTAAATATGAGCGAGGGAAGATCCCTAAAAGGAAAGGAAAGTATTTCCTTTAAAAGTAGAGCTACCCTTGAGGTACTTAAGATGTGATTGAATTACTCAGCAGAACAGTGTTAACTTGTGTTTTATCGTTCAGTTTTGTTTTTTTTGTTCCACAGTAATTCTCAACAAAATCTTCCTGACTACAGACATTCGTTTTACCTGAGCCCAGTTACCCTTTGTTTTTATTTTTCAACTTTGTAGATTCAATGTTTTCTCTCGAGCTGGTGACAACGGATTCTGGAACTGTGGTGATTAACTTCCAGTGCTCAGCAGGGGAGGGGGTGGTAGGTTTTTGTTTATCTTGATGAAGTTTTTACCAATTTATATGAAAGCTGGGAGTGGGTCATTAACGAGTCCCTCAACGTATTGGCTAGGTTGCTTTAGCTAACAACTCTTTGTAAAAACTGTTCACTTGTCCTTGTCAATCAAAAGCTGGTCAAGGTAGAAAATAACCCACGATGAGGCATTTTTTTTTTTTGAAAGGGAGAAGGGAAAAAATAACGCCTGATACATTTATTAGACCAGCCGCCAACCGCCCCCTAATTTAAATAAACTAAGGTGTGGTTGAACTGTCATTTACGAGCCAACCAGGATTCACCGGAACTCAAATCACTATATTTCCACGAGACGCAAAAAATGTCTGCAGAATATAAGTTGTACAGTTACATATATACATGCATGAAAACGCCGCCGTGTTTTGAGAAACAAATGAGTTCGGAAGCAGGGTGAGATGGCGCTCGGGAAAAATAAACCGTGCAAACCGTAAACCGTAAACTTGCCGTGCATTCTGTACTCCAAGTTGTTAATTGCTCCACTCTTTGTCACGAACTGTAGGTCATTAGCGTGAAAGTCAAGACCGCGCGAGCAATTTAAAAACTGTTGAACGGCTCCATGAAAATTCTCCGAGTGGATCTACAAAAGGCTTAGGATAATATCAAGAACAAGATCAAGGGCTACCCAAGAGTCGAGCCAGGAAATATATCGCCGTTTTCATTTTGTAAGCAGTTCTGAAACATTCCAACACCTTTGAGGTTTTCAAGAAACCCGCTGAGAGAACGGCCAAAACATCTTCGCCTGAACAACACTCTGCCTTCAGAGAATTATAATTGAAATTCGTCGGGGCTTCAACTAACACAAAAGGAAACTCGTCCTTGCAAAAACTCGCTTCGTCTGCACCATTCGGTTTTCTGACCATTTTCTGGCCGGAAGTCTTTGTGAAATATGACAGCTAATCAGAAGACAGCAAACCATAAGTGTTGTTTCTCGACCAATCAGAGAAAAAAACAGAATCTGGTTTTTGAACATTTGATCCGACAAGTAAATGTATCATGCCCTCCTTCCCCGCATCTAAATACAGGGATGGAGGTATGATCTCAGGCTGGGTAGAAAATGGCTACCAAACTGAAATGAAGGGAGCGAGGTGAAACTAATACGGTTTTGCCAACTCGTGAATACTAATCTTTAAGTGGGGAAGTTTAATGCTGCCGGAAATTAAAAGAGTTGGCAGTTGCATGTAACGTGGTAAATAAAGCGCGAGTTAAGGTGATTTGTTATAGGAAATATTTTTTGCCAGGGTATATTTTAAAAGGGATACAAAAAGCATAGAAGCAACATTTCTTGTTTTTTTTTTTTTTACAGGGAAGCCCCAAGTTTGATTACGTGTCCAGAAACAAGCACCACTTCTTTACATGGCCAACATCCATTGTCTGTTCAGACGACCTGTAAGTATTACTAGTTATGCCAGGTGTGTTGTATTTTATACCATGTAATAAAAACATACAGCCAATCAGAATACAGGAAAGCCGTTAATAACTCAACGGTATTTCACCCAACCTTCCCATCATGCGCCGCGCGTAGGTCGAACTGATTGTGTTGATCACTGTATTTTCTATTTAAACAAAGTGTTTCTGTCGAGGAACTATCAGCTGATAGTTGCCCCGCGGATATTTGATGTTCTTAAAACAAATATTTGCCAGAGAAGCTATTCGCCGAGGGCAAATGGCTAATTTTAAGAACATCAAATTTCCAGAGGGCAACTATCAGACCGATAGTTCCGAGACCTAAACACTCTATTGTCCTAATTGTTTACCACTAAATTTTGTTCTGCGCGTCAGTTCACAAGTTGATTAAATTATTTTCATCTTTTTGAAATGAAAGCCTGTTTACAGAAAACTTTCAAGGACAAGTGCTATCCATCCGGGCATTTACTATGGGCTGATAGTGTCACGGATGAACGCTATCGCAACACTTATCAATTTAAACTAATAAGAATCGGAGAAAATTTAGTGGTGAACTATAAGGAATGGTATAAACCAGTTATGCATTGCTTTCTCTGTTATACCATGGAGTATCCCTCTTGTCACTTGTATTTTCTTGGTTACACACATAAGGTGTAACTCGTTTGTATATATAAACTATTTCAAACTTTGTAATACTCCAGTTGCCTTTCATGGTTTTGTTTGTCGATGCTGTTGTTTGTTTTATCAGGAGTCACGAAGTGACAGATATTCCTGAAGCTGGCCACAAAAAAGCTGAGTCTGCTATAAAGAAAAACGTGGGCATCGCATTTGGCGTGTTGTTTGCGGTTGTTTTAATAGTAGTCTTTGCCGCTGTTATGTATAAACCATCCAGAAGGTAAGTGGCTTGTAACTTAATGACTAAAAATGCATTTTCCATGTTAATCATAGAAATTACAATTTCCTCGATAGTGATTGGTTTAAAAACTCCTATTTTTCACAAATTCACTTGCCAAGTTGTTATCGGACAGTTTGTTATTAAACAGTTTGTTATTGTAATGTTTGTTATCGGACAAGTCAATAAGCCAATCACATTCAAAGTTGTAGTTAAATCATCCAGTTACATTCAAAGTTGTAGTTTAATTTCAGAGCGGCGTTAAACCATTTACGCCTCCTTTGTCAGTCTTTTATTCAAATATTCCCTTTCTTTCCTAACATGACCATCCTCCTTTTGTCGGAAATTGTAATTTTTATGATTAATTAGTAAAGAGACTTCCTGTCGTCCAGTTCAGTCTGTAACCATACTCATGATAAACAAATAGGACGCTGCGCGGTCGTCCGATTTCGTTATCAATCGTATGATTACAGACCAAATTGAATTCCACACAGTCCCCTTACCATTACAAAACACCTCTGCATATTAAAATGTTTGAGGAATTTGAGTCCAACTTTGATGCCTGTTGAAGTTTACTTGGTCCTCGTATCCAAATTGATTCTAATTTTGTTGAGATCAAAGTGGTACTTATATCCCAGAGTGACGTGCTTTAATCCCATGGAGATGTAAAGTGATCTCAGGTGAAATTTTCCTTAATCCGTTTTTTGTTTAAAAAATGGCATAAAACGAGGCGAGAGGATCAATACTGATTAGAATTGGGGCTTTCAGTTTTTCAAACTGCTGATAACGGCAATAATTTCTATACACAACACTCCTCTATGGCACTGAATATTCCTTCTGTGTGTTTATTATTTTAGACATTCTATTATTTCCTGTGTGCGGATGAATTTCAAGAGGCATGTTCTTCGGAAGGAGATCAAGTTTCCAGAGTGCAGATATCAAAAGGTACCACCACGCATAGCCTCACACTGGACAATAACTGAAATGGTCACCTGCAACCAGTTTCAGTGTGTTTTATTGTCGTAGTCTTTTTAGTTTTACTATAAAAATGCCGAAGGAATTGGTTAGTTTCAGTTCATCATACCTCCATAAAGCATGCGCCCCTCGTCACGTGCAAGCTTTGTCGAGTTACCATACAAGTAACCTAGTCACAAGTTTAAGCGGACATATAAGTGGTTGGAGTCGTGGGCTGCGTCACATGTGCGCTTTCCTCTCATGTTTTTAAAAATTCTCGTGTGTACATGACTAAAAAGCGCTCTCGGACACTTTTACTATTCGCTTTTAGACCTTATAGATAGTGTTCCTGATAGAAAGTATTTGTAGTTCGCTAGTGTGCACAGGTTTTTTAACTTCGGAGAGGTTATTAATCTCAAGAATATATCTTGCTTTTGACAGCGAAACTTTTACGATGATGATGATGGAGCAGATTCACTCATAAACGAAGCAGAAGGCAACGACGAGAAAGTGGAAGACGATGATGACGATCTCTTATAGCCGAGAGAGACTGGATATACAACGGATTGGAAGCTCAGTTGCATCTCGGGATACGTTAGTTAGAAATAAAAC
>CM042749.1:4172935-4195435 GCA_022496165.2 Catalaphyllia jardinei
GGAGGAAGAAGGCCGTTGAGATGCAGTGGGTTTCCCCGTCCCAAGCAGATCGCATAAACAGTATCTGGTGCCCCCTACCGTACCCGTGTGAACAAATGGAGGATGATGACGAGGGGGACCTCTTCATGACACCTTTGACGGCGCTCAATGTTCGCGGCTGCTCATACAGTCAGAAAAGAAAGTCTCGTGACTCTTCAAAGCGACCGCTCGGGATCGTTGCTTTTGATAGTGTACTTTTAGCAACAGCAGAGCTGTGTTTTTGGTCTTCCGACAAAATCCTCTGCTCCTCGCTAGTGAGCTGATTGAGGCTCTGCGTTTCCACAATTTGGCGATAGCGCGTGGGATGAATGTACTTTCCAATTGCATCAAACACCAGTTTGCTCATGATCTCGCCCAATTTACCATGTTGGTCGCCATTTCTGTTGACGAGAACGAAATCGCACTGGGATTTAAGCAAAGGTGTAACGTACGAGATGTAACCATTGAGCACTTGCATGTTTGCATCGGTCAGAATCAAAGAATCAAATCCATACTTTCCAGCAGTCTTGAACGTTTTCTGATCAATGAATCCACCCTTTTTCTTAGCTGTAGCAATCATGTCAACCGTCAAATATTGATAAGTCATAGGACGTGACCCCTTCACTTTGATGAACAGATACATTGCTACAAATTTCGTGGCAAATGTCAGGTCTGAGGGCTCACTTGAGCTGGACTCGATTTGCAAATCTTCACGGTATTTTCGTAGCGCGGAAGATGGAATTGTACGACCTCCAACAGCTCTTCCATTGTTGCCCAGTGGCCTCTTGCTTCCAGTGTCTCAATGTCTAAATCTTGTGTCCACTGCAGTCGTATCATCTTTGCGACTGTCTTTCGCGCTCTTTTGAGGTACAACTCTGTTGCAGGGAACTTTTGGAAGACTGCCTCTGATGCGCCATGAAATTTCCTGAAGTCGATCATTTCAGAAATAGCATCTATGTAGCCCAAACGCCCACCATGGCCGAGCTTGTATTCGTCTTGTAAGTAGTCGACAAACTTGAACAACAAATTTGGAGAACACAAACTAAAGTCCACCACGTCAAAACTCAACTCTTCCTCGTCTTCACAACAAAATCTAAGAAACTTAAAGCATCTTGTAACTATTTGTTGAGCTGCACGATCTTTCTTGTAACTGCCACCACTTCCAGTCAGCCATTCCGTAAATACTTCGCCAATGTCGTACGATAATGAAAAGGAGGGAAGGAACTTTACAGCATGCTTTGTGGTCTCACTTGTTTGATCTTGAATTGTGCTCTCTATTGAAACATTGCTTCCTACCTTAAGCGAATCTGTGATTTCCTTCGAATTGGGTTTTTCGTCAAAGTAAAAGAACCAACTGTGCTTGGTGTAAACATGTTTTCTGCAGCTCCTCTGACTCTGAAACCCATCATGGTCACACTCTTGTATTGGGCAGTGATACAAACTGTCAGTTTCATCCTTTTCCAAGTGAAGGCGTTTCGGTTTTGGTGACGCTCCAACGATATCCGACCAACTGACTTTGCACTTCTTGCTCATTTTGCCGTTTTAAGAACATTTGGCCAACAGGAACCGATGACGAATAATGGAACTGCATATATGTTTGTATTTGCCAAAGCATGCCCTTACTTGCCCGCCCTCATTACTATTGTACAAAATTCATGACAGTTAGATGCAATCAAACTTGCCCAAGCAGGACTGTGCGCGCCCTATTGTTTGCTTCAAATAGAAATGCGAAACAAAATGGTCCGATGTGTGTTCCCCAATCACTAATTTGGGAACCATACGTTTCATTCACAGATAGGAACTCGGAACAAAACAGTCCTAAATGACCAATTTGGGAACCATGCGTTCCATTTACGGATAGGAACTCGGAACAAAACAGTCCTAAATGACCAATTTGGCAACCATGTGTTCCATTTACGGATAGGAATTAGGAACAAAACAGTCCTAAATGACCAATTTGGGAACCATGTGTTCCATTTACGGAAAGGAACTCGGAACAAAACAGTCCTAAATGACCAATTTGGGAACAATGTGTTCCATTTACGGATAGGAACTCGGAACAAAACAGTCCTAAATGACCAATTTGGGAACAATGTGTTCCATTGACAGATAGGAACTCGGAACAAAACAGTCCTAAATGACCAATTTGGGAACAATGTGTTCCATTTACGGATAGGAACTCGGAACAAAACAGTCCTAAATGACCAATTTGGGAACAATGTGTTCCATTTACGGATAGGATCTCGGAACAAAACAGTCCTAAATGACCAATTTGGGAACAATGTGGCCCATTATTGTTGGGAACTCGGAACTAAATGTTCTTCTTTTACACTAGAGTGAACGTTTTGTTCCTACCTTGCAAAAAATCTGGTCCTCTTATGGTCAATAGGAACACAAAAACGAGGAACAGTCGACAGTAAAGGAACGTTCCCTTTGGAATATAGGAACAGCCAATCAGTGAAAAAACGAGGAAAAGACTAAAGAAAAAACTCCAAAAAGCGTAAACTTTATTAGGAAATTCAAAGAAGAATCTTAAATTTACAGTAATAATAATCATACAATAATGAATCATTTAAATATGCTTTATATATAAAAAAAGAGTTCTATTACATATGTGTCTTTCTCTTTGGTCTTAACATACTAGTTTATAGAAATCTATAAAAAAAGAGACGACTAAAAAAATTCTCGTACTGTACTAGACCATTATTATTATTATTATTATATTATTATTTTTATTATTATTATTATTATAATAATAGTAATAATAATAATAATGATAACAACAACAACAACGAATGTTTTATGCCCTGGCTTGATTGACATTTCTTTTTCTTACCGAAGATTTTTATGTACATATGTTAAATATATAAAATACTGTACTTTTTGTCAGTTTTTATCATCATTATTATTATCATGTTTGTATGAAACGATTCCAAGAACGTTATTGCAAATTTTTGAAATAGTGCACTTTATTCATTAATACTACTTGATTTTGACTTTTTAATTTCGTTTTTCCATGTGTGTATTTTTACTTATCATGTGAAATGAATAAAGTTACTGTTATTGCAATAATAATAATAATAATAATAATAATAATAATAATAATAATAATAACAATCTTTAAGGAGGAAGCACCCGTCACGTATATGCGTGGTTTTCAGGGAGGTCCATCCGGGTGTTTTTAACAGCACTTGGCAGGCTATTAATGTACACATTAAATAGCAAGGGACCCAAAATGCTGCCTTGAGCACGCCAAGTGTGATGGTGTGTGGCTCTGATGATTTTCCGTTTATCAACACACTTTGCCATGCTCATCTCTTCTTCCATTGCATGTGTACTCCCAGCTTTTCTGGAAACAGGAGTTTTACTCTGCAAGACGTATTGATAGGAATAATAACCTCTAAATGCCCCTTACTCAACTATTTGTTACTTATTGCTAAGGTGTATCTTTGGAATTGTAGAAGGTCTGAAACGCTTCCAAATATAACTGGTCTCAAACTAAAGGTCAAAAATAAATATGATAGAAAAATATTTATGTATTAAAAACAATACCATAGAAAAATTTACTAGGAAATGGGCGTTAACCTCTGGCTCTAAGCTTCTATAAGTTTATTTTAGTATTATTATTATCCTTGTTGCATTGTATTATCACTTTTAGGATACTGTGTAATAAAAAAAGTGGAATAATTTTTAAATATAACCTGAACCCTGAACCCTGGACCCTCGATATTATACCCTTGACAAAACCCCACACTTGCTCGGGATTGGCTCCACTTACAGCTCAAAAAAGGGAAAACAACTTTCTAGTTTTGTCTCAAGCACCTATCTATGTCATTAAGATCTTTAAGTAGGACTTAAACATATGTAGTTTACAAATGCAGTTATCATCAAATAAACACGTTCGTAATGTAGTAATGATTGTGTCGTGTTCTTCTGTGTAGTGAAGCCTTTTCTGAATCACAAATGACTCCCTATTGTACAGCCACTCGTCTCAAACGTTACACTAACGAGCTAAATTTAACGGGAGACAACAACATTGAACCAAAAAACAATCCTAGAAGAGCGTGGACGCAGTATGGCATTGACTATAACCAAGCATTGTTTTGATTTTCGCTGCCAAAACAACCAAACAGTGGATATCGATATTCTCTACCGTTGCACTGAGCTAACCTAATTTTAACAGAAAGTACAAATCATTTCCAAGCTTAGTTATATGTATCTAAACTGCTTTGAACTCTTAGACCCTGTCCACGTAACGCAGGCCGAGAATTTTATTTGGAAACGGCGTTTTCACTCTGAAAACGTATCAAATGTTTCCATCCGCACTACACCGGAAAAATTTAAAAACCGCCACAATCACCAGTCAGTTTGGATTCAGTGTGTTAGAGGAAAACTGGGCTAGAGAAATCACGTGATGACTATGGTGACATCATCGTTCTAAAAAAGCTCTGTTTTTAAAACGTTTTCAGTCCACACTAAAATACAATGTCGGCTTTTTCAAATTCCTTTGGCTTTTTCGTGACGGATTAGTGTGGACAGTAGACATAACCATAGAAATATAGCTGCGTTTTTAAATTCAATTCTCAGCCGTAGTTTGGTCAGGCCTTAGATAAATGAATTTTAAAACGATGTACGTACTAAAAGGCTCAAGACAGAAGATAGTATTCTGGCTCAGTCGAGTTACTCGCCGTAACTCGACGCTCGCTCTTAGGTCCGCCGCGCCCTTTAGTGTTTGTAGCGGGCAACAATTTTCTCGCCTCCAGCCATTTCACATTCTCTTGGTTTATATCTGTTACTTCTGGCTTTTATTCTCAAATTTCTTTCATTATTATGCAAAATGTTTTGCCCTCCCTCAATTTGCCAAAGAATCAATCAATCACATTCAGTGTACACAATGTATTAGTTCACAATCTATTTTGCACAATTCACTCAAACGTCACTTTTTGTTGCAAAACACTATGTAAAGATCGCCAGACAGGATGCAATGTATTGCCTTTAATAAGAAATAAGTAACTATAATTAGATATTTATTTTATAAAAGGTCTGTACACGTTACGGTTAAACAACAAAAAAGTACGGAACTCCACTTTTTCATTACCTAATTCAATTCTTTTTTCTTGTTTTTCAAGTCTTCTACCTATTGTTATGGTTTTAAGAATTTTCGGCGCCATGTAATAAATATTGAACTTTGGCAAGAAAAGCCGATCCAATTATTACACTAGCTGTGTTTGTATCCAGCCTGAATACATCTGATTGACGTTTTATTTAAAGTTCCACAATTGACGGTGAACGTTTCAACAGTTGACCCAACAACCAACTAAAATAATTACCCCCTAACGCTGAAACTCTGCTCTGTAGAGTCTGAAGCCTTTCACAACGCGACATCGAAAAATGCTCTCCTTCTGGGTTGTCTTAGTGCTGGTAACAACCTTCCAGGTTTCCTCAAGTAAGTTCACTTCATCATTGCTATTTTTGGTTATACTGTCACTCAAAACGTTATTTTGATCAGATACTTCGTTTTTGGAAGCGCAGGCTACTCTCGCGTCTCCCAAGATGTGGTCCTGAACAAGAAACAGGCTTTGTCTTTTTACAAACGCTTTATCGGCGACAATAACATAGACGAGGAGTGTTATGGAGAGGAATCGTGCGATTTTGAGGAAGTAGTGGAAAAGTTTGATCATTCGGAACAAACGGTTGGTAGACCCTGTCTGAATAACAACGGTGCGCTAGAATATTTATTACTCAACTTCAACAGCATACCCGTTTAGTGCTGATCAGCTACCAGCAGTCAACATTGATACTATAAATTTATACCTATTTTCCCTTCGTATTCAAAACCCGTTACTAACATACTATTTGCAGGATTAATTTTCTAATAATAGAACTATATTCTTGCGTTCTGCTGGCGAAACTTGATAAAGATAATGAAACACATGCATTTTGAATACCATTATTACTGCGCCTTTCAATAACATGCGAACTCTAATATTCAAAGCTCAACCGACGAATGCGTTTTTCGCTACCGTCAATCAAGTGTTCGGCGACTCCTATCAGCTTCCGACTACTGTCGAGCGTGCGGTAATCAAATCGTTGAGCACAGTTCAGATAACGATGCAGTGTTCGGCAGTAGTCGGAAGCTAGGAGGAGCCGCCGAACACTTGATTGGCGGCAGCGAAAAACCCATTTGTCGGTTGAGCTTCGAATTCTAGAGTTCGCATGTTGTTGAAAGGCGCAGTAAGTAATAACAGTGTTATTGCCTCAGGTTGTGTTTATTTCATCAACGTAACTTGAATGTGGAACAGCTGACAAATGAAACAAATTATTGCATGACAGAACAGTGCAAGGAATAGCTAGGTTTAGAAAGGAGACTGTCAACTCCAAGAACATAATGACAGGAATAATTTTATCTGTCATGTATTTGTATTTTTTCGCAGTACGAATACTGGAACACGTACCGCTGTAACACCTCAAAACAACGCTGCAAAGGTATGGGATCGTTTTACCCCAAACCACAATTTTGCTTTCTTTATTTTTTATTTAGTGCATTCAACTGAGATCTGGTGTTCGACAATAAAATTAGACAGCTGAGAAAACTGACTCGTCCCAAGCCGCCTTCGGAGGGAACGCGAATCGACTGGGAGAAAGGGATAAAGCAGGGGTTGATGGCAAGGGATAAGCGGAAGGAAAGAGTAGTCATCCCTCGCCTTTTATCCTTCCTATAACCTCTCCATTTCCATAATAGGGGATCACGAGTTTGAACTGATAGAAACGTTACACTGTTAAGAATTAGATAGTAAAAAAATAACGGCTTTGTGCGAGGCTTGATGCATTAGTACGACATGCAGAGATATGTGAATAACCTGCTATTAATTTCAGGGCAAAAATTGTGAATTGTAAATATTGGCCAGACTCCAAAAAATCGCGACTGATTCTACCAGAAGAGTATAAGTTCACGTGACATCGCGTACAACACTAACTAGCAGTTGCATTTACATGAGAAAAGCAGAGAGGCTTTATCAAAGCAAGGTCAACTCCAGCCTCGCTTGCAGACATAGGCCAGGTAACTAAGCACACAACTGTAAAGAGCATTTCACAGCAGCAGTTTAACCCTTTGGCCCCGGAGAAAAACTGTAAAAATGATAACAGTGAATCAAAAGACCACAAGTAATATACCAGTTTTTTTTTTGGAAAAGTATTGTTTGGCATATGTCCTAAATCACCACAATAGACATACAAGATGTCACAAATTGAATTGAGGAGTCTGCGAAGTAAAACAATGAAAACGTTCAAAAATGCTTTATTGCTTGTATATAGCTTAATTTGCAAGTCTGCGTGTGGAGATTTTTAACAAATATTCATTTGTCTCTAAAATTGTAAAGCACAAAAGTTTCAAAAACTTGAGGGGTGGTTCATCAAATCTAATTCAGGAGGGTGGTATGATTTTGGTGTCCCAATTTTTAAACGAATAGGCCAAATATTAAGCCTATTATAACATTTTGTGCCATATCGGTACTTTAAGGGTTAAAGCAAAATTTGGGGAACGAACACAGTGAATTATGGGCAATTAAAGAATTGATGTCATTGATCGTCAGCCGCTATTAACATGCATAGCAGATAACCATGAAAGGCCCAAGCAATTGACATAGTTTCCCTCTTATTTTTCTCGACCAGCTTTCAGTCGTTGCACATATTACACATATAACATTATATCCTATTGTGATCATACCTTGATTTAGATTTCTCGAGTCTTTTTCCTCAAGAACATCCCATCTTGTCTTACCATGTTCCACAGATTCAGGCCATTTCTTTAGAAGGAAGGCGAACCAATTTGTTGCACACGTTTATTAAAAGGCATAGCGTTGAGGCCAAGACGTTCTTCTGTTCTTCAGTCAATGTGGCATAAATCTGACTCCAGGAACTGTGATTATATAAAGGCACTATTTTTTACAGCCCAGACTTAGCACGTGCAAAATGGCATAACAAATAGGCCATTTCGAGTTATCTTAAGCCTCTGTTTCAAACAAGTCTTCCTGCAAAACCTTTTATATGAAATGAGTTGATTTGCACGAAAATGAACCTGTAAGCAGAACACATTCCCATATGAATGATTTCGCACGAAGAGTCGTTTTTTGAAGTGAGGTGAAAGGTAACAACTAGGACGGTGTTGCTATAATCATGAGACTTCCCTGCTCGAGTTTTCCCCAAGCTTCCTCGAAGAAAAATCCAAAATAACCAATGATTAGTGCGTTTTCAAATTTCTCAGCCGTATTGTGGACGAGTACTTTTTTCTGGGGCATTGAGCACGTGGCCTGCCAGTAATGACTCGTAACATTTTTCGTTCGTGTTCTGCGGCGAAACCTCACTAATTGACTATGAAAAGATTTTCCATGCGGAGATATGTGTTTACAAATACATTATTTACTTCGGAGTCTTCTCGCTCCGTTCTAGAGAAATATATAATCGTACGGTGGCCCAGAAGGGTCACACATGCAAATTAAAAATGTTGCTGCAAACTAAAAATTTAACCTGCAAATTAAAAATGTTGCTGCAAATTAGAAATAGTACATGCAAATTAAAAATTGTACATGCAAACTAAAAATATTACAAACATGAAACATGAATGGTCCGACCGCTGTAAGGCCAGGTCGCACGGCTCGGACCGGGTCGTCATCCCTCATACTGAGCGCGCGGGACTTTTAATTTTTAATTTGCAGCACAATTTCTAGTTTGCATGTACTATATTTAATTTGCAGGCAATATTTTTAGTTTGCATGTGAATCGTGACATGGTTAAAACAAGACAAATGCAAACAGATATCCATCCATTACTTGAACGGAATTTTTGGATGAAATCATAATTCTGATCTTGTTCTTTATTTTCTTTAATCCAGACCTCGCGTGTCGCGGTTATCCAATCGGTATGGAGAACGGAAAGATCCCAGATGATAACATCGTTGCGTCGTCATGGCAGGAACCTTTCCACGCCTTCAGACCTGAGGCGGGTCGCCTTAACAATGATGACGGTGTTTGGTGTCCCAACACTCTTGGGGAAGTGGACAAGGAGTATTTTCTTCAAGTAGAGTTTCCAGCTAGGTACAACATCTGCGCTGTCGCTACTCAGGGCTCGCCTCTCTACAAGACCGACTGGGTGAAGAAATATCGGATTCAGTACTCCATGGACGGCGAGAACTTCACGCTGTACACTGAGAATGGGAATGTGAAGGTATGGCGTGGCTGCACATCATGTGGATACTTAAGTACCAGGTCGCGCTGAGAAAAGAGCTCTTAACTCTTTACCCCCCCCCCCCCAAGAGAACCAATCAGCACACAACGTCATAACTTTGTGAATATTTGATGGACTTCTATGAATTTTTGCCACAAAAATTGTCTTGTCCTCCCCCTCATTTCAAAGACATGGTCAACCACCCCCACAAGTTTTAAATTCTTTTTGGGGATCAAGTCGAATGCAAGAGTTGTTTCACATGAAGCTATGCGCTAAGAGCTGCTAAATAAGCTATAGTTTAGGGGTATGCCTACTATAGTAGAAGGTTGGTACACTTTTCAAGTCGTTTATTTTTGCATTTTAAAGCACTTTCTCTCAAAATGCCTACCTCCGTTATAGCTGTTGATGTTAGTTCTTAAATAAGCTGATCAGTGGCTTGCAAATGATATATTGTACACAGGCAGTGTCTTAAAGGGTTAAGGTAGATTTTCAAGACAGACAAACAATATTTATTTATAAAAACTTTCTTTGCATTAAAAATATACAAATATCTACAATATCTACATGCATTAGATTAAAATCTTTATAGTAGTCATCCCTCGTTTAACATCTTGTTACACTGCATGGCATGTCCTTTGCAAAGAAAATTCGTATGTCTCACCACCAACACTTTTAAACAATACACCTTGCACTAAAATGTACATGATTGTTTTTCCCGCAGGAATTCACTGGTAACATAAATGCAATTGATATGGTAAAAAATGATTTAAACCGACCAATCACAGCACATTTCATTCGGTTTGTTCCGGTGGAGTGGAACTATAAACCCTGTATGAGAGTTGAGGTGTACGGAACTGCGATCGGTAAGAATTGAATTCATTTTACTTCCGTCTTTAGAGAGCAGTAGTAGTATTTAACTGTGTGAGGTTTGTCAGTAATCCGTCCGACAAGAGCAAGTCTGGTTTGCATGATTCAAACCGTCTCTAATGACGCAGTTGGGAAGGAAGGACACAGGTCTATTTCTCCTCCTCTGCTTCCTTTTCTTTATCTCTAGATAATACTTCCTTGCAAGGGAAGAATTAAGACGACTTAGAGAACAGCTGATTCAATCCGCTAGGCCTCCAGTCGGGAGGCTACCAAACGACACAAGTGTGAGTACAGACCAAAGACAAAGATCAGTAGTGTTACTGTAATGACAATAATGCTTTCGTGGAGTAGATAAAGACATACCCTTGTAGGAAGAACAGTATTTACCTCCTGATTGCATAAAATTCAATAACAATAACAATAACAATAACAACAACAACAACAACAATAACAATAACAACAGCAAAACAAAACTATTAACGAGCCAGTTTAACGAGCTTTCAGTCAGTAGCCACGTGCGATTTTAAATAAAAACAAAGATTGAGAGAACACGCGAGGCCATCCTACAGATGAAAATCGTATTTCCCGCGGCCCCTCACAGCTGCCCCTAAGTAGCAAAATGGTGTTTACGTTTTTTTGGGTTAGCTTCAATGCTATGACATTTTAAATGTGACTGACGATGAGAATGGGAAGCTATTAGATCATAAATGTTCATAATCGAATTACGAAAACTTATTTTGCCTTCTTGACAGGACCCAGCAAAATAATTTTCTTGTCCTCTCTTTTTTGACGTGTAAGGATAGTACGCTGTATTTTTCGTGTTTTGCAGCTTGTCCATGGAAAGCCAAGAATGACAAATGCTGCGTGTTTCCTTTCACGTTCAAAGGAAAGAAACATTACAAATGCATCATAGATTGGGTGTGGATGCCTTGGTGCGCTACAACGTCAGACTTTGACAAGGACGGCAAGTGGGAAAACTGCCTCCCAAGTATGTACTATGCTCTGTCATACAATTTCCAACTGCGACTTCCAAGGTGTAGTCATAGCGTTTCTACAGACCGTTTTAAATCAGAATCCCTTTCCCAGGAGAATATTATCTTGGTCGACATGAATAACGTAATATAATACATGAAAACATATGATCTCTAGGCGCTTATTATTATAAACACTAACAACACCCTTAGTAACCAAGACTAATTTTTTTTTTGACAGAAAGCAAGCAGTAGACCGAGCCAGGAAAAACCTAAAGAAAGTATCAATGGTGAAAACTAGTTTCAGGATACTAAACTCCTGTAATTTGGTTGGTGAAGGAAAATTTGACTTAGAGATAATAAAAAATACGTTAAATGCAACAGAAAAGAAGCGTGATTTTTTTTCCGGATTCCTCAGAGACTTTAGTTTCTTTCCTATTTACTTGGCGAACAATACCCGTGTCTTTAGCACTCTCTTTTTAAGCGCTACGTCTGCGGTAATAGACGATTGGTACTGGACCGCTGAGGCTATAGAGTGGTTTTTAATTGAGTGTCGTAAAACCAAAACCAAACCAATTACTTACCAGTTAGACTACCCGGCCAGTCTCAAACTATAGTAAAACCACAACCAAACCAATTACTTACCAACTAGACTACTCGGCCAGTCTCAAACCATAGTAAAACCAAAACCAAACCAATTTCTTACCAACTAGACAACTCAGCCAATCTTAAACCATAGTAAAACCAAAACCAAACCAATTACTTACCAATTAGACAACTCAGCCAATCTTAAACCATAGTAAAACCAAAAACAAACCAATTACTTACCAGTTAGACTACTGAGCCAATCTCAAACCATAGTAAAACCAAAACCAAACCAATTACTTACTAATTAGTGCTCAGCCAATCTCAAACTGCAGTAAAATTTGTCTGGTTACTTTCGGCACTAAATTAAAAATCACTCTAGACATGCACAAATTGTTTTGGAAAATGTGCAAAATCGTAATACCTTCAGGATCTTAACCCCCTTGCAATACTGGAGAATGGTGTGACTAAGGTTGCAGCTTGAAACTGATCAAAGCGTGCTGCGCGAGTTTACTGGACCGGTCAAAACACAAAGAAGGGGCAACGCACGTGTTAAAATGACATTAATATCCGCAATGAAAACGCTATTGAGAGCTTGTGCGCAGTATGCTGCCTTAGTATGTTCTACTGTTTCAGTTTGAATTGAGGGGCTGCATAGCCCTAAAGCACCACGTCCAAGTTCTGTTTGCACGACCTCAGCACATTTGTTAGTACATGGATTATTAAATAACTTCTCCTTTATTAACCTTGTAACAAACCACTTATCGAGAAGCTTACAATTAACGACTATCACTGTTTAAACATATAAAATTGCTGTGTTTTGAAGCAACAAGGCAAGACGGCTCCAGTCGCTTTTCAGATCATTCCCTTTGGACTAGTGAAAATTCGTTAATTTACAAAAGTAAAAACCTCATGATTAACGGTTTTATCTCGAAGTATTTCTCGCCACCCTAGATGGCAATAAGTGCAATACATTACATAATTACAATAAGGCATTTTACAGTTGAGTACTTAGTTACCTGGCCTATGACTGCAAGCGAGGCTGGAGGTGACCTTCCTTTGATACAGACCTCAAATGCCCACCATAACAGAAGAACAACTTGATTTACACAACGAAAGCAGTGAGGTCTGTATCAAAATAAGGTCATCTCCAGCCTCGCTGTCATTCAAAGGCCAGGTCACTAAATAGACAACTCTAAAATGGTCTATTTTACCTTCTTAAAATTTGTTTAATTTTTGTAAAAAAAATTTAAGCTCCGTAAATACGACCTTGCTACAATGAACCATTCACAGTCACTTCAGCCAACTTGCGTTACGTCACTAGGTCAGCATCTTAAGTCTCCCTACTAGTCATGTATTTTGCATTATTTTTATTGTGAGAATTTGGTCCTAAATGCTTAAATATTAGCCTGATTGAATTGTTTATGTCAATGGTAACGAAATCTCGGATTTAAATACTTGTAGTTAGCCAACAACTCTAGCTAAGAGTTCCCAGTTAAAAAAAAAAACATTTTCAAGATTGTGACCACCAAATAGATCTTTCCCGTCTTCCATTTCTGCGCGTTCGAACAATAGCACCAGAGCGAGGTTGGGGTGGACAGTTTCATACATTTGCTGTATTTTGTCAAGCCTAATCTAGACTCGGCGCCATTGTTTGTTGGAATGTGGGAAGGGTCGATTGTTGGTCTCACAAGTTCTGAAGTCTAGCTTTTGTTATTTCGGACAGTTATCTTGGTCCCCACAAGTAACACATCCATAAATTGGTATGGGTGGTAATCAAATGGCGACGATAATTTCACGCGCGTTGTGCACAAACATCATAGGTGTTAAATTATGCTCACAATTGCGGGTTTTTGACTTTCTTATTATATCGAGAAATTTTGTGCCAAACGTTGCTACGGCAAATTTGTAACTTTCCACACGTGAAATTATAAATTAACGCAGAAATTTTGCGCCAAAAGATAAGGAAATATTTGTCAGCCAAGATGTTACACCTCTAACAAGATAGCTAGCTATCGCTACACACCACGTCCTCTCAATCCGCACATGTTATCGGAAACTGCGAGATGCCAATCTGACTACGATGGTCAGTGGTAAACACTTTACCCAGTCTCTCTCGGCTAACATTGGAAGCGACTGTCGTCACTATCGTTTTATTGCTAGCTAACGTATCCCTAGCTTCTCTCCCGCTAAAATGGCAAGAGATCTTCATCCTCGTTTTCCACTTCTTCGTCGCTGCCTTCTGCTTCCTTTATGAGTAAATCTGCTTCATCATCATCATCGGAGACGTTTAGCTGTCAAAAGGAAGACATGATTAATAACCTTTCTGAAGTTAAAAAACCTGTGCACACTAGCGAACAACACATGAACTGTAACACTACCTATAGGGTCTAAAAGCGAAAAGTAAAAGCGTCCGTGAGCGTTTTTTAGTCATGTGCACACGGGAGAGCGCACATAAGGCGCAGCCGGCCCAATCCTTCTATACGCACTAGAAAGCGCCTTTACTAGTTCACAAGTTGCTGCTTTTAAAACTCAGCAATGCAAAAGAAGCAAGTCTATAAAACGTCCAACCACTTATCCCTGCTCAAACTTGCGACTAGGTTACTTGTATGACTGATAACTCGACAAAGCATGCACGTGACGAGGGGCGCATGGAGATATGGTGAACTGAAACTAAACAATTCCTTCGGCATTTTAATAGTGAATCTAAAAAGACTACGACCATAAAACACACTGAAACTGGCTGCAGGTGACCATTGCAGTTATTTTCCAGTGTTAGGCTAAGCGTGGTAATACCTTTTGATATCTGTACACTGGAAAATTTAACTCCTTCCGAAGAATATGCCTCTTGAAATTCATCCGCACACAGGAAATAATAGAATGTCTAAAATAGTAAACACACAGAAGGAATATTCAGTGCCATAGAGGAGTGCTGTGTATTGAAATTATTGCCGTTATCAGCAGTTTGAAAAACAAACGAGACGAAAGCCCCAATTCTAATCAGTATTGATTCTTTCGCCTCGTTTTATGCCATTTTTTAAACAAAAAACGGATTAAAGGAAAATTTTACCTGAGATCACTTCACATCTCCATGAGATTAAAGCATGTCACTCTTGGATATAAGCATTTTTTAAAGTACCACTTTGATCTCAACAAAATTAGAACCAATTTGGATACAAGGAGGACCAAATAGACTTGAACAGGTACCAAAGTTGGGTTCAAATTCTTCGAACATATTTATATGTAGAGGTGTTTTGTAATGGTAAAAGAACTGAGTGGAATTCAATTTGGTCTGTACTCATACGATTGATAACGAAATCGGACGACCGCGCAGCGAGAGTGCTATTTGTTTATCATGAGTATGATTACAGACCGAATTGGACGACAGGAAGTCTTTTTACTAATTAATCATAAAAATTACAATTTCCGAGAAAAGAAGGATGGCCAAGTTATGAAAGAAGGAGGAAATTTGAATGAAAGACTGACAAGGGAGGCGTAAATTGTTTTATGCTGCTCTGAAATTAAACTATAGCTTTGAATATGATTGGATGATTTAAACTACAGCTTTGAGTGACTGGCTTATTGACCTGGCCCGGGTTGTTCGAAAGGTGGATAACGCTATCCACCGGATAAATCACTATCAAATCGGATAACGGATAACGTAGTTTGTTTTGTTACCACTTATCCACTGGATAGTGATTTATCCGGTGGATAGCGTTATCCAGCCTTCGAACAACCGGGGCCTGTCCGCTAACAAACTGTTCGATAACAAACTGTCCAATAACAAACTTTATTATATCTCTAAGTTAGTACGTGCGCTGTGATTGGTCAATTTAGCGGGCCGTACTCTCCCGCCCGGCCCGCTAAAATTTAAAGTTGTTTGTGTTGCCAAACTGTTGCGTGATTAATCGCCAAAATTTCTTAACTTATTTAGCAAGTAAAGGTTTAAAACTTTCTTTTACTCTAAATTGTTTGCTAAAGCGTAGTAACGACTTGAAAACGATTCCAAATTGACTCGTTTTGCGTAAGACCTGCTTCAGAAATTTTAAGCCGTTCCTCATGGATAAAAATCGTTCCCGAACTCGTCAGACACACAATAGAGATATAATAAATATCTTACTAACCTCGTCTTCTCGGTCCGTACTGTAAGTGACGGATCCTCGTTTTTTCCCCGCTTCGCGCTTGGGCCATAAATCGAAGGGGAAAAAAATCTCGGCCCGTCACTTACGGTACGGACCTCCAACTCGGTTAGTAAGAGGTATGTCCGATAACAACGTGTCTAATAACAAACTGTCCGACAACAACTTGGCAAGTGAATAAGTGGAAAAATAGGAGTTTTTTAACCAATCACGATTGTAATTTCTATGATTAACATACAAAATGCTTTTCTGGCCATTAAGTTACAAGCAACTTACCTTCTGGATGGTTTATACATAACAACGGCAAAGACTACTATTAAAACAACCGCAAACAACACGCCAAACGTGATGCCTACGTTTTTCTTTACAGCAGACTCAGCTTTCTTGTGGCCAGCCTCAGGAATATCTGTCACTTCGTGACTCCTGAAAAACAAACAACAGCATCGACAAAGAAAACCACAAAAAGCAACTAGAGGGTTACAAAGTTTGAAAGCGTTTACATACACAAAAGAGTTACACCCTATGGCGAGTGTGTAACCAAGAAAACACAAGTGGCCAGTGGGATACTCTGTGGTATAACAGAAAAAGTATTGCATAGCTGGTTTAAATCATTCCTTATAGTTGACAACTAAATTTTCTCCGATTCTTATTGGTTTAAATTGATCACGTGACGGATAGTGGTCGTCCGCGGAGAGACATTAGGGAGCTTAAGCAACGACGACGACGACGCCGAGTACGACGCCAAGTAAAAAATGAATTTATATTTTACCAAAGAAATTCGCGATTGTCTAGATCTCTTAGGTTCGCCAATGGCTCTAAAATTGTGCTTAAGCCAAATATGCAACGACGGCGTTCAATTCCAAATGGAAATACCAAAAATTAGCCGTCGTCGTCCACGTTCTGTAGACGACGCAGAACTTGGTCAGTTCACGTTCGTGTTTTGCACAGGACGACAAAGAAATGTACAAAGCTAAAGATGTTTTTCGGGGGCTTTGAACACTATTCTCTTCTCCCATAATCACTCTAAATTTTCAGCGAGGCATGAGAGTAACACAATCAGTGACGTCACTACGTTGTTTTGGCCGCGCCAAGATGGCCGCCAATTTTAGGCTCAACCGGTCAACTTCGAACGGCTGAAAAAGCAGTTTTCGCTTACCGTATGCGAAAAAAAAGTTGGTAGTATTTCCAAGTAAGGGTCAACCTTATTATAAAGCAAAAACCTCACATGCGAAAATTTGGTTTCAGTAGCACTTTAAATAGAAAATACAGTGATCAACACAATCAGTTCGACTTGCGCGCGGCGCACAATGGAAAGAAAGGTTGGGTGAAATAGCGTTGTGTTATTAACGGCTTTCCTGTATTCTGATTGGGTGTATTTTTTTATTACATTGTATAAGATACAATACAGCAGGCATAACTAGAAATACTTACAGGTCGTCTGAACAGACAATGGATGTTGGCCATGTAAAGAAGAAGTGATTGTTGCTGGACACGTAATCAAACTTGGGGCTTCCCTGTAAAAAAAAAAGCAAGAAAGGTTGTTTTTATGCTGTTTGCATCCCTTTTAAAATGAAACCTGGCGAAAAATATTTCCCATAAAAATAACCTTAACTCGCGTGTTATCTACAGCAAATCCCATTCATTTCCTGCAATAACTCTCAAATTTAAAATCAGTGGTCACGAGTTGGCAAAACCTTACAAGTTTCACCTCGCTCTCTTCATTTCAGTTTGGTAGCATTTTCTACCCTGATCGGTTTTTGATTGACAAGGTCAAGTGATAAGTGTTTACAAACAGAAGTTAGCTAGAGCAACCTAGCCAATATATTGAGGGACTCGTTAATGACCCACTCCCAGCTTTCATAAGCGTTGGTAAGAACTTCAAGAGAAACAAAAACCTACCACCCCCTCCCCCGCTGAGCACTGGAAGTTAATCACCACAGTTCCAGAATCCGTTGTCGCCAGCTCGAGAGAAAACATTGAATCTACAAAGTTGAAAAATACAAACAAAGGGTAACTGGGGTCAAGTAAAACGAATGTCTGTAGTAAGGAAGATTTTGTTGGGAATTACTGCAGAACAAAAGAAACAAAACTGAACGATAAAGCACAAATTAACACTGTTCTGCTGAATAATTCGATCACATTTTAATTACCTCAAGGGTTGCTCTACTTTTAAAGGAAATACTTTTCTTTTACGGATTTTCCCTCAGTACCCTGTATATTTAACTTCGCCCTTAATTAACAACTATATTATGAACTCGGAGATTTATTCCTCCATTTGCATCAAAGTTCCTCCAAACATCATCTGCATTAGTATGCTAGTAGAGTTTTACAATTAGATTATGAGCTCGAGAATTATAACTGAATTTAGACTTGACCCTTAAACAAAGTTGCACGCATCGAACTGTCCTTGGCAAATTTGCAGTTGTTTACGCACGTACCCGATTTTTCATTATTTTAACGGTTTTAAAGTCAAGAAACCGTAAATGTGCTTCTTTTAATCTTCTCAAGAGTTTAATTACCCGGTTACACCTTAAAAAATAGCATTTCGTAGACGACCGGCAGCCAACTCTACTCTAATGGCTGATAGTATACGAGTAGCTCACAGCAGCATTTGCATTAGTACACTAGTAGAATTCTACTAATAATGACTAGTTACTGATCACGCGTGAGGGTGACCGTGTCCCATACAGGAAATAGGCCTTTGCACGATCCGGTCACATGCTACAGAATGAATTATCCTGGGACGCAAATAACACAGTGGGACTTCCAAAACAAAGGAACGCTTACCAGTTCAGCCCGATATTCGGGCATAATTTATTCCGTACCAATTTATTCGGGCATAATTTATTCCGTACCATGTGACCGGATCGTGTAAAGGGCCTATTGGCTGTTAGATTCCCGAATTTGCAATAGATTACGTCGATGAGTCTAACTCGTTTTATAAAATTTTACCGTAGTCTTCCAATGCGTCAAGGTGTTTTAAGGTGGAACATACCTTCGTAATAAAATTTCTTGGATTTCACATGTAATGGTGTGTTATCCTTGCAGAGCTGGACTTTGTTGCACCCCTCAGGTGCAATGCCATCATCCACGTTACCGCAAACATTTATAAAGTAAGACACGCCGTTGTTATTCTCATCTTTTCCAGCTACTTTCCACGTGCTAACAGAGGAAGAACAACACTTCGAAAATTACCTCAATATTGAGTGTAGTACAATTACAGCCAGTTATCACTCTGGGCCGGGTTGTTCAAAGCCTGATTAAGCTACTCCAGGGTTAGCGAGAATTTTGATTTCAGTTTTGTAACTTTTTGATGAGGTGTTCTGTTTATATTGTTTGCCTTGGAGTTTTACGCTGTAGTAATCTCAAACTATACCAAACGTTAGAGGTGAGAAACATTTTAAACAAAACAAAATACTGCAGTTAACGTTTAATCCTAGGTTAACGTTAACCGGCTTTCGAACAACCCGGCTCTGGTCAGTAGCAAATTACAACGAAGGAAACAAAACAAAAACAAACAAAAAACAGAGTCATATCAAAACATGAAACAAATAGATGTTTCATTCGTTTTCACGTGTTTGTCAATTCAAAGAACCAGCTTGTTTTTGAAATATAGTCATACCTCTATCAAGCGGCCACTCCTTGTTAAACAGCCAGTTACAAAAGTCCCGAAATTGTTGTCAGTAAAATATTGTAAAGTACTGTTCTCAATGTTTGTATTGAATCAACGTCTCTGCTCGGCCACAACCCTACCTCCACCCTTCCATTTCCCCCAAGTGTGGCCGCTTAATAGGGCTTCCATTGTATTACAAGACAACAAAAATCTACCTCTTGGAATCGTTAATAAGTCTTTTGAAATCAATGCTTCTGTCTGTGACAGGATGTTTAACAATGCAATTGTTTTCTCTTATCACCTCCCTGAAAAGAAATGAAGAAAATAAAATAAAATTTTCTGGCAGTAATACCGGGTACTAAGATAAGGAACAACAAAATGTATAACAACCGTGTTTAGTCGACCCTGTATTGCTTCACTGTGATTGGCTGAGTGAAGCAAGTTTATAGTTAATTTGCACCACAGTTTAAATTGAAAACTGTTCATAGAGAAAGTAAAATGCCTCCTCACTCAGCTCGATAACCTGAGTTTAAATTTTCTTTGCTTATACTCATATTACGCAGCCACTCACTTCTTTCAAACCTAAAACTTCATTCGCTCCATTTCAAGCCAGCACCGGGCCTGATCATTGGTTGGCTTTTTATTGTGTTCTCAGCCAATCCTGTGAATCCTTTCTTAGAGACACGTGGTGCCTCATATACGCAGGCTTTACCTGGGTGTTTTCTATATTGTCCAGAATCCTTACCTTTCAGTTTTGCAGGCTACTGAACTTCTCCATTTGATAATAAACGAACATGATGACCAATCTTCCCTGTGATGCAATACACAGATTGATTAATAAAGGAACGGCCTTTATAAGCTGCTGTCAAAACCTTTGGTCTCATGAAACACTTTCGTAAAATATTCGTAAAAAATGTTTTCCTTAACCAAAGACTGGCCAGAATAGGAAAAGATTGTTGGAACGTTAAAACAGGATTTCTGCCTCTCGCACATTTATAACCAGTCCTTTCGCTGTTTCGGAGACATTTTGTCACATGACTTCGTTCGTAAACATCACGTAACAGTTGAGATTTTTCATTTCTTGAGTAAGGCACCGTGACGGCCCTGAACGCTTGTAGTATTTTGATTCTACTTAATAAGTAACTTTATTCAAGGGCCCAGGAACCGATTTTTTGTCACCAATAGAAAGACGAAATTGGTGGAGTGGGTGTGGCCGAGTGGTTTAGAGCGCCGCATCTGGAGCTCCCTTGTTCAAATCCTCCACCCTACTGCTATCTGGATTTGTTCTCGGTTGTCCCGAGTTTAACTCCTCCATCGCGTTGTGTAAATACCCAACTGATCAGCCTCCCACCAGTTGGGATTCTTAATAGTTTATGTTCTATTTGCAATATTTGTTTATTTATTTACAGTGACCCCAGTTAGCACAACAGTGTTAAATACATTTGACATTAAAATAAAGTTATTATTGTTATTAATATTACCATTATAATTATGCCACATAACCTCGTCATTTATCTATTTCGTTAGTTTACAATTATTTCATGTGTTTTAACTTTTAAAACACAAAGAAAAAACTTCTAAAATATAACTGAATTTGCAAGCTAATGAATTCATTTGCTTAAATTTTCCGCTCGAAGGTACATTGCCAGAATTTAAAGTAGCTCACTCCAAATGTCGATAATATTCTGCTTGTACGCATTTTTTACCATTGCAAGTTGATACACAGTGATGTCCGTGTACAGATTAAGGCAACGCACAAATAATTCTTAAACCCACGTACGAGCGCAGGAGAAAATTTTAGTCGTGGACCATAACACATCTACGGCAGAACCAGATGTACACCTTTAAAACTCAGTTTAAAACTCACTTGGTGATTTTGTAGATAGAGCACTTTACTCACTCGTGTAACACACCTTTCAAATTGTGGCTGTCCGACATGGTTTCCACATTCAAAATAAAACACCACCTTGGAATTTAAACCACTGGAACAACCTTCGACTGGGGGGAGTCCGGAATAGGTCAACTGAAGTTTGCCACCTGCAAACATAATTACAACACGTTCTCTATCAGCAACAGAAGGCGAGGTGGCCAAATGACTAGCGCCCAGGGGATCACAACCTGACCTGCCTTGTGTTCTTCGGCAAGACGAGTGCCTTAGGGTCTCTGGGAAAGAGCTTAGAGAATTAAATTCTGGGGGGAGGTGGTAACTCTGCGATGGCCTAGCATCCCATCCAGGGGAGGGTACAAATACCTCCAGTCGCCTTATGCTAACTGAGACCGGAAAAAACTCGCCGGTCTTATGTGCCGCTTAGCTGGATGGAATATAAACTTCTATCTTTTACCCCAATCTTGCCTGTGGATAAAACTCGAGTGAAGAGACGAAGAAGCGAACTTATTACCTTTAGATGTCCATTCTAACCGAACATGCTTGATCGCATATGTTTCTCCACTTCCTCGAGTCCTATAACTTGGAGTGATACCCACGGCGACACTATCAAGGCAGTCCATTTCTTAATATGTCAGATGCGCCCCTTAATAACACCCACCCACCCAAGCTGCTCACCTTTAATACTCATTTTCTGTGTGCTTGTCAATCCGATAATGTTTACTTTGTCACTACCTCCTCTCTTCATACAAACTGACGCAGTTACTGGACAACCTACAAAAGAAACAGTGGACATCTTTTACAACAACGATGGTAGCAGTATTATTTCACCCATCACCTAAGACTTTCTTGAGGTTTGGGGCAAGTTTCGAAGATGCTACTTTCGCGAAAATTCATCTTGGCTCAAACTTTGGTGATTTAATGGCCAATACAGAGACCTCTTTCCAGATTTCCTTTGTTACTGACAACTTTACAACGTCCGTGCTCAAGTTCCCTGCTGTTCAATTGCATCGTTATAGTACTTATGCCTTTTATACAGCAGCATTTTAAGGTAGTTTATTTTCAATGCTTTGCAAGCTACAATAAATAAATATACAAGACTGAAAATATGCAGAAAATACACAGTTTATAAGTAAAACTAATGTATATAGGCAAAACTGACTGATACCTGCTGGACCATCACTGATGCCTCTACAGATG
>CM042749.1:4197935-4199282 GCA_022496165.2 Catalaphyllia jardinei
TCAGCAATTGATCACAGATGACGTCAAAATGTGGTAAGAACAAAGAGCCACACGGAACGATAGCCGTGTGTGCCATTGGTGTTCTGTCCTCGTGCACCGGTTCACAAGAGGCGATACAAAAGACCAAACAATACACAACAGTTAACCAATGACTCCTAAATAGAGAAATACCAATGGGTATTCGCTTGTGAACCGGTACACCAGGACAGAACCAATTTTGACGTGGTGAATTGTGAACAGACACACGGCAACGTGGAATCTATTTGTATGACATGATAAAGAAACATAAATGTTAATGACGCCATCTAGGTAGATCTTAAGTCTAAGTTAGAACCTATCAAAACGCGGGAATAATTTAACTTATTACCGTACCCAAATTCGCAATTAGCCAATCAGAAGCCAACTCTACTGTCCTGATATCCTACGATGTCAAGTCACTGACCTCATATCCTACGATATCATGGTCACTTTCAAGTAAAGTAATCTAACTGTACGATAAACTACAAAGAGATTTTGCCAATAAACAAACAACTCGTATTTTAAGATTTAGCTGGTGTTTTGCGGTCGAAAAAAGGCGCAAAAAACGTTTCCGCAAAAACTAAACTGAAAGACGCTCTCCAACTGCGTCGACAAGTACTTAAACATTCAGACTGAAACAATGGAGTCGGAGTAACCAAATTTTTCGCTGAATTTGGATTTTGGAAATTTCGACAATGAAACTCCAAACATACAAATTAAAAAGTAAAACTATTTTTCATTCATCACTTTTTGCCCCGTTTGTCAGCGTTTGTTGACTCGTATTATTCTCCTTGCGGGCCACTCGGTATAACGCCTGGCAGATGTTATTACTGTAACGATAAAGTTTGGGCTGAATGTGGGTACGGTAAATACCTAATCGTACCTTTTTGGTACGCTTCGGCGGTATGTCAGGCTTGTTTGGTCTCGCCATCGGTATTTTAGCTCGACTGCGTCTCGCCAAAATACGAACCATGGCTCGACCAAACTAGTCTGATGTGCCGCCGAAGCGTACCATTGTACGATTAGGCATATTTACATTAACCAATTAAAAGTGACTTAGTCACGCATTTTCCCGCGTTTGATGTCGTCACGTGTCTTTTCATTAAACTCTCATTGCCACATTGTGTTGTTTGCTGTGACGACCGCTGGAAAATGAACACTGTTCGACAAAACAAGAACAGCACTCTTATGAGATGTATGCTCAACGTGTCCGCAATGCTAAATGAACATACACAATTCTGTCAGATATGAACTAATATAGATAAGACCACTTTGTGATGCATAAGGGATATATATTCGTGTGATGGAACAGAGAATTAACTCTGAAGT
>CM042749.1:4199382-4220987 GCA_022496165.2 Catalaphyllia jardinei
ACGCGGCACAACATTCATATGTACCCCTACTTTCTCTTCGCCGCGAAGGTCAAAAAGATTTTTTCTTTACCTCGTGTGGTTCCCTGATTCCCTTTACTAGGGCTAACGCCCAGTGGGTTATTCATGGGTTAAATTAGCACTTAAATTTACCCTTCAGAGTTAATTCTCTGTTCCATCATCCGTGTTCATAGTGCTACGCGGCACAACATTCATATGTACCGTTACTTATATTAGTAAGGGTACATATTTACACTTCAGAGTTAATTCTCTGTTCCATCATCTGTGTTCATAGTGCTACGCGGCACAACATTCATATGTACCCTTACTTACATTAGTGTGAATCAGCTTTGTGAGACCAAATAGAAACGATTTCTGGTGACTGGAAAGAAATTTTAAATCTCGAGGACATGCAAACTAGCTGGTGTTCAGTATTTTGATTATTATTTTCTGATTTGAACTTGTTCTTGTGTTATTTTTGCCATTTATTACTATATTTACAACGTGTAAAGCAATGTATAAGCTTCACGGCTTGCTATTGACCGACAGGAATGGAGGAAACTTATTGATAGCCTATGCGCCACTTGGGGTCCAAAGGACTGAAGATGAATGTATACTGAAGGCAAAGAGGCCTAGCAAAGCCAATAAAGCTTATGTAAAGGACTACCTTAAAGATACCTCAGGCTCAACAAAAGAATAAACACGTTGTCTTCGGGATACAAAATGATCATAATTTAGGATAAAAGTAGTTTAGCAAAACAGCAAAACTAAACGCGCGAATGCGCAAAAGCAAAGGAAGGGAAAAAAGAAAGACAAGCACACTAAGAGAAGTAAAATATACTTATACCAAGAAAGCAAAGGCGATATTTGCTTGAAAGTAAGATAAAAAAATTACTCACACTAAACGTATTCAGTCCTGGTTTTCCATAGCTTGATTGATTTCTGTCACACACAAATATTATTCTTGATATAGTAACATTTTCTGAAAAAAGAAAACAACGATACCGTTTCAGTAATGCGTTACAAACGTCACGTAACATTGTAGGTTTTCCATCTATTTTCACCGATCCAACCCACAAGACAAGTGTCGTTTTTCTTAGGGGATCTGACGTGTCCACCATGCTGGTGTGACAATCTCCGCAAGCTTCTCTGAAATACGCGCCCCTCATGATAACAACAGGAAATTGATCGAGTGTCACAGCGACGACGTTCCAAAAACAGGGCTTCACTTTAACTATAATGATCAAGACTTCCATTTAACAATTGCATTATGAGCTCGAGATTTCTATCGCGGGATAGTGCACCCGAGTCAACTACCATTCATAGAAATCGAGGGCGAATAATCTAGTTGTTTTAGTACATTTCTACTGGTAGTTCCAAACTTTCACAGACACTTTGAAAACGCGAAGTGGGCGCCAACCTCTGCTATCACTAACTTTTTGTCACTCAGTACTGCATGTACATATTCCCAAGTGTGACACGTATAACCTAACAACGCACAGGGGAAAAAATCATGCACACATGCGATTTCCCCACGGGGGAAAAGCACGACCGTTACTGACCACTGGCGCATGCGTACTAACCTTTGTCACACGTGGCACTGCAGTACTTCAAAATTAACATTCCCTCGTCCCTGAAGTAAGTCATCGTTCTATGTGCGTATTGACCCAAAGGTTTGTACGTCTTTTTTGACATCTTTGTTGACACCAAGCACACCCCAGATTTTATGCAGTTTCCTCCTTTCTGGCTCAATTGCAACTCATGACAAATAGACAGCAAAAAATAATGCGGATCATTCTCACTTCCCTGCAGCAAGAAAAAGATCGTGCTATATGTAATTACTTTTGTTCTCCCACAAGGGAGCTCTAATATAGATCTTTTTAGGCTAGGTGCTGTTTCCTCGTTTCAGACAATGTTTGCAGGTTTACAGGTTTATTATTTTTTGCACTATTTACAAATTATTTCTACATAAAAGTACATTACAAAGCCGAGGAATAAGCAAACAAAATTACACAAATAGTAAAAAGCGAAATGTGCGCAGTGACCAAAGTAGCTTAAGCTTTCAAGTTGGTCACTGCCACGGACAATTAATTGACATAAGCATGTACATTACAGGCATTTACAGGAACAAAGGTTAGAAGGTTAAGTACAAATAGGTATATGAGAATACATAAATTAATAGTACTTAATAAAACAGAAACAGGCTATGGGTAGACTACATTTGAGAGACAGATTGAGTATTTATAAGATACATCTTGTATTGCTTATAGAAACGGTTATAAGAAAGGTTTATAAATTCTAAGGGGATAGATTCCCATATTTTTGATGCTACGAGAGAAAACGCAGTATCACCATGGAATTGTTACTTATACTTGGTCTATAATGTGATGATACTCTTGAAAATTCTTAGATCCAAATTTTCAAGTGGTAGTGCGAATATGATCGCTAGACTACACTACTAGCAGTGTGTTATTCTCTCAAAATCACAGGAAGGCGGTACAAGGCGAGACACCTGAGACGAGGATGTGTTACTTAATTTGCACGAGACCCCTTATCGCCTTTTTAGCGTTTGCAATTACTCGTCAGACCAAAAGAGAAAAGACCGGCTGCCAGGAATAAAGAAACTGGCCATAACAGGTTCATGATAATGCTGTAACTTATTAAAGGCTGGTTTTCACTTGCGAAGGAGTCAGAGTCGGAGTCGTAAGCAGAGTCATAAGTCCGACGGAATCGGAGTCGGAAGAATCAGAATGTTTCCATTTCTTCCGATTCCATTTACGACTCCGTCGCTTATGATCCAGTGAAAACTAGATTGTCGGTGTCGGGAGCAGAATCGGAAGAACCAACCAATCGCAAGGCCCGGAGTTGGTTTATTCGTTCGGTTCTGCTTGCGACTCCGACAATGCAGTTTTCACTTGATCATAAGCGACGGAGTCATAAACAGAATCAGTGTTCTGCTTTCGACTCCGTCGGTTTGATTTTCACTAGATCGTATCACTTTACGCCTCTGATTACAACTCCGACTACGACTCCGTCACTAGTGAAAACAAGCCTTTAAGGATTCAAAACACTGTATTCACCCACCCCACCCCCTGAAGAGTTATCTGGAATTGTTTAAGATTCTCAAACTCATTAATAATTTATTAAGCTCACGACCATAGCGCTGTTTGGATATCTGCTCTTAATTACCATGAACTCACCCACTCCACCCCCTGAAGAGTTATCTGGAAATGCTATAACATTCTCAAACTCATTAATAATTCATCAAGCTCATGACCATGACGCTGTTTGTATAATTTTTTTATCTGTTCTAAATCACCAGAGTTTTACGATTTCATTTCTCAGTTTTCTCTTTAGTTTTAGGTTCGATTGAGAAAATATATCAAACACTCGAGACAGTGTTTAACCACATTCGAAGTTCATCAAAAACACTCCGCTGCTCGTCGTATTCTCAATTCTCTTCTCTGTGTTTGTTTTAATATAACACGTCCCCAGCCCATTTCCGAGTTCTCTTGTGGCTCTGTTTCAAAACGAGTCCAAGTGCGAAACCTCTCATACGAATATGAGTTCTGCATGCAGTTTCATTTACACGCAAATCAAAGTCATTTTCATATTGGTTTCGCACTTAGACTCACCTTGAAACAGAGGCACCACCAAGGGAACTCGGAAATGGCCTATAGATTTGGTACATTAGGAGTCATACCACTTGGTAATATGATAAATCGTTAGTGTTCTGGGCAAGCGGCTTCAAGCTGTAATATTGTCCTGTGCTATTGTCAAAGACTCTACAATTGTTGAGCTCCGCCGTCTGCGCTTCAGGGCAGGCTGCAGATGTTGCCCAGCTGATGTGGATTATACATTTGTCTACTTGCAGCAACACAGGATGACCCTGAAAACACACAACAAAACATTACAAGCATCATTAAAGCAGGTTTGC
This sequence comes from Catalaphyllia jardinei, assembly GCA_022496165.2. Lineage (NCBI taxonomy): Eukaryota > Metazoa > Cnidaria > Anthozoa > Scleractinia > Caryophylliidae > Catalaphyllia > Catalaphyllia jardinei. Next base: position 4,203,317 of record CM042749.1, read on the forward strand.
TTACATGGTGTACGACTGTCTAAAACGCAGACGGACACAATAATACAAATACTGCAATCTGATTGGCTGAGCTATCGTACACTATTACACATTATGGTTTATCACTAAATTTTCTCCAAATCTTATTGGTTTAAAATGATCACGTGACGCGATAGTGTTTATCCACGAAGACACTATCAGCCCATAGTGCCCGCCCGAGGAAAATAATCGGATGAATAGTACTCATCGCGGCCTCGTGCGGTATTAAAATTTCTTGTTCATCGCTAGAGAACTCGTGCAGGTAAATCCCGATAATTCATGAACAGTGAGAGCGTTTACCTGTAAATAAACCATAGAAACTTGGGCTATTATTTAACAAATCTACTTTCGCTTTGTCATTAATGTAGTTCTCCGATTGGCCACGCTACTCACAATCTAGTCTGTTGTAGATAGTGAGTAACGTAGCAGTGTGCTCATGTCTGATTTTAAAAGAAAAATAAAGCTAGAGCACAGTCATCTTGTCGCCATAATCAAATAAAAAATCTTGAGTCTTGCGGTTCGAACATATAATTTGTGTGAACTGTTAAATGTATTAACTTGTCGTTACAGCTAACAATGGTTTAATAAAATAAATTGTTACCACGGTTTCGTTAATTATTGTTAATTGCATTTAAAAACTCACCAATGAGCCATACGCACAAGTAAACGTGAAGTGGAGCTCCATTTTCGCCTTGTCATCTTCTTTACAATCAGTGCTACTTTTGTATACAAGTCGCACGTCTCCATTGTAATCGACGCTTGGAGGATCAACAGCACGGCCCAAGCTCTAAACACACATATGTAATGTCTACAAAATGAGCGGCAGTGTTTTATCGCTTATAGACCCTTCGCATAAGTAGCGAATAAATTTGAATAACAACACTTGGTTTATCCTTAGCCTCGCATTCATGTTTCAAGACATGAATGTGAGGCTAAGGATGTACGAGTATTGTTATTCAAATTATGGCGGCATTTATGCAAAGGGTCTATTCACACTCTGTCGGCTGCGCCTCGAGTTTGTAAATAGTGATTCAGCACTGCCGCTCAGGTTGTATATGGCTTAAACACTTCTATGTAGACCTATTTATTACACTAAATTTGGGATTTGGGTACATTTTGACTTGAGAAAATTGGACGTTAACGTGTAGCCGTGTTGTATCAGATAAACAGACACTAATTAAACATTAATATTTTCTTCCTGAATTATTAATTTATTATTTTAATACTACTCACAGCCAGGAGAGAGAGTATCCCAGTTTTTGTAGCACGAAAAAAAAACTATGGAGTATTTCTACGCCTCCTTGATGGGATGCTAGGTTAGCACAGGATGTCCTCGGCATATTATCTGAACGCCCTGAGAATTCGTTAAAGTAACTGGAAAAGTGGTAGGGAATTAACTCTGAAGTAATATGGAGTGCTAGAAATAAACCAAACATGTTTCCTTCTGAGCCTTAGAAATGGACGCCACAAGTAGCCTTGATTTCCGGCGCTTTTAGGAGTCCGCTCCACGTTCCTCCCTGACAAGAAGCCTTCAGGGAGGAGTGCGGCACACGAGGTAACAAAAATTCTTTGACCTCAGTGTAATTTGAGCCCACACCCTCCAGACAGGACCGCTACATCCTAAAGTCATGTATATGTTTTTGTTTTCTATAGGCATGATTAACAGATATGGCCATGTTACCTGGATCACATGTTTTCCAGTATCTGATTCGGCTTGTTTCGTGACACGACAAGCCCATGCTCCAGCAGGACAGTTCGTTCCTGGCATTGGTACCAGGGGGCGACACAAGTTCACGTAGTAACTGTATGAGTCATCAACGCCATCCTCAGACGTCACCTGTGTTAAGACATTTCCCTTACACATCAGGAGCTCAATCGTGGCATTTTGATTTATTTGGCCAAGTACAAAATGAACCTTAAATTGAAGGCGGCCTGAAAATAGTTGTTTACGACAGAAAAACATCACTTAATTGAATAAAAAACCATAAAGGAACAAGGATGGTTAAGGATGGAAAAGATTAACATGGATGATTTACATTGACCGTGTAAAAATAAGGTTAAACTTTTCAAGATGAGCGCACCGTGATGTAACGTCTTTGATAAGGATCCAAACCGAAAGAAACGAACCGAGCTCACTTCAGTCGAATTCCGTTAGCCTTGAGTGTAAATTGACGGGAAAATGAGAAAACTAAGAATCAACGAACATTCGTCAATTAATGAACACCTTTTTCTTTTTCATTGCCACGCTCTCTCTGACAGGGCAAATTACTCCACTACATTAAGACACAATCCTCCAACTACGTGCTACGCCGGTTAATTTGACTCTGTAAACTTCAAGCTCTTTAGCGAAGTGTTTTATCACCCAGTGCCGATTAAACTACCAATCCTGCAACATAATCGTCAAAAGAGCCGCAGTATGCCGTTTAGAGCCTTACAACATACTTTGACAATGTTCTGGGTACTCATTTTTCCCTGCAGACATACAACATTTTCAGCCCGCCTCCCCTCTCCCGCAATCTTCTGTGCCCGTCCCTGTGTGTTATAACATACCAGCCAGTTAGCATTTGTTCTCATCAGTCGTCCAAGACTGTACTTAATGGTGTTGATTGTGCTGTCTTTGCCGACATCTACTTGTTTAGTGGCTGCACATTCATACTGTAGAAAAAACAACAAGTTGCGACCTTTTATGAATGTATTTATGTATCTATTTAAAAGAGGTTTACTTCCTAATTATTTTCGTAATATGTTTACTCTTGCAAGCCAGTTACATTCGCATTATACTAGAAATTGCAACCTTTATTACATACCTCCCTGTCGAACTAATATTCGAAAAATTCGGTTTCAAGGACCTAAGTTTTTCAACTCATTAAGCCCTGAAATTCAAAACAGTGAAAGCATGCGTCTGTTTGGCAAAAGACTTAAAAAATTTGTTCTTTCTTAGTCAAATATACTCTTTTTAAGCTACATACTTCTCCTTCACTCTTCTTTTCTTGTATTTTTTTTATTTTTATTTTTAAAATAATACATCTTAATATTTCATGCTGTCCCAATAATTTGTATGATGTACCCTATATTGTCAGGACGCCTATAGTTCATAAGCTCCCGGCTTCTATATAGGCTTCTATATAGGCTTCCTTACCATTACCACCGTTAAAATTGTCAAGTTATCGTCTTTAAGTTATTATAAATTTCTAGTGTATTACGTTATTTTATTTATTTTTTCTTATCTTTTGTGTGGTTTATGGAAAAAAGTAAAATGAAAATGGAAATGGAAATGGCCATGGAAATGTATACAATGGTTATAAAACTTTGAAAGCAGGGCGAGGCGGAGCAGGGCGGATGGACAAAAATAAACTTGAGAAATAAGTGTCAGACGTTATAAAACTCCTGAGAATTCTTCCTTTCAAATGTTCAAATATGCGCGTGTATATGACTGAAAAATCTTTCTCTAGAGAATATCACGTGGTCTGCTGCAATGGAAACAAACCGCCTAAACAAAAAAAGTCTATTTTTGTATGAGACCACCATTATTAAATCCCTACAAGATACCACAAGCACATCCTTCACTGCTAAATAGACAGTCACCCAGAGATTACCATAGTTGGTTTGATGCACCTCTTAATTCACAAAACCAGCATTAAATGACGTGTGTGGTACCTGCTATGGAGAATTTATGCTTCAAGCGTCAGATGCTTTATACTGACGTACCTGCGTTTCACACACAAGTGAAGTGTGCCATACAAAGTAGTATGTACAATCGTTTTCAGAAATAAATACTGGCTTCCCAAGATCACTGTTTTCTCCAAAACTTGAGTTGCACACAAACTGAATGATTGTCTCTCTGTTTTTCTTCACATGATGACACACATCTCCGCCGCTCAGGTTTAAATACAAGACCCCGTCATCAAAGTACAGGCGACTGTTGGCTTTTCCAGCGTTGTACACTTGCTTTAACACATGTTGACAAACACTGGATTTTTTATCACAATCTTGAAAAGAAGAAAATCACTACACTGTTAATAACATACTGGGGACCAGGGATGGCCCAGTGGTGAGAGCACTCACCTCTCACCATGTGGCCTGGGTTTGATTCCGGCCCAGTGCTATGCATTGCTACAACGGTTTCTCTCCAGGTTTTCTCCGGTTTTCCTCCCTCTACAAAAACCAACACCTCTAAATTCCAATGTGGCTTCCTCTATAAATACAGTCGAAGCTCCAGTTACGAGCACCCGTCGCAAGGGACCACCCCTTCTCAACAACCAGGTTTCCAAAATACCAAAAGTTTCCAAGTCAAATCACTATGTTTGGAACCTCTTGTGAACGACTACCTCTTGTAAGCGACCGCGACCACTTCTAGAGCTAAGTTTGAAATTTTCTTTTGTTTTGTAACCTCCTGTAAACGACCAATTGACCGATAATAGAGAGGAAAATGCATAATAAGGCGTTGCGACGTTATCATATTCCTGGATGGCACAAGAGAAATTTCTCAATGGGAAGTACTGGATTTTGTCTGGAACTTGACTTCTGACATCAATAAAACATTTAAAATAAAAGTCCCTTCAGTTACCATAAGCTGAGGTAAAATTTCGATGCACTATGGTCTGAGCTCTCGTAAGCGACCACCTCGTGTGAGCGAGCACCTAAACTTGACATTTTGGGGGATTCCACTGTATTGTAATTTATCTATTTTAAATCTTAAATAAACCTTATCGCGGATTTGGAAACCATCTTGACGGGTAGGCAGACACGTCAGAAATTACAGGGTTGGTATGGCGATCCGATGGCAAATTTTGTTCATTAAAAAATTGCATCCTGAAGAATTTGTGAACAGCAAAGTCAAGAACAGAATAGTGTTCATTATTCCAGTGCTTGTAACTTCAATATGCCGACGCTTTCATTTTCATCTCTCTTCACTTACCCTTTGGTTTGACTAGTCCTCCACACACATTCAGTCTGAACGATGTACGCTTATCCTTCACGTCTTGTACAAGATAGTCATCTTCGGTTTTCCTCAGCGATTGCAAATTAAACAAGACTTTTGTTCGAGGATTTACGGCTGTGCAGTTGTCAAAAACTTGCTGATTCTTTGTGTTAACCGGACAAGCTGTGCTGGTGATCCAAAGGAATTCGTACACACAGGTCTGCTTTGACATGGTCACATACACAGGCTCACCCTAAGAAACAAGAAATGCTGTTGAATTAACTCACCACGGTACAGACAAGAGAGAATGAATATGAGTGTAAATCTCCCAAACAAACCTCACACACAAGGTTTTCCACTCGTGTTATTTTTAAATCATTCGCGGTTTTGGAAATCCCACGAGGGTCAAGAAATAACCACGCCCCAGTTGTTCAAAGGCTGGATAACGCGATCCACCGGATAAATCACTACCCAGTGGATAAGTGGTAACAAAACAAGCCACGTTATCCGTTATCCGATTTGATAGTGATTTATCCGGTGGATAGCGTTATCCACCTTTCGAACAACCCGGGCCACACCTGTAAGTTGTAAGTGAACAGCTTACATGTAAGTCATTTTAATGCGCATTATCATCTTCCACGAAAACATCCAGTGCAAGCGTGACTGTGTTAGTGAATACGAGAGGTGATACCACGAGCCCAAAGTAGCGTGGGCGTCGAAAGACGTTCACATATCACGCTCGTACGCTCACAACTGCTCACTTGTGTTGTGTTCTTCTTTGTGCTACCCCCCCCCGGACTTTCGAACAAAAGAGAGACTGCTTGCAGTCTAGGTACAGACAAATACAATCAAGCCTCCAGCAACCACTTTACTACGACAATCAGGATCACTTGTCACAACCATACCTCAATCGATACACTTTACCCTCATTGAAAGCTTCCTAAAAAAGCCGCCTCTCTACAAAGGCCAACTGACAGACCTCTCTATAATGGCTGATTAATTCAGCGCCAGATAGCTGTTGGTCTTCGAGAAAGGAACAGCTCCCGTATGGTAATCGTAAGTTAAATGTATGACTCTCTAAGATAACTCCTTATGGGAGGAAAGCTATATTAAACAGTACAAAAAAAAAATACTTTCCAGTTGCTCTTGTTTTTTTTTTTTTTGTGCACAAAGCGAAAAAATAACAAATTAAAACTAACGATATACATGGTATTAATTGTTTGATGCATAGCTGTACATCAAACCATTACAGACCTGCCAACTCTCACGGTTCTGCCGCGAGTCTCATTACTTTTTGTCATTTCTCACGGTCTCAGTACAAGGCTCCCAATCTCGCGGGTTTTTGGAAAAAAACTTTCTTAAAAGAAATAAATTAAGTTGTTGAATAAAAATGGATTATTTATGAGTGCTAGTTCCATGAAGTGATAAACTAATGAAGAAAAACACTGTACTTACCGCTATTTTCTACTGAGCTGTGATTTTTGCTTGTATTCAATAACTTATCGTTTTTCTCCGTGTCTGTCCGCAATTTTGAAAGGGGAGTAGGCCCTGGGAATGAGGTTGATGTCCAGTTCTCTCGATGGCAAAGGGGTTTAATCGGGCGGGGGGGGGGGGGGGGGTAGAATCCCACTATTTTTTTGTAGAATCTCCCACATTTTTTTCATGGGTCTCCAGATTTTCCTTTACCAGGGGTTGGCAGGTAGCTGAATCATGCCACGCTCTAAGATGCAACAATCAGTCATTACGCACAAGCTTGGATCTTATTATTCAAGAAAAATGCAACGGATGTAACATTAGCAGACACAGGGCGGTAGTCAATTTGACGACATTCATGTAAATCTACAGGTCTTACCTCTTTTGAAATCGCTTTCGTTTATTCATTCCTTGATAATGGCGTCACGGAGTCGCAAAAACTTCGGGACATTATGTTTTAGGTTTTACTTGCTTACATGTACGTTTTCAAATGCATTATTAAAGCGAAATCAAGGAACGAAAACAAAATACTCGAAGTTAGATTTTTTTCTTACCTCAGTGTCTCCACATTCCATTTGTATGCGGGAAGAATAGTTCTTTCCACCGCCGCAGTCATCGCCATTTTCGTACAGTAAGTAGATACTGCCATTTTCTTTTCTGGGTCCATGCTTTATAGTTCCAAGGTTATAAGATTTAATGCTAAGAGGTGGAAAGGGACAGAAAAATGTAAAGCTAACAGTTAAAGCATTAGGTTTAGGATCAACCGAACCAAGGTTTGAGCTTCAGTCAGGGTCATCTTGTCGAGATCTTGAGCAAGACGTTTGCCTTTTCCTACCAAGTAGGATGATTGGTCGCTTGTTACCTGACAAGTGGTGTGAATTGGTAAGAATGCTCCCGCCCCAGCCCGGTGCCAAATCCGGGTTTAGTTTGTTATTGGGTCTCGCCTTGCTCCAAGGGGTTTGTTGTTCTCCCGGTCCGGTTTTCCTCCAAAAAAACACCCCCCCCCCCCCCTTCCACAAAAAGACAAAAAGCAACAAATCCAAATTCCAATTGCATCAGGAAAAGGGACCCAAATAAAAACCAGCTAAGCCTGATGCGCCATCTTCTATTGTGGTTCATTTATTTTATTTGCATTAGGACACTCAACTATACTCACCCCTTCACCATACAAACACCAGCAGTTGGGGGACACCTCCGTGCAACTTTTTGTAATATCACTGTTCGGCAAACATTTATGAAATAAACCACACCTTCATGATTTGGGCCTGTAATTCGTGCCTGCCAGTTTCTTACACTTTTAGACAACGGCGAATAGTCGTATTGATCATCAACACTGCCATCCTCATTCCGAATACTACACTGTACGCTACTCAGAGGTCTGCAAGCATAAGCTGTCTGCCAAAGGCACTCATAAACTTTGTCGCTTTTTTTCTCACAAACAGGACCTGTTTCCCGTCCAGTAACGCCTGGGTTGCATTCAAAGGTGAAGTTAAGTGATGGCGACTTTCCATACGTCATGCTAATACGACCATTGTAGTATGTGAGGCTGTTATTTAGAAGGATCGATGCAGGCGTTAGACCTGTGAGTATAATTAAATGTGCGAGACAAAAATCAGTCTAATTACAAACGTAAAAATATCACTGTGATTACTGGAACATGAAGTATCTTCAAATTAAGTCAAGTCAACAGAACTGTCATTTAAAGGCATTCTAGTATTCTACAAGGCAGGAAATTTGTCCCAGAGTTAAGAACCTTTGTCATACTTTAAAATGTACGCCCAAGGTGGTTCTAAAACCCTTTCACACCAACTAAACATGTTTAATTAAACCAGGTTTAATGAAATGAAAATCAGCAACAGAAAACTGGTAGACTGAATTTTACATATAGTTTTACTAAGCTCTTATGGGTGCGTTCATTATTCTAAACATCAAGTCGACAAACCTCAGTTAGAAGCTTCTACGACAAAACAACTTTTCAAACTTGTTAAAATGAACTGAATGGGGTATAAGTTTGCTCACTGTGATTCAATTCAACAGTAGTTCTTGTGAGTTAACCTTGCCCTTTGTACTGGGCTGCATTCATTGATCATTAATCAGAAAGTGTTCTACATCTAACAGGGCGTGGAAGGACTGAGCTAAGAAATGGAATAGAGAAAAGAAAGGATCAATGAAAGGTAGGCGGATGACGAGAAGTACAGAGGAGACAGATAAAAGGAAGAAGGAAAGCTGGGAGAAAAATAAGCAGAGAAATGGAGGCATGAAGAGTCCATATTTTTTACACAGCTTGACACGCATGCGCTTTACCTTTCCGTCAGAGTCGCGTGCATAACTCTTTACGTATTTGATCACGTGTCCCATTCAAAACTAAACTTAGCACCGAATAAGGGCCGGGCCCGAAACGTCTGCTATAAACTTTGAATTAAATTTGACAATGAGTAATTACTATTTACAACTTTTGGGCCAATAGTTAGCATGCTACACTCTGAATCAAGAGCTCGGGGTTCAAGCTCTTGCTGGAGTCATTGGGCAGTGTTCTTGAAGACACTTAACTCTTACAGTGCCTCTCGGTCTGCCCACCCAGGTATATAAATGGGTGCCAAGAATGGGGGGGATACTGCAATGGATTAGGATCCCATCCAGGGTGTGGAGTAAACACACTTCTAGTTGCCTCATGCTACGGAATGCTAAAGATACCGAGATAAGCTTTGCCTGTACAGGCCATTTTCTAGCTTACCAGAACGTATATAAATACATATCAAAAGTGAGAACTGATTATGGAAAACAAACAATAATTTACACAGCAACTGTTTTCTGGGACATCATCCCCACTCACCTTAAAAATCTCAATGCCTTTAGCTTCTCTAAAAACTGAATTTTCATTTACTGTCTGAACAACATTTTGAAAACTTTTACTGTTTTTCTCCATTCTTTTACAGATTTCTTCTCTTAAGAATTCTGTATATATACCTCCAGAACACTTTTGGGTTACCGCAGTCTCCAGACGCAGATATACAGTATTTTCTGTCCATCTATTTATAAATACATTTTTGTAAACTAAATTGTAGATGTATGAGGAAATTAAGTCGCTTTAGGTTTTGAAAAAAAAAGGAAGGTTAAAATCGGGTCAAAAGAACATCTGTGACACGTATCCGGATATTTTTGAACCCGCAACTGTTTCTTTCCGGATACAAAAATTTCCATGTCCACACGTTGTTGGATTCGTCGCTGATTTATTATTTTCCAAAGTATCCTGATTTGCTGGGTGCGTGTGGACAGGAGTCGTATCCGGAAAGAAAAAGTTGCGGATTAAAAAAGTATCCACATACGTATGGACGGGGGCTAAGAATAGGTAGCTTAAGAAAACCACGAAGGCAACGGCAACGTCGCTAAACAAAAGTTTAATGAGTGAGGCCATGAATGACGAAGTAACAGAGAATTAACTCTAAAGTGTAAATTTTAGTGCTAATTTAACCCATGAATAACCCACTGGCCGTTAGCCCTAGTAAAGGGAATCAGGGAACCACATGAGGTGAAGAAAATATCTTTGACCTCGGTGGGAATCGAACCCACGACCTCCGGATTAGATCTACCGTCATTCTGCCGACTGAGCTACGAGGTCGGACAGAGAAAGTCGGGGACGAAGATCGAGGCAGCCATATTGGAAGGGCGCTTGTTTGTTTTTTCGTATTGGTAAGTAATCATTACTTTACTATTGTGCTTTTCCTTTGGAGCTCTTCAACTTACAACACACACATCAATAAAAGGGGCCAAGATAGTCACACCAAAACCTTTTCCGAGCTCCAACAATTTCGATCCAGACTCAAGGCTCGCTCGTATCAACTGCTTTGCAATCTGCTTTTACAAATTACTCTAAAATCTGCTAAAAAATATTTGCAATAGAAACGACGAAAGAATCTCTCGTTAAACGTTGATTGAGATCGCTAGTAGTCACATGAGATCAATCACAAGTGTTATAAAATTTATCAAGACAAAGCTGTCCTTCTTGGCAAATAAGTCTCGCCTGCTCTTCTCTAACCCACAGGCAGCAACAACACATGTGGATGAGTTGAGTGAATCACACAGTGAACAGAGGAGCATCTAGGAAATGAGAACTTCTTGTTCACCGAACATAAACTAGTAGGTCAGTTCGCCAACGTATGAAGTCGATTCACCAACATCGAATGTCAGTTCGCCAACCCTTTTGATATGCGTGTAAGGGCAAAAAGTGGCCCTGTATTCTGTAGTTCAGCCGCGTTGGCGAACTGACATACGTCGCTGGCGAATCGAGTTCATACGTTGGCGAACTGGTCGTTGGCGAATTGTAGAGGGATGAGTCAATAAACTTAAAAACTTCTCTGTTTTAAAACGCACTGAGGTCGACGCAACAATCTATTCACTGTTGCAAATTCTCTGAATATCACTATCAATATCACTACCAATATCATTTCTGAATTTCAATTTTTTTTCCACAGAACATGCCCCATCACCGCCCCCCCCCCCCCCTCCCACCTCTGTAGTTTGTTACTTGAATACAGTTAACTCACACTATCATAATCCTCAGTTATAACATAAATACCAAAATTCAATTATTATCAATAATATCTCTTCTTTCCCCTTTGGTTCAGATGACCAGCAATGGCAGGCACAATGAAAATTGTCCATTACAAGAATGAGCTGGCTCTCAAGGCCCTTTGATTTAATCGACGTTGTTCTCGGCGTCACTGTCATGGTTTCGTAAGGACTGTTTACATGGAGGGAGGGTGCCCTGGCTAACCGAGCGACCCTTAGCCTCTTCTAGACGTTCAATTAATCAGGGCTCAGTAGCGGGGATTTTGTTATAGCGGGGTTCGTTATAGCAGGGGTTTGCTTCCACATATTTTACTGTAATTCTGCCGCGCTTCCAAATGTTGTTCGTTATAGCGAGGTTCGTTATAGCAGGGTGCCATTGTATATATGTATACAGTTTAAATAGGGTATCTTTTTGACCCTCTTGTTGCTGTGTTCCTGGTGTGGTCCTTAGATAGGGTAGCTAAATCTGCATTATCCAATACTGGATTGTGAAAACGCCCACCTAAACGAATGTTTGGGCCTTAAAAAAGTATCAGTTTTCGCTTTCTTAGTCCCTATATAGGGTTAGGGTTAAGAACCTTCGCGGCCCACCTCTTTCCAAAATTTGCAGGAGTACCTCCCCCGGGTAGACAAGCCACCATGATCGTGAAGACAGCGCAGGCTTCTCCATTCATCATAGACATTACTCATGGAAAGAGTTGAAATATTAAACTCTTTCAAAAACCGGTGGGAAGGATTGCAAAGGAATCTTTCATTCGCCATATTTTTATGCAATCCTTCTGTTCTTCACAAAGGCACTTCACTTGGGGAAATCTGATGGCTTGTTGTTTATAACAGATTTGAACACTGCGTTACTCGTTGAAAGGTCTCTGAACACACACTGTTTTCTGTGCTGCACCCTGACTAACTGAATGCCTGGAAGAGGCTAAGCGACCCTGGGAGGCCTAACTACTCATACGTTTCTTTCGAAAACGCATTGAAGCGTTTGAATGCTAGACATGGTAGCCCACCTACCCAAGGCACCCTGTCTACTTGCCCGAGGCACCAGGCATAACCGGGATAGCATTTTACCATGTAAACGGTTCGTGCCGGGCTACCCCGGCTAGCAGAGATAAGATAAACCGCGAAACCATGGCAGCGCGAGTTCAATTTTTTCGTAGTTACCATTTGCCAGTGTTATCTGTCGAACAGAATCACAGTTAATCTGATGAGTTGAATGTAACAGATGAGTTTCAAGCAGAGAACAGGCCCGTGCCCGTGCAGGAAGCTAAAATAAGATGAAAAAAAGAGCTTTCTTGGTCGGTCGTTTTGTTTGTTGTGCTTAGCGACCGCTCAAAAGATGGCCCACGAAGCCCACTCACTGTCCCGGTTAGGTGAGTTGCATGTAAAGGCGGGCTATATGTCAAGCCTTCTAGCTGGGGCACCCTCCCTCCATGTAAACAGGTCCTTAAGCTCCCTAATAATTGTTAGAAGAGATGTGCTCTACAAACATTCATATCTGTAAAAACTGCCACTCACTTAAAATGCATGCTCCCAAGCTTTTTCCACTGCATCCTTTTGGGATTTTCACTAACTTGTTGCAGACATTCAGAATGATTCTTAAACCAGGGGCACCACTGACACTAACATTGTAATCTTTGTCTTTGTTATACAGAGGGTACAAGTTAAACATGTAACCATACTGCCGGTCCTCCACTGTGCAGTTATTGCCATGTTCTAGAGTCAGTGGACAAGCGCTGGGTGTTTGCCATGAAAACAGGTACTCACACTCTGGAGATTCGGCCAGGAAGATAGGAGAGCCCTAGAACCATTGAAACACAGACCTCACATTTGACCTTACCCCTTAATTTGTTTATACAATAACACATCTGGGTGAAAAAAAAAAAGACTTGAATTCCAGCTTGCCCTTTGGCAGCTCAAAATTTTTCCTCGCCCTGGGAAGATCTTAGTTTACCTTTTTTTGGACATAGTTGGAAGATGACTTGCAAGCGAAAATAAAACGCTATTAGCCCAGCGGGAAAAACTACTTATCCAGGACAACTGGACCACAATTTTTTCAGCCCTGTATATGACCGGCCTTCTTCTTATTTCGAGGTACACCAAGCTGAGGGGCTGTTATTTACTTGATACCCTGTAACAGGACATTTTCAAGGCAATCTTCTTTCACCATATTTGCGCCTTGTAATTTCATCCCTTACCATAATATTTGAACATGAAAAGACGATTCTAATGCTCCTGTTGAACTGCTGATGGCATCCACTTCCTCCAGAATACTGCAACGACAGCTCCCCATTGGCTGCTATCTGTGGATTACTCTGCACGTATCCTAAGTTAAATCCTTTGTTGGACTTGTGGTCGATCTGACAAGCACCAATAGCTCCACCTGGACATTTCATGAGTTCTGGGGTTAGATTGATGGTGCGACATACGTTGATGAAGTAATGAAGGTGTTTGTCCTGTGGTCTGGTGTCAACTGCCTCCCAGTTACCTTAAAAAGGTGCACACACAATTAAAGGTGTAATCAAATACAATCATTCATTTCCATTTTGCCCAGCCTAGTTCACTGTCACAGGCGGCGGAGGGGGAGGGGCGGAGGCTGAAGCCCCCCTGAACAAACATTTAAGGGGGCGCAGCCCTCCCACGTTTCGGTCCCGAAAATATCGGTAACGCGGCAGAAAATCGATTTGGCAAAATATTGCAATTAGTGATCTTTTCACAAATCGTTTCACAATGGTCGCGCGTGGCGAAATGTTATTTTCTAGGACTCTTTGAGCAGCTCCATCCCGATTTCGAGAAGCCAATCAACTGCTGCCTTTTTCCATTTTACTCTGAGACAGCCGGTTTCCCATTGACGCAACGGCGGCCTTTGCGTCTGTGGGAACCCAGTCAAGTGCAAAGGTAAAAGATCAGATTGTATCGGAAAAATGAACGGTCGCAAATCTTAAAACAAGAATTCTGCTTATTCACACGTTTGGGCAATGGGTCTGAATATAATTTGATATCAGAATACTACACCGTGAATGTGCAATAGAGAAAAGAAGTAACAAATACGTACAAACCAAAACACTGCACACATTGGACACTGTAGACATTGCAAAGAAGGTTTTTTGTGCAAACGAACAACGCAAAAGACATTTTGGAAAATACGAGTAGAGCTATTTGCTTGACTTTGCGTACGATGAGCGCCCCACCCCCCCCCCCCCCATGTTTAAAAATGCTCCGCCGCCTCTGCTTGTCTTTCATAATCTTTACTTCTATAACCAACCTCCCTCCTCAAACCCTAACATTTCAAGACAATAAATTTTATCTGGTTTGAGGGTCACTACTAAAGTGTAGCGATGAAGGACGGCTGTTGTCCCAGGCTACTAAAGTTGTGTAAGGTAATTCTTTTAAATTCACTATGTTCTGGTTACACTTTGCAAGGTAAGATAATGCATATTAAAGGGGCTCTGTACCAGTACTTTTAGTTATTTGGACCTTCGACAAAATTACCTTTAAACTGAAGGAATCCTGAAAATAATGCTTTACCAAGGTGGAAAAACACCAAATAGATAGATAAGTCACACGTGTAATTACAACTGGAATTCCAAGGTGCACGTGGGAATAACACCAGAAAATGTATGACCCTAAAGAGCGAACTAACTCTGGAAAACAAACAGTTGCCTTTTCAACAACTGTTCTCTGGGATAGTATCCCTTTAGACTTAAAAACACCTTAATGTCTCCATTTTTTTCTAAAATTTAAATTAAAAACTTTATTTGCTGTCAGAACAACACTTTGAAACTTAGTCCTCAAATCTACTTTCTACACTTATTTATTTATTCATTTTTTTTAGTTCTGCTCTCCTTAATTTATTCAGAACTAACTAACTGTAACTGGAGGCTGACTTGAAAATTTCCTAGTTATTTAGCCTCCAGGCGCAATATTTGTACTTTGTTAGTATGTGTCTTAGTTATATCTATAAACTGTCGTAAGTTACAAGAGCAAATTAAGTTGTTGTGAATTCACAGCTCTCCTGTTGAGGTGTATTTTACTTGCACTGAATGTATTTCAGTGAAAGAGTGCCCTATAGTTGCCACTCATTCTGGGTTAGTTCAGGAACCTGGCTCCTTAAGCCTTACAGGCACTTTCCCACACTCTTCTATTGCTGAGTTTAAAGTAGAGATACTCCTAACATTAAGCACTTCTTACACTTTTCTTTTACGGCTCTAACATGATGTATGCATACACAACTTGATAAACACCACCCAAATACTGGCCATGCCTTAAATACTTAGACATTATCACAGCAGCCATTTCAGCTTACCATCAGTAAGTCCCAAAGGGGTTAAGTCATATGATTTGCCATCTGACGACGAGACTGCACACTGAACAGCTGGAGGTGAACAAACTAGTGACGTCTGAACATCAAAGAAGTACTTATTTCCTTCCTGCCCAGTGAATGCTGGCTCTCCAAGTGGCTTCTTTGGATTGCAGTAGAACTTGATATGAACTTCTCTTTGCTGTCCAGTTTTTTCAAAATTGTCTCCTTGCCTACAAATTTGCATTTCAAACAAAAAGGAGAAATTGTAGGAGGAATGTACACATAGGAATTGTGTCTGGTATGTACCCAGGGTAGGTAAGGGGGAGGTGCAACCTGACACTGCATGACCACAGGGTTGGAATTTGACATGGCCACAATCTCAAAAGACTACGACCAAGTGAGTATGAGAAAATAGGTCATACAGTATCTTGAAAACACCCAGAAATCTCCAAGAGCAAGCTTCGCTTGACCTTTCAAAAGTTAGTTCACAGGAAATTTGGAAAATATGAGATCTTTCTTCATGGCAGGATGTTAGTCATCAGCAATTACACTCACGTATATTGTAACTTGTACATCTACTTAATCATCTCTAAAGGTTCAAACACAGGAAGGTACATGTACATGTATAACTAGGAAGGTGATATCTGACTACAGTTGACTCTTTTCACTGTTTCAACAGCCACCTCTACACAACGACCACTTTTTTGTCCTAGTGGATGGTCCAAATGGTACACTCATTCACATTTTAATAACCTCTCTACAATGGCAAGTTAATCAATGACTGAAACATCGCGTACATAAAACCCCATCTTTTATTAATTAGCCTAATTTTGATTTATACTGCATGTCACTGGACTCTGTTTCTGTTTTATTGACATAACTTGCTTTGTGTGTATATGAAAAAAAAGTCATATCACACCTCTACCCCCCCCCCCCCCATAACAGTCACCTTGTTGATAAATCTATAATGATGTACAAGATTGTAAATAATATGGTTCCAGACTATCTTAGCACCATATCTTCCATTCCGATACCTTAACCTATAACGTAAGAGAGAGTAAGTTTTTGCTTGCCATTCCACAGCCCCGCACTTATTATTGTAAAAGAAGTCTGTCATACACCAGAGCTGTACTGTGGAATAGTTTACCCTAGGATCTTCGTCAGTCACTCTCTCTTCATGTATTTGAATCTACAAGTAAGTTGAAGAATTATGATTTTGATGGTAAATTTACGCAACTTTATATTGCTTATATACACGGCTTCCTTGTAAAGCAGGATTTTATCATTTCTCGTATTGTAGTAGTTGTTAATGATTTAGTAGTTAAGTAGTTAGATTACTTAATTCAACTTTGTTTAAGTCCTGAAGGAAATACTGTGTCTAAATAGAGATTTTGGGAAGAACCATTTAAAAATCGCATGACCCTCTAGGCTTACAAATTTTTAAATTCTTAGAGCAGTCATTTTTTTTTCGAATGACCACTTTTAGACTGGTTTTATTTCTCTACTTATTCCTAAAATCAATGGGTGCTGTTCACATTTCCAAACACATTGAGTTTTGACAAAAAAATGTCTTCTCCCATTTCTTGCCATTTGGGGAAGTGACAGCCATTCTTTGCCCTCAACTTATAATAAAGAGTTGCTCTGCATTTCGTCATGGAATCAGTTCAAATTGCGCATCTTACCTGTACACAAGAGTGACAATTTCACCCTTGTATTCCACACGCGTGTTTACCTTTCCAAGGACAATTTTTGCTCCATTCTTAGTCAGACAGGCACCAATGTCATCCTTTTCCTTTCCACATGCAGGAACTGGGCCACAAATGTTAAGCTCAAATGTTCCTTGTTCTTTGTTGTCAGTCATATTTCCAATGTAGACAAGGCTTTTTCTCTTCCACAGGGGAAGTAGGTTAAATGTCGTGGAAGACTTAGGATCCTTTACAGCACATTTGTAACCCTCAACATTTTTTATTGGACAAGCAGCTTCAGTTTTCCACTCAAACTTGTATGTGCAGCCACTAGTCTCAATAAATGAAGGAGAAGTGCCCTGTGAAGGAATACCATGCATGCCACAGGTTTCACATTGTGTTAATGGATGAGTCTGCGAGGTGAATTTCCCTCATCCCAATCATTTCCTAATCTACATTGTGCCCATAAAGTCAATGCCAGCAGCTTATTGAATAATAATTACAACATATCGAAATAAAAATATCTTTCCACGTGTAACAGAGAGAAAAGTTCAATAACTGAAAATTTGTAATCAGTTGAACAAATATTTTACTTTTTCAGCACTTAGCATAATTATAATGTAAATTTAGGGGACAGCGTGGCTTAGTGGTTACGGTGACTAGTTGAAATCTGAAGGTTGCAGGCTCAATTCCCATTCTGAC
>CM042749.1:4226387-4241387 GCA_022496165.2 Catalaphyllia jardinei
TTTAACAACTTTCAGGGTAAAGGGAACCTCGGTACCTGTCTTCCACATAAACTGATACTGGCAGTCATCGTCTGTATGAGACACTAGCACAGGAGGGCTCTCCAAATCCCCTGGTTGACACACAAATGTAATTGTAGAGTTTCTGGTGATACTTTTTCCTGAATTGTCCTTCTTGCATTCACTACCCTGGGTATAGACCAGTTTAATGGAGTTGTCTTGATTCAGAGTTGGGGGATCGGTATACTTTCCAAGACTCACCACCTTCCCTTTGTCAATCATACAGATTGCAGATCCACTATCACATTGTGCTGTTTCTTTATGAGGGTTTAACTGACCACAAACATTGATGAAAATCAGCTTATTGGAGATGCTACTTTCTCCATCTACAGCAACCCAGTTGGAGGTATTTTCCATGCGCACAAGTTCTGAGAGATCATATCGGACGCCAGAGGCACTCTCTACTCGACAGGCTGTCCCAGTGCGCCGACTGGGTGGACAAGCATATTTAGTAGCCCATGAAAAAAAGTAAAAACAATAGCTCTCAGTGAGGAAAACAGGCTCTCCTTTATCAACATGATAGTCACATTTAAACAAAATAACAGTTGTTCTGTTGAGTCCATTACTGCATGGTGTACCATGACCGTAAGTTAATGTAAGGTGGCCATCTGCATATTGCATTTTCTGTGTTGATGTATTTCCCAGTGACCGTCTTAACGTTGAATGGTCTTCCTGACACACTGTAGAGTTGATTCCTGTCAGCCAAGAAGAAAACAGTCTTTTAACTCTGAGAGTGTTGCTTAAAATAACCCAAAAGTTCTATATGCTAATACTGATAAAATACTAACTTAATCCCAAAAGCTTGGTTTTACAGCTATGACCACTGTGACAGTCATAAAGACATCAGTTTTATAACTTCAGTGCATCTCATCATTACAACTTCTGCTATCCCTCAACCTGCCAACATTTTTACTCTCATCTTCCATCCTGCCAAACATAGCTTCATGATTGGCTTCAACTCGAGAATGAACAGAAAAAGCAGTTAAATAATGTACAGTGTATGTGTAGCAAGCTTTTCCACTGGCTGAGCATAAATTGAAGCAAGAGCAAAAAATTAACCAAGCAAGGGGTGGTGGATCGAGGAAGGAAACGCTCGACCACAAACCCCTCAATCTTGTAATATGCCCACTGGTTTTCAAGGTTGAGTTCATTTATCGATTGACAACTGTGCCACTGAGCACTAATTATTTGTTTAAAATTAGGGGTGCCAGAATGACACTCAAGCACTATTATACCCCCAAGTGCAAACTGCTATGTTCTGTTTTGTGTTCCTTCCCCGAGAAGAGCTATGAGCAGCATGTCAGTGATGTAAATCATGTGGCACTCCAGGTTACAGCTTGAAACATTTGTACATTTGCTGTTCCTCTTGTTTTTAAAATTTTGTTTTTCCAACCAATTTTGTTTCACACAATTGCTGCCGAAGAGTGCTGTATGTGTTGCAGTTAATTTTTGGTCTCAGTTTACTAGTTAGTTTTTTTTTCTAACTAGGTGATTTTTCCACTTTTTTATTTTTATTCTTTTTTTTTTTTTTTGGGGGGGGGGGGGGTGTATCTAAAAAAGAGTAACATGCTCACCATCAGCCCTAACCCTATCTCAATGCTTAACCCTATTGACTCCCCCCTAGCCCTATTCCTATCCCTAACCCTATTGACCCCCTAACCCTATCCCTAGATCCCCAGTGTTTTTGTTATTTTGCACTCACATGGATTTAAACACCAAACCCCTGACTTTGAAGTCCATCTTCATCTCCACTATGCCACACAAGTAATCGTTGCAAATTTGCTCATATTTGTTGGTCTAATAAGTTATTAGTCCCAGACTCACCCTTCCCCTTTGACACAAATTAACCTGGTTTGAAAATTTCAACTCAGTTTGAAAATATGAACCAGTTCAAAATAAAATCACCCAGTTAGGAAAAAACTAACTGGTTCAAATTAAAATCACCTGGTTAGAAAAAATCTAACTAGTTAAAAATAAAATTACCTAGTTAGAAAAAACTAACTGGTTAAATTATAAAATTAACTGAAACCAAAGCAAGATATGTATAGATACTGTGTTCTATGGAAGAGTTTGTTTATTTTAGTAGAGCAATGCCGTTTAATTGTGGTTTAGCAAACTGGACAAAATTAATGTGACACGTTGGTCTGGATGGTTTCGCTGTTGATTCTCGGATATTTGCCATGTATGCTTTGCTAATTTGGTTTGCTTTACCCGTGATTTAGCTCATTTAAAAAAGTAATTTTGCTTGGCTTCACCAGGTACTAGTGTCTCTATCCTTATGAAAGGTAATACTTCTATTTGCCTGACTGTTTTGTTGCTCAAGGTTGATGTGACTCTTTGTTGACTTTGTTTTCTGATGTTCCGGAACCCAATGATTTTCCTGACTCTGTTCGCTGAAAAAGGAACACATCTTGCCCATTGTCAAACCTTTCTAGCATTTCTTATTACGAATTTTATGTCTCTGAAATTCTCTCACATGCCACTTATCAATGCCACATCATCTGCCATCAGGGGTCATTTAAACTGATAGATAATTAAGCTGGACAAAAATCTGTGAGCGGTCATGCTGATAGGTTAAGACTAACAAAAATATCCTCACAAGATCAGCCAGCCATGCCTTTGGGGGAGGAATGTGGGCTCTTTTAATGAACCACCACTGGTAATCAAGCCGAATGTTTGGCTCAAGACTAGCTTTTCCTGTGGTTTAACTTTAACTGTTCACCAGCTTGATGGCCAATTCATTCTCTTGCCGCTAGAAAAATATTTAAATGTAAAACCTTATACCCATCACCTCAAGTCTACTGAATCATTGCTGGGGCTAGCACAACTTCACAAACCTTCCCCACAGCATTGTGCAGGTCACACTTGAGTTATTCCTGGAATAATTGTCAATAACGATGGCCACGCCACACCAATCAGAAGCCCTGTTCATAGGGGAACAGGTTTTTTAAAATCAAGGGGCTTGCAGGGAGGTGTTCCCTCCTTTCCCCCACCACCCACTGGTTCATCAATTTTTTGCTCTTGATACAATTTACGTGTGGCGGCTCCAGCCTATTTACATTTTAGACTTTATACTGAAACATTATCTTATCCGCTTTTAATTTCTAAATGCATAACAGATCATTCATGCTGCACCTGCATCATAATCTAATTGTTAAATAGAAACTGGGAATTCAAAGCGTTTTCTATTTCCTCCGTCAAATATAATGTAAAAGACACAAACCTCCACAAAGAAAATCAAGTGCTTTACAAACATTGATGTAGTAAAGATAATGGGCTGGTTTGCCATTCTTATCAACTGTATCCTGCTTTATTATGTGATAGGAGAGTTTAGCAGTAGTGAGTGGTGTCAAGTCAAAGTTAACAAATTCATTCTTCAGCACACAGCTATCTGTAGACATGATACTGAACTGTGGGCAAGCAAAGTCTGTCTCCCAGAGAACTTCAAACGCACAGTCACGAGCGGCTGTCAACAATGGGCCTTTATCGCCCTGAAATAAAGATATATGTATCCAAATTATACTGTGCGTAAGAAATGTCACGGTGGTCCAATGGAGTGCCTTAATTGGCTCTAGATTGATGGATATGGGTTAGATGCCTAACGCAATTCACCATGGCATTAAGGCTGTAACCCATAACACCTGTTACAGCTGAGTACATGTATGCTTGATTTTCCCTTGATGCTACTGGTCTAATTGCCTATAGTTGATAGTTTGCACCCACTTAGTAACAAGACTTTCACTAATCTGTTACAACGATTTTGAAAACTATGTTAATGCCTTGGTCAGTCCACTTGATTCAAATGCTGTCAAAGCATTTGAATGCACTAAGAAACTGTTTTTAAAAATGCTCCTAATGACCATTTGCTACCTGATTTTTAAAGCTGTTTAACAGATATCCATTAGTGTAGGTTTTCTCAAATCAGGTCACATTTAGTTTGCTAAAGGTGCAGAGAACAAGGCTACAAGTGACTCAACAACAACAACTTTGACTTTATTTTTACATTACAGAAAGATAGGCCTTTGTAGCATGCAGTTAGCAAAGCTATTCTAGGCGGGCTACCTAAGGTGACATTGTATAAGATAATTTGGTTTTATCAACTCAGTTGATAATGTGAATTGGCCACCGTAAAGAGATTCGGAAGCTGATGTTTCGAGTGCTAGCCCTTTGTTGGAGCGAATCCAAGGGCTAGTGCTTGAAACGTCAGCTACCGAATCTCTTTACAGTGGCCAATTCACATTATTAATTCAGTTGATAAAACCAAATTGTCTTGTAATACTCCCACCGCACCACAGTTTCTTTAGAATCTTACCTCCTTTACTGATATTGTATAAGCTCCCTAACACACACAATTAAATAAATACACTCACTCACTCACTCACTCATCCTCTTCGTTCCTTGAGTGGAACATAAGGCCACAAAAAAAAAAAAAAATTAAATAAATACATTACCGAGCAAATAAAAATAAATAAATAATAAATAATAGTAGTAATAATTACATCAACACTTCCTGACAGACCTGCCTTGCTCTTACACTATATTGTCTCTCTTCCAAGAGGTGCACTACTGTGTACCACAAGCCCTGGCAAAAAATTTTTTTAAGGAGGATGATGACAATCTTATCCTTGATGCATCTGGTCAAGATCTTTGACAGTCTTTACTTTCATGTACACATTCTTGCCAGGATCTTCAAAGATCTTGACCAAGATCCAATTAAAGGATTGCAACATCTTCCATTTAAAGGATCTTCACAAGATCAAGGTCCTTCAAGAATGTCTTTTAAGAATCCTTGAAAGATCCTTGTCTTTAAGAATCTTATGAGGATCTTTAATTATCAACAGGGAGCACAACATTTCAAAAAAATAATTTTGTGTTTGGAAGTACAATTATATATTGGTAATAAACGGCATGTAATGCATGCAGAAGCTATGACAGAGCTAAGATTAGTAAACAAGTTTGTCGGGGCATTTACCCTAGAGTGTTACTGGGGTCGCACATTTGTGACATAAAAGATATAATTATGATATCACTCTGATAATAATCACTATATTATCTGCCCAAAGCTCAGAAGGACTTTCTCATCTTTAAAGCATTATTGCTCCCTTTGGCAAGACTTCTTCTTTTTAGACATTTTCTCTTCCGAGGATGCTTCTTTTGCGAAACTGAAGGGTGCTCTAGACTCAGAGGTACTGATGAAGCTGCTTGTGGCTGTGCATTTTGCTGCTGAAAACAATCAGCTGCGAATCATTTCCACTATGCTATGAAAACTCAAAGCATTGAAAATTGTACAGATTAAAGAGGTTGGTAATACTGAAGAATTTATCCAATACTGGACAAAGCACAATCCACACTCAAAATCTTTGTTTAAAAGCTGAAATTAAAGGCTCTCCATGGATCCTACAAACTGCAAACGATGGCCGCAAAGGTCAAGCTTTTTACTTCCTGGAACCAAAGACAGCAAATTTTTGATGTGTCTTATTTACTAGCTCCTAGATCACATTTCGCTTCCACCGAGGGATAAATCATGGGCGATATAAGCACAGGGAAGTAACTGTGACATCACTAATCCAAAAGAATGCTGCTAGCTGGCATTAGGTAAAGACTACTTTTATTGCTCAAAACCAGTCATAATTACATCTGTAAATGTAATCTTTCAACCTAAGCTAAAATTATTCATGAAACATTACAATCTCCACTAGCATGTTTGCATTACTTACTTACCATTTGCTTTGGGCACTTGAAGGTTATGGTAGTTACAGGTAAGCAGCCGTCAACTTCTTGAGTTGTGTTATAAACAAGGATAATATCATCTTGCGGTGAAAAATGAAGATTACTAGCATAATTGATATTTCCCAAATCTTTTGTTTTCTGAAGCTTTTTGTCTATTCTGCACATGGAACTGTTTTTTGGACAGTCTTGGGTATCACCAGTCTTTTCAGCAGTTATTCCTCTGCAGACGTTGATGTGAAAATCAAAATTTGAAATTGAAGAAGAGACCTCATGTCCACCTGTGACAAAAAAAGAATTACAGTATTCGTGACTTAACTTAACAATCAATGTTTCACTTATTTACTGAGGAAAAGGACCAGAAAGGAAAATGTCTAGCATAGTGTCATGGTATGTAGAACACAGCAATGGAGAAAATGGTGACTAAGAGATAGTTTTTCATAGTAATTAACCCTAACCTAATTCAGGCAATAAATGTGCTTAAGTCAGAGAAGCCATTTGGAGAAATACTACAAGATCAAAACCAGAGAAATTAAAGGCAACTGACACTGACATTTTGAGCTCGAGAATTCTGCCCCGAGTGTGGTAAAACCTTGTTTGCTGCTGATTTCGCTACTCTTTTCATTTCTTTTTTTAAAAAAAAAAAAACATGTGTAACAATATTGCATCTGTGGGAGTTTTGAGTATATTTAATCAATTTACCAAATGAAACACTTCAGCACCATGTACTTATCATTGAAAGATCTACTCATTGAAACTAAAAATTACACTGTGCTCTTTGGGTATGTAGGATTTAATCAACTAAAGCCCTATCCAAATATTTGGAGATCAAACAAGATCAAATAGTGTTAGGTGACCAAACATGCTGATGTTGTATTGAGTGGCTAAATGGTATCAAACATGTTTTGTCATGGTCCAGACAAGTAAAATATTTTACAGGCTTAATCAAATGTTCAATGGCAAAGTTTTCATCACCCAACAATGTTACTTTGATCATGTTTGGTGACCAAACATTTCCTGTTTAAACAGGGCTCAACTACCAGTATGCAAATTTTGAAACCTAATTCCCTTTTGCATGAAGTTGCTGAAAAATAATATTCAATGCTAACAACTGACTGGAAAGGTACATACAAGTGCACATGAACAACATTTACATAAATTGTTGTGTCTTTTTAATTCTAAAATCTTCCTTTTAAATGCACAGCAGCTGTCATGTCGTCCTGTAGATAAATATATTTTAAAACTGTGTCTGTTGAAGCTAGAACCTGCTTCATGAAATATTAATGTAACTTAAAAGATACAGTCGAAGCTCTCTTAACGGACACTCTCATAAGCGGACAGCTCTACTTACAGCCTCCTGGTTTGAAACCCTGTTTTAACTCCCATACAAACTCTGTATTTTTACATTCTCGTAAGCGGACATTCCCCTAAGCGGCAGCAGACACTTTTAGGGATTACAACTTAGGAATTTTCTTTGTTTTTAAGCTCCCGTGAACGGAAACCCGAAAGAAAATCAAAAACCTCTGTACAGTATCTGCAGCATACAGTACTGTAATACTGTTCAGTTATCGTCATTATCATAGGATTGCATAGGGCACAATAAAACAAAAGTGTCATTTACTACTGTGGTATTTTTTTGTATACCAATATTTATTGTTAGCTGGGTAAGCCCCCATAAGCGGCCATCTATCCCCTACACCTCTAGAGGCCGCTTACGAGAACCATTCTCGTAAGAGGCCAGCTTCAGTTACAGACATTTTTATCGCATCCTGAGGGTGTCTGGTTATGACAGTTTCAACTGTACCATGATGCATGATGTCTTTGAAATGGGAGAAAAGACCATTATATTGCTTTGGGTATTTTACACAGGGACTGTGGAGGGGAAGGGGCTGGTAAGGCTGTAGCCCCACCACTCTTTTGCTAAGAGTGATTTTTCCTACAGATGACATGGATAATTTATAAATTTTACAACTTGAATAGCAGAACAGTGTCTCTTAATGCTTGGTTGTCTTGGCCATAATTATTTTTTAGCCCTACCACTTTTAAATGGTCTCTGCACTCCCTGTTACAGGGTTGTACTTTCACTGTAAACATGACACAAGTTTCTGTAAATGACCTCTGGGTCCTACTGTTTGTCAGTATGTGGCTTTATCTACTTGTACATATACATGTGGCGGGAGGCAAGGTGGCCTCATGGTTAATGCACTTGACTTTGGATCGAGTGGTTCAGGTTCAAGGTCAGGCCAGGAAAATTGAGTTGTGTTGTTGGGTAAGACACTTTACTCTCACAATGTATAGCTCCACCTGGGTGTATAAATGGGTATCGGGAACTTAATGCTAGGGTGAGCCTACAATGGACTAACATCCCATCCAGGGGGGAGTAGAAGCACTCGTAGTAGCCTCATGCTACAAAACTGGGATTAGGCTCTGGCCTGATGAGGTCACATGGCTTGTACGTACACATTGTCTTTAGCACTACAAAAATACACTTAACATTGATTCATCCTCTCTGCACAATATTGATACTGTACCTTTCAGCTTAATTAGAGGTGTCAGATCCCTTAGTTTGTTGTCCTTTCCGTACAGTGAACATGGAATCTCAGGTATCTTGGATGGTGTGTTGCAAGCCTCGTTTGTGACAAATTCAAAGTTTGCCACACAGCTACTGCCTGTCACAGAGATATCCACAAACTGAGGTGATCCCTGAAGTTGATCAATAATCATAAGGAGTGAAAACTTAGATGAGCTGCAGAATGACAATCACATGGGCTTTGTCAAACATATCTTAGAAACAGCCAAAAATAGTGTAATAATTATATATTCCCTGCATTCTTATTATAAGGCTTTTAAATCAGTTTACACATGCATGCAAACCTTAGATTTACTACATATATCCATAAAGAACCTTCAGTTAATAAGGCCTAAGGCCTGTCATTCTTGTTTAAAATTTAAACCACAGAAGTAGACAATTACACTGGTCCAATTCTGACTCCTAACGTAAGCACAAGCATAAACACAAGCATGTTTCCTTATATTATGCTTATGTTTATGCCTATGCTTATGTCGTTAAAATTCATATAAGTGTGTAAACCGGATGTAACATAAGCATAAGCAAAATCCCAAGGATGCAACTGTGTTTGATACCAGCGGATATTCATGTTAATAGTGCCCAAAATGGCATCTGAGAATAATGTTTTCTACGAAAAACTTGCCAAGGCAGTTCGCAATTATCCCTGCCTCTATGACAAATCCTCAGATGATTTCACATCGTGAGTAGAAATAAAAAAATAAATTGCCCTCTCATGGGAGATGAAGCGAAGACATCCTTCACAAATCTCAGAAATAAATACAACTGTGATAAGAAGAAAATTGTGGGTAAAAAAGTATCTGGCATCTGCAGAGCAGCAGCAGCAGGAGAATTTCCGCCATTTTGAAGCTGTGGCTCATCCTGTACTCCCACGGCTTCATTCTGGAGCTCATTGGGCTTGCGTATGTCACTTTCCTTGTGCTTATGCAACAAGTATGAAAATTGTTACACTTATATTTATGCTTCTGCTTAATATGCTTATGTCGCAGTGTAAACCAGGCTTAATAGCTAGTAATTTAATCCAATATTGCTTACACACCCGTTTAACAATTAGATCATAAGCTCAAGATCTCTATTTACAATGGTGTTTCCGTCGATGAACTATCAGCTGTTATATAATAACCCAAGATATTCTCGCATTTTGATTGGTTCTCGCCTATGATCTATTAGAGGACAGATGCATGATTGACGTCATCATTACAAAGTTTTTCCCTCTGCCGTTTTAAAATGGCGGAAAGTTTTGAGAATTAGGATAACGTTTTCCGTGACTGGGCAAAAGATAAGGTACAAAAAAGTCTTGCCGAGGCATTGAACAGGTTCGAGAAGCCAGAAAACGAAAGGTAAAGCCGTTTCTTTTAGAAAATGATACAGACATAATTTTCTAGCAGCCTCACTCGGCAGTCAAGCGAGACTAAACCACGTACAAACTTGGTCTGGGTAAGCCGAGAACCATTGCTTTATCTCGAATGTAACAAACCCAATAAACAAAATGTTTCCAAGATTAATTTATTTAAAAAATTCAACTTTTCCCAGTGTCAAAACAACTGTTGACACACTGAAGTCAGGAATGAAACATCAAAACATCACTTCTTAAAATCTGTAAAATAAAATACATAACCTTACTTTCCGATGCAAATGTTCCTGTCTGTTTCAGGGCACAGCAGCGAGCTAAGTATAGCTAACCACAGCTTATGGTCAACAGTCTCTTATGGTCAACAGCCTCTAGGTTGACCGCAACCACAAGTTTTCCGAGGGTATTTTTTCAACTCCTGTAATTTTCAAGGCAACATCCAAGCTTTTCGGCTCACAGAGCTGCTCCGATGACAAAAACTGACTTGATTTTTCCCGCATTTTCTTCATGATTTGTAAATTTTGCAGTTCAATTCTGCTTTCGCTATAAGTTCATTCAACGAGGAGCGACGCTCGAGTCAGCTTTGACAGTGGCGTGATTTTTCTTGACCAATCACAATTGTTTGCTACGCATAGCAACCAATGAAATTGCTTCATTTTGTATAGATCATAGACCACGTCAAATGGCTTGTTTTGGGGCAAAGACGGGGCAAAGGAAGGGCAAAGGCGGAGCAAAGGTGAGGCAAAGGCAGGGCAAAGGCGGGGCAAAAGGCCGGCTTTAGCGTATGTTGAAATATTTTGAAACAAAAAGGCTCTTTGTTATTATATAAAACAAATAGATTCCATGTTGCCGTGCGTCTGATTCAGTAATAGAGCACAGAAGACGTCAAAATGTGGTAAGAACATCAGTGACACACTGGGCTACGCCTCGTGTGCCACTTTTTTGTTCTTACCACATTTCTATGTCATCTATGATCTATTACTGAAGAGACGTCAAATGCAAAATTCGAAAATGAAAACAGACAAAAAACCCACTAACAGAGTTTCAATTGTTTATTTTCTATGAGAACACTTGTTTACAAGAAAATTTTCATGGACAGCCACTATCCATCCAGGTATTTTCCTTGGACGGGCAGTACAGGCTGAGAGTGTCTCTGCAGATGAACACTATCGCTTCATGTGATCATTCTTAACCAATACGAATTGGAGAAAATTTAGAGATGAACTATAAGTGGTGATAAATGATTTGGCCTTCGGCCACATCAACTATCACCTTACAGAAATCGAGAGCAAATAATCTAATAAATTATTATTATTTCCCCAAAGTAGAATTCTAAACAATAATTGGAAGAGGTTTTTGTGATATCCGGAATAATCAAGGTCAAGGCAAGTGTAATAAGCCGAGGCCAGAGGCCGAGACTGATTACACTTGCCGGGACCTTGATTAATCCGGATATCACAAAAACTGAATTCAATTATTGTTTTATTATACATTGTTTAATGGAAAATATACAAAAACTATTTTGTGAAATGCAAGTAGATTTTATTTCTGCTAGTAAAAATACAAGGACAAAGGCACCAAGCAGCCGCATCACTCAAAACCATTCAAGTGCTCGCACTCTTTAGCTAAAGGTGCACACTGCGCACTGCACACGGTATACTCTGCAGATATGATTGGATAGCAGATTATACTATAATCATGCTTGTCCACAAAATCATGTGAATTCTCAAAATAAGCAGAGAGCTCTTGGCCAATCAGAATGCTGATAGTGAGTACAATGTATAAAAATAACTGAAATTAACATAAATAATGGTTTCCAATTAGTTTTCCGCGTATTATTACACTTTACACTTTAACGAACTCACGGACTGAACTGCCATTTGAAATTTGCAGTTGTCTATATGCATGCACTTGTTTTTTCAATAATCTTGAGTTTTCAAAGTGAGGAAACTGTTAATGACCTTCTTTTAGTCTTCTCAGGAATTTAATTATCCATTGTGCATCTAAATGTTCCTCCAAAACTTAAGGAAAATGAAAGAACATCACTTTGTAGACAACTGACAGCCACCGCACTCTAATGGGTGACAGTGTACTGTTAGAGTAACTCAGTCAATCAGATTGCAGCATTTGCATTATGTTACTAGAAGAATTCTACTAATATCCGTTAGTGTCTTGGAACTGTTCAACTATAGATTAAAGTTGGATAGTTTTTAAAAGCATGTCACTTAAAAATACATGAGCTACCCTTTACAGAAAAATAGGACAGTTTGCCTGAGCATATTCTATGCAAAGAAAACAAGAAATGAAAGAAACCACTGTAAACTGGGCATGTACTGTTTGCATTTTGACAGTGGCAAATTTCTCATTTTGGATAGCTGTGATTATTATAAACTGGATCACTGGATAACGCAGTTGGAGAGTTTTCATTGGCTTAGCCATCACGGGTTATGAGCCGTTATAACATGCTCCACCAATTTTTCAATTTTGTCCCTCCTCCTTGGGGGGGGGGGTCATTTTTATTTTTATCTTAGTCTTGTTTTCTATATTTTTGGAGCATTTTTAATAAAACAATTATTCCACTCGCTGTAGGTTTCATTTCGTGATCAATGCATGAAGTTTTAATTGTTGCCGCAGACTAGAGGTTGTGCTTATGAGTTGAGTTTTCCGCCATGTTTTTGTTCCCTCCATCGTCAAGAACAGCATAATAACTTCGAATCATTCAGATACGCAGAGATTTGATGTTTGTAAGATGTTTTTACGAAGTAAATGTTTGTCTGGATGAATACGAGTTATTTTGCTCGGCCAAGAGTAGCTGCCCACTACATCATTCGAAGTTAGTGGTATTCAAGTTGAAAACTGTATGGAAGAGTCGTTCACGAAAGTAACCAAGCTTGTCTGATCAGTTACGTTCCGGGATATGGGCAACAACAAGAAGAAGAAATCGATGAGTAATGTTCCAAAGATCGTCGGTCGAGGAGGATCGCATGTGACTCATCAAATAGTAAACAAGGCGTTATCGCTGAATGAATCGCCCAAAGTCAACACGTTTCAGAGCGACAAGAACGGTGGAGATATGGAATTACGGCCATCGTTAGCTGAGAGAAATGTGGCAGGCGGTCCTGTTGTTGAACATCCTGAAGCTCCTAGCGGTATAAGCAGGCCCACTAGGATGAAAGTTCTGAGCAAAACATTGAGCGAAGAAGAAGTCAATGCCGAGAGAGCCGTCCATGCAAAACATCAAAGAACTGGACATTTAGGAGAGCTACGAAAACGGCGAAATGTTGTGCAAGATTTGATTACTGGTCCTGGCGTACAAATACCCGAAGTAGAGGACGCAGTTGAAAGGTATGAAGAAGCATTTCATAACTTTGTTAGTAGCCATGAAAATTACCTTCGCTATAAGGTTGAAGAAGAGATGAGAGCATTGATGATTGATAGTTACGATAATCAGAGAGACATGAAATTGCAATTACAAATCCTGGTGAATGATTGGAGAGCTAAAAGGATAGGGTTGGAGAGACTTCCATCTGAATCAAGTCTTAGTCTGAAATCCGCCAAGAGCATAAAGAGTTATGCCTCTAGTGGTAATAGTTTGAAAGAGAGGAAACGATTGATGGAGGAAGCCAAGTAAGAAATGCAGGCCCTTAAAGAAAAACAAGAATTGGAGCGTGAATTAGAAGCAATTGAGAAGGGCAAAGCAGAGTTAAGCAGGAAATTGGAACTTTTAGATGCAAAAACTAAGGTGCAGCGAACTGAAATGGACTTGATGTTATAGCAGAATGTGGAAGAAGAGACAGATGGCATGAATGATTATCTTAAGGAGTACTGCATGCAAAATCAGTTGAAAAAGGAGTTACCATCACATCCTGATGAGGTGACCCTGACACCTAATTCAGAAGCTCAACCAGCTAATAATCAAGAGAGAGTGTCAAAGGGGCTGCCAACAGTTAATGATGCCCAGTCTCAGTTTGCGTTGCCATCAGCTCAGAAGTCTTTAGGAACAGAATCAGTAGTTACCGTTTCTTCAGTTCCTCGTATGGTTCAAGTAGCTAATAGTGAAGAGAGCTTTAATCGTTCCACTAGTGTTGCCCCAACCTATTGTATGGATGGAACGTTAACCAGTTGTTTGTCTAGCCACTTACCTTACCTTACCCTACAGCTTGCACACCGAACTCAGTTCAGCTACCCATGTACACTCATGCTAGCTTATTACCAGTGATTACTCAATCTACTCCTGGGCTATTTACTCAACTTCATGTCCCGCATGCAACAAGTCTAAGAGCAGCAGCGACTGAATTTTCCCCAGCAATCACTGCGCATTGGACCATGCCTTCACTGTCACAGGGTCCATCCCTGTTATCTCAGTCACAGACTTCTTCACAGTTCTCAAAACAGTCTGATGCATGGCTGACAATAGCACAAGCAACTAAACAAGGCCCATCCTTACCAAAGGTAGAGTTGACCAAGTTCAGTGGTGATCCCTTAGAGTATGCAGAGTTTGTTACGAACTTTAAGAATAACATTGAAAGTCAGGCCATTTTCATCCACTGAAAGAGAGAAGAAGGAATCTGGTCAGATTACCCACCAAGAGTCACATCACTAGCCACTGCAAGTGACGAGACTCAGCAGAGCTTAGACATGCGTACAAGGGTTCCCTTGAAGAGTCCACAGTGTTCAGGCCTACAAGGAGTTTAGAGATGTCGAATATTCAGAATCCTCATTAAGAGATTGCCTAAAAACTGTGAGACAGCATCGGCTATGCAGAGTGTGTCTTTCAGAGGGTCATAGCGTAAAGAAGTGTACGAAGGGTTTCACCTGTAGGAAGGCTGGATGCGGTAGAGACCATCACTATCTGATCCATTCCGATGAAGGCAATGACAACAGGAATGGCACCCGCCCCACCAAATAGTGTCGCGAATGGGGCCGAGGACAGTGCTGCTGCAGAAAGGTCTGTCACGGTGGCAACGACTGTGAAGGTCAATCCAGTCATCTCTCCAGTACTTAATGACTCCACTGCAGCATCGTCCAGCGGTCCTGTTACAGTTGGTGCAGTCAGAGCTAGCCGACCACGAGTGTGTTTTAAAGTTGTCCCAGTGAAGACTACTGGTAACTGTGGAACCAAAGAGATAATTACTCATGCACTTCTAGACAGTGGATCAGATGCTACTTTCTGTCTTGAGAGCCTAGAGCCTAGTGCAGGAGTTAGAGCTAAAGGACATGAAACCGACCAGCTTTATGATGACAACAGTCAATCATGAAGAAGAAAGGACTGGTCATG
>CM042749.1:4246387-4257147 GCA_022496165.2 Catalaphyllia jardinei
GAACATCTTTTCCGAACATTTTTACGTGATTTAGCCAAAAAAATGACCTCGGCAGGCTAGAAAAGGAAATCACAAATTTTTTCATAACATTTTCAACGTAGCTGTGGAGCCAGGAAGCAATAGCTGAGTGGATCCACAGAGTACTTTGACAATATCATTGAGTCTTTTCAAAATCAGCTGGCCGCTGGCACAACAAGCCACCTCCTCTGGAGGTTTGACCATCTCCTTCCAGTCAGAAAATATATTATGATAATGAAGATACTCATGTCATGCCATCTGCCAGGGTGTGGAAAAAATGGAAAATTATTTTGGTGGGAAAATGCGTAATTTATGCAGAAAACAGACTGAATTATGCGGACAAATTTCGACAGTTGACAAAGGTGATATTAAGCCTTTCGAATGTACCGAACAACAGCTGAATGAAAAGTACTTCAAAGTCTTAGCCACAATTTAAGCTCTTTAATAGAATGCACAACACTTTCACCAGGGTAGGGTAATTTTTTTGACAAGTATTTCTTCATATACACAGTTTTTCTATAGCATTTTAGATTACGCATGCAAAGTTTGTGTTTGTGGGACCTGTCTGTGGAACATCCTTAGCTTAGTAACCAGGCCTTTTCCACAAAGCAAGTTTCCAGGTACACCTTGAAGTTGAAAGTTCATCATGAATAAACTGGCATGTTTTTGCTGCTGTTTTAGGTGAAAAACCACTTCAAAACAAACAGGATTGTACGGCAGCTGCTTTATCGCCTATGTGGTACAATCTTTCTGTTTTGTACAGAAAAAGTTCTGATTATGCAAAGGATGCGGGTGTCAGCAAATTACATGGATCTGCACCAAAGCACCTTGTCAGATGCCCTGTCATGGCATCCTTGAGCATCGAAATTTCGATGTCTTTTTTTTGCAGGGAAGGATACCCTAAAACCCAGCTACAGGCCCAACACCCTGAAGACATTTGAAAGCATACCCTGGTCCCAGAGGTTTTTCTTGATTTTTCACTGCATGAGAGAGCTGCGAGAGAGCCGGGAAGTGGCAAACACGAGTCGCGAAGCGGTGAGAATGAAAAACCTCTGGTTACCTTGGACTTGAATCTCACTTTCATGTAGACACCAGGGTCAGGATCTGATCCTCGAGCTCGGATTGGTTGATATTTTTAAAAAACACGCAAACAAATACGATTGGCCTGTTTGATTGGCAATACTGAGGGGACGGTGGGGATATTTGTTACCGCACTTCTTGTGTGTAAACTTTTGCCTATTATCGATCTCTACCAGGGAAATAATTTGTTTGCAAAGTACTGCAGTTCTCAGTTTATATAAGATTTGTCTATGTTCTACATTGATTTTGTTTCCGACAGTGGCTTTGAAGGAATTTGACTCTGTGCTCAAGGAGCATTTTCCAGAGACTGAAAGTGTCAACGAATATCAAAGCCTTGCTTGCAGTCATAAATCGCAAAGATGTGTTCGCCATTCTGCCAACCGGACATAGAAAGTCAATTGATTATAATTCGGTTGATCACTGATGTCGGCGAATACCTGAGCCTGACAGGCTATTCATACCCTCACTGCATTGTGTACTCTGAAGTTTCTGGTGGTTGACTCTCATATTTGCGACCTGCAGAACCATTTCATTTCCATTTCAACCAAGACGTCGACAAGCACCATCTGCTCAAAGAAGCTTATGCCTTTCTATTCAGAAGTCCCGAGGCCTTCTTACAAAATGAAAAGTAGAGATACTTGCTTCGTAATATGTTTAACAGCAGAACCTTCGCGATCGTTGCGGATGAAAACAATCTCGCAAACACGCACATTGGCCCCGGCCAAGTAGGTCAAAAGATACCACTCTTCACCACCCAAGTGGAAACATTAGCAGCTGATAAGCATGTTATTGCTAAGCTTCCATTGGTCGCTTTTTGAATTATCAAATTGACATGTTTGACAGCTGGCGTCTACATGAAAGTGAGATTCAAGTCCAAGGTAACCAGAGGTTTTTCGTTCTCACCGCTTCGCGACTCGTGTTTGCCACTTCCCGGCTCTCTCGCAGCTCTCTCATGCAGTGAAAAATCAAGAAAAAACCTCTGGGACCAGGGTATTAAAAGCATGCCTTTGGAACCCAAACTGCCTCCAACTTTCATATAACCTGCTCCAGGAAAACATTTTGATAAGGCTGGTTGTTACAAAATTCATTGTCAACAACAGGACAGATACATTAAAAACTGACATCAATTTGGTATTTACAATAACATCATTGTATAAATTATAAATTCATGTGTCTGTTTGCTTATTGACAATGAAACTTAGGTAATGAGCATGCTACTGTTATAATAATATTATTGTAGAAAAGAAAATTGATGTTTACCAAAAACTTTCCACATCTCATGAAGATGTTGGTTACCCATGTAGTATGCTGTCCGTTTTCACAACCGTCTTTAACACCTCTATACTGCACAGTGAAGCCTGTCCCACTTGTGCTGTTTAAAACGCGAGAATCTACAGAACCCATATTCCTCGGAAGTTTACCGTCAGTTGAAGTGGAACAAACAGAGGAGTCCTTGTTGTTGCAACTTTGATGGTCGACACTACCACAAATATTGATGTAGTATGCTTTCGGTGGATTGTCTGCGACAATCTTCCACGTCCTGAAACAGTTCAGATACAAGACTTACAAGCTAGTTATCTACGCGAAAGTTTCGAAACTGTCTCTTCCATGTTTATAGACTTTTGTACACAATTCTTGGATTGCTTTTCTTACCAGTTTGTTATATAGTATGTTTTTGCCTTTCCTGGTATATGAAGCTTACATTTTGCTGGAAGAGCTCCGTAAGCGTAAGGCCCACAGAGAAACAACAAGCTAACCAACAGTAGAAAACCATTCTGTTTGGCCGCCATCTTTAACCAGTCATGCGTACAAGGTTGAAGTATACGTCACAGGGAAAAAAATCTTCATATGACCGTCACGGGAGTTCTTGGACCACTATATGAGTGCCTACACCAAGTAGTTACCGTTCTTGGAGGAACAAACCTTTGTTAGCAAAGCGCATGTATTTTATATTTATTTACTTTTCGAGCTGTTCCAACTAGGATTTTCATAGCCCGCGTAGCAGCCGATCCCCTTCCTTTTCCAGGCGGAGATCGAACAAGCGAGCCAAAAGCGGGCGAGCGAAGGAGCACGCCTGGGGTGGGCAAAAAAATGGGGAGAAGTGGGGAGGGGGTGAGCAAGAAGGGGGACGGGGTGGGGAGAAAAAGAATCGCCTGCAGTCAGTCCCTCTGATCTGCTTTTTTCATTCAAAAAGGATCAGTTAGTAGTTCGCTGTCGCTACTTTCTTTATTCAAAACTACTTAAAGGGGCAGTGTTACCCTATTTGGCAACTTTATAAAATGCCAGAAGGTGTTTTCGCATCAAATGAATTCCAAAAGTAATGGTCAATTTTTGTTTGAAGGTACTGAAACTGTTTCCTGTCGCCTGTTGCTACGGATGGCAAGGATGGGAATGGATTGAAACTTGAAAAAATTGGCCAATTTTTTCAAGATTTGATGCTACTTTTTCTAAAAATCCTCAAGAAATTTATTATGGTTACTTGGTTAGCCCTCTCTGATAAAATTCATTTTACATCTTCATGGTAGCTTTACAGAAGCATTTTGTTTTTTTGAGGAAAACCTCAAAGTGATGATTTTAGCACAGAATTGACCTAAAACTGCAAAATCCTCGTGACACTGCCCCTTTAATATTTGTGTAGCAAAGCGTTGTGTATCCTTTGGATCCTACTAACTTGTGACTACATCGTTGGGTTTCCAGCTATATGAATTTAACGTTTGTATTGACTGTTTTTTTTTCGAATATTTATTTATTTATTTATTTACTTATATAAACTTTTAGTATAGTATTTTACTGTTCTAGAACTATACCACTTAAAGATGCATTGAGTAAAAAATTTCATGGTCTACATCGCCGATATTTTAGGATAACTTTTATGGAAAGCCATAGTAGATAGAAGTGGTCTGGATTATTTTAAGATTAATAAGCCCAGATGTCATTCCATCAGACGAGATGTAAATCCCCCCTTTAAGAATTGATATTGATCTTTCGAGATTTCTTCTCAGTCGTGGTTCGAGAAATGTTTTGGCCAGTCGAGAATCTTTTTTACTCGAAAGCTACATTTTATTAACAAGAAAGAAAAATAGGACCGCGAACGAACGGATCATACGGATAAGGAAATCTTGGCCTTAAGCTCTTGAGCAAAGCTTCACTGAGAGATTGCGTTCTTCGACTTTGTCACGTTTTGTTTTGTTAAAGCGTGAACTTGGATGAGCAATTTCGGATCCCTCCATTGAACATCTGAACTGAAGGTCCGGGAGGGAGTACTTAACAAATTTTAATACGGGGATGCTCCGCTCCGAGGTCCAACCCCTTAGCCTTTCATATACTATTCTGGCAGAAAAGGTACCCTTTTTATATACCTTTTATTGAAAAAAGGTACCCCTAATGCCTACCTACTTTAGGAAGTCTTGTTCTCATTTTCATGTAGTGCTTAATAAATAAACTGATACAGCCATAAGGGGCGTATATTCGAGATATTATAATTAAAGGCCCTTTTAAATACCCAAACGACCGATTTTCCTACCCTTTCATATACCTCAACTTGTGAAATCCTACCCTTTTATATACCTGACGCCTGAAAAAGGTACCCCTTTCGGGACCTCACCGTATATATAGTGAGTAACCTCCCACCCCCCCCCCCCCCCTCAACCCGGGCTGAAGGTAGGTCATTAAGTTTCCTTTTAACCGGCTATGGGAGCTTTTGGAGGATCACGAGATACAACTGTTGGACTGATAATTTTATTATTCACGACTTGGGTAGCAATTGTAAGTTTACAGTTTTGAAGTAGGAGTACTCCATTTTCGTAGAACAGTGGGAAGATGCCTAGACTAGTTGACAATTGAGGTTACGGGATTTATGAAGATCCACTTTTGCACTGCTGTGATGCGAATCAGCGGATAGAGGTCGATTATGGTGGCCCAGAATTCTCAAAGG
This sequence comes from Catalaphyllia jardinei, assembly GCA_022496165.2. Lineage (NCBI taxonomy): Eukaryota > Metazoa > Cnidaria > Anthozoa > Scleractinia > Caryophylliidae > Catalaphyllia > Catalaphyllia jardinei. The sequence continues at coordinate 4,251,420 of CM042749.1, forward strand.
AAAATCGCGTTAAATAATATATTTTATATTAAATAACATTTGTAACTAGGTGACATAAAAAAGTAACAAAGAAGAAACAAGAAAACTGAGCAATAAAAAGTATAACCAGTATTATATAAAAATTATGAGAAAAATAAAATGAAGGTAAAAAAAATCTGTAAAATAAAGCAAAATAAACGTGAAATAAAACATAATAAAGTAAAAATGACATGGAAAAGCAAATCAAAACATTTCGATGTCATTTTTGTTTTGAGTTTGCTATAAGAACGATGGACAGAGATTCAAAACCTCCCTTTGGAACAGGACTTTTAACCATCAGCAATTTTTAAATCATTTTTCATTATAAATATTGTGCCACACGCTTATAATTGTTTCATAGTTTTGCAGATTTTTAATAATTTTATTGTAAGTCTTAATCATTAAGACGAAATCCACCAGAAGTTAGAGTAACAAGTGGACAAAAATCTAGTACCAAGATTATTTGCATCGTATTGCAAACCTCTGTGTGACTGTTTTAAATATCTTCTCAAAAGAAATCATTTCTAGCAACACCAAACGTCGAAAACGACTTCGTATGAAACACCTGAAAGTACTGGTGAAATGAAATTGATGATGAAATTTTTCGTGTTAATTTGCACACGTTATCTGAACTTTGAAATTTATTTTCTCTAATTTCTATGGGAAATTGTTTTCGGTGTTACTGGAGGGAATTACTTATGTATTTAGCTTTAAGAAAATGCGAAAATGACTGTAAAATAGTTAAAATTATTCTGGTAAAGGGGGTAAGTTTCTAAAGAAACTGTAGTGCTGCGTCGGTGGGAGTATTAGAAGATAATCTGGTTTTATCAAACGAGTTGATAATGTGAATTAGCCACCGTAAAGAGATTCGAAAGCTGACGTTTCGAGATCTAGCCCTTCTTCGGAGCGAATCGAGGAATTGTGGGTTGTGTGTAGTTTATATACAGAAATATGGAGCTACGCTATTGGTTGGTGCTTGGCAACGTGAAAAACAACAGAATAAATTAGTTGAATGAAAAGCGTTCGTTGATGCCGAGAGGATTAAGAGTGCCGATTTGAAAAATAAATTTTTGTTCTAGAGTTTTGCGGCTTTCTGTGCTTCCCCGATGTAGGGAGAGGCCGCAGACTGTCATATGTTGTGTAGTATGATCAGGCAGATTAAAGTGTCTAGCGAACGCTTTAGATGCGTTTTTGTAGTCCTTCTCTACGTCGCGGAGATGTTCTCGGAATCGGTCGCCTAGTCGTCTACCTGTTTCGCCGATATATAACTTTTTGCAAAGAGTGCAAGTTAAACAGTAGATGACACTGGCTGAGGTACAGGTAAATGATCAGTGATCTTAATGGATCGCTTGGGTCCCGACAATTTCTCAACGTTGCAAATGAAAGGACATGTTTTGCATCGTGCGCGTGCACATTTAAAAGTACCGGGTTGTTCACTCGTTTGAAAAGCACTTCTGACTAAAAAGTTACCTATGTTTTTCTCGCGCTTGAATGAAATTAATGGCGGTTGCGAAAAGATTCTGCCAGTTTCGGGATCATTTTGAAGTAATTTAAAGTTTTTTAGAATGATGGATTTAACTGCGTGGTTGTGAGGGTAAAATGTGAGAGTGAATGGAGTTCTATTGTTATTCTCCTTCTGAGACGTTTGTAGTGCTGACTGCTGATCAATTTGTTGGGCGCGATGGCCTGCTTCAACAACAGAGGCAGGATAGCCACGTTTGTCAAAAAACTCGCACATTTCCTCTGATTTTAAGGAAAAATCAGTGTCTTCACTACCAAGGCAACGAAGTCTAAGAAATTGAGAATAAGGAATGGAATTCTTGACATGTGATGGATGTGAAGATGAATACAACAAATAACTATGAGAATCTGTGGGTTTGTAGTGCACACTGGTGTATAAACCTTTGCCTTCGACAAAAACTTTAATATCTAGAAATGCTAAAGAAGTATCGGAAATTTCCCAGGTATATTTAAGAGCCGGATGAAACGAATTAACAGCAGTTATAAATTGATTTTTGTCCACTAAAACCTGAAATTGCTCGATTTTCTATCGGATTTCGTCTTAATTATTTTAATCTTGTAATGAAGTTTCCGGGGCTTTCGAGAAACTGCTCCAGGGCTCCATAGCACTTGCTTTTATGAGTTGTCCGTCTACTAATTCTTCACTTCAAATTTCAATTTTCCAAATCCATCAAATCTTCAACATTTCATATTTTGGACTTAACTTAACCTATCCTTTGAGGAAAAAAACCCTTTCCCCAAATGCCCAAAAATCACCCAAAAATGTACACAAAACCGCCAAACAATGGTTCATGGAAAAAGCAGAGGGATTTAGCGTTGCTTGAAACCTGACCAAGCTAGATATTGGCAGAAAGGCCAATGTGTTAAGCGACGTCAAAATTGCCTTCACGTGTGCCCCCGCCTTAAGGCTATGAGCCCAACTGTTCATACAGTTGTCTAGTGGTGGACTGCAGTTTCAATTTTCACCCAAAGGAAGTCAGGTAGTTACTGGAATTAACAATATTGGCACTGTTCTATCCTTCTTTTGTCTTCCCTTACAAGGGGTAAACACAAAACGTAATAAATTGCTGTTAGCTATTCCTACTAACCGTTTCCGGCTAGCTTTCAAAAGCATGTGTTTTTTTTTCAGCTGGGGAGGCCAGCATCGGTTGGCGACAGTCAATGTGAACCCTTCGGGCTAATTGTGGTTACTCAACGTACTGTCCGAACAGCGAGTTTGGACGAGCCTATTTTCGATTTTCAATGTTTCATAACGAAAGCGGTCAGAACTGCATGGCGATTGAGTTAACATGAATCGAACTTCAACATCTCTTCTTTGATTCTCTTCAGGAATTGAGTCGGCAGGAATCGAGTGGCGTGGTGGACACTCCGGAAATCAGTGTGCAACCTTCTCTCTTTTCTTAGCAGAGGAAAACCATCATCATCATCATTATCATTGTCATCAACATCATCATCATCATCATTATCATTGTCATCAACATCATCATCATCCTCGTCGTCGTCATTGTCGTCACCCACACAATGATAACTCGCCGAAATCGCGTTAGATTGGCCCTAGGAGCTGGCAAACAGCAAAGATTACAATTTAGCAACAAGGCAAGTAAAGTTTATTCACAAAATGTAAGAATAATTGACTTTTAAAGCAAAACTGTTGCGCTTCCGTACAAACCTTTATAAATTCAAACCGTTGTGGGCCCCTTCCAGGGGTTTTAGGAAACATGGGAACAAGGGCAACGGCATCTATTTTGAGGGAACAGTATTTATCTTCACTTGTTTTCAGGAAACAAGAAAACTCCTGATTAGATTGTTGGGATCAAGGGAAAACCAATCTACTTTCAATTGTTGTCAGATTTGATTAAACCAGGTGATGGGCTTCTGTTTAAACGTAAGCCAGTTGCAGTTGCGTGAACCGAAGCCTCAAAATAATGCTAAACAAAGTCAATAACAAATGGCTTCAAATGCTTGCGTCTTCGTCGTATACTTTCCGGTCTCCGTAAAAAAAGGATAAATACCCGTAAATAAGTTGTCTTGAATCTGTACAGTGTGTTTAAAACTCGTATTTCCAAAATTAATATCACCAAACACCGTCAAGCAGAATGTAAGCATTACACTTCCGTAGCATTATGAATGAATTTCGATCCTGCTCTGACCCATGGTAGTACAAACACAGTGACATATTAATCATACAGATCATAGACCGCGAAACAATTAACTCGCAAAAAAGTGCGCTTAGTTTTAGGTTAGTTTTTAATCCACTATTGTCACCTTTAGATTTTTCTGCATGACTGAAACCCGTAACTTCCACATTTTAAGTTGGCCCAATAGGCTGAAGGGGACCAAAACGTTTGTTTAAATATGGCTTTAAATATGGTTTTGGTTCAAATCATTGATAACATTGACGCCAACAGTTTCTACTCTTTTACAAAACAAGATTTGACTTTCAAACAAGCACATCTTGTAACTTCCTGTTTCGCTCTCTCAAGTGCTAAAGTTCATAAACCGGCTACCACTGCTAACCAACCACGCGGTTCATTCCGTTGTGGCAACACCTGCTTAACATGCAATTACATAGACGACGGACTTACTAAGTATACATTTAATTTTACGGGCGAAAAAACGTTTTCTACAATTCAAGAAAGAAATCAAACGTAGACCTACTGGCTTAAAGACCGCTTCAACGAACATCGTAGACCAACAAGGAGGGCCGTGCCTTCCGAAATATTGGGAAATATATCCCTATACTGTGAAATCAGCATTGCTAACTTTCGTCCATTATTTAACAGCTCTACGCCCACCACAGTATCCGGACAGTTTTCGTGTAATAGTCATAACGCTACTGACATGCAACTTATTCCTGTTGAACTCGTTAAATCTAATCGTGACAGTGTACATAAAGCAAGAGAAGCATATCTCATTGAAAGAGGTCAAACCCCTCAACCTCATGCCGGGTCTTAAAAAGAACTGAACCTTAGTGCTTTTCTTTAGTATTAGCTCTCTATGTTTAGGTCATTTGTACTATTTAAAGCTGCTCATTACTACATTTCAAGCTGTAACGTTTTCGCATACTTTTAAATTTTCAATTTTTTACCTCACTTTCTTCATCGTTACTTATTACTTAGCCCTGTCAGTCAGTCTTTTGTTATTATTTATCTCAGTTTTCACTTATATCGCACTTATCATATTTTACATTTGTAACGTTTAAAAGTAGTATTACGGGTATCCAACTATCCCGCCCACCCGCTATTTTAATTTATCCAAGATGGCCGCCAATAAAAGTTCGAGAGAAAGTGACGTCATGAAGACGTTTCAGATTTTAACCCCTTGATTTCCGCTTGAACGAAGTTAAATGCAGCCCCACCCTAACCCTAGGCCCTAAAGCGCTGAAGAACCCTAACCCTAGGCCCTAAAGCGCTGAAGAGTAGGGGACTTTAGGCCTAGGAGGGTTAGGAGGCCTAGGGTTGGGCCGCTAAGCCCTAGATCTATGGCCTGACAACAGGCTCCCGCTTGGGTTTAGGGCGAGATAGCCGAGTGTAGTCTAAGGCGAGCGGGACGTTCCAAGAGCGGTCTGGTGAGGAGGGAGTGCGTCCCACTCACTTCGCTCGCAGAGTCACGACGCTCCGACTCCCACACGCTTCATCGCTTCGCTCGCCAAATTTTTTCCCCAATGGGAGCCTGTTCGCAGGCTATAGATCTAGAGAAACGCGAACCCCCCACTATAAACCCTAGAGGAACGCCCCTGACCTTAACCCTGGGCGTGTGGGCCTAAGCCCAAGAAAAACGGGGGTGCATCGCGCGCGCGCCTAGGCCTTAGAAAAATGGGGGTGCATCGCGCGCGCGCCTAGGCCCTTGAAAAATGGGGGTGCTCGCGCAAACTCGGATCGCAGGGTGATCGAGTGCTGTCCAGTTAGGGGTGGTCGGGAAAGGGACCTTGGCGCGTGCGCGCGTCCGCGCGGGTTGAAAGGGGGTATTTTTTTATTGTTGTCTTCATCGGAATGACTTTTATATCTTGTGTTCGTCTCGATGACTTGTTTCCAGTCTTCTCTCGGTTACCACACCAGGGGATGGAAAAAGGCCTCTCAATACAGGGTGTTGGGTCCATGTGCTGAGCATCTCCCCACCCCTTTTGATCTCGTCATCCGCTGGGTCGTATTAAAAGGGCTCCGCTCACTACTGTGAGTCAGAGATCTAT
>CM042749.1:4262453-4284421 GCA_022496165.2 Catalaphyllia jardinei
GTATTTGCAGGCATGATTCTGCTCTCTTCTGTGGAGTAATGGTAAGAGGACCGCTCGCCGGAGAAAAGTTTGCATAAAAGCTGGATATCCCCGGTGGCGTTATCCTCATCCGACTTGAGGAGCTTGTTAATTATGTCAAACACCTCCGGAGAGAGAATCATAGCCTTGTTTTTGGTTGCAAGGAGTTTGACGAAACCCGAGGAGGTGCTCTTGCTTATTATGTAGTCATTGAGAGCGATATGTTCCAGTGGTTCCTGGGCAGCGTATTGAATAGCAGACGATTTCCCTGTTTGATAGAAAGGAAACATGTTAGAACTGTACGGTTTGGAAGAAGGAAAAACGGTATTAAAATTTATATAAGGGCAAAAGACTTATTAGTGTGTCTAGATGGAGTAAAACTGTGTGAAAGAGTTGCAACTTACCCGTCCCGGGATATCCAACAAATATAGCCAGGAGGTTGAGCTGCTGCTTGTTGGTGCTGGTGTTGGTGCTCGTGCTTTGTTGCACGCCATTAGGAAGGCAGAAGTCGTCAACAAAGAAGGAATGAAATATCCTTCACAGCTTCCAACGTGACGGCCTTATTTTTCACAAAACCCAGGTTTGGCACGTTAACCCAGGTTTGTTCGTGTTTGTTAAGTTTGGATACAGCGTACATCATGATGTTTAAAATCCGAAGGCTAGTATCGATTGATAGTATATTAGTGTTTGAGCATTAACGACGCGAGTTACCTATTTTGACCAATGAGAGGCAAGATGCGCTTTAAGAAAGAATCTTGAATACCTAATGATAAAGGCGCGGTAGACTTTGAATAGCGGGTATGCTTTGGACAAGAGAAGCGGTTTAATTACAATGGAGGCAGAAACCTTATGTTTAGATTGTTGTGAAAGAGGTATGTTTACAGTTTAAGGATAATTATGAAAATTGTATAGGCGGTCTCCCTTTAATTTAATATGCCTACAAATACCATATGTATTATTCTGGTGTTATTGATGATTGTTATTAAGTGAAAGAAGATTTCGTTGCTCTCTTGTTTAGATTGGTTGTGAAAAGCCGCATTTTTCTCAGATTAAGAATAATAATTGTAAAAGCGGCTTCCCTTTTGCATGCGTACAAATACCATTTGTATTATTTTGGTGTTGTTGATGATTGTTATAAATGAACGAAGATTGCGGCAAATAAGAGAGTATCGATATAGTGGAAACTGATGCATGGAACTAGCTCTGAAGTATGGATGATAAAGGAATTCAAGTAGCAATAGGATTACAGAGTACAGGTAGTCAAACTACATCTCAAACTCCAAAAGTGGACCGCGCAACGCAGTGCGGAACGGTTTTCACAGGGAGCTACGGTCGGGATCGCCAACACGTGAAATGGAGATACGTTAACCTAGTAACGCTAATGCAAGACAAAGAAATTCTTATTCACTGGTTGATGAACGAAGGCCTGATATCAAAGAAGCATTTTTGTCTAATGTGCGGTGAAGAGATGAATTTAAGCAGATGTGGATGTGAAGATCGATCCGACGGTTTGAAGTTGGAATGCAAGAGACAAGAAAACGGGAAAAGGCACAAGGCAGAGATATCAATCAGAAAAGGGAGCTGGTTCGAGAAAAGCCGTTTGCCACTAGAAGAGATTCTGAAGCTGACATATTGGTGGTGTCAGGATCTAGGTCAGGCGCAGATTAAACACGAGTTGGGACTTGCTGAAAGCACGGGTGTTGATTGGGACAGCTTCTGTCGTGAAGTTTGCGAAATAACTCTACTTGGCGGAGAAGGGAAAATTGTTCAGATTGACGAGAGTAAGTTCAGGAAAAGAAACTATCATCGGGGTCATCACGTGGAAGGGCAATGGGTATTCGGTGAGGTAGAGGAAAACAGTAGGAAATGCTTTCTAGTGGTAGTCGAGAAACGTGACGAAGCGACGCTACTACCAATTATTCAAAAATGGATCGTACCAGGAACAATTATCGTGTCGGACTGCTGGAAAGTATACTGCAATCTCGAGAAACATGGCTATGAGCATCGCACAGTAAATCACTCTGTTGAGTTTGTCAACGATGATTGTGACCATACAAATAAAATTGAAGGACACTGGAGGCAAGCGAAGAGCAAACTTCCAAAATTTGGTATACGAAAACATATTTTTTCTACATATCTAGCAGAATTTATTTGGAGATATTTGCATAGGGATGAAGATTTGTTTGCGGTTTTTTGGACGATGTTAAGGTGTATGATACATGAACTGCATAGCCTTTATCATAAGAAAAAAAGCTGAGTGAATATTTCCAAAGTTTTGTTGTTCCTATTATTAATTCCCGCTTCGCAGTTCTTCATAATTGACACAATTCATTGAACTGAGATATTTGTAAAGGGACGAAGACTAGTTTGCAGCTTAAAGAACGTTGTCATTTAAGGTGTTTGCTGCATCAACTACAGAATGTTTATCACAAGCAAAATGGCTGTGAGTGGAATATTTTTTGAGGTTTTGTTGTATTTTCAATGATTCCCGGTTTTGAATATGTGAGATTAATTAAAGGCAAGTGATTTGAGCTGCTTGTGTGCTGAAATAAAATGTTTTGAATACATGCCTTTTAAATTAAATCACTTAGGAACTGTTTGTTGGATAGCCAAGGGCAGTTAGACGGGGGTTAAACGAAGTAAACACGGCGAAACTTGGAGAGATAGTAGGGCAGAAAAGTGTCGTGACTCTTAAGTTATTAAGAAATTCATGACTCATCTTATATGAGGGGAGATGTGACCACGCACTACGGACCGCGGTAGCAGACTTCAGAGACTTGATCGGCACGAGTGACTGCGGACCGCGGTAGCAAGATTTTTGAGTACTATTTTAGTGGACGGGTATTCTGAAGTTTAGCCCATTAATTTTTATTCGCATCTGAGATCCGATGGCAAATCTGCAGAGTTACAAATGATAAAGCGATGAGCACTGAGCTAGATTGACTACAAAGTTTAGGTGGCTCAAAACAGTTTCCAGTACTAAGATTTCTATGGGTCATTGTAACCACTCTTTATCACTTGATGCTACAATCATGGTATCAAAAAACTATCAACTATTGGTGAACACGTTGTTGTCCTTTTCATAACTTTATAGGTTATCATAGCAACAGTATGACTTGCTAAAAACACCCTTAATTACAGCTTTAGGCGCTTATAATTCAAAAACGGCAAGGTGAAATTTTTGTATATTATTAACATTTGATAAGCATGATTAGGCGCAGCTTTTGGCAAAGTTTAAAAGAATTCTGTAGGTGGCGTTCAGAGCCACCTTAAATTTTCGGAAATTTAAGGTGACTCTGAACGCCACCTACTTTAAAGAAAAACTGCCCACTGCCCACACACTGTACTCAAGCAAACTCGCCCGCGCTTCAAGATTCTAATCTCATTGTCTGGGAAATGCTAGGCTTTATAGCGGTTTTTTTGTTTTGCTTAAAAATAAAAATCGACAAAAGTAGCACTCTTAAGGCATTGTGAAACCTTAATGTGATTTTCCCGTGAAAATGCTGGGCCACTATACCATATCTCTCCCTTTGAAGGGATCCTGCATCCACCTCTCTGGAAATTCCAATTAAGCTTAAACAATTTCTCTAAAATAATGTTTTCATCTTAAAGAACCTCCCCCCCCCCCTCCCAGGACATTCCAATCCCTGCTGCAAGTATGGATATTTTCTGAAACTGCACAATGGAGTCTCACATCACAACACTCACTTTAATGAAACAATTGATATTTCACAAAATTAAATGCAAAGACAAAAAGAGATCGATGGCTGTACACTGTAGATGTCAAACTCTGCAAGTAACTCTTCAGCTACTCCCCCTGCAAGTCAGAGAAAAGATACATCACCATGTATACCTTAATTTAAGGATGTTTGCGCCCAAAATGTTCCCACATACAGATTTTCTTTAAACTTGCCACGCAGAAAGGTAATGATCTACTTTTGTTAAAAAGGCAAAACAAATGGAGGGGGATCACAAACTTAGTTTTGGAGAGAACATGTCCAGGAAGAACACCGTAAATCTGAAAAAAATCGGGCTTCTTTAGCGAATAAGGCCAGTGTCTGCAAGCCCCAAAATGTTGCAATTAGATCTTTGAAGTGAAATGTTCTCTACCTAACTTTGTTTAAGTGGACCTACTTTAACAGTTGAGGTTCTTAAAGGACAAGTTTGCATTTAGCGACCACAGTTTCATGCCCCTTGCGGCCACTAGATGGCAGGATTCCATGTCCCGTGGACAGAAAATCTTGAAATATTTTTAACTTCCCACATAGACTTTTTGTTCATTTTTGGACAATGTGGAAATAATTGTCAATAAAACCTGTTTCTGAAAAGAAAAGTAGGCGTCCAAGATCATTAAATCCAAGCAAAGCTGTAGCTGCAATGGTCATCTGCCCTATCATTGTTCATTTTAGTATGGTACTTAGCATGCACGCTCAATGCAGGACGTGGCATGTGAATTTGCGGGCCCAGTAAGGATGTGCAGTAGCAAAAGGCACGAATGTCCTTAAATGTGAACAGTTTTTTGCTTATACTTTAGTGCTACAACTCATGAACTTACAATACTCTGTCAATACTGGGATTTTCTGAGGTTAATGATGGCAGTCTACTTTGATATGTTGCAGCGACTGTAAAAATATACAAACCTAAAAGCCTGAATGTAGGATTGCATCTCTGAACATAAATTTGATTCTAGTCTACTCAAATATAGCATTCCTTACCGGGGTATTATCCTCGGCTTGTGGTTCATAAGACTGTAACTGAAAGAAAGAAATGAAATAACACAAATAAATCACACTCCAGTCATGAAAATCGGCAGAGTCAAATTTTGAACGTCTTCTCATGTTTGCTGTAATTCTTTAAGACATTTGTCCTGGTTAGTCAAAACATCTTTTCTACAGCCATCTAGTTCTTGCAGCTTTGGAAGTGTCCAATCCTGTACACAGTTCACTCAAGACTGTCAGACAAGAATTTTAGATTCTTACAGTTTAGAGGTAATCTCTGAAATAACACAACAATTATTATATTGACTGCCAGTTCGGTGATTGATTTGTTGATGACATAAAAACAGCTTATTGAATATTACATGTCATATAGATGCGCATTACAGACACTACAACAAACCAGCTGTTTTTAATTCTCCAGTGTGACGGAAAAATGGATTTATTTCTTCTAATAAAACTGTTGTGTGCTAGATCTTAGGGCTCGACCAATAAAACTTCTTCAACATCATGCCAATGAAAATCAAAGCTATTGAAATCTCTGGAATAATTTGCAGCAAATAGGTGACAAATTCAGTGGCAGTGTCAAAGTTGGCTGTGATGTTAAAAATACAACAAAACTAAAGGATAAGAAGGTAACACTTCACCTTGTCTGAAAAATAATATTCTTTACTTTCTAGGAATATTTTTACATTTGTTATTAAAAAAAGAGACAAATTGCAGATAACACCAGCCCTGTGCCTCAATTTGCATGTTCTAGTCATCAGACAAGTACACAATGTTCTCTTCAAAAGTTTATACTGCCATGCCTTACTGGCAGAGCAGTTGGCTACTCATGCAAGCCATTGAGAAAGTCAATTTCACTAGCAATCAGGCATGAAACTCTTGGTCTACAATACTTGGTTTGAATTCATCAAACTAACAATGATGTATTGCTCAGCAATGAATGCAGTGTTCCAGATAAGTGAGGGGTCTTGGGTCAAAATCCCCACAAGGTCAGCTACATAACCTGACAAATTAAGGAGGCTGGAAAGGGTTTTTAGCTGAACACAAGCTTAATCTACAAACGCCATAACTAAGACGCACGCGTCAGCTGAATGAATCAAAATTAGCACACCAGAAGTTAAATCTTGTGAAATATTGCGCAAACCGAAAATGAAATCTGCAGAAAACATTTGTTTCTAGCTCAAAATTTTCCTCTGTGACCTATCTTGAGTTTTTGCATGCACACACCATTCACGATGGCACTTCAAATATACAAGTTTCGGGGAAAATTATCTAGTAGAATTTTTTGTAAGCCATAAATTGCATTTTCTTCAAATACCTTTAATTCTACTGGATAATTTTTTTTCCATATACTGTCTGAAAAGTTAAAGAATTTAGGGAACTTTCCAACAAAGAAATAAAAATGGTAGGTCACCGAATTAGTTTTTGAGATAATTTACAAAAATTGAAATTTATTCGACATTTTTGTGGACCTTGTGCATTGCCATGATAACTGATACGTCATAACCCAGTATTAGAGTTGCAAGGAGACATAGTTTGCCCATACCATTAAATATCCTTTGTAATCGTCTATCGTTTAACAAACACTGCAACAACGAAAAACCCTTTCAAGCCTCCTCAAGGACAGTGCCTACCAAATACAAAGGTTTTTGTGCCAGGTTAGGACCACGCAGAAAAACTAGATCTTTGTCAGAGCTATTAGAATCCACAAAGAAAAATTGGGGTTTTAAAACTTTTTTTTTGAGATAAATAGCCTTGAATCTCAACAAAAATGCGGATGTCTGAAAAAAAGAAGGAAAGGATATTCCTTCACAGATTTCCTTAGAATTCGCTTTGACGTAATGAGAACAAACCCATTAATAAAGATCTTAAAACTGGTAGAACAAAAAAAGAAAACATTTTTGGTATGTTTTTACTGGTAATAACAAAATTGGCACAAGAGACAGCCTTTCTCTGGTTCAGCCAAAATACAGTCTAAATACCTTTTGCTCACAACCAGAAACTTATCACATGTTGAATAGGCTGGCCACTTCCATTTCTTAACACAAAATATAGGGGTAACCACGTAAAGTTATTTAACTTTTACGGTGCAAATAACATTTTTCCTGTCACCTCTCAAGTAAGTAAAACACTTACATATCTCGCACTTATTTTGCGCGCACATCTGTAGGTACATGTTTACAGTTGGAGTTCACTTAATTTTAGACAGATAATGGCTAGTTTTTCAACTGGAAGACATTAATAGTTGCATCAAAGTCAACCCTACGCATGCATGGTGCACAGAATGTGTGTGCACTAACAAAAGTAGGCACCGTCCTTAATAAAAAAAATTAAAATGATTTGGTGGAACATTGGGAATTGACCCTTTGTAGTTCCTTGTTTATACCCTGCCTTGAAAATTTATCTGGAACCCTGTGTGAATGATATAACTTATTCAACTTTATTCTCCTGTAAACATTGTTAATCATCAGCTTAGATATTCATCAAGAACCACGGTGCAGTTGCAATTGCGCTTATAATTTTTTATTCTTTATGCGAACGTTTAGCGTGTGAAACGTGACATAGTTACCGCCATCATCTACCATTACATACTGACTGAATTTCATTACGCAAAACGTGACTCTCGCTGTCTTCCAGCATATATGCTGAAAGGCGTATCTGATTACATTCTTTGCATAGCGCGGGTCTAGCGTGACTTGTAATTGGGGAATTTTGTTTTAAGATTGTCTAAGGAAAAATACCTTGACCCTTCAAACGAATATAAATTTACATATGTTAAAAGGGTTTTTGACGAGTGCTGAGGGTTTGATATTTTTCCCGAGAAAATTCAACCATTGCTTCTGGCAAAGTTAACACGATCTTATTTATCACCTTCAGCGCATTCCATGGCTGACGCCAGATGTAATACCTTTTTAGCGGATTGAATATTCCCTCGAAAGTAAAGAGAAACAAAAATTTCAGATTCCAAAATCGATCACCTCCTGTTTTGCACACAAAACAAAAAATACAGCAGCTTAACTCTGGATAATTTCAGCCTCAGTAGCCAGCAACTTGCCCCAAATTATATTCTTTATCCTTGCATATATCCTGACATCCATATCAAGGGATTTTGCCCCAAATTTTGACCAAATAAACATTTCTCCCATCAGTGGCCATTTTTTCTCTGAATAGTTCATTCGCTGACTTCGCTGACAAAATTCTCCTGAGGGGGGATATGATGAAAAAAGCTGAGAAATGGCCTGTAATTGGCTAAGGATGACATCATCCGGTGACGACAATTGGCCGAGTGGGAGTACGGGTCTGCTCACCCACAAAACTAAAAAAAAATAAACCAAAGCAAAACCATGAACCGTGCACGCCTACGGCTGCGCGGTTAATAACTGGGCATTTAAATATTAATACAACTATTTAATTACATAATGATAATCAAAGGTAATAGTAGCAGCACATCTAGAAGTTAATGTCTTTTATGGTCTTGTTAATTATTTTTGTTTATATCCTGACAGATTATGGTGCAAACATTAAATGGTGTACTGAAGAACAAAATTACTCACAGGTTTACTCAGAAAGCTCAACAATAGACTCCTGTACAATAACAGGCCCTGGAGTCCTTGTAGACCTACGGCTGTTGGAGCGGCTTTGCATCTAGTTTAAAGTTACTTTTAGTATTGCAAACTGTTAAATTCTCATATCAGTATGAAGCTTGCTAAATTTTGAGCTCCTCTTACTCTAGGCCTTCCAAACTGTTTTCATAATGTTGAAAGTGTGGTTAGTTTATTCAAACATGAATTCACTTTCATGAGAAATATCAAGAAAGCCACAACCCTGGAGAGAACTTGTTAAGACAAATTAAAAACCCATGTAAAATTTCCTGCTATTTCCCCTCTCCTCTTGCACTGTTTGTTTTAGTAACATAGAAATTTGATGCTAAAAGCAGGCCCGCGGACCAGCGGCCTGCAGCCCATGGCCTGCCACGGCCCAGCGGCTCGAAGGCCCAGCAGCCCGCAGTCTGCCATGGCCCGGCGACCAGCGGCGGCTCAAAGGCCTAGTCCTGATCGATTTTCCACAGTTTTTTGTCCAGTAGTAAATCCCCACACATGCACAAATCAGGTTTGGGCGCATGCAAAATGGATGACGGTGACCATTTTAATAATCATTTCAATCCTTTTTTATCCTTTCTTTTGTTGCTTGTTGCTAAGTGAAAACCTTATCATCCTCTGTTTACCCGTCTGTTTACAGAACACGATAGAGAGAAAGTCCATTCTCAAACGATGAGGACCAAAAATTTAAAAGGATTCAAATGATTAAATGGTAAACGAATTCAAACTCATCGTCATCCATTTTGCATGCCCAAACCCAATGCAGATCTGTGCATGTGTGTGGATTTACCCTTGGACAAAAAAACTGTGGAAAATCAGGACCAGGCCTCCGGGCTGTCGGACCAATGTGGGCCGTGGGCCGCCGGGCCATGGTGGGTCGCGGGCTGCAGGGCCTTTGGGCCGTGGGCCGCAGGCCTGCTTTTAGCAAAACCCTTTTTTTCAGACGAAAATAACATTAATTTGAAATCACACGTTGTAGTATGGTGCACGCTTGAAGCACTGATCATACGTCTAAACAGTTTTGTCCAGGATTGTAGCTTTGGCATTTGTGAACACTACAACAAAAGAAGAAACCCACAAAAGAGCAGAGATCAGATCAAATAATTCCATAGATCAATATGAAAAGGGAGTGATTACCATGAGACCGATACAGGGCACAATCTCAGGCTGGAACTATTACTTCAGGCTGGCAAATACTATTTTTTGTTGTGGTTTAGACTTAATTGATCAGTTTCAGTTTTAGTTTCCTAGTTTTAGGACACGGTTGACAGAACTCAACTTTCAGGGGAAAATCTTGGGCCAGCCTTGGTCACCAGCAGTAGTATTTTAGTGAAAAGCATGAAAAAGGAGTCCCCAGCGAAACAAAATTAGTCGTATCAGTGACCCAGCCGCCGTAACATGGAGCTCTGGTTCAGAGTAAATATTTGACAAAAGAAAGAAAAAAATCAAACTGATTTGATACATTTGAAGGTGCAAGTTACAATCAGTCAAGTAAGTTTAAATGTGCTTCAGATTAACTGTATGATTCTATGTGCATGTTATCCTGAAAGATCCAGATCAGACTTTTACTAACATTGAATTCATGCAGATGACTTTGGTAATGTTGGCAGTTGCCAAATTTCATGAGTACAGCAATTGACAGGCATAGATTATCATATTGAAAGAAACTAGAAATCTATCACATGGGTGTCATGCAGTCTAGTACTACAGTGGAACTCCATATCTTTATTCCTCATGGTTTCTACTTTTGCCATTTTCTGTATGGATCTACTATTTTGTTTGGTCTTATTCAATAATACCCCTTGTGTGAGACAACTATCAAAAAAAATATATACAGTAGCGGTCTGATCTAGGTCTTTGAAAAGTTTGCTTTCAAAGAGTAATACATTCAAAGAGGTGGCAAAAGGTCTGGGCTTATGCTCCTTCAGTCTGTTGCAAAGAGAGGAGAGGATGATGATGATAGGAAGTTTGACTCATATGCAGTGACACAAAGACTAATGTTTCCTGAAATACAAGCCCAAGACTTCCTTAGCCTAATGTTTTAAAAGAAATTAAAGCTCTCACAGGGTTGGACATTACCACTCGCCCCCTCGCCTATGGGAATGTCTAAAGTGTTGGGCAAGCGCAAATCACAGTTTACTCGCCCGTTTGGTGAGTGTGATTTTTTATTGTCAAGAAATTAATTAAACTGCAAAATAAATGATGTTCATTACATTCCATTTTGCCAAATAAATTTCTAAACACAACCTCACCATTGTCCATTTCTATTTTGCAAAGTTTTATATATATTCAAAACTGTCCAATAATAGCTTCCTCGTAGTGATAATTACATAACACGTGATACTGCTGGTCACTATCGAACCATCCGTGATCAGGTAAACATGGCACCAAAGCTGGAACCGCAAGAAGGCATATTTGGCCGCAACCCGCAGGGATCTTACGAAGATTCGTCAATAATAACTATCAAATGAAATATATTAAGTGCCTCAAGACATCAAGACGTCTATTGTGATTTCTTGGGGTTTAAAGTCTTAAACTATAATTTTTCATTGAAGTAATAACCCTTGGTCTGCCACATGCTTGACAACGTTGCAATCAAATTGTTTTTGATCAATGCGTGTTCCTCTGGCAAGTTTGAAAATGTGAAGTGATTTCTTGGCAGAGTTTTGAGAGTCGTTGAAAAGGAAAAGGAAGAAAAAACACCGAAAGCTGCCTGTGATTCAAAGGAGTACGAGAAGAACAGGACGAGGAAGTTTTTGGCAAAATGGCAAGTTGGCCGGCCGTGGATACAGCATGATCATGATGGGTGGGGAAGGGGGTAAACTTTTGGGTGCGTGAAAACTAATCCGGGCGAGTGCATTTTGAGGGTTACTCACCCAAATGGCGAGTGCTCTCAAAATTAAGTGTCCAACCCTGCTCTCAGACAGTAGTCCCAAACTCCCTCTCCCTACCAAACAAATTGACATTTTTAGATTCCTAAAATGTGACTGAAATGTTTTTGAAGGACCATTCACCACCCCTACAATTTATTAATATTATTAATGTTTTAGTGCCAGCAAGTGATCAAGTTTGTTAAACCTGTAGATGGGACTTACAGGAGTTCCTGGGGCCCAGGACAGCTGCTTTTCAACGCTTTTGAGTGCACTAGAGGCAGATGGTGGCTCAGAAAGTGATATTATCTGTTATAGTTAAATGATGACTGTCACAAAAAGCGTTTTTGTTTACATATTAGCTTTTTCACAGAAGAGTTTAATGTTTCTACAGTAGAATCATGGTGTACAATATTGCAATCTAAAAACAGGCATTAGCATTAATGTTAGATGGTTTAAAGGTCAGTATGTTGAACAGTTTAATTCTGAACTGTTTCAGGTAATAGTAGAGATGACAAAATAACGAATAGTAGACTATCCAAAAATTAACGTAAATGACAGTAATTTCAGTATGAGACCTAGCACCCAGCAGGTGTTCTGTTGTGAATTGCTACAGTATGTAGCCATAATTATGTTAGCAGTTTTAAAGAATACTGCTAGATGAAGTTATTGTGGGCCAGGTCAGCCACCTATATCAAAACTTATTAAAATCCCTGAACTAGAAACCTAGGATGATAAACATATTCTATAGACTAAAAAATGATTCAGGGTTTCCAAGTTTCCATTATTTCTTTCAATATTCTACATAATAATAAATGGGTACTATTAATTAACCTTGTTGTAGATGACAATAATTTATTTGCTACCAGATTCTCTACAAAAGAAAGCCAATAATTGTACAGAATGTTAAACACAAACATCTACCACAGCTACAAAGTGAACATGAATATGAAAGATGCTGGGTGTGAGCTTGTTTCATAACAGAACTCAAAACAGTGAATGGATGGATATTAACATTCTGAACAACTGTGACTGTCAACACGATTATTCATTTCACTGTCCAGCAACTTCCACGTTGGCAACCGTGGTCATCCATCCACTTTGAATAATATTGTAAATGGATGGATACTAAGATTTGTAATTTATAGCAGAGCTCTGGTGGTCTGAAGGACCTCCAAGCCGAGCCCCATACTCAGAAAACCCATGAATCGCTTTTCTCATAGAAAAAATGGCTAGAGGTATTACCCATGAATGCATACGCACCACTACGATGAAGACGACAAGGTTGTCACACAACATGCATATATATAAAAGAATATTAAATTGAATTTTAGATTACCAAATTTGGCAAACTCTGTATTATCTTATGCCACATTTTCAAACAGTCTGGTGGATTTTACAACTGTAACAAAAAGGTCTTTTGCAATGCCATTGGTTCCCTTTGCATTAGTTATTTCGCTCAATTGACAAATTCCTTGTACTTACTCTTTGTTTCAATTCACTGTTTTCTGCTGTCAGCTGATCAACTTTCTGTCGCAAGTCAGAGACTTCATTTCTCAGAGACTCAATATCGGCAGTTTCAGGAGGCCCCCCATGGAGGTGTTCTTTCATAAAGCTTGAGCATTATTAAGATAATATATATAATAATCTTTAAACAAAGTGTTACATATTCATCCAAGAGTTAAATGTCATGGGTGAGGTCTATGCAAAATTGAAACGAACCCAATGATTCCTAACTATGAAATTCTGGGTGCTCAGCAGTGAAGCTTATATGAAAAAAGTAAGTTTTTCCAGTCGCCCAAGGGAAACAGTTAGTCACCTACGGGGACCTGGGCATGTGATCTTCAAATGTAGAATATTTTAGTTCAACTGGCACTAGTCATTGCATAGACCATAGAAGTTTAGCAACACACTCTCAATTATAGCATTTAAGGGCCCAAGAATCACAAACTTAGGGTGCGCTCCATTGGGGTAATCTGGATCAGGATCAGTGAGCCAAGATCTGTCTGGATCATAGTACATTAAGGGAACCAATGAGTGGATTCAACGGTTCCTTTGATGCACCATGATCCAGACAGATCTTGGATCACTGATCTTGATCCAGATCACCTCAAAGGAACGCACCCTTCGTTATCAGGAGCTGACCAACATTTTGATAGTTAGCAGCTTTTGATTGACACCTGGCAATAATAATATAATCAGTGATTTGCAAGGTCAAACAAAGAACTCTGCACACGTATACTGCATACACTTAGTGCTCGATTAAAAAATTGTTTACCACAAGGAAGAACTCCTGATACGTAAGTAAATTATACAAGTCCTTAGCTTAAAAGTTGATTCTTATGCTTAATTAAATCAATTAAGGGAAATATTACCTATTTTAAAGGATACTCTAATGCATTAGCTGGTTTCTCCGGTTCCTCGTACAAATTCACGAGAACTGTAAACACAAAACAAAATAAAATTTAGCAACAGAAGCCTAATTCGACTGCCTAAGCGATGCAAAAATTACCTTTCGTCAAGGCATCCATGACTCCCGCCTTTTCCAAATACTTTCTAAACTCCTCGCGTTTTGAATCGGCGACCTTTATCGAAAAGAGCTCAAAATTAACACGAGGCTTCAAGCATACAAGGAAGCATACAAATCTAATGTAACAAACCCTGTACTGTGATGTCATCTTTCCGGGCCTAGAGATTTATAAAGACTTCAAAGTTGAAGGAAGACTCTGTAGCAACAAGAATTAGAAATCAACAATCCACCGAATTGCATTACGGGAGAAATAAGTGCTTATTTGTCCCAGGCTTCACTAGTGCACCCAGCTGCAGCTTGCGTGACAATGAGCACCAAAGTATTTCGATGTGTACTTGGATTGAAAAAAGAATTCCTTTCACAATCACTCTCTGGCACAAGACTCATAAGTTTTTCAACTAAACCTGTTCTTCCAATTCTGACCTTGTACACCAAGGTAATTTATCAAATGTAACTTTACTATGTATATAAGTTATCAAACTTATTTAAAGTAAATCTGGGATTTATAAGCTCATATTAGATTTAAGCTTAAATTAAAAATTTAATATTAATAATACTTTTTAAAAGTTACAATAACTTGCATGGTGAAGATTACGTGATAGGACTTGTGTGTAGCTTTAAATACTGAATATCCAAAGCCTAAAACATGAACCTGCTAAGCCCCAGAATACTACCAAGTGCTTATAACAGGCTGAAAGACAAAGTGCCTGCAGGTCACTGAGAACCCCTTATTAGCAGAAATCTGACCTCGTTGTCCAAATGCAGAATCAGGCACTTAAAAAGATCCTCAAGGAAGAGAGGTTACCAAACTGGAGAATGTAATATAACAGTTAATGTGCGGTTCCAGAAAATATCCATACTCCCCCACAGAGGGGATTGGAATTTCCTGGGGGGGGGGGTGGGGGTGGCATGGGGGCTCCTGTGAAACCAAAGAATTTAAAGAAATGTACAAAGCTTAACTGGAATTACCAGAGGGGTGGGGAGGTGTTAGAAAAAATCCCTTCCATGAGGGAGGAGGTATGGATATTTTCTGGAACTATGCAATGAAAAATTATTGACTCATTGAAAAAAGAAAAAATCTGAAACTGTAAGTCTTTTAAAGCCTTAAAACAAATTCAACTGTGATGATCACTGTCTTCATAAATATGTACAATATAGTCCATCATTAATTTCTTTTGTGTTCAAATCGTTTTGTAGTCAAAGTTCATTCAGATCAGATGGCCAGTAAGTTTATAAGACTGTTAATTTAAGCAATAGACCACAAGTTTCTGTGGGTTATAAGCTGATAAACCACGCAGGATGTTGGTAGAACACGAGAAAAATTTGTAAACCATGAGCCGCAGGCGAGTGGTTTACGAATTCTTCGAGTGTTCTACCAACATCCCAAGTGGTTTATCAGCCTATACCCCATAGAAAACTTGTAGTCTATTCCTTTTATATAATAATTCAGAAAACGCGCGATTTTCCGTGGGTTTACTGGCACAATAACCCACAGCTGATTGACCAATCAGAGCACGCGTATTGATTTGGTTATTATATAATTCAAGATAACCTTATTCTGTCCCTTCCCATAGCATGTTTGTCCACTCTGTGATGAAGCAAAGGCTGTCCTAGAGAACTATAAACACCGGGTATGTATTAAAGTTTGGTGGTTACTCTGATTTATATGTTGTGATCCTACCCCCTCAGGGCAGGGGGGACTCCCACGTAAAAAGGACACTGAGGAACTAGTTATACCTTTTATGGGATGATAGAACCATGGTTTTTATACCTCTTAGAGTGTTCTGCCTTGAAAGGTCAATAGCAGAAGCTTTTGCACTACCTTTAAGCTAATGGTAGGGGTGGCAAATGGTACCCCGAAAAACATGGGTCTCGGATCTCGTAATCCTGAAAGCGTTTTTGATAAGTCTCATTTTTGCATAGTTTGTTTTTCCTTTTTTTGAGTCTCAAAACTTTTTACCAAGGGGTCTCAGGCTCGGATTTTTAACTAGGATCTTGGCATCTTGGCGAATCTCAGATTTTACCATTTGCCACCCCTATTGGTATAGAGTCAAAAAAAAAAAAAATGACAGGAGATGTGTTGTGTTGTACCTCTTAGGGGTAAAAACATTTCAAGCCACACCCATAAGGCAGGATCTTGGTACCTCTTAGACTTGTAGCACAATCATCATGCCCATTTGGGGCTGTTCAAATAAACTTATCAATATCTTGGTCAGTGAATGGCGGATTGTTTCCAAACTTGCCCTTTTTCTGCTGCAATGATTGTAGTTCAATAAAACATCACTATATTGTCATTTGAAATAATTTATGATTGGAAGGATATTGAATGGAAATATACCCATATTATATGTGTAACGCATAACATCTCATTTGCATAAATAGAGAAATAAAGTTAAATTTTGTGCTTAAAACAATAACAATTTGAAACTCTCATTATATCTATTTACTGAGTAGGGTCGTAGTACATTATGTACTGAGTAGCAGCATTCAATGTCCATTTTTAAAAGAACAGGAATAAAAACTTGAATTGTAGTTGCTGTTGTGTGCTTGTGGTCTTACAGCAGCAGACAGTCCTGACTTTGAGTACTACCTTTTAAAAGTTACAGGCAATGGGTTGGAGGAACTGGAGGAGGCAACCACAGATGACTATGGCTGTATCTTTCCCAGAGGATCAGCTGGGCTATGAGGCAGCTTTTTCATCAGGGACAACATTATTGACATGACATACAAACTTAATGAAAAAAAGTGCAATAATAATTGTTCTTGCCGGCTCTGCAACATGTGTGTGGAAAACTAAATAGAAAGAGAACTAACATTTACAAAGTCCATATGGAAGTCAATGAAGAAATTATTGCTTCTTTGTAAATCCAGTCAGTGTTGAAATGTATTTATATATTGCATTTTAGTCATTATGGTCATCGAAATCAACTGAGCGAGTCAAATACCATGTCCACAAAGGATTGTGGGTATTTGATAAGTTCACTTTAGAAACCTTATTAACATCGCAAAACTCACTAAAAATGTTTTTGATGTTAACTAGCTTATATCTAGCAAACAGTAATATTTTTGGCATTCTTGTCACATTTTCATGAAAATGCCCTATGTTACACGAATGGGCACCATGATTGTGCTACAAGTCTTAGCTGTTCTTTTCAGAATTCTTGATGTACATCCTCTTCTTTTTTGTATGCAGGGCCCTCTCTCTGCGCCAAATTTCCAGATTTGTTCAAAATTATGCAATGTTTCTTTTCAATTGTCATGTTATCATATAAATTGATCTTTAGTTTCAACTTGAGGAGGTGGACATCAAAGCAAAAGGAAATGAAACATGGTTTGACAAGTACAGATATGAAATTCCCGTGTTTCATCTAAACAGATCATTCCTCATGAAACACAGAGTGAACGAAGAATTACTAGACAAGGAACTTAGAAAGTATGAAGAACGCAGCTAGAGATAACCTCTACAGGAGAGTGCTTATAAGATATTTTCATAACAACTGATGGCTAATGGATGAATTTTAAAAACGTGCCTATGTTCATTTACTGGCGTAAAATAAGGGAAATAACAAAAGTTAGTCTTCAAGTGGTGTACAATTTATGTATACTTTAGCTTGCTCCAGGTATGATAAGCAGGGGTCTGTTTTTGGTCGCACTGTCATGGACTGTGTAAACAGGCAACACTGCAATCTTTTTCTTGTACTGACATACCACAATCCTGGTGGGAGATTCTGGCCATGGGAGCCTGTTTAATCAAAGTAGGATATAAAAGCAAAATCTACATGTAGAATGAGTGTCAAGTGGAACATAATTCTTTTTTCCAACAATTATTTTGCTAAGTTGTTTTTTGTTCTTGTTGTTCAACATCTATAACTCATCTCATCTATAACTCTTGATGATGTCAAACTTCTCAACTTAAAGGGACACTTTCAGGATGTGGTGCACAGGTGCACTTGATCTGTCTTCTTTCATTGGAAAACAACAGAACTGTCACTTTGTTACATCATGCCGACAAGTTTTCCAATTGCGATAAGTGCTATTTATATCTGATCCGCCACTTGCGTTCTTGCAAGGAAGTAGTTTGAAATAAACTAATAACAAGATGTAATCTCAACAAGACAAGCAACATCGAAGAGGTTAGTGAAACATTTTTCAGTTTCATTGTATGCTGTCAACCAGTACCTTTCAATCAATTAGTCTATGGCTGAATGATTTTGCTGGTCGCACTTTTAAATCAACACTGAAAGGTCTCGATTACACACAAATGGGCACTTTACTAGAACAGTGTATCATTATTCTTTGATTCTGAGAAGTTTTAGGCCAAAGCCAAGGTTGATTAAGGATGATGCAAACAGATTTATGAAAGCTCTACATTACCGGTAATTGCTGAATTGCTGAATTTGCGACAGCCTGTCCTAAAAATCAAAATCTTGTGCATGTGCAAAAACATGATTGTATTCCTTCAAAATTTGGCAGTGAAATACAGTTTCAAAATAACAGAATCAGCATTAATCAGCTTTTGGAACACTTTGCCCTACTGGTCACCACTTGGGGGACTTGGGGGATAGGCCCATTTTGAGCAACAAACAAGAGAGAGCTTGGGTGTGCGTAGAGTATGGAGGAAACTATCCTCATGCTAATGAAAAATTCTGGTCCAAGTTACTTTACTTCAAGTTTTGACTTTTGTTATAGTTTCTACTCTTTATTATATTTTCTACCTTACAAATGGTGAATTCTATTATGTACATTTTTCTGGGCCAAAGTTGTGATGCAAAAGTACATTTTAGGACTATTTAACAATTATTCACCGAAGTGGAGGTAAATATCCACCACTTTCACTGACACTGAGGTGAATAACTGTTTTATCGTCGGTTGCTTGGAGGTGAATAGTACTTCATTGGTTAATCACCTTCGAGCTAGCCAATCAGCACGCGCAAAAAGTACTATTCACTTGTGTGGTATATACTAAACAACTGTACAACTTATAAATAATACATAACAGTCTTTTTCTAACTCCTTACTGTACATGGAAAAATTAGATGCATACTAACTTCAGGTTTTTGTGACAACCCTGGAAATACTTTTAAGGAATTGAAAAAAGGCAGATGTCTGTGGTTCAACCATGCGAGTACAAAATTGCAAACTATCTGTGAATTTAGATAAAAAAAGCTACATACCGGTATGTCACCGTACATGTTCATGTTCGATGTTAACTTTAAAAAGTGTTTCTGGTGATTTATTCAGGACGGGCAATCCATGACATGGGCTCTTTTTATGTAAAAGTGTATCATGGCTGTGTCTCTAAATCCTGACTGTACTGATTTGATAAAATACCTGTCAGTGATAAATAATTATTGTCTAAAAATAAGAAATTTAGAATCTAGAAGCTAATGTGGTTTAGTACTTATAGTAAACAGAGAATCATATTGCATCATTTTGATATTCTCTGAATGTTTGGTGATTCCAATAACACCACAGGCCAAGCAAGATCCACTATTTCCAGTTGTGAGGCTCAGTTCGTGTCCTCCTGTCCCAAGATCATCTACTCCTGCACAAACCTGTGGAGCAAACACCCTTTCTGAAGCTTAATTTTTCATTACAAAAAAAAACCAAACATTGTCAAGTTTTCCAGTAAAAAATTATATTAACTAGTGAGACAATCTTAGATAGTGCAGAGTGTTATGCAGGACTGTCAGTACGTTTTGAGTCATCTGCTGCCTCTTTGTGACTTGTTATAGGCTCAAAAATAACTTACAATTGAAGGCCTTCGTGCAAAAAGGGGCATATATCGGTTTTTGGCTGATTTTCACTTTTTGCAGGATCGAGCTAATTTTTGACAGACTGAGTTGTTTTGACATGAAAAGCATTGTTCTGTAATTGTTTTGATCGATTTGCGCTTCGTTCTTCAGAAATAACGTATGCAAAAAAACTCAGTTTTCCTCTGGAAACCTTTTGTTTCGCTTAGTTTTATTATTCGTATAATTACGCTGATCAGTTACTGCTGCTTTGTTAGCACAAGCGGTTAAGGCGCTGAACGGAGCGAATGTGAATTTGTTTTGTCGTGACACAGGTTCGATACAAGGTCAGTCTTTTTTTTAGGGGGGCGGGGCTGTTTCCCTACTTATTTTAGAAACCAAAACATCTAATATTTAAAAAATATACGTGCTGTGGAAGCTGCTAAAAGTAATCGTTTAAGTTCGGGTCACGTCGAAATTTGCCTTCGAAAGATTTGCTCATAAAGATGCCGCTTTACGCAAAACTGAGTTTTTTTGCATATGTTATTTCTAGAGAACGAAGTGCAAATCGGCCATAACAATTATGGAATGATGCTTTACATATCAAAACAAGTCAGTCTGTGAAAAATTAACTCGATCCTGCAAAACATGAAAGTCAGCCAAACACCGATATATGCCCTTTTTGCACGAAGGCCTTCAATTACTGTTTGTCAAGATGGTTTTAAATTTTACTGTGGTGTTTTACGTTGAATTTCATTCATTTTAAATTGATTAATACGTTGAACTAGGAAATGGTTACTTTTTCAACGCTAACATTTGTAACTTGATACTTTTGTTTTCTTCGCAAAGTTTGTAACATGATACCCTTGTTTTCTCAAAAACGTACAAAGGAAGATATGCGTGCTTTTTTCCTGTTGGAGAAAAATGAAATAATGTTATTAACTTCTGAAAAAAATGGAAGAGGAATGATTTTGTTTCATTCAAGAGACATATTTTCATATCATCGATAAACAATTGCTAATTTCATTATCAAATAGTACGTTATGTCTCGCAATAGCACATTCTTATTAGGTTGCTACCGTTGGTGTTAACAACAAACCAGTTTAAAACACACAATGATATTGATTAATACAGCCCAGAAGCATTTCAACTTGACCGATATTATATCCTACGTTGACGAATAAGTCCCCTCAAAGACTGACTAAATTTATTTGCGGTTTCCGTAAGTGCCACAGTGTCTGCAGCAATATTTGAGAAGTTTCTTTTTTCACGACATTACTAATTTTAATACCGCTAACTCAGAAATGTTTCGGGTGAATACATTTGTTAACTTCTTGTTTTCTTTCATAGGGGAGAGAATAAACAAGCAGCTGAGGAGATCCATTTGTTTCCCTCTTTAAAGCTTAGCAAACACAAAATAGTTTGAAAACAGCACACAACATTTTTAACCAAGCTAGGGATGATTCCGAAACATACGCTGTCACAAAAGCATTCTTTGCACTAAACGGGAGAACTGATTTTACCTGAAATATAACAGCTATCACCCATTTAGATGAGAGTTTGGTGTCGCACGCGTGAGTCTGAACTCGAGAATGGATTGTATCATGCTGATAATGCTAGAGCGGTCATGCATGCGCCTTACATGTTGTTTTCTAACAAGGAAAAGCACTTAATGTCGTGTATAATTTATTGTGTATGAAATGTATCGTTTACCTAACATATAGTTAACACTAATGCTAATCAATCTGTGCATGCACTTCGAGCAAATTGCTTTTGTTCTTAAGAGAATAGTACCACTAGGATAACAAATAGTTTCCAAGTTTTTTTAAATATTCTTTCAATGATAGCCTTATTTTTGGGTCATGCAAATCAGCATGTTTTACCTCTTGACAAGTGTTATCATGGGAAAAATCTCCTTACACTGGGATAGTCGTCAAGGAGGAATATAAAGATCTTCTTGAGCCTCCTATATATAGACTTACTTGTTCATAGCTTTAGGACTTAAAACCATACATGTCAAGATTAATTTCTTTCAAGTAAGGCTAGTTCGGGTCCAGTTTGATTTAAAAAACTATAAAGCCTGAGGCCCTGTTGGGGTGAAATTCTGAAATGCCACGACACTGAAACAGCCACATGGGGTCTAAAGTGGTGGCCACTATGACAAAGGAATGCAAAAAACTTCTGAAATTGTAATATGGAAAGGTTTGAAATTCAGACAAGTATTAGATATACTTAAAAATGCTAAAAAAAACCCTCTGTCATCATGCTGTACAGTTGAGCATTGAGCACATCATCTCTGAAAAATTACTTCACAATCTTTAGTAATATAACTGTACATGCAATTATTTGTAACCCACTAGACCACTAATAATGAATAGGAGCATTCTTGTGAGGGGGAATAAGGGTTAGTGGTGATCCGGTTTTGTGTTTGGTACAGTTTTGTGAAATGATGTAAAGTGTATATGAAATAATTCATATTTGAACTGCGGTTATAGATG
>CM042749.1:4284821-4287321 GCA_022496165.2 Catalaphyllia jardinei
TGACCTTGCTCCCAATGTGTGGCTTCATAGCTCAGTTGGTAGAGCATAGCACCGGTATCGTTGAGGTCATGGGTTCGAATCCCGTTGAAGCCCTGATTTTTTTCAGGCTTCTTCTTTCCAATTGCTTAAATTGGAAAATTTACTGCGAGGATCATACTTCACTTGCATCTATAACCGGAGTTCAAATATGAATGATTTCATATACACTTTACATCATTTCACTCCTTACGGGAGATATGAACTCATTAAATTGACCTTGCTCCCAATGTGTGGCTTCATAGCTCAGTTGGTAGAGCATCGCACCGGTATCGCGGAGGTCATGGGTTCGAATCCCGTTGAAACCCTGATTTTTTTCAGGCTTCTTCTTTCCAGTTGCTTAAATTGGAAAATTTACTGCGAGGATCATACTTCACTTGCAGTTTTGTGAAACTTTTATTTACCCTGCACATGGTATTGCAGTTTTATAAGACTAAGTGCTTTGCATATTTCATAATATTTACTCTTGATTTGCTTGAGTGGGTGCTCAAAGCCTGTGTTTAGGATCTCAAAAACTAGCACCTTGACAAATTTTTGTAAGTATGAAGTATAAAGTATTGATGACTGCATCTAGCACATTAATTTGGTAACTTTGGTTTACAAATATTGATGAGATATTGTTTTTTAATACATTTTCTTCCTGGTTTTGTAGTTTTCGGATCCCCCTTATGCCCCCTCATATTAATTCATTCCCAGATCATGAACAGACAACTTTACAATACAGACTGCTTACCAAAAAGTAGATTTAAAAGACCAATTGAAAATACTGACCTCTAATGTGCGACCTATTACTGAGTGTTCCCCCGTTAGCGAAACAATGTTATCAGTAATGTTCACTTCTGCCTGACCTTGGCTGTCAGCTTCAATGTTCCCAAGGTCTCCTGCATGTCTGTTATACAAAAATGTAAATATCTTACCATGACAGTTGGTGCAGTTGGTGTAAATGATTTATTCATTTAGTCATAACTGATTGGAGACCTCCAAGAACCAAAGCAACTCAACCTAAAATTAATATGATGCTGGGTCCACAGTCAACAATATTCGGTACTGAAAAACCATGGTAACAAGGTCAAACTGTCGCTGTGGAGGATTTGAATCTGGAACACATCGGAGACTGGCAAGGGCTCTTACGACATTGCTTACCATTCCTGACCTGCTCTCCTTCCATGACTAACCGTTCATATATTTATTAGTTACGGTTGTTGTCGCAGAAATTATTCAATCATGTTACATGTTTTTTTCTTACCTGTCTTCATCTTCTGGTCCTCCATGGTTTTTGTTTAGTGGATTAAAGTGAGTACCAGCACTGTTACAACCTAGCAAGCAAAAAAATAATTTTATACCCAGGAACAACTTACTACTACAATGACAACAAAAGAAAATAAGTTAAAGAATACCATGAAATATTGCAGAGAATCTGATATGATTCACAACCTTGTGATATATCTCCAAATTCTAGAATATGAATGCCATGATGTCCTTCAGTCAGTCCCTGTAACACTCCTGTGATTACACATGGTGCACCAGGATACTAAAAGTAAAATGTACTAACCAGTCATAGATTTTAACTAGAGGATTCTTCAATAGACCCTCCCAGCCTTGGCTGCAAGGGACAAACAAAATTAATGTAACGAAAATGTTAGAAGTTTGATTATCTACATAATTTGAGGACAATAAACCTTCTGGCATTTTTGTGATCTAAACATTAAAGATACCCAGGAAAAGTTTTGAAGACCAAAGCTGTGCCTTAGGAGTTGAGGAATTGCACTTAAAAATTTCCATGCAAATATCTCAAAGCTTTATCGCAAAGGAAGGAGTCGAACATTTGGGAAGGGGTCTTCCTATATAAAACTTTGCAGAGAACCCCCCAGGACAAAGATCCATGGTATGGAAACTTCAAACATGGAAATCGCAACTGTGGAGTAATTTTCTTAGGATGCTAACTCCCTCAAATTTGTTCAGTCGATTCTTTTATCTCAAACATGTATTGGTATTTGAATTTTCCATGTTTTCTCTGAAATAAGATTCTTCACTTGCAGTTTTCCCCTCCCCTCCCCTCCCCCAACAAAAAAAATCATCAAAATCATCACCATCACTAAGGCAACGCGTCAGCATACTTGAAAATATTGTAATACTTCCAAGACATTTTTTTTTTTTACAGATAAAAATGTTTTTCAAAAACAAAAACTTTGACGACATTTTAGTTAAAATATCCAATTTCTGTCTGTATGCCCAAGTGTTTATTATCCAGTGGGATTTTTATAGTGACACATTTTCCACGAACTTGACAACTGCCTCTTCAAATATAAGCTTACGTAAACAGAGTTTGAATGTAAATTTGAGTTTGACTGTTTTAAGCACGTGGAACATAACCGATGAAGACCAATCTCAACCTTCGTCAGGCGGAAATTACGTTAATAAAGGATACTGAACCAGCGCCGTTTAGCAAATTAAGCTCGTGACA
>CM042749.1:4292321-4330704 GCA_022496165.2 Catalaphyllia jardinei
CTGGTCTTGATTTACTTGCCATGCTGGCCTGCCACTGGATAACGTAAGAATTTTACAACAAGAAAGCAACAAAACAGCAAAACAGTGACCCCTAGAATTATGCTTGTTTATCTTGGCTAGAGTTCTTAGCCCAACCACCTTAAAAGGATCACTGATCCATCCCTCCCCTAGCCTGTGAGCACAGATTTATTTCCACCTGTTGCTTGTCTCTGCCAAAAAAAGGCATTATTTTTGGTGGAGAGAAGTGACAGCCCGAAATACAGCTGTGTCCCCAGGCTATCCCTGCCCCACATAGGAATAATTTGCTCTACTGAGAGGAGTATTCACCATTTCACCAGTATTATCACAGTTCTTCCACAAGCTCATGGACAAGTGTAAATATCACAAAAGAACTTTTTTTAATGACTACATTGTGTTTTTTGGGGGTTATTTCAGACTTGCAGTCTGGTTATTACACACTTTTGTGCTTTAGTCCTTCAAACCATCTGATGCACTCAGATGGTCTTCACTTAGTAATGCCAATCACACCACAGGCAAAGCGAGGACCAGCATTTCCAGTCTTCAGGCTTTCATCATCACCACCTTTTCCCAGGTCATCTTCCTTGGCATGAACCTGAAAATTGAGCCCCAAGTTCACAATGTTCAAAAAAGCTTTGAAAAAACAACAGGTTGATAATATTTAACAATTAACCAAATAATAAGTCCTCAGTAGAAGATTTAGGGGAGGTTGTGACACAGTTGTTCTTTCTCTTGCCAAGAAAAATGCCAGTACAGCTTGCCATAAGTATAGAATTTCCCCTCCCTGGTGCAGATCCAGGTTTAAGAGGGGATTCAATGGCATCCTCCCCTGCAAAATGTTGAAATTCTAAGTCATCAGAAACTTGATTTCTTCCATTCTGAGGCAAACTTGGTTATGAGCTTTACAGTCAAAACAGATCAAGCATTCCTCTCACAAGTGGATTAATAAGTTTATTATTGCAA
This sequence comes from Catalaphyllia jardinei, assembly GCA_022496165.2. Lineage (NCBI taxonomy): Eukaryota > Metazoa > Cnidaria > Anthozoa > Scleractinia > Caryophylliidae > Catalaphyllia > Catalaphyllia jardinei. Next base: position 4,293,303 of record CM042749.1, read on the forward strand.
AATTTGATTTCAGTAATCATTTAAACAGTCTATTTGTCAGATGAATAATGGATACTTCAAATCAAGCCTCAGTTCAAACTTGAATTTTGTTTGGAATATTGCTGGAGTTTACTGATTTGCATAATCTGTTATAATCTGTCAAACAACGGTCATTTCACATCACTCTAGCAACATTACCTTTCTGTAATCTTATCAGTATCCTCAAACTTGAGACAATTTATATTTTCGAATTCCAAAGATTGGACAGAGAAATGAATTTAAAAGAGAAGGCAAATCACGCTTGTTAGCGACCTAGGCCGATTATGCAAATTGGTGCACCTGTCAAATTCTCACGCCAGCGTGGCACTAGAAATGAGTAATAAGCCAATCCAAATTTGAGTTTTGAACTGAGGCTTGATTTGAATTTTGCATCATTCATCTGACGAATTGAATCAATTTAACACACAAGGCGAAAACCTCCTTATTTAAATAACAATATAGTTTCTGGACTTCTCTTCCACTCTTTTTGGTAGCAATAAATTCATTCAAGTCAATAGGCCAGCATGAAGCCTTCAATATCTCTCAAAATGAATGATAGAAAACATGTTAAAGGTAGTGAGGAGAATCGATCACATACCACAATTGTACGTCCAACAACAGTGTTTGGTCCTTCAAGAGTAACAAGTTTGTCCCGTATGTCTACTTTTGCTTTGCCATCACTCCCAGCTGTGATGTTACCAAGGTCCCCATAATGACTGTATGTAAAGATACAAAAATGTGAATAACAATTAATTTCACCCCTCAAAGGTGATATGAATTCAATAAATTGACCTTGCTCCCAATGTGTGGCTTCATGGGTCAGGTGGTAGAGCATTGCACCGGTATCGCGGAGGTCATGGGTTCGAATCCTGTTGAAGCCCTGATTTTTTCAGGCTTCTTCTTTCCATTTGCTTAAATTGGAAACTTTACTGCGATGATCATTCTTCATGTGCATCTATAACCGCAGTTCAAATATGAAATATTTCATATATACTTCACATCATTTCACTCCTCACGAGAGACATGAACTCAATAAATTGACCTTGCTCCCAATGTGTGGCTTCATAGCTTAGTTGGTAGAGCATCGCACCGGTATCGTGGAGGTCATGGGTTCGAATCCCGTTGAAGTATTGAATTTTTTCAGGCTTCTTCTTTCCAGTTGCTTAAATTGGAAAATTTACTGCGATGATCATTCTTCACTTTCAACAATTAATTAATATCAAACAGGAACTTATGACTAAAACAACTGACCAAACCATAAAACATGGCATATTCTTTTTTAAAGCAAAGGTGCCTGTTAAAATGCTTTACACTGGTTGATATGAAGCCCAAGATAACCTAGCAATACTGTTGCCAAAACTGGAGCAACGTTTCGAAATTCTATAGAATATTGCAGAGGGGAACATTCAATTTGATATCACCTTAAGTCAATGTCAGAATTTTTCTCCAATGGCCTTCTACACAAAAACATACTGACACATTGTACATAGGAAATTCTTAAATAGGAAATCTTCACTAATTACAAGCATCCAAAGACAGACAGTTTTACTAGATCTAGGTTTTACTCACTGTTTTATCCTTTTTAAAAACATTTAATTTAATTGAAACCTTTTAAAAATCTTAGAGCTTTAGTTTATGTATTAAGTTGGCATTTCTAAATATGTTTGTAATACTAGTGCTATACCAATTTACTTTACAATAACTAGAGACAATTTTACCGTGTCTTATCTTCTGGACCTCCATGTGTTTTACCTTCAGGATTAAAATGGGGGCCAGAACTTGTACAACCTGAAAATGAAAATAAACAAATACTCTGCTACATGTATACATGTACAGCTCATAATGTGTTAACCTTAAACAGATGATTTACTCCTCATCTTTATAATAAATGAACCATCAAACCGTCCTTATAGCTGTCATCCTGCCTACACCCACTTTCAGTGTTGGTCGTGACTAGATTGGATACTACAAAATCAGGTAGCTGCGGGGAGGCTGGAACCCACTATCTTTCGGATTGATCTCGTATTTACACGATCTACTCATGATCAGAAGCTGATCAGTGGATAGTTCAGAATAATTATTGTTAAAAGTGGATATGCTAAACTGTGCATCACAAAATTCTACGAATAGCCTCTTAAACATCGTAAAAGTATTCCACGCTTGTTTAGAAAATTGATTGCAAGTAAAGAATTTTTTGTTAACGAAATTAATGGCCAATTCTGGAGATGTTAACAGGTTTATTTATTCAAGTGGACATGCCAAAATATAATGGTGGATACTCTAGATATGGATTGATGGTCCATGGTGAGTTAAGTTCCCTTTTATATTCATTTTCAAAGTCCTCAGTTTTGGAATATTAGTTTTACAGCGGTTATCAATTACACGCGACCTTCAGTGCAAAAAAATACTGGACAAAACTTAAGTTTTGGTGGACGTCAATTATCTCCGCCTCCTTGCCGACTGTATACAGGTGGACTGAACAAGACGTAAACATCTTGAAAACCTTATAATAAGGAAATAATTTATAAGTTTTATAGAATTAAGTATTGTTCAGTCCATAGCCCCAACAAAAATACGTACAGAAATAATTTATTTGCGTGTAGATTTGCTTGCTCTCGGGGTCATTCATGCATGCGAAGGGCTGTTAAAACCCGACAAACGCCTGTTTTCATTTATAGATTTCAAGGATGTAATTAGTGAGCTAGCCGGAGTTAGCCTTACATGCCGAAAGTAAAATGATTATTTTTACGAGTGGACCGCTGCAAGGTTTCACTTATTTTTGCAGGTGAATTTTGTATAGTAATGTAAACTATACAGTCGGCAAGGAGGCAGAGATGATTGACTATAAAGTACCGTAAAGACTCGCAGATAAGCCGCACCTTTTTTCCAAAAATTTGCGATCAAAATCATAGGTGCGGCTTATCTGCGAGACCATTTGGGAAAGTTGCTGTGAATTTCCGTGAACACTTTCATGGCATAATACTGGAATAAATGCTACATTACAACAACAAGAGAGTATTGGTCATTGCTTTTGCGAGTTTGGTGGCTCCTAAAAAAGCCGTTGGTGACAAGTATAAGCTTATTTCAAGCTTACATTTCTTGCCGTTAAACCTTCCTTGTTAACAGGTCTTTTAACGGTTTATGGTCGCTTTTCTTGAACAGGAGAACCTTACACAGCATGAAATTTCCATTCCCCCACAAAGTTGTTTACAGTGTCGACGACGGCCTGTTACTTCAAGGGTAATTGATCCTCCACGAGCGAGAAAATACCATGCTATTCTCGAGTATTCATGCCCACTATTTGTTCGCCGTTGAGCACTTTGATAGCAAATTTGTCGAACTGATTACCAAACTCTCTATGTGCAATGAGTTTTTCACCAACAGATGGCTCCCAAATATCTTTGTAGATATGATAGCCACAGCTTTGTGTCTGTTATGCCCCGAATAAAAAAATTGCCACATTTTTTTCGCAGTGCTTCCGGTGTCCAGTCTTCCATCGTCCAATATTATGCCTGGTTACACAGCTTCGCACAGTGCATGCAAGAAAACAACAAATTTACGCGCAAAATTCTATAGAAAATCCGCCTCGAATGGAGAAATACTTGTGAACAAATACCACAATAATATCAATCATATGTCATAAGTGGTGGACATGATGTTTATTCTACTAAAGAGCTAAAATTACGGGTAAGACTTTAAAGTATTTTTCGATCCATTGTTGGCGAGTTTGCCTTGGATCAAGACAAAACACTTCATGATCTCGACTTTGGATTTCTTTCGAGTTTTTTTCATGAAAAACTTTTTTTCCAAAATTTGAGTTGCTAAACTCGGGGTGCGGCTTATCTGCGAGAGCGGATTATCTGCGAGTCTTTACAGTATTTTTGTACAATTATTATTTTTTTTTTAAGCATTTTATTCGGCAATTACTGACATTACTTACAATATTAAGTGACTATAATGTACAGTCAATCCAAACAACTTACACTACTTACACTTTTTACAATAAAAACGTCGCCTAGAAAACTTACAATTCTTACAAACTTTTTGAAATGCAACACGGAAAAACTAGACAGTTAAAATACAACATTTTACAGTTCACACGTCTTACATCGATCATATTGGTACCGAGAATTTAAAGAAAAGAAGACTAACTCGTTGCATGCTGTACCAATCATATAATATATAATAATATATATTTTTTTAATAGATAAATAAATAACTTTAATGATGTTATATATAATTTTTTTGCAAGATCATATTAACTTTACTTTTTTACCCAGTTAAAGTTTTCAAGATTATAGTCCTTTCCTTGGAGCGGTTCTTGTTAATGTACATTTTCAACGTTATATTTCACGAGTAATTTGTCAATAAACTCGTGAATGGAAATGGTTTTGCTATTTGTTTTGTTTGCATATATGTAATGGCGCATAGCCAAGGTGGTGTAGTTAAATTTCTTTTTTATTCGTGCATCCCATATACTAGAAAAGATGCCAAATAAAATTTCCTCGGTGGTGGGGAGGATCTGACATAGGTTTGTTTGGTTGAACCAATGAATGACGTTTTGCACAAAGGTCTTAGTAGACGGGCAATCAATGAATGTGTGCTCGATGGAGTCTTTATCTCCACAATACAGACATTTGTCGTCTGGCTTGATTCCAAATCTGAACAGTTCTTTGTTTGTTACTATGATTCTATGGATGAGTTTAAATTCAAACTCTTTGAGCTTTGTGTCCTTGCAGATGTTTTTCAAAGACTTGAAAATCTTACTCCAAGTATCGCTATTTATTGATAAAGCAGTTTATAAAAATCTCTTGACCTGGCCTTACCTAGATTAATTTGTACAGTTTAGTTCAGAGGGAAGATGTTATCATCGATTGTGAAAAAAGGTTTGTTGAAGCCGTCGGTCTGTTTGGCAATGGACAGAAGGTGCTTCGGGATGGCACTTATCACTTGATAATATTAGAGAAAGTTAGTTTGGCATGAGTATTTGAGTAAGAATTCCTGGAATGTCAAGAAGTTACCGCTTTCAGCAAGTAGGTCTTTAATTGAAATAATTCCCTTTTTAAACCAGTTCTCACTGTGTCCGCAATTCCCTGAGGAACCACTAGGTTTGAAGCAGAATAGACAAGTTGCAATAATCCCAGGGTTTTTAATATCATAGCTCTTCCGAATATTGTCAAGTCTCTTGCACTCCACATATCGAGCTTTGTTTGTAATCTTTGGACCTTTTGCATGAAATTAAGCTTCCATTACATCTGCTATGAGTCGAATGTTTTCACCTATATATCTTCCCTTTACAAATCCTGTCTGGTCTGGATGAATGAGATCTGGGAGTACTGGTTCAAGACGTTTAGCTATTGCTTTAGCGGCTATCTTAAAGTCGACATTTAATAGTGTGATCGGTCTCCAGTTGGATAAATCTAATAATAAGCCATCCTCTTTTGGAGTTAGCGTAATTACCCCTCTTCGCTGAGAGATGTTTAGTTCTCCTTTTACTTGAGCTTCACGTTGCCTTATAGTTCAAAGAAATACTTATAGAATTCGGCTGTAAATCCATCTTCTCCTGGGGCTTTATCACCCTGGAAAGTTTCTAATACTTTTTTACATTCGTCATATGTAAGTGGACCTTCTAGGCTGTCTCGGTCTTCGTCCGAAAGTTTAGGGATTTTTAGATCGAGGGTAAAGGCGTCCCATTCTTCGTTAGAATAGGTATAGTCAGATGTATAGAGATTTTTAAAGTAAGTTTCAATTTGCTCTAGAATTACATTTCCATTGTTCGTTGTCGAGTCATCCTGTAGTCGCAGTTCACTGACAGTCTTTTTCTTATAATTACGTTTTTCTAGATTGAAGAAATATTTTGTCGGGCGTTCTCCATTTTCCACCCAGCGGCATTTTGCTCGAAATATAGCTTGCTTACCTTTTTCTTCATAAATTGATTGAAGTTCGGTTTTAAGTTCATCATACTCCCGAAGCACCCCATCAATGTGAGGGGAGGAGAAGTTATTGCATATTGTGTTATCAAGATGGTCGAGTTTCCGTATGAGCTCCTGTTCCCGATTTCTAATGCTTTTGGACTTGTGTTTGGAATACGTGATCGTAGCCGATCTAATTTCCATTTTTATCATCTCCCAGAAGAGTCTCCTATCCATCAAATGTCCGTAATAATTGCGCGCTTGTGTGTAAGTATAGCGGATTTTATCAATGTATTGAGGGTCTTTCAAAAGGGTGTTGTTGAATTTCCAAAAACCAGGGCCCCTAGGGCATTCATTTGGCAAGGTTAGTGAAATGGAAATCGCGTTGTGATCTGGTGCTGTCGATGGTAAGATCTCGGACCTTTTTATATTTACTGAGAGGTCTTTAGCTATTAAGAAAAAGTCTATTCTAGATTTTAAACATAAAGATTTTGACTCGTATGTGAATTTTCGTAGTTTTGGGTGACGTACTCTTTGGATGTCTATTAAATCAAACATTTCCATCGTTGTCGAGATTAAATTGCTATAGATAGTGGGTTTCCAAGGTGCCCCTCCCATTTTGTCTTTCTTTGTTAGGGTGCAGTTCCAGTCACCTCCTACAATTAGTGAAGTAATTTCTGTTTTGTCAATAATATAGTTGTTAAGTTCTTGTAAGAATTGTACCTGATTGGCTTGATCGTTAGGTGCGTAAATATTGCAGAGTGTGACTTTTTGACCGTTCAGGGAGATTGTAATTAACACTATCCTGCCTGAATTGTTGGAATGTAGACATTCAACCTGTAATTGCATGGTGGGATTAATAAGAATACACACACCTTTGCTATGCTTTGTGCCATGTGAGAAAAATAGCTCGCCACCCCATTCTTTCTTCCAAATATTTTCGTCACCTGGTTCGGAGTATGTCTCTTGCAAGAAATAAATATTAGCATTTTGGTCCTTCAGAAACGAAAAAATACTCCTTCTTTTGGTCTGATCTCTAATTCCACGAACATTGAGGGAAAAGACTTTAAACTTGAACGAGTTATTAGCCTGCATTTCAGTTAAAAGTATTAAAGTAGAGTGTAGCTTAATTGAGAAGGAAACACACACACACACGAACAGCTAAATAAACAACACAGAACAGATAAATTAATCTAACACTAACACAGAGCCTACGCAAATTAAAGTTCCTACTTCCAATCCGTAATAGTCATCCGCGTCCCCAAGTGTAGCGGATTTCTGTTTCAATTAATCCTGGCGAATCAAAGGTAATCAAGGTCTTCCAGTACAGAGATTTTGACTGGCCTACCTTCAGGCGAAGTTTTCACGAAGATTGTTCCGTCCAGAGACCAAACCCTGAGGAGTTCGCCATAGTCATCCGCGTCCCCAAGTGTAGCGGATTTCTGTTGCAATTAATCCTGGCGAATCAAAGGTAATCAAGGTCTTCCAGTACAGAGATTTTGACTGGCCTACCTTCAGGCGAAGTTTTCACGAAGATTGTTCCGTCCAGAGACCAAACGCTGAGGAGTTCGCCATTTTTACGTTTTTCATTTGCCTGATTGATGATTCGGCGACGGTACGATGTCAAGTTTTCATTAAGAAAGATCTTCCCTGATCGGGCGCTTGTCGCGTACGAGGAGCCAGGGTAGAGGTCAGATAATTTGATATTTTTCAATTTAACTCTTGCACGATACAGGGCTGTCTTTACTTTGTGGCTAATAAATTTGACGATAATTGCCTTGCCTCTCTTTGTTTTAAGTTTGTGGGAAATTTCGATGTCTTGAGGGACAACCGGAACCTCGAGTACATCAGCAAGCTTCAACACGACTTCCTCGGTAGAAGTGTATGCCTCCTCGGGAATGCCGTGAATTTCCAATGAGTTTTTTCGTGTGTACTGTTCTAAGCGGTCCTGCAGGTCATATAATTCTGCTATTTCCTCCTGTTGTTCGACTATCTTATTTATGGTCACGGCGAGCTCTTTTTCAGTCGCTGCACATTCTTTAGTAGTTTTTGTAAGCGCTTCTTTTAGGGTAGCTAATTCCGCCTGCTGCTTTTGAACCGTGGTTTTCAGTTCCAATACATCGTTGCTGATTTTCTTGTTTTCGAGCAAGATGTTGTTAACCGTAATCTGGATGTCCACAAGCATCTCCCTGAGTTCAAGGTTGCTCGGTTCTTCTGAAATCCCTATCTCTTTTGGCGCACCTTCTTCGTCCACAGTGGCCGTCATATTGGCGCGTTTCGGAGTTGTCAATTCCTCGTCTGTAGATCCACGTTCTCCTCTTTTATGTTTTTTACTTCTTCTTGTCATTAGTACGGCCCCATTCCTGATACATACGCCAGGGTTAATGATTATTAACTCTAGAATTTTAGGAAAAACTTGGGGCCTTGGGTTCCCTTCAAAATTCGTGCCACCGCACGCTGAGTCCGCGCATGTTCCCTTTAAAGTATGTTTTACTTTTATCTGTTGTTGTTTAAGTAGTTGGCAACATATTGTTAGTCATCTATTTTCAGAGAAGAGCATTTTAAGTATGGATGACTAAAATCTGGAAAGTACCCATTTGATGCGAGAAACCAGGATAAGCTCCAGCCCTGATGGGTCACTTGGCTCGTATGCAGACTTTACCTTACTTTACCTACCCGTTTGATGCACAAGTGATATGTATCAAAAAATTGTTTTTCCCCTGCCTACATGTATCTGCACAGGGGGGAGTCCTCTGCCCTTCTCAATACTCAGCTGGGAGCCCGCCTCATTTCATTTCCTTGCAGTGATGAAACAAGCCCGGGAAAGAGATTGATGACAGATATTTTGCCAAGGTGAAAAATGTTCCCCAGCAGGTCTCTCCTTTTTGCAATATGATTTGATTTCTTTTTTCTTTTACTTCATTTACCTGAATGGAAAACATTTGACCTCAACAGGCACCTAGAAAAAAGGGTGTTGTCCTAACTAGGTATGTAAACCAGGGACAGAGTTTCAACCAATGATACCTAATGCCCTCTTTCTTCCAAAACTTTAACTAGAGAATTTTTAATATAAATAAGACTATTGCCCAGTCTTTCATCAGTTAATAGAGGGGAATGGTTATGAAGCCCAGCAAACATCAAAGGAGCAAACTTAAAGATGCCAAGATCTATGTTGGAAGGTCCATGATTGTGCACAATCTTTTGTTTTGCATTCACACACTATGCAGAGTCATGTAATCAAAATGTTTCTATTGTTCAGTAGTAAACAACTATTGTGTTTTGTGCACGGTCAACGCCAAAGAAAGAGAAAACATGCAAGAAAGAACTTTGTTGAGTTTCGTAGCCATTCCCCTCTATTAGAATGCTTTCATAAATTACTTTATGACCTATTGTGCAAATTCAATCACAGAAGTCAGTCAGTAGATATCCATCCACAGACAAATGACTAATCCCCTACCTAGAAAGGGCTACAAATTACCATAACTATAAAAACAACTCAGGGCCTCTTCAATTGAGCCCAGTCAACCAGGCTGGCTCAGTTTCCAAGATCTTGCTTTACTACTCTTTTCTTCGTAAAAATTTGGATGTGTTCATATGAGAGGCCAGGCAGGCCCAGTAACCGAGATGTCATTTTTTGCAACCAAGATCTTGGTGACTGGGATGAAAATCTCCCCATAGGAACACTCCAGATGACCGGGAAGAATCCTTTTTCACAACATAGCGGCCAAAATGACATACTTTTTTGGGAATGTATTTACACTTCAAAAGCATGCAAATCAGCTTTATTAGTAAAGCTACAAGAGTTCACAAAGCCATGACAGTTGTGAACAATAAACATAATCAAGTGTACTATCATTTGCCTAAATACATGCATGTAGTCACTTGAGATGTAGATTGCTATGGTTTGACTGCTTACTGCTAGTCTGAAGAAGACTAGCAATAAGAAGTTGAACTGTCACGATCTAGCTCGAGTGACTCCACTGTAGTACACTTTATTATTGTATCTACCACAATGAATAACAACAACCTTTTCCTTGATACAAGTTTATGTTCCACCATTTTGAATTTCATCCCAGTCAATTGGGCTGACATTTCCCATATGAAGAGGCCCTCACAACCCTACCATTTGTGCCATCTCCAAACTGGTGAACGTGGAATCCATGTTTTCCAGGTGTAAGACCCTCTACTTCACCAGTAATCTTGCACACATCCCCCTCCTGTAAGAAATTTCGTGGGTTAGTCATTGTTTTACAGATTTTGGGCAGTTGATTAAAGGAAAATGTTTCTCTGTTGCAAAATATCAACGTCAGGTAAGATTTACCAATGATGGAAACAGTGTGGACTGACGAGGGTGTTGCCCAAATACTGACAATGATGTAATGAAAAGGTAATTCATGACAAGTCTCGCTGACTTCAGGAAACGATTTGAATGGTTTATCTTTACATGACAACCTTTTAAAGCTCGCTTCATTTCCCATGTTTCGAGCTGTTTTTTTGCAGCTTTTTGACTATTAAACATAAATTTCAGCAAAACCTGATCTCCAGGGGCTGATTTTGAAGGGGTAAGGAATAAATAAGCTCTAATAACGCAAAACATATTCCCTCATCCTCAGTACTAACAACTTACCTGTTCAAAGTGGATGACACCCTTCACTGTACTATTGTTGGGCAATAAAACGCAAACTGCCTTTGCCATGGCTAGTGTTCTTCAACGAATTCGAACGACCAAAAAGAGGGACAGATTGCAGCGTGTGCTACATCAACACGTGACCTTCTTGTCAAGCTCACAGAGGAACCTGGGAAAACGCTTGAAAGAAATAAAAAATTGCAAAGTCATCACAACATAGCATCCTCGGAGACCCCAGGCTGTAGTCTGCGTAGCCTGGCGTCTTAATTTGAGCTAAGAAAGGAGCGAAACCGCAATTAACGAGCGTTAAAGCGACGAGGAGTCTGACCATTGACCCCAGCCTCGTTCCCAGGGTTCTCTCTCTACCTCGAGAAAGTTTACTTCAAGCTGGGATGGAATTCGAACAACTGGTTCCGTAAGAATAAGTGCCCAAGGGCTTGACCGCTCTTGAAGTATATTTTCACTTGGATATATCGCTCGCCCGAAAATATCGCATCTTCCCGACTAGCAGCTCCTGTAGCGTGCGTGGCTGTGTGAGCCGAACTACCTCCAATCTACTCAGAAAGACATTTGCAACATGACAGCATGCCTTTCTTTCCACCAGCATTGCGTTTTACGTATTAATAAAAGACATTTTTGTTCGAGCATGCACGGAAATCTAAATTTTTCGCCTTTCCTTTTTCTCCTTTTCTTACCTTTTTGCGACAGTGATTAATTACTGGGCTTGCTTCTAGTTTAAACATTTCTGAGGAAGCATCATCGAGACGGACAATCGTTACCATGGGGAAGCTATAGCCAAGTGTCGTTGCAGGAAATTTGCTCCGCATTTTTCACTCAAATTTCTTAGCATTTTCGTGCATATCTTAAACTCCATCGAGCCGATCACCCTGATCTGCGTATCGTTGGAAGATCTTTTCCTTCTGCAAAGGCGATGAGAACCCTGGCCTGGGAACTAGGTGAATCTCATAAACCTCGTTCCCAGGCCAGGGTTCTCTCTCTACCTCGAGAAAGTACCCTGGTTGCGGCTGGTCAAATGTCTATGGATGCCAACCACAAACCGCAAAGAGGGTGGCTCCGCAACTTAATTTTGTCAACACTGTCTAGGGAGGTACGTTATTTTCAGAAGGAAGCAAGTTATTTGTCAGAGATCTTTTACACCAAAAGAGTTAATAAAACCCGTGAAATTATCGATGCGATGTATTCAGTTAGGAGCTACTTTCTTGACCGAAAATATGCATTTACCGCTAAACAGTTTTAAAACGCAGGTGTTGGTAGAAGGTCAAAGACGATGATCGGAGGTACAGAGGCCTGGGGGGAGGTGCTCCCTTATATGGGCTATGCAGGTATTTGCCGCCCCCAGAGTATGGTTTTCAGCGGTTTTGGTCATAAATCGGGTATCGATTTTGGCTATTTTGTGCTTTTTAGTAGACTCAATTTCCTGCCATTTTTAGTACTTTGAGTTGATAAATTTATCTGTTGAAGGAAAGCAAACATATGCACAGGTAAGGACACGAAAAATGACTTGTTTTCATTACGTTGTGAACCCTGTGCTACCGCGACCGCTAAAATTACAAAAGGTTCTCAACAGAAGTTATGGAATTCATAGAAGAAGAGTAGTGTGAGGGATGTTGATTTATATATCGACACATACTATCCTAGCAACAATAATGCATGTAGATCTTATCCTCAAGTAAATGAGCTTAAATGAGAGAATAGTCTTAAATTTCTGGACCTTTTTCTGTGAATCAGTTTTCCCTGGTTTAAAACTAACGCTTTGAAAGTTTGAAAAGGCCGGTAAACATAAACAAATTGCGCTGATTTTACCGTCAAAATGCAAAGAAACCTTACAGAAGAGTTTCTGATTGAAATAAATTACACTGGTATATGACATACCCTGTCCTGGACAATTTTCATAGAGAAAACATCTCAAAATTTGTCCCTAATTTAACAAGGACCCTAGCCTGTCAGTTGAAAAGTCATACATTTTTCCCGTAGCACATTATATGACAATGACATTGTACCAAACCGATCTAAAAAAGCTTGCTCAAGCCCTTAGATTTCATCATTTTTTTCACTTTTCTAAATTAATTTAATGGCCTGGTTTAAGGCGGGGGTACACGTGAAGGCAGTTTTGACGTTGCTTAACATGGCCTTTCTGCCAATATCTCGGTGACGTTTCAAGCGACGCTAAACCTTATTTCATTAACCACTGTTTGGCGGTTTTGTGTACATTTTTGGGTGATTTTTGGGCATTTAGGGAAAGAGATTTTTTCCTCAAAGGATAGGTTAAATTGAGCAAAATATGAAATGTTGAAGATTTGATGGATTTGGAAAATTGAAATTTGAAGTGCAGAATTAGTAGACGGATACCAAACAGTCCCCTACCAGCCTGGGGCTCTTTTTGGAGGGGGTCAACTGTCTGGTGGTGTTTCTAACCCATTTTAATCCTAACAATTCCCTTTCAATATTACCTCAAAATTCACTCCTATTCATGTTTACCCCCGCCTCAAGGCGGATTGGCTGTGTGCTCCTAATATCGGTCTGGACAAGTGAACTAGTTATAAGGCAGGTCTGAAACATAGTATTGATTCAAGGGACAGATCATAAATTATAGGATATACAATTTTTAATCACGTCATAAATGAGGTAGGAAACATGGCAGATTTGGTCATAAATAGGTTAAGGATTTTTGGAAGCAGGTCGCACACCCCACCAAACTTTTAATGGGAGTAACCACGAAGGTACAGAGGATTCTCGTGAGTTTGGGCCTTTCCTAGTTCAAAACATTTTGGGGCAGCTCCGTACGTGATAAGGGAAGCTCCCTGACCTCGCTTTAGTTCCTGGAGCTTCCAAGACCTTGCTCTCCTTCTGACAGTGCTTCGAGTATTGGCCCAGTCAGAGTCGATTTAGCCGTTACAGTCAAACTAAGTGAAGCGTACCCCTTAAGATTGCATTAATTAACTGATTATTTGAAACTTGAACCCGCTAGTCGTTTCAAGAATGCAATAATGAATTGATTATTCCAAATTGAACTCGCTCGCTCGATCGAAGAATACGGCTAACGGGTTCCGTTTTCGAAAAATCAATTCAGTGTTGCGACTAGTAAGTTTCAAACCTACTAGTCTAAATGTAATAGTAAATTGATTTTTCGGAAACGGAACCCGTTAGCCGTATTCTTCGATAGAGCGAGCGAGTTCAATATTCAAATAATCAATTCATTATTACATTCTTGAAACGACTAGCGGGTTCAAATTTCAAGTAATCAGTCCATTAATTGCAATATTGAGGGTACGCTTCACTTAGTTTATTTGACTGTAAATCAGTTTTTTGCCTGCAAAGTCACTAGCAGGTCCTTGGTTTGCTGAAAAAGCTAGAAATGGGATCTTGATCAACTATAGGTATAGTGTTGGCAATTTTTGCACGAAAACTGATAAACTGTCTTTCAATTTGCTATCTCAGGATGCTGTCAATATCTAAAACCGCCAGTTGTGCAGATAGATCTATCCTAAATGCACATGAAGTGTTTCTGGTGACATTTAAGTTGATGACGTCACAAGTGCTACAAAGAGTACTACCATTCAGGGCGTATGTTAGCCTGCAAACAGGCTCTCCGTATGGGTTATTCCGAGATCTGCTTTCGAATGGCGCGCGGTCAAAAGCTGGGGGGGGGGGGGGGACGGGCGAGGAAAGCCTGCAATGGTCCTTGCACGATTTGAGTATTTACGTTCACATTCTGAACGTAAATTGCTGATTGGCCAATTCGACTTGACACATGTCAAATACATGAGCAGAGGGATTTCAGTCGGTTGCCGACGGGTCACTGAGGAATGTTTATTTACTCAAAATTGGGGCAAAGTCTTTCAGAGATGGTAGTCAGGGCATTTGTAAGGATACAGAGAGTAAATTGGGACCATTTTCTGGTTTTTAAGGCTGAAATTATCCAGGCTCTCTATTGGTATAAAGAGAACAGAGCCAGCCTGAATATCTGGCCACTAATTTTTTCCTCGAACTCAACGGGGAGCCTATTCATTATTACTTAATAATTTATAATCTTTATGAAGTGAGATCTGCTAGAAAGTCTTTATCTTAGTCAGTGGTGGAATTTGTTGGATATAACTAAAGCGGTCCACATGCACAGTTTCACAAGTTACAAAAACTTTAAGCAGCTTTAATTTATTGAAGACCATAAGCCTCTCTTGCATCTTGACCTGAGGGATATTCCCTTTATATGGGCTCTGTGCAGCCTCAAAGGGTATGTTTTTTTTTTACATTTTGGTGACAAATAGGGTATTGAGTTGGCCACTTTGGTCAAATAGGATGTGTTTTTTTGGTACCCTAGTCTTGAATTGGATAAGTTTTTAGAAGAAGCCACAATTTCATTATTATCGATAAGATCATAAACACAAGTCCTTCAGAAATTATGTTTACGGTAACTGTGTCAGCTGCAAGGGTCATAAATAGGGTATAAAATATTTTATCTGGTCAAAATAGGGTAAGGAAAAGCACAAATTTTGGTCATTTTTGTCAAGCAGGCCGCATCAAATTTTAAGTGCCTATGAAGTAAAAAATAATTGCTGCTTATTTGAAAGGTCTTTCTTCCTATCAGTAACTACTGCAGATCGAGTGACTATCGGAAAATAGCTCAAATGTAAATGCGTTTTCGTGCTCGTGTTTAGCTCGCCAATACATGTGTGATAAGTCTTCTTTACCTTCGGGTCGCAGCTCGTGCTTGAAGACATCAAATAAAACTGGACTACGATGCCACTCAAATCTGCTACACTACGTACGTGTACGCAGACACGAGGAACCAGCGTCGTGAAACCCTTGTTTCAGCTATTTTCTCCACAAAACTCACGTGCATGCTTTTGGCGACAAACCGAAACGAAGTCAATAAATTATACTAAAGCAAGAGTCTTCCTTTGAAACGCAGTGGACATATTAATAAAGGAAGATTTACACAAAGCAATTGTGCATTGACCTTTCATCGACACATGCCGCTAAATACAGGAATTGCACCCTATAAAAGGGATAACCATTCCCCGACACGAAGGACGCCATGATGTAGATGCCTCGAAACGAAACTCGTTGTCGAATGATGTTTCATTAGTTATTTAGTTAATTTTACAGTTCAAATAAATCTTGTCAATTGTCAAAATTGTCGATTGTCAATTGTCAACTGTCCTCCTCTGGAATCAAGCTTTATTGCCGGATTTCATACGTCGGGGGCCTTGGTACAATCAGTGTATTATGGGATTAACAACACAAGACCCATATATTCTGAAAGAGCACACCGAGCTTTACAAAATCTGTAAGTTTCGTGTTAATTGGGCCAATATTGAACAAGATACAGCCATTCAAAAACTTTAAAATTTGCAAAGAAATGTATGGCTTCCCCGCGGTGGACCACAGGGGACACCGCTTTAACAAAGAGAAAACACTGCAAATAAAAGAATTTCTTGCAAACATAAAGAACACGTCGAAAAAAATCAACTCTTGCACGCTGCAAACAAAAAGGAAACTGTTTTAAAAAATCTGCACACTGCACGCAAAAGAATTGCACGCTGCAAACAAAACTCCCGCACGCCGCAAACAAAAAAGAACCTAACTGTTAAAAAAGTGTACACTACAAGCAAAAGAATTACACACTGCAAACAAAACTCCCGCACGCTGCAAACAAAAAAGAACCTAACTGTAAAAGAATATGCACGCTGCAAACAAAAGAATTACACACCGCAAACAAAACTCCCGCACGCTGCAAACAAAAGCAAAAGTACTGCGCGCGCAGGATGACGTAAAGGACTGGGACCGTGTCTCGTGCTTCTCGCGGTTCACGACTAACATGGCGGAGTTGTTAAGGAGAGAGATTCACGCGGGTGTCATGAAAACTCAGACCTTAAAAACTCAGAAAAAAATTGGTTTAGTAAACTCTTCTCAATTGTTATCACCTAATGTTTTATGGTCACGCAATGTTCATAGGCAACAGCCAGAAAGAAGCGAGATATTTATCTTCTCCGGTTATCGCTGTAGCATCGATCAAACAGTGAAAAACTTACAAGGCTTAAAAGAGCAGCCGATATTTTGATGGCATTTGCAGGGGAATTTTTTACCGAAGACATAAAAGACACAGAGTTGCTATAATGTTGTTCAAATTGAAGCCTGTTTTGTAACCACCAGACGCGACAGAGATAAACGGGAGAAAATAAATATCTTGATTCTTTCTGGCTGTTGCCGTCTATGGACATTGCACGATTCAGATTCAGATGATTCTTTATTATGTCCAGGCAGGTGGGATATGTGTCTGAGTCTTCGTGGTCTGAGTTTTCGGGAACTGCGTTTTCGTGACATCCAAACACAGATCCCGACAACTCAAACCCCTGGAAATAAATAAAGAAAAAGGTTTAAACTCTTCTCAGTCTTATCACCTGAAATATTTTAAGGCCACGCATTGTTCACAGGCGGCAACAGCCAGGAAGACTCAAGATATTTATCTTCTCCGGTTTATCGCTGTCTCGTCTGGTGGATACAAACCTGACTTCAGTTTGAAAAACATTATAACGACTCTGTCTCTTTAATTTCTTCGGTAAAAGATTCCCCAGCAAATACCATTAAAATGTCGGCTGCTATTTTAAACCTTGTTTATTATTTTTATTTCGCTGTTTGATCGATGCGACAGCGATAAATAGGAGAAGATAAAATATCTCGCTTCTTTCAGGCTGTTGCCTTTGAACATTGCGTGACCATAAAACATTAGGTGATAACAATTGAGAAGAGTTTACTAAACCATTTTTTTTAAAAAAAAAAAAAAACAAACAAATCGAGGGGTCTGAGTTTTTAAGGGTCTAAGTTTTCGTGACACCCTCGTGAATCTCTCTCCTTGACAACTCCGCCATGTTAGTCGTGAACCGCGAGAACCACGAGACACGGTCCCAGTCCTTTACGTCATCCTGCTCGCGCAGTACTTTTGCTTTTGTTTGTTTTTGTGTAATTCTTTTGTTTGCAGCGTACATATTTTTTTACAGTTAGGTTCTTTTTTGTTTGCAGCGTGCGGGAGTTTTGTTTGCAGTGTGTAATTCTTTTGCTTGTAGTGAACACTTTTTTAACAGTTAGGTTCTTTTTTGTTTGCAGCGTGCGGGAGTTTCGTTTGCAGTGTGCAATTCGTTTGCATGCAGTGTGCAGATTTTTTTAAACAGTTTCCTTTTTGTTTGCAGCGTGCATGAGTTGATTTTTTCGACGTGTTCTTTATGTTTGCAAGAAATTCTTTTATTTGCAGTGTTTTCTCTTTGTTAAAGCGGTGGCCCCTGTCCCCTGTGGGCCACCGTACTTTCCGGACAAGTATCCGCAAAATGTACATGTATGGATTGCCGGACAAGTGTCCGGCAATCCATACATTTGTTACTAAATTTTTACGTTTTTGAATGGCTGTCTTGTTCAATATTGGCGCAATTTACACGAAACTTAAATATTTTGTAAAGCTCGGTGTGCTTTTTCTGAATATATGGGTCTTGTGTTGTTAATCCCATAATACACCGATTGTACCCAGGCTCCCGACGTATGAAATCCGGCAATTTTAGTTTCGTGCTGAACACGCGGTGAATAATTTTGCCTAATTATGCTATCTGCTCTATTTTCAGTTTTGTTCTCCTCTCTATCCCGCCGTGGTCATTTTTTCGTCTAAAACACGTAAGGAAAGTTCAGAAAAGATGTTCCCATTCAAGGTTTAGCTTTCAGGCAATAATTCACGGATTTTTTGACCGAAATGTCGGCTTGTGTTGTTTATGTTTTGGGTTGCTATGGGCGACCGTGGCTATTTTCGTTAAGTCAAGCAATGACGCGAGGTAAAAGATCAGTCAAGCCGGAAAAGGAGGCAGAACATCGTACAAGGACCATTGCAGGTTCTCCCTCTCTCGCCCGCTGCCTAGGTTTTGACCGCGCGCCATTCGAAAGCAAATCTCGGAATGGCCTGTTTGCAGGCTAGGTGGTGTACGTCGTTGGGTTTATGATCCATGTAAAACTGCACAGCTGACGTCATATAACTGCATAAAGAAAAACAAGGAACAAAGGAGTCATTTGCACCTTGGACAAAAGGGTAAAATAATAGGATGTTAGTCCGTTTTACACCGAACTTGAGCCCGTCGTTGACACTCGAAGGGTTAAGACGAGATACAGTTCAATTAAAAGCCCACAACGTTTTCAACTGCATCATAATTTATTAAACTAAAGTTACGAATATCTGACTGCAATTTTCCTCTTAACTTATTAGTATCTTTTTTTCGTTTTTATTTTTTTCTGCGAGGTCATTCAATGTTGACACCTCGTTGTTACGAATACTTAGACCCCACCGTCCCTTGCTAGCGACTGTGATGTGATTGTTAACTCGTGAGAGAACGAGACAAACGGAATAAGTGCTCTCAAAACGATCACACATGAAGCGCATGCAGAAAGACCAAACACCCAGAAAGGGCTGGTAAACAAGTGGGTTATCTTATCAGGTGAAAAATACAGATCGAACTTCGATTGGAAACTGCATTGCTAAGAAACATAGCAGGTGTTGTCTGTTCGAGTGCAAATCATTTAGAATGCATGTATTTAAAGTTCGTACACTTCCTTAGGGGTTTGTTTACGCCATATATGATAATTATTGCCGTTCTTCATTCCATTAATAAAATCTTTAGTAAACAAGAAATCAAGGCTACATAAGACTACTTCTGAACAAATTGACCCCAACAATTAATTGGCTTATTCAGGGGAGCGTCGGATAAGCCACTCCCTCTCCCCGCTACCTTTCATATGCGACCCAAATTGCCGAAAGCTGTTCTTATGTTTTAACCAAATACAAAGACCTCATTTCTCTATGGACCAACAAGTAAGAATTAAATAGCGTAGCCAAACCCATATATACGCAAACAGGAATAGCACTTGAACAAACAAAATGTAATTCTGCAATTTAGACTCGCTTTTACAAGATATTTTTTACTCGGAGTCAAGTGTCCAAACACTAGATTGAGCATAAGTTTAAGCGCAGACTTAACACGGTTTGTTATCGTTAGCATTGACTGTTGGTTTTGACGTAGCGCGACGGTTACTTCACAGGTAATATTAATTGGCTGACTTCGTATAACACAGCAAACCGAGTAATTTACACATGAACTTGGATCCAAAAAACTGAGTTAACTGAAGATGGCACTGTACATGGAAAACAAACAAGTGTATCCTTTTTCAAGGATTCTTAAAGTTATTTTATCTCCAATTTCAAAGTGAATTGCATGTTGTGTCACGCAGAGCTATAGTATGCACAGCTAACCGAGCAAAAACAACAACAACAACAACAGGAATTTGGTATCAGATCAGAGCCAGTCCTGAGCAATTTTGTTTCGGAGTCGATCTGGGTGAAATGAAAGAACTGCGTAAGTAGCACTTCTGTGTTTAAATCTCGCGTACCATGAGAACACACTAGAGTCGAAGGGTTCTTGGGAACGGTATGAATAAGCCAGGTAAAGAAAGCGTTGCTAAGAACGGTTGTAGATCAACCAAAAGAGATTAAGTATTGTGTGAGGAACATGCTTCGGAATTCGAAAGTAACACTGACATCAGAATCTGACTATAGGATTAACAATACTTTCTTTGTCCTAGAATTAGGATATGAACACCTGTATTACTTTTAACGAAATCTAAACATAAGTAAGCCCAGACAAATGCTGCGACTTTGCTACCCAACTGGCAAACCCAATAACTTAGTAAGATTATAAATTAAGAGCAACAACAGGGTAGCGACAAAAAAGCGTTCCCTAAGTCGGGGGTCTTACAGCAAGCCTTTGGGTCCCTTACACACGGGGATGTAGCAAGGAGCGCTGGGATCCAGACCACTGCCGGACAGCTCGATATGATTTGGGGAGATAAGATGATTGGAAGCAAAGCGCGGAACTCCAGGGGAATCCCCGGTAGTGTAGGCAGTGGTAGCTGGCATGACAGCCATCACTTCGGCGATCTTTAGCTTCAAGGTTTCGATCTCTCGATCTTTTGTCTTGAGATTCGCCTGCGCTATCTCCAACTGCCTGCGCGTGTCTCCTAAAGCCGAGAACAGGTCCAGCTTCAAGCGCGTCTCGGAACTCAAACTGTTCTCTAGGTGAGTGTTCTTGCCCTGCATGGTTGTCAGCGCAGACATAAGCACCTCCGTTTCTTTCTTTAGCTGCATGCTATCATATTCCCTGCTCTTCTGTCGCAGCGTTTCAGCCTCCTTATCAATACGCTTGATCTCCTCTTCCTTCTCTTGCAGCAAAGCACGCAACTGACGACTGTCTTCCTCCAGTTCGTTCCTGAGTGCGTTACACGCCTCATGACCTGTCGTTTCTTCGCGCTGCTTCGCGGCTGCGTCCTCGGCTTTCTGTCGTCTGCGCTCCTCGCGTAGCTGACTCTCTGCCAAGAGCCGAGCATCTCGCTCAGTTTTAAGTTTACGCTCCAGAGAAGAGATGTTATTACGATCTTGCTGCCGTGCTGAGGACATGGTTTGAAGTCTGCGGAGAAAAACACGGATGATTACGCTTCAGTTTAACGGCACGCTCATAGTTTAGTTGGAAAACCAAACGCACCATGGTCTTTGTTTTTACAAGAAAGAAGCAAAGCTTGGAGAGCGGTTTGACTGTAAGTACCAATAACATTACACTCGGACATTTCTTCTTTCAGGGTTGCCACCAACCGCAACAAAAAACCCTAACTTTTTCCCAACTTTTCACTGACCCTACGGGATGAATATTCTGGCCATGAATCAACAAAATAAAGATGGCGTAGATAATTTTGAAAACGAAATTGCTTTGTCTACACAAACACATCGCATAAAATAATTTGCGGCAACTTTAAGATAAAATTCACTGACTTTGATCAGGGATTTAGAAACTCTCTGACCTGACACAAAACTCCCCGACTTTCCCTGGCCTTGAATAAAACCTTTTTTTTCCCAACTTTTCCCTGACCGTGTCAACCCTGTCTTTCTTGGTGTGAATAAACTTACTTCTGTTGTATAACCTCGCACTCGGACTTGAGCTGCTGCAGTTCAACCTTGGTAGATCGTTCGCTGGCCATCAAGCTGTGCATGGTGGATCTCAGCTCCTGCTCGCCTTGACGACTTGTCTGCAGCTCCACTCTCAGTCGCTTGCTATCATTCTCAAGTTGAGTTACATTGCTCTCGGCCCGACGACTGAAAAATGAAAAAACTTGTAATGACACACTAAAACCAAAAATACCTTCCAGATAAGGTCTACATAAATAGATGGGCAAGAAAGTTGGAGTAATTTGGTCACCTTTTTGACATACATGTACATGTATAAACGTTGGTGGGTGAAAAAAAAAACAAAACGCCGCAAAACCGATTTATACCCTGGGAGGCGGTGAAGTCCACGTAACTACGTCTTTAAGTTAAACTTGTAGGGCTACTGACATATAGACGGCTAAGAGAGAAGAAAGTCGAGCATTCGGTTTAAAATTGGAAAAAAGCATAAAGATCTAAGAAGAAAAAAATGGCAGTCAACAGAACTACACGACTTTCTTTCCACTCGTCACGCAATCTTCTTGTGAGAGAAACTACTACAACGTCGCGACGAGTCGGAAACTGCATGCTGTAATCAGCGAAAAAAACGATAAAACTGCAATACGTTACTCCCAAGTTTAAAACCCTGGGGCACCCTCTGTCAAAGGGAAAATCCTGCAAGTGGAGCATAAAGCAACTCCGCCCCCTAAAATAACTTGACAAATATAGTGAATGCAGGCAGCCACGTTTACATGCACAAGGAAAAACTCTGGAAACATGACAACAGGTGACGGTGACGGACCTTTTCGGCGATACATCCCATAGTAGCTAAATGCTTACCGTAGCAGCCTCTCCTCCTTCAGTTGAGCGGAGAGACTAGGTCCAAGGTCAACAGACTGAGATTTCTCGTGCCCCTGAAGAGAGGGAAAAGTGACTAAGTCTGAGAAACACGGGGAAAAACGAAATGAATTCAATCAACAATATATTGCTCGCACCTTGGGTGAGTTGCTCCTACTATTCTTTCGACTGTTGTTAATGGAGCTACTGGACGCACTCAAAGAATCGCTGTCAGACTCATCATTGTCTTCATCATCATTATGATCATCATAGTCTTTCAACTTTTCATTTGCTTTTGTGGTATTTTTCTTGGAAGACTTTCCAAACACACCGTTGAATGTAGCTCGGTTCTGTTGTCCCCCTTTAGCGCTCTTTTGACTTGCCTCCAGAGACAGTTTATCAAGTTCATTTAAGTTATGATCCTCGCTTGTTTTTTTTGATGCAATATTTGAAAGGACATCTAGATCTTTCAGTGCATTCCCTTTCAAAGCGGGCCTTGATTCTAGATCAGTTAGTTTTAAGCCGCGCCGACTGGCCTCTTTGGCTATAAACAGTTCTAGGTCTGTCTTTGTGTTTATCCCATTTGTCATAACAGGTAGAGACCGTCCTCTTGGTAACACAACATCTCCATTTGCAACTTTACCATTACACAGAGCTGCATTGAGGCAATAAAAAACAAATCAAAGTCAATAGCACAGAAAAAGTAAGCAGCAGCAGTTTGTAAATATTTTAAAAGACAAGATCTGTGCACTTGACAAATCAGCTGACATCCCATTCCCTGGAAAAAAACAGGCCTTTTACAACAATTGGTCACACAATCAAGTATCCAACATGTAATACTTGTGCTGAAGCTCTATCATTTGAAACCAGCAAGTTTTAATTAACGAAAATACCAATTTTCCGAACATTTAACTCCTTCATAAAAAAAAAATCATTGTCACTATATCATTGTAACTACCAGTAATCAAAATAGTGTACATCAGACAATCAACCATACCGGAATAATTCAGGCTCGTCAACAGCGTAGGAACGAATTTATGGCAGTTTGAAATTTTACTTAAATTTAGAGATTTTTGAGGAAAACTCCTTACCTATGTGAATTACTTTTATGTTCAACTTACTGGCAAGTAGGTTAGGAATGTGACCATCTGTTGAGGTTTACGACAATAACCCATTTTCGTTTTCTCAGTATTCAACTGGAATTACATGTAGCTTGCAACTGAGGCTAATGTGGGGAATCTTTTTAAATGCAAATGACATTAACCTTTTTCTAATGATGTTCCCCTCTGCTGTCTGTTCATATGGGAAATTTCAGCCTGGTTGACTGGGATGAAATTCAAGAAGTCAAAATGTCAAATGTCTGTTTATAGTGGTCATGCACTTAGCTACACCAAGCTAGTTCACAGGCATGCCACTTAAACTGAAGGAAACAAATATTTCAAATGAACATAACAGCCTTAAAAATCCCAACTGGCGGGAGGCAGACCAGTTGGCTATTTACAAGCATGACCGAGGAGTTGAACTAGGGTCCACCGAGAAACAACTCCAGTTCAACTTGAACCCGCGACGTCCGGGTTCAACTTGAATCCGCGACGTCCGGATTTCAAGTCCGGCGCCCTAACCACTCGGCCAGGCTGCCGATCATCCGTTTTATCATAGCTTTAACAACAACATCCGTTTTATCATAGCTTTAACAACAACTCTTCCAATAGTGCTACAAGGCAAAAATTGTGTTATTTTTAGTTGCTTAGCCATGTTTTAAAAGTAAAGCTATTCTGTCAAACAAGTTTTGCCCATACGGACTGGAGCCCACTGTGTTCAGATGGGATGATTTTCATCCTGGTTTCTGAGATCTTGGTAAATAGAATGGCCTATCTTTTCTTATGAACACATCAAAATTTGCACAAAGAAATAGAACTGAGGCAAGATCTTGGTAACCACATCACTGAGATCAGTCTGCCATTCAAATGGACTTATATCAGGCCCTTATTTGGTAAGTTTTCAGTTGCACTAAAATGAAGCCTTATGTGTGTTAATGCAACAATCTCCAACTTTCAACAACAGGTTTCTACCATCTGAGCATTAATTCCTGTTTCATGGCTGTTCCACTGGATTAACTATTTTGCAGCATATTTCTATTAAAATCATTCGTGTTAAATTATTCAAGGAGTTAACAATCTCTACCTCTAGATGGTCTTTCCGTGGCCTCCGAATGGTTGTTTGTCTCGGGAGGCAATGCAAGGTTTATAAGCTGCATATAAAACTCATTTTCCTTTGCTACATGCTGAACTCGTCGCTGTAAACATAATGCAAAAGAATGGTTGGATAAACAACTGCTCTGATAAGTGGAAAACCACAGCTGCAGGTTAACAAGTCACCTGACACAAAATAATGTGGGTTTCATATGGGTTCCAGTTTCCCATTGGTTACTGCAAATCAAAGCAAGGATCTTTGTGCTGGTCTTCAAATTCTCACGTCATCTGTGATCAATTAACGGACAGACACACGGCAATATGGAATCCATTTGTCAATTAGATAACAGCACCTTTCTTCAACCTTACTGCACTGACATGAGACGCTTGCGTTGTGTTAATCAGGTCACTTTTCACATTTTATTACAGATATTCCCTTGTCACACTCATGATGACTTCGACATTGCTAATCCTAGCAGTATGCAGGAGGCCTGTCACATATGAACTCAGTTAAATGACCTTGCTCTCCATGAGTTCTTGTAGATCAGTGTATAGAGCGCCTGCCAAGTATTCAGGAGGTCATGGGTTTGATTCCTGTTGGGGACTCGGAGTTTTCTTTCTCCCACACTCACGTCATCTTGATCAGTTCACTTTTCACATTACTGAGCTTACAATTCACCATCTTTATTCACTGATTACTTTACTGAAACTCTAGATTTAATTCTTATTGTCATTATCAGAACCCTCAGCAATGAACATAATGAACGTTACACCAAACATGCACAGACCTAATATTCACATGTAAATCCTAATCTTTTTAAAAATCATTCTTACCTGGCGCATTTTATAACCTACATAACTTTTAACACCATAGCCAAGAGTAACAACGGGATAACCAATACTGCAAAAATAAATAAACCAAAATGTTGCAAGTCAAACAGAAATCATTGACAAAAGCAGCATGAAAAAAGGTCGCAAACCACCTAGACAATACCAATAACCTATTTTGGAGGAAAAGAGTAAGCTTTCCCTGAATATGTTAATGTTTCATAGGAAAATTATTTATAATAAACATCAATATGGCAGTTGATCCACAGTAAGTGAGGAAAGCAGAAAGCTGAAAATTAAGACAGATTCTGCTCAAAGTGTGAGCAGTAAGTGCAAAAATTATTTACTAAAAATGTATTCATAGCATGGTAACTTTTGGAATACTAAAACAACTCACTTGTTCATTTCTCTAAGTGACCTCGCAATTAACTTCTCAAGAAAGTTTATGTCAAACCTCGCAAGAATGAGTGTGTCAATGTTTTTAACTACAGCAAAAAAAGGCTGTTTCAGATGAAATACGGATAACTTCAAGTTCAATTTTCTCTCATGGGGTCAGCTAAAGTCTCAATAAGTTTATCTTAGCTGTATTCGACATAATTATTACCATGCAATGAGGTTTTTGGTATCTTAGCGTTTAAAATTATTGATCGAATGTTCTGAAGAAATCATCTTAAAACTTTAATATGCCTTAAACTTAAACTCCAGTTTTTAGAACAAAATCTGTGACTTTCATAATGAAAGAATAAACCTTAATAAGATCAGAAGCATATATGCAAGATGAACTAAATCCTGTGTTGTAAGTGAGAACCTGAGTGGGCAAGTTTGGGCTATCTTGCCCATGCAGGGTTACATGCTGCTTCCTGTGAAAAATTTTTCTCTTCATGCATTTCATTAATAAATCCTTTCTTAACCAAGGTTGTTTGGTCAAGGTGGCTGCAATATTGACATCATTCACGGGGCTGTCAATAACAAGCATAACCTGCAGCACACGTTACGAGTTCTCGTGATTGATGGGTCCCGTTGTTGGGCAAATTTACCATCATTGTAAGAAGTTTAATGATTTCAGGTGTACAGATCAAGGAAACAGGTGACCTAAAACTTAGTGATAGTTCTGATTCTTTTTTTGTCACCATTTATAAACCTAGACTGTGTCTTAGTAGAAAAACTCGCACACACAAAAAAAGAATGTGGCCAGTATCCAGCCATCTTGACCTCACAGAAAAATTTGCTCTCAGGCAGTGGTCTTTTTGGTGATAATTTCCAATCAAATACAATAAACGTGGGCGAAACAATGAGTTTAAATCATGGATTAATTTAAAATTCCAGCATACTTTGCTCATTTTTGCCCTTCCATTGCCATTCTGGCCATCATATGAAAGATCAGTTGATAAGCCATGAGCAATGCACCCATAGAGGGGACAACTAAAAACTGATATGTACTTCCCTTCACCCTGTTCAGAATACAAATCTGAGAATTCTAGACACAGATCATTTTGAACACAGGTTGGCATAGTCCAGCAACAAAACCATGACCACCATGGCACAAATAACATTGAACCCTGCCAAAACAACTGAACAATCTAGCAAGTATTGTCCCTTTGGAGTTACAAAAGAAATGAAAATAGTTTTGAAAGACAAAACAGGGACAGAGCACTTTTCATTTGGAATGAATGACGTGAATAAGAACCAAAACCAAAGCAATCACTCCTCCAATCACAAAGCACACAGACGATACAGTGAACCGATCAAAGCTTGATGTCATTACATGTACCGTTTTTACTCGTGTATAAGTTGACCTTTTACGACCAAAACATCAGCCCAAAAATCACCCTCGACTTATACACGAGTCATACACAAAGACCTGACGAAGCAGTCCAAGAAATTAGCATAACAATTGCCTGAAGTGCATTTGGAAAACTAAGTTTACAAAACGAGTTCTAATTGTGGTCAAGTTTCTTAGTTTTCAGCGCAGTCTTCTTCAACAAAAAAGTGTGAAATAAAATTAATGTTGAATGCTTTAAACATAACCCTACTGGAGATGATTTCTATTGTGTCTTTTGATCTGTGGAGCATACATTTCTAGAGCTTCGCTGCTGTTTACAGTGCTGAACTTTGCGTTTTCATCGAACGATTACTGTAGCGTAGTGACCTGGCAAACTTCAGAAAGCACATGGAGTTATCTTAGTTTCCAGTACTCCTCAAATTTGTAGTTTGGTTACCAAGTTTTCCAAGATGGCGTTGTTTTTATTGAGCGATCTTTCCAAGCTCTTCGGCGTTCCTTTGGTCTTTTTACCGTATCTAGTAATCTCTTTTTAAACTCAACATCGAGATCAAGGTTAGTTACACGTAAATGCAAGGCGATTTACTCCCAAACATCATGAAATACTTCACTAGTAAATCGAAGAACTCATATGTGCTTAAATCGTGATTAAACAAGTCTTGGTAAACTTCACAGTGTAAGATTACACCTCTGCTTTTTTTAATTCACCGTGGTTTCAATACATTCTCAGGAAGTAAAGATTGATGTTTTGGGAAATTTCTATTGGTCTGAATTTTATTTCTTTAACCATAAATGATGAAAAATTTGATTTTTGACCTGGAAAATGAGGGGTCGACTTATACACGAGTTCAACTTATACACAAGTAAATACGGTAGCTGTTGCTAAGCACGGCAAAATGTGAGGATGTGACAGGAGCACGTCACTAGGAGCCTACAATTATCCCATATTCCTGTCATGGCATTTTCACAGACCAATCTACTTTTAGTTTGAATTTATCTAGAATTCAGATCACCACAGGAACCTCAGTGACTGATTGCAATCACAAGCATGGACTAATGTCGAAATGATGTCGACATGTTCACGTGAGGCTGCTTTGTTTTATCCTTACTGAAGCATGCTCATGTAGACTGGAAATGGTGTATTTCACAGGAAAAATATTTTAAAATAGACTGGACTGTAAAAATGCCATTGCATTGGCTTATTACAGGAGTTGCAGGCTCCTGGTAATGGTGGGCTCGTGTATGCGAGTCATGATTGGTTTCGGTTTTAATTCCGGTTTTGGTGCAAAACTGTTTTTTTGAAGCCAATTGTGTAGCATAGTAATGGAAAACCGATTACTGTTCAACATTCAAATGAAACAACACTTTTTTAATTACTACCCCAAGCTATGTTCTGTGACCTACGAGTGCAAGTATAATATGAAATACTTGAAATTATCATAAAATTAGTAAGAATTTGGATGATGAATGTACACCAACGAGCCGTTTTAGCTGGCTTTGGGCAAAACTATTGGTTCAGTCCAGAACTATATTAAAAAAAATCTTTGGAGCTGACTTTCCTATCATTGTTAGTAAGCATTTTATGATCTTTGGTAGAGGATTGTGATGACGAAAAATAACTGTGATTCATGAAAAGGGTATCAAAAATGAAACTGCAATACAATCACAACAAATTAATTTAGCTGGGAGAGAGATCTTTACACCTAAATCAATAGCTTTCTTGGACCACTAGCCTGTACACTGTATTTCCAAAGCAGATATATACATGAACTTGTCAATCCACCTGTATCCACTGAACAATTAAGCTTTAATATTCTCTAGCCTAAAGGGCTCTTTTTAGACCAGCCATGACTGACACAAGTGGCCGACAAAACAAATGGCTTGCTAAGAATATAACTCAACCCATGTTGAATATATATAAACCCAAGATTACGAGGAACTGATTCAATCATTAAAACCCCATTTACCAGTGTTCCAGATAAGAGACGGGTCTCGGGTCAAAAACCCGACGGCAACCGCTCCTGACCCGACACTGACCAAAAGGAAAATCGGCTAAAGTATTCATACAAAATAAGGAAAAGAAGTTTGAAAAAACGACTCAACAAAATTCCAACGACGACTTGACTTACGAATCATTTGGTTCTCTGTTAATTTAGCAAATTATAAGAGAACGTGCCCTGGAAATAAAATTGCATTGCTGTGACATTGTTAATTTCCATACTTGTTAGTCCAGGATAAAATAAATACAGTTTGATGATCTCACTAAGGCTCAAGATATTGAGAAACTATTCATCTGACTCATTCGTGGTGGCTCTGTCTTGTGTGATTTCTCCTCGGTTGCCTAGCACGTGATCAATTTCTTACCCAATCAAATTTTATTTCTTTGTAAACAAGACTCTGAAATGTTACATGAAGAGTAGCCGGACTCCAACAGGCCGACTATCATTGAAAATTTTGGATAGAATTCGCAGTTTAATTCATTGAACTACTTTAAATAATCTGCCAAAAATCGGTTCTGTAAAAAGCCAGTGTGGTTTTGTTTTTGTATAAGGTCATTTTCTGAAGCCACACCTGACTAATCATTGAAGCTTTATAATATTTATTGCCGTTTTACGATACTTTTCATGAATTAAACCAGAAATACCTTTCAATTTTCTCGATATTGATGAGTTCAATTTAAAGTAAAGGAAGGGAAAAAATTATTTTTCTCTTAGAGTTCAGCAAAGTCTCCTGCTTGCATTAACGCTTACGCGCTTCAGAGGGAATGTCAAATTTAATTTCACGCGGCAGGTACAAAGCACAGGTCACAGGTCACAGGTCATTGTTTTACCTACACTGAAACAACCCAAAGCAATGACCTGTGATCTGTGTTTTGTACCTGCCAATTTTCATTTGAGAACCGAGCCATGACGGCCCAAACACGCACACCCGGCACTGAGAAATTACTTGCCTCAAAATGAAGCAAAAAAAAAACCAACAATCTTTGCTCAGTGTCTCGCAAAACTGATCCAAGGATGGCATTAACCAGGGTAGCTTTGTTTTGTAACAATGTTTTCACAGTTGTACTTATATCACTTCAAAATTGCCTGCAAGTTCGTTCGTTCGTTTGTTTCTTTGCTCGCTCGCTCGTTCATACATACGTGCTAGGGCTGCCGTGCGTTCGTTTGTTCGTGCGCTCGGTCAGTTGGTCATCCATTCGTTTGTTCATTCATTCATTCGGCATGTCATGTTTCTGCTTCTAGCTGATCTGATATAAATACGTTCTTCTCAGATGACAGTGGAGTGGATTCTGACTAGTTTACACTGCAGTCCAAACTGTTGCATGCAAAAATAAGCTGCTAGTGTTTTATGTAAACCCAAATGTCACATTTGGTTGTTAATTTTTGCTACGTATTTTTATACAATCTGTTCTGAGGTAACAAATGTCAAACATTTTTAGACTCCCGAAATGGAATACTTTATCTGTTTGCCCCACAACCCCCCACCCCCAACCCACCCCCTTAGCTTTACGTAGTGCTGCAACTGCAGTTAGCTAGGTAGACTTACTTTGTGTGATTCCCCTGAAAAATTACATGACCCCTTGCCAAAAAAAATTAGCTAGAACACTGATTTACATGTACCAAAAGAGAAAAATTGGCATGGCACAAATTTGAGCACTGTGCCGCAGTAAGGCACCATCCATTTAAATAACCCACAAGAGGTTTGCTCTTGCATGGCGCAGTACCAATATTTGCCTTGCAACATATATTTCCATCTGTATTTGCCTCAGACAATGGCAATTCCAAATTGACTGTTCTGTCAGGATTGTTCACTGCACTTCAAGTGCAAAATAAACTCTTACTGAATGATAAAGGGCAAAACAGATCGGCATCTGATAGAAATTGGGGGCATTAAGAGAAAGAATGGATTGTCATATGTATTTCACATCACTTTTACTTCAAAGGGTGGGGGTGGGGGGTCATGAGAGCAAATAATTTATTCTTTGGTCACCATATTTGCAAAAGTTACTCATGCATGTGCCAAATCCAGAATCACTTCAAAATGGCAGACCAGGAATAATACTACAGAGGTTTTACACAAACATGATATTTGACCTCAATTACCAAGCTGAGACTAGTCTAGTTACCCCCCAAACTTTTGGGTACTGGGGTCACATTACTTCTGGACTGATATATTTATTTGTCAATAACTGGGAGTGCTGTACTAATCATGGGCACAGTGCTAAAAATTGGATGTAACATGCCAATTTTCAGTTCATGTAAATGTGGCTTGATCAGACATTCATAGCCACAAAACAACTAGACAGGGGGCTAGCAACAGAATCACACATGAAAGCAATTAAACCTAGTAGTTCAAGGTATTGCCAAAGTTTTGACAAAGACATAAGTAAATTGACATGATTACGTCTTTAGAAAACTACTTGAGCTATACTTTAGAGTATATACATTTGGATTGTCTACTGTTTAGGAAAATGTAGAAAGTCCAAGTTAAAGAACTGTCAACTGTGCTTTTATTTAAGTTCTATCAGAATCACCTAAATTGAAAATGAACAATTTGGATCATGGTGGTTTTAATTAATAAATCGATGTAGACCAGGCTAAATAAACTAACCGGGAAAAAGGTACAATGTACTAGTATTACATAAAGATGAACAAAAAAACGTGTAAAACTTGTCATGAAAAAGTACAGACGATTTTTTTCACCATTTTTCAACAACATCTAATCTCGGTGTGCTGTCATTAAAAAATTTTGGAAATAAATTGTAGTTTAATGATTAATTATTCGAAAACTGAGAACTCCCGACCATTCGCTGGAAAATGGCGCTAAAATTTTAGCGATCGCTAAAAAATGAGATTTTATGATCGGGGAAATTACCGCAAGTTGATTTCTCACCAATAACTCACAAAAATCGGAAGGAAATTCTCTTTGAAACGGCCTGACTCTCAATATAATAGAGCAATACTTCCCATACGAAAAAGAACCCTACTTTGCATGAAATAACCAGCTGCCTACAGAGCATTTCAGGCTAGAATATCAATTAGGGACGTGGAATATCGGTTCGCTCCGAGGTACTGTTCATATATTTTTGCATTGAAAACTAAACCTTGACCAGCCTATACTTCCATAAAAATACTCAACAGGCAATTCTTTGGCCCCAGACTTACCAATGAGCGGCAAACGGCCGGCACAGATCTAAATGAAAAGGCAGATTTTTGAGCTCGCGAAGACGAACGGACGCTTCCACATAGACAAACAGTAACCATAGGCTAACCGTTGGTAGGCATAAACCACGGTCTGAAAATATCAAAACAGTCCATTATTAGACCAAAGGATGAAGAGATATTCAGTTGTGGGTTTTTTTTTTAAACAAAGCGACGAAAATCTATCGAGGGTAAAATCTCTTTTCCCGGCAAATTCGCCGAATTCGAAGTTTATATCTGATCCACCAGCCGACCTGACGAAATGTAAACATTGAAAATCTTCGTTGTGTGAATTCAACTTACAACTAATATGCCCGCCTCTAACGGCTCTAATCTGCTAAAAATAATCTCTACGGAATTACCTGTATGCCAGACGAATTGAACCCAAACATAAGTGCTAGCAGCAAAGAACAACCAGTGAACAGGTAAAAACATCAAACATACTAAGTCTGAACAGAAAGCCAGTGTGAGGAAGAGCAGAGAGAAGGCCTGGAAAATAAAATAACGGCGAAAATAAACGGCCAGAACAGAATTGCGAATGCTTAGACAATTTTCAGG
This sequence comes from Catalaphyllia jardinei, assembly GCA_022496165.2. Taxonomy (NCBI): domain Eukaryota; kingdom Metazoa; phylum Cnidaria; class Anthozoa; order Scleractinia; family Caryophylliidae; genus Catalaphyllia; species Catalaphyllia jardinei. Next base: position 4,326,276 of record CM042749.1, read on the forward strand.
GCAAACCGCATTTATGATAGCAACCTTGGGATCAGTCAAAGGGCCAATGAACGACCAGTAACGAGTGATTTACGGTAAATTCACTTACCAAACCTTGGTACTTGAATGAGTCGTAAGCGCTCCGCAACAGCAGCCAAAAAGGCCAAAGATATTCAAAGCGAAACTCCAAAAGGAAGTCCGCCGTCAACACCATAATCCATACTAAGAAAAATCTGACGTACAGAAATACACTAAAAGAAATAAAAATTCAGAACAGGTTAGAAAAGCGACGTTATATCTGAAGTAATATGAAATGTGAGTGGAACTAAAGTGGCCAGAGGCCTAACGACCCGATACAACACTTCGACTTTTACCTTCCATAAATCGATTCTGTGATGCGAGAACGTTTTAAAGGCCTTCTGAGTTTTGAAGGATCAATACTTCTTCTCTTCATTTCGACGTGTGGCTCATCGAATGTGGTTTTCCGAACGCGTGAATATGGAAAATATAAAATTAGTCAGTGAGGAAAAGACAACTAAAACTGATTTCCCTAAGTAATCGCTCATTGCGCTTGCGTGAGATGACGTCACACAGCGGCCATGACATACCTAGCGGCCATTCCCTCGCTCCCGCCCCTCTCGTATAAAACACCTGGGAGCTCTTCGAAATATATATATTTCTAATCAAACCTGAGAAAACAAACTTGGGTTACAAGCTCTTTGCTTTCTAGGAGGACTGAACCTCCTAGTCGCTAAAGAAAGAAAGAGAGGTTTGTGTGATCTGAATTCCACTCTTCCGTGACCGATCTTTAATAATCACTCAGTCTATCCTGAATATACTGTATCGACTGACTGAATGGTGACAAGAAATAATTAATACTGCATTTCTCTTTGATCTTTCTTTGCACCCTTTTAACATTATATTGCTCTACAATTAAAATTCGTGCAATTATCAAATTAAAATAAAATCATACAAAGATAAGAACAATTTTCAAGCCAATGTTGAGAAAAAAAAACATAATGGACAGAGGGTAAACCAGCTTGGTGGGGGAGAGGGCGCTTTTAATTAAAATTACAGTCTTAAACATACAGTGAATCTCTTTATGACCCTTAAAGAGTGGAGACGCTTACGATGAGGAGAGGTGTCTGTCAAATGAAGTCAGATTTTTAGTAAAAATCAATTAAACCTTTACAATCAATAGTGGAATGTTTTAAAGAGTTAACGCACAGCACGAGTTAACCTCGAGAACGAATTTAGGCCATGTGAGTTTGAGTCACGCGTCAAGTTCAACTCGCACGCAGCGGTCTGGCTTTGTTTACAAGTTCGTTTGTTTTCTTTGGTTACATTGGGCTGCTAGCACAATAAGGAATGTTGTACTGGGTAAAGGCACTGGTTACCTCGAGTAGCTGTTAGGTCAGCCTAAATCGCGCTTCGGTTATTAAAAAAGTTTTAACTTGACTCTATGATCGTAAGGGTTTCACATCGTGTAACCCTCACACTGGAGGGGAGAGCTACAACAGCTCTCGAGTCAGTGCTACCGGAGCTAATCGGAGAGCCATTTGGTAAACCAAAGCGTCGACCATTTAGGGTCTTTAGCCGGGCTAAGCCGGGGTGCTACTCCGCGAAATCAAATAAGTAACCAAAAACGCTGGCTACGGTGATTCGCTTGACACTGTTTCCCTTCACGCAATAACGCGTTTTACTAACGACTGCAGCATTATAAAGAGACATTCTCTGCGGATAATTATAGAATTGGCCACTCACATGCGGCCAGGTTTTGGAAAAGTCGCTAAAAGTCGGGTAAAGTCATGCATGTTGTTCAACTGGCCGGAAGATAAATAGCCAGCGATGGGGAAGTACTTTTATATGATTACGCTCGTAGATCTGGGCGAAAGCTGTTTTTCCAATGTGAAATAACAAGTAGTAGATAAAATATGAGCGGGAGATCTGTATGGGCGTTTACAATGGCGAGCCGATAGGCGAGCCATTGTAAACGTTCATACAGATCTCACGCGAATATTTTATCCTACTTGGGAAATGAATACATTAAATTGAATGCAAAGTATTGTTATGGGATTTGTTCATTGGACATGCATGCCAGAATGCCATACACATCGGACGCAAATATTTTCACCTACTTGCGAAAGGAAAACAATAAATTGAATGCAAAGTATTGTTTTGTGGCATGGATGCCAAAATGCTGTACGTCCCAGAGGAGACAGTTGTTGGGAAAGGCAGGATTGCCTCGCAAGACAGCACATTGTCTTCGTGTTGCCTGTGCTACTCGTTTGTTTCAGAATTCAGTAGAAGAGAAATTGGCGAGGGAAAGAACAGGACACAGGTCCAATGCACTTTTCGGTTATCAAAAGGCTAGTGACGAACAGGTCCAAAATGTAAGTAAACTTTTGGCACCGGTCAATGACTCGCGCAAGTCGGGTCAAAGTGAAGCGACTGAGAAATGTAAAGAGTCTGAAACAAATACTCAAGTGCTTGAAGATTTACCAGACAGCGATTTTGATTTGTCTGATGATATTTTGGCTTCTATTCCAATGCCGGAAAGCACAATAAGTTATAATGAAAACAACATCTGTACAAATTCTGTTTTCAATAACTGTACAATTAATTTCGTAGTTAAGAAGTGAATAGTTCCCTTAATGTATTGATTGCTTGATGTTTACTACATTGTTCAGAAAATAGCCAGATTGTGTATAAAGTTTCATAGAATAAAGTTGATGGGTAAATAAAATTAAATTCTATGATGAAAATCTGTCCATTTTGTTATTCATTTTAATCAGTAGAGGTCTGTATCAAAAGTTAATGAATACTAATTAGCTGAGCAGGAGTTTGTATCAAAAGTTAATTCTACTGTTTAATAATTCATCAACCCCAGCCTTTCCCTGCTACCTATTCAATCCCTCCCCGAGCTTTCAGACAGTTGATTTGTATTGGGGTTTACAGTTGTTTACATGTGATCTGGGATTGGTTTGCACGCTCATGAATAATTAATGAATTTTACAATTACGTATATCTCTCTGAAAAACATCGACGGCGGTCAGCAACGTCGAAGAACAGAAACTCAAGCAGAACAACCTTCCTTACGCCTGAAAGAGAAAGGCGGATGGGGGGGGGGGGGGGGTAGCACGCAATTTGCAACTCTCTAATGACAATTGTAATGAAATAGATGTAACTTTGCACAGAATATCCTGGTAACATATCGACAAGAATAATCAGCTGCCCTGTAGGCTTTAAGCAAGAAAGAGAAAGGGAAGAAATTCTTTAAAAAAAACATTCCGGTCGATGCTCGTGCATGCGTACATGATGTGCCACTTTAGTTCTCTAAATACGATAAGGATGAAATGTAAGAGGAAAGGAACAACATGAACAAGCCAAGGTCATGATAAATGCAAGCTGTAAAAGCCAAAAAAAAACACATTTTCCAAAGTTTACTAGCACCATACATATAATCCAGACCGAACCAACACTCAGGGTCTTGATATAACTGAGGAGAACGTGCTACCTTTGTAATTATATATAATTATATATCTGTTTAGACACGTAGCCTCTTCCAGGCGTTCAGTTAGTCAGGGCGCAGTGCAGAAAACAGCGCGCGAAAAAATTAAAAGAGTGCGCTGTTTTCTACGCTGCGCCCTGACTAACTGGACGCCTGGTAGAGGGTAGTTAGACGTTCAGGTCTTCTCGGATAAGGACTACAAACCGTAGGCCCCGTCTCCTGCATCTTCGATGTTATGGTTAGCAGGGGACATAAAAGAACCTACACGCCTTTTTTATTTATTTATTTGTGTGGTTTATGGAAAATAAATAAATGGAAAAATAAATGGAAAAAAAAATAGCAGGGCATGAAGTTCCCGGTGTTGTGGTCTGGCCTTTGTTGTTATACTGAGGGGTTGGGGTGGGAAATACTCGGAGATATTAGCTGCGCTAAAGCTACTCTAAAATCCGAGGGTAAATAAAGTATTCCCTCACTATTCTATCCACTCTATGTAATGTAATCGCTCTATTGACTTATAAAATCAAGGTGGTCACAATACTATCGACTTCCACTCCTCCCAGAAAAGATCGTTTTCACGTGACATCACGCCGGCGTCCATGTTGATCTTCCCAAGCCGGTAGCCTGCAGAACAGGGGGATTAGCGGGACAGAGCGCAAAATGTGAGACACGAGCGCTGAGGTCCGGAACACGCGCTCCACGCTCGTGTATTGTCTTTAGCGCTCTGTCCGGCTAAATCCACCTGTTCAACACGCTACCAACTGAAATAGTGAAACTTCTGCCCTTTGGCCCGAGATGAGTTCTTTTCCTAATATTAAAATATATCTCAACGTTTGGTAACACTAACATATGACCACCATGAAGACGCTCTTTTGGTGGGCTAGCCTGGGAGGACTCAGTGGGGCAGGGCGCAAAATGCGAGACACGAGCGCTGAGGCCCGG
>CM042749.1:4334145-4336645 GCA_022496165.2 Catalaphyllia jardinei
TCACATAAACTATTTTCCTCCATCTTGTACATGGAAGATACCGAACAGCGACGTCCTGGGATTGAGAATGGGTCGGAATGGTCAAATGGAACGGTTTATTTTCGATCGGACCGGTCCAACCGAGAAAACTGGTCCACCTCGGAAGGTGGACTGATTTTTTCGAAACTTTTCCTGTTGGACCGAACCGATCCATTCAGTTTTACACCGAAATTTCCGGAAATTTTGGTTGAATGGATCGCGCCCTCGGTCTAACCGCACACCACCTGTCCGTGTCGTGTCTTTCTCTTTCTCACCTAAACCAAAAATGAGGACCTGGCTTCTGGAAATTAATACAGCCTCACTTAAAGATGAAGCATACGTAACAGCACTTAAGGTAAACATTCCAATCACGAGACTCTTGATTTAGGTTTAAAATGGGACCTCATAAAAATGGAGATAAGAGGTTTCACGATCAAGTACTCTAAACGAAAAGCGAAAAAGTATCGAGATGAGGAAATATTACTGAACAAAAAGGTAAATGACCTTCAAGCCAGAGCGGAAAATAACCCGCAAAACAGACAAATTATAGTCGAACTTCAACGTGCCAGATCACGTTTAAAAAAAATCATGTTGACGAAAACCAAAGACGCAATTCTAAGAAGCAAAGTGAGATGGCATGAAGAAGGAGAACACAACACAAAGTATTTCTACAGCTTAGAAAAACGTCACCATTATGTGAAAACAGTTTCAAAACTCAACGTTGGGGAAAATTATCACATAGACGATTAATTTGAAATCTTAGAAGAAGAAAAAAAGTTTTACGAGTCGTTATACCGTTCCACCAATATCAACCTCAAAAATTTCAAAAGCTCGCCATTTTTTAACCCAGAAAACGTAACCGCACTAAATATTTGTTCGTGATCTCGACTCCGTTACGAGTCTATTAAGAGTGATAAACGACTTCAAAGAGTATTCTGGCCTAGAAATAAACACCACTAAAACCGAAGCAATGTGGTTAAGCGAATGGAAAGACAGAACAGACGAACCTTTCGGCTTTAAGTGGCCAAAAGAACCTATTAACGCCCTTGGTATCTTCTTTGCGTATAACCAAGAATGTGCAGACTGAACTTCGGTGGAAAAATACTTAACCTCGAGAAAACGCTAAACACTTGACAAAGGAGAAATCTAACTCTGTATGGAAAGATTAACATAGTTAAAACACTTGGGATATCTAAATTAATTTACTCAGCTTCCATGCTCCCTGTTCCAGATCACTATATCCAAGAAATAAATAAGCTAATGCTCAACTTTATTTGGGCAGGGAAGCCCCCTAAAATCAAAAGAAACACCATAATTGGCGAAAAGAAAGATGGCGGATTGAAAATGTGTGATTTTAAGATCATGGAAAAAGCTCTCAAAATAACCTGGGTCAACAGAATTCAAGACGAGTCACAAGCCTCCTGGAAAATATTTCCCAACCAGCTCTTGCACAAATATGGTAGTCTTGCCTTCTTAACAAAATGCAACTTTGCTGCAAGCATGCTAGACCTTGATGATAAGCTTCCCACATTTTATAAGAAAATGTTAGATTATTGGAACGAGTTCAAAATTGCAACGGGCATCGATTCCAAAACAAATCCTAATAACGAAATAGTGTGGAACAACAGAAAGATTCTTGTGGGAAAAAAACCTGTTTCTTACCAAAATTGGTATGACGCCGGCATTACCAAGATAAGCGACATACTAAACCAAAATCAGGACTTCTTGAAGTGGCACGATTTTGCTTTAAAGTTCAATTTGAATGTTCCTTTCACTACATACCATGGCCTGGTTAACGCAATCCCCAAACGTTGGAAAGCTTGTCTTAAAAACCCTACTCCGAGCGTCACAGACAATACCACTATCAACACCCTAAGAACAAGTTCAATTTACTCCTCTCTTTTAAACACCATCTTCGTTCCTCCCACTGCCGAAACCAAAATTCTACGCCACGGATTTACAGAAAAAAACGTCCAGAAGGTTTATCTCATGCCATTTGCAGTCACAAATGAAGTAAAAATAATAATGTTTCAGTATAAGGTAATTCATGTGCTTCCAACCCGTGCTACACTTTACCGAGACGGCACTTCAGAAAGCTCCATATGTAACTTATGCAGAAGAACAAACGTTGTATCACTTGCTAATAAACTGCACACTAACAGTCGATTTCTGGATTCTTTTTTAAACGTTAACGTTATCCACCAGCCATATACTCTACGGCTGGCATGCTAGGACAAAGCATTGGCAAGTCCTAAATTATTGTTTACTGACACTGAGCCAAATATTGCATTTTCTGCACAAGCCTTCGCGGAGATGTTTCAGATTTTAAAAAAATCCTGTTGTTCATCCCCGGAAAACTTGAAATTCTAAAAGAGATCGCGACTGCCAAAAACGCACTTCCGAAATTTTATCGCGTGTGGGCTTTTTTACTTTAATTTGTTATTTAGCATCACGTAATTGTAAGAGTAATGAGAGGGGCGTT
>CM042749.1:4346782-4360275 GCA_022496165.2 Catalaphyllia jardinei
CTGTCTAACGCCAGACGATTTTACTCGTCAAAGGGAGACCCCTTGCGCACTAAAGGGTTAAAAGCAACCAATGAGACCTTTTTATTATCAATCCAAAAATTATGTCCAATAAAAATTGTCAAGTACTTGTCAAGTACGCCGTCGTTTAGAGAATCGATAGCAATGTGCAGGGATTTAAGCCAAAGAACAACAGACATCCAGAATGTTATAATGAAATCACACCTGCAAAAAAGGTACTCGAGGGATTCATCTGAAATTTTGCCTTAAGTGCAGAGGGGTGAATCAATCATTTTCCTTTTGTATAAGGATTTGTTAGTGTTAGTGTAAATTATTCGATTTAGTAATTTATACTGAAAAACTCTTGTTTTAGTGTCATGCGTAACAACATGAGAAATTTGATAGAGCACTCCCCAATTAAGATCACCACTATTCTGAAACAAGGTACTAAATTTATGCCGTGCTGAAGGATAGACCTGAATAATTTCTATAAGTTTCCAATGCAATTTCGAGGAGGTGATTGAAACAAGAGGAAGAATACTATCTTTTAATTAAAGAGTGTAGCTGAGCTTTGTATTCCGAGAGTCAGCTGAGGTGTCAGCTAAAGTGTCATCTTTAGAGTTGATGAGCTTTTTCCATGTTGGAGGAATAGAACTGAAAAGACCACACAGTAGCAGATAATCGATAATATTTAGCCCTTCTGCCTTGAAAAAGGTCCAAGGTTTAAGGTTACCAGTATTTGTTAAGATATTAGCAAGAGATATGAGACCTTTTGAGAAGAGCGTCTTATTGAAAATGGGTTTACCACCGATCCGAAGGAATTGGTTATTCCATAATAGTTGGCTTAAGGCTTGTTCACGGGACAAAATGGGTTTTACAGATAGATTGCACAAGACTTCGAAACGTTCTCTATCGAAATTAGGCAGACAGCTAGGCAAGTCCAATCTTATTCAATGCTGCAGTTTACCAAACGTTTCTAGACACACCCTATTGTTCAGTAGAGAGACAGGGTCTCTCAAGCACCTCAATCGTGCCGATAGTATTGCAGTCATAGTGTGCCTTTACAAGCTTCCCAACTACGTTTGCGTCATTGGCTGTAGTTGCGCACGATGGACCTATTAAGGACGTACGCGCCAAATATGTTACCACGTACAGATCAATTTCGCCAAAAAAGGAAAAAAGTGCACGGGGGGAGGGGTCACATTTCCTGTTTTCTAAATAGGACACATTGAGGATCATGCGTTTTTAGAAGCTTTTGTTTAAGACGATCATGAGACTGTAGGCTTAGCAACCACTCCTGCGGAGCATGTGAGCGAGAATATTTTCCTCCATTTAAAATCAGTTGGTGTGTTAGTGAAAAAAGAAAATCGCGTACGCACCAATTTCAGTGTACGACTATCAGCAATAAAAGAAGCTATATTAGTGAGATTTAGATCAAGTAAACGCGCTCAGTTCAACACAACTAAGGATATCAAGTAAATTTTTGCAGCTGTTGTCGTTCCTTGAGGTATCATAGGCGTTGACGACCTTGAAAAAGAATGCCTTGCCCGTCCACATTCGGATAAAACTTCGGTCACGATAGAGCAGAAAAGGTAAAATATTTGTTACTTCTCAGGTACAGTTTTTTCTGTTTTTTTTTATTGAAATGGCGAAAATCAGTAAAGGAAGTGATCTATGAAAAGAAAGGAGGGGGTCATCGACCATTTAAGAGGCTAGCGGTGGATATTTACCGAGCCGCGAAGCGGCGAGGTAAACAGTGAGATAACATACACCAAAACATTAATTTAGATGATTTCTTCACTTGTCACGGATCCAAACCGGAACGCCATTTTCTCTCGAGTTGCTCGGAGTAAATAGCACAGGATATTCGGAGTTTGACAAACCAATCAGTTCGCGCCAATGGACGCTGTCCATTGTTTAAGTATATACTAATAATAATTATTCAGCTCATATAGAGCCACTATACTATGATCTGCAAATATGGCCGATATAAGCGTACCTGTGACTTTATATTTTTATTTTATTTTATTTTAGTTTTCTATATTGTGGTGGCGTTTTAAACAAAGTAATTACTCACGCCTCTTGGATATGAGATGATTATAGCCAAATTGGCGCTTTGAATAGGATTATCGCCAAATTGGCTATTTACCATCTCATATCCAACGCGGCAACACCAATGGACTTTTTCGGTGATACAGCGGCCATTTTAAATTCTATTGTCTCAAATAGCTATTATGGGATGTTCAGGGGGCCAATTAGTATATATTTACTCCCTAAGTGTCCCATAATAGCTATTTGAAACAATAGATTCCAAATGGCCGCCCTATCGCTGAAAAGATCCATTTGACATATGAATTACTTTTTGGGCCTTGTAGGTACCGGTATTAAGCATTATGGGGGAAAATGGCCGCGGGGCGGGCAAACAAACCCATTTCGTGAAAAAACGAATTTGATAATACTTCAGTTTAGCATGGAGATTTATGGATTGAGAAAATGAGGGCCCAGAACAAGTACGGCCAAGAAACCTGATGTGTGTCTGCGTGGATCGATCGTATTTCGCCGGCCAATTCGGGCGAGTTAAAATTCTTTAAGGAACACACAAGCGAACCATATAACAATTAATGCAAAATCAGCGGTTAGTAATTTTTCTTATTTTTTATGCCTGGCCTGAGTTTAAGGTCGATAAAATAAAGTAAGCTTTCGAGATAAGTAATAAACATTTTAGTAGAGCGTTTTCTCGTGTCGTCATCAAATCCAAAGAGCCCTCAAAGTTTTTTTCAGACATAGGAGGTTCTAAATTAAATTTCAATAGCGTCTTTCGTTTGGAAACCAGTGCATTTTGTGTTGAGTGAAGAAGAGAGATAGTAGGCGAAACGTGTAATAAAAGGTGTTTGTGATTGCTGGCTCTCAAGTCTTCTAATCAACGTAAAGAGTTGACACGACACAAAACAACGGTTAAATTGTAGAAAGTCTAGAAAGAATGAGAATGGACAAACTTTTGTCTGGCGTCGAGTCCAGCCGGAGCTTTTAGGGTTTTTGAAAAAAAAATCGCTCAACTTTTCACTTTGCTAAAAAGGTAGAAAAATTAAAACTAGCAATGAAATACGCTCTTCAAGGTACGCTCTGTTGAACCCGATTGCCCGCTGAGTAAAATTAACCCGAAGAAGAAAGACAAAATATAATCTTAGAAGCAGAGCTGTCCACCATCTTGAAATAAATTTAGATAGATTTAAGAATGTATTTGTAAATAGGCCAGCTTTAAATGTAATATTTAGATCATCCTTTAGCCAATTATTTTGTGATGATCTTTAGATTATCTTTTTTCTATTTCTTGCGTACTTGTTTTTTTAATATTGTAACTTGAGATATGTGTTTTTATCTTGAGAGAATAAAGATTACTATTATCATTTTTTGTTGTTATTAATAAAAAAAATTTCAAAGACAAGACATACTCCTGAAGCGTGGTATCCTGGCTCAATTAAGTGCGCGTTGTTTGACCCCGCGCCGTTGTAATTGGTAGCTACCCAAGTGATATCTCAAGATCATATCAAACTGTTCACGGTTTTTGAATTCACATAATAACCTTCAAATATCATCTAACATTGGTTTCTTTGTTTTAGACCGTTTCACGGAAGTTGTGGAAGAGACGTTTCCATCGCCATTAGGGGTATATAATTCTTTGCTCCTTCGTGTTTTAAAGAGAAAGTTTAACTATTGAAGAAAGTGGCTGAGATACATCTCAATATTTTGATAAACTCAGTTTTCAACGTTACTCCGCCGATCCGGATGTAGGCCACGGTTGAGTGAATGACTTCTCCAGTGTGAGAAGATTTTAAATGGTAAATTAACAAAGATCTAAACCTCGCGAAATAGCAAACTTAATTTACAATCAGGCCGCAACTGCCCTGCTATTCAATTCTACTGGCTCTCTCGCGCGCTGTCATGCGACACTTTCACAGGGCCATTAAAGTGCTGTTCATCTTGGGACTAAACATAAATAGGATGACTGCTGCCTCTTTGAGATCTCTATTTCAGCATCCTTCCTTAACGATAAGTTGTATTTCCAAGTTTCACTGAACGGAGCAGAGTGGTCGACACCCTAAGTTACTAGCTTTTTCCTATATTATTTTTGATCTTAGCCTGGAGTGAAATTGTTTCCTTTGGACTAAAATAGTTGGCTGAGGTTTTGTTGCATCAATCAGCTGCTCTTCAATTGGCGTTATCTATTTCTGCTTCACATATACGCCTTTGTATGTGTATGTTATGGTACCATGGCCATCCAGGTACAAAGAGCTTTCTGTCTTCGATTAGCTCACGCCATTGTATTTTGTTCAGTATCATATCAAATTTGGTCTATAGTTTTTTTTAGCTCGAAGCCCCCCAAGGGAAGAATACAAACGAACGAACAGAGACGAGCGGCAAACGCCGCGTGCCGTAAGTAGCGCGTCGACTATATTTGTTTACGTTTTATTCGCGGATTTTCGACCAAAAGAGAGATTGCTCGCGGTCTAGTTTTGTTTCATCACTTTCATCTCCTTGGATTGATATTTATCTTCATTACTCGATTAAATAGGGGCGACCCAGTCCGTGCCATACTGATGACATCGTATTCAAATTCCACTGCCGCAAACATATGCAGAAAAGGTTGCATGCAAAACTACCAATTAATGAACTCTAGTGACAGTATAGTGAGAGCCTAACCAAGGCAGGGCGGTGGAAATCGAGCTTACAGCAGCTCCTACTTCTTACTAATATAGCGTGAAACCTTTCCATTGGGACTCATTAGTTGTGGACGATTCGATCGCAACAGAATGTTTCCAAATTCCTGATAAGTCCGATTAACATAAGAAACATGCTATACACATCGATTCGTCTTGTAATACTGATCAAAACGCACAGGTTTGCCGTCATAACTGGATTGGTTATCCCGAAGTCTTTGTTTCTTTGTATTTCCTTAAATACCCGGAATGGTTCTCCTTGCTTCGAAAATTTAGAGAGGATCGATCCTAAAGAGTGGAGCAAAATTGCTTGAATGCACGCACTGGAACAAAATATGCCTTCTGACGATTAACATTTCATGCTTTCCAACCTTTTCTGCTCATATGAGAGTAATAACAAGTGATACTACTCACCTTGATATCTGCTTTCTGTTAAGAATTAGTAATCCTTACAATTTGATCGCCAACACGGGGATGAGTAATTTCCAAGGGTTTCTCAGCAGAACCTTTGTTTTCACGCTCACTCGCCTTCGAGAAAGTTCTGAAAAAGAGAGGGGGCAATTTTAGGTTCTGCTCAGCTGCTCTCGATGTCACAGTAATGCCAACATCGTACTGAGCGAATCACTGTTACGAGCCCAATTCGTATCGCGGACACTCTACCACGCATGCGCTATATCTATTGCGAGCGAGTTATGAAACTGTTGACGCAGTAAAATGCTCTGCACGGATATTTTCAGGCTTCTCATATGGATTCCTTAATAAATAGATTTCACCAAGCGTTAAGGCAAAGCTCCTGAGCCAGGTTGTTAATTCAAAGCCCGATTAAGCTAACCCAGGATGAGCGAGAATACTGAATTGCGCGTTTTGTAACTTTGCGGTGAGGTTTTTCTGTATATTTTTTGGCCTTCCTATTTTGAGTTTGAATACAATCCCAAAATGCACACTACCAAGTGGGAAAAACATTTGTTTACCACAAAAGTTTATACTTCGTTAACTTTTAATCCTTGGTTAGTGTTGGCTTCCAAACAACCCGGGCTTGTTTACAATGTATCAGAACAGGTAATAGAAGAGAAAACTGAAAGCAGCTGTAAGAGCAGAATTAGTCTTCCTTTTAAGGATCAAGTAACTGCCAATGTGGTTTGCATACAATATCGTGACCTTGATCATAAGATTGGCACCACATTATAACCTGTTTTTGTGAGCCGGAAATTAGAGCAAGACCTTAAGCCTAGAGAAGTTAAGCTGTCTATTGTTAATCAGCAATGTATGTATGTATGTAAATCTTTATTTATTCACGGAAAATCATCAGTTAAGCTAAGTTAAAAACTAAGACTAATTACAACTGCTTTACATGATTGCCGTGTGGGAATCCGATATATCAGCTACCTTCTTGATATTTCGCTTAAAATGCTCAACGGATGCAGCATTTTTTAAGTTTTTGGGCAAGTTATTCCATAGCATGGCCCCGCTGTAAGAGAAGCTTCGTTTCAAATAATTGGTGCTTGGTTTGGACAGGGTCAGCCTTCCCTCAGAGTTTCTTAAGTTGTAAGCAGAGTGACGCTGAGAGAAAAGACTTTGTAGATATTCCGGAGCAAGGTCATTCATAGTTTTATACATCATTAAGGCTTTTTGTTTCTTTCGGCGAAGAGATAGCTTCTCCCAGTTGAGGGTGGAAAGAAGGTGGTTTGAGCTCGCATCAAAGGATGATTTAGTAATAACTCTGGCAGCGCGATTCTGTAATTTTTGGAGCTTATCACTCAAGTAAGCACTCAAACAGTCCCAGACGGGGCTGCAGTAATCAAAATAAGGCATAATTAAGGTGTTATAAATTAGAATTGCAGTTTCTTTGGATATAAACGGCCGCACGCGTTTTAGGGCGCCTATAGCTGAAGAGACTTTCTTGCAAATCTCTTCAACATGTTTACCCCAAGAGAGGTGAGCATCTATGGTAAGACCCAAGGATTTGGTATGAACGACTCTCTTGATAATTTGGTCATCAATTCTGATTTCTACATCGTCACATTGGGCAGATAGCCTTTGTCTTGATCCAATAATCATTAGCTCGGTTTTAGCAACATTTAGACTGAGCTTGTTAGCTTTCAGCCAACGGCTAAGGTTATTTAATTCAGGCGTTAGAGCTAGCTTAAGTTCTGTTAACGTTTTAGCAGATAACGTAAGGTTGGTGTCATCGGCAAACATTCTTGGTACGGCGCCCCGCAGGGAGTTGGGAAGATCATTAATGTAAATTAAAAATAGCAAAGGACCTAATATGCTACCCTGGGGCACGCCGCAACTAAGGGTACGAGCAGATGATAGTTTGCCACTGACATTACATCTTTGGGTTCGGCCACTTAAGTAAGTACGGCCACTTAAGTAAGTACGATATGTACTATGTTTCATGTGATCTGTGCGATGCAGATTATGTGGGCTATACAACTGAACACAAATACTCGGCAATTGGGAAACATTTTCCTGAAGCTCACGGCAGTAACAGAGCAAATTCGATGGTTATTGTTCGAAATGCCTTACTCAAGAAACTCAAGCCTACTTAGAATACTCAGGCGGACTCCGACGCAATACGTGCGAAACTTTTTGTTTAGCTACAGTGGAACCTCCGGTTGTGACCATCTCTCCTCAGCAACCAGTTTTCCAAAATACCAAAAGTTTCCAAGTCAAATCACTATATTTGGAACCTCTTGTAAGCGACCATCAACTGCGACCACTTTTTGAGCTAAAAGTTTGAAATTTTCCTTTGTTCTTAACCTCCCGTAAGCGGCCACTTGAAAGAAACTGAAATTTCTCAATGGGAAGAAACGATTTGTTTCTCGAAACTTAAACATCAATGAAGCATTGCATCGGCATTGGCGCATGGGAGAAGACTCAGCATTTGCCATATTCTAATGAGGAAACAAGATCTCGACCACCTTGGCTTGACATTTTGGGTGGTCGCTCAAGGGATGTTCGACTGTAGTAGCATTTTCTTTGATACTATTTCTTAATTAGTATCATTGTTCTTAGTAGTATTTTAAAATTTCTAATTCCTTAACTTTTTGACTTGATAATGATTTTGTGAAAACGTCGAAACGTCGTCTAGCTTTTGAGCTTTTTTATCTTTTTATAACTTTTCTAAAAAATATTTTATTGCAGATTTTGGATAGCTGAATGTTTTTCAAAACTTAGCCTTCTTCGCGATGGTATTTGATTTTTACTATTTTTTTCATTATTTATTATTTTTATTTTTTTTTTTTCAGATTTGATGTCTTTAAGTATCGCGGTTTAAAATTGGAAAAGACTTAAGTGGATCGTGCTTTTTCATTCGTGACCCCTAGTTTATGGAACAATCTGCCCCTTCACATCCGTCTTGAGGACAACTTTGAACGGCATCTTTTTAGACTAGCTTTTGATATGTAATGTTTTTAACCTCAGGCTACTATGTAATATATTTAGTGTTTTTATTTCTATTTAATTTTTATCGCTGTTTACTTTTAGTCTTAATTATTATGCTCATTTTCGCTTTATTTACCTGTAATATCTAAAAAATCATATGAAGATATGATTGATCATCGCAGTTATGCACACAACTTAAACAGCCGTGAAATTAAGGCTTCAAGAAAATTCAGTTCAAATATGTGAACTTTCATGTATTCACTTGTATTCTTAACCTTCTAAGGGTATACTACGAACTCACAATGTGACCATGCAGCTCCCAGTTGGCATGATAGCTCACTTGGTAGAGCATTGCACCGGCATCGCAGAGGTCATGGGTTTGAATCCCGTTCAAACCTGACTTATCTTCAGGCTTTAATTTCACAGCTCTTAAAGTTTTGTGTATAACTGCGATGATCAATCATATCTTCATATCATTCTCTGCAGTCCAAATATTTGAACTTTCACTTTTATTCTTCACCTTCTACGGGCATTTAACCAACTCACAAAGTGGCCAGCTCCCAGTTGGCTTGATAGCTCAGTTGGTAGAGCACTGTACCGGTATTGCAGAGGTCATGGGTTCGAATCCCTTTCAGGCCTGAATTTTCTTCAGGCTTTAATTTCACAACTGTTTAAGTTGTGTGTATAACTGCGATGATCAATCATATCTTCATATCATTCTCTGCAATTTAAATATGTGAACTTTCATATATTCACTTGTATTTAAAGCATCAGTTGTTAAGCACTTTTGATCATATCCGCATAGAAAAGGCGCGTTATATTTTTTTTAATCATAGTTATTACATTAATTATTACTTCTATTATTTAGGTTTCGTGTCAAGATCCCGGGGGTTCCGGTTCCAGGTCGGTTCCGTCTGGTTCCGGCATGTTCCGGGTGGGTTCCTCGTTTTACAGACACCCAGAGATTTTTAAAACCTCTTGTTTGGCAAACAAAATCCGCCCACAAATGAGCCAATCAGCGCTTGGAAAGTTTACTACCGTTAATTTCGAGGTGAAATTTAGGCGCGAATCTCCAAAAACCCTTGTGTTTGGCAACGCGCTCAAGGCGCGGCGGGATAATTTTTCCGTTGGTCGGTTTTTCTTCAAGCTGATCTAGCAAAATGGCGAAGACGAAAAAGGATATAAACGCTTGAGTGCCGAGTGGCGGGACGAAGAAAACAAACCAAAGAAGGCGCAGCGGAGAAACTGTGCATGGATGATATTCCAATGGGTCTCAATGAGTCCCACGATTCGTCGGTATCGGACTCACCAGAAGAGTATCTGTAAACATTGCTGCCAAGTTCCCAAATTTTTACAGGACTTTTATCTTCTTATGACTCCATCTTTTTGCCCGATTGATACGATCACGGCTATAGCTTCATCGGCGAGGCCAACTTCCCTTCTTCTTTCATTGTGAATTTTCATTCGTTCTTCGATGTTTTCGCTTCTTCGTTAATAGAATTACACCTAATACAAAAAATGCTTGATAGTCAGAACAACATTGACAATGCTGATCAACCGACTACGAGCCAATTCGCGGTATTCGTACAGGCAGAAGCTTATCACCTAGATTAGGGGATATGCTTCAGGTACAGGTAATATTCTCGCGAAAGTCGTCTCGGTTGATTGCATATACGTTATAGGGCAGTCAATCAAGAGGGAACTTTTGCTTCCATTTCTCCGCCGAAGAGCTAGAAAGAACGAAATTCAATGGTGTATTTTGGAAAAATATCTAACTTCTAGTCGATAGATTCTCTTCATTTGTCGCTAAACATAGAAAATCGTTAGAGAAAATGATTCATCAAAAGAAAAATAGGGGTCACCGTAACTCTAAGATCGTTAAATCCAGGCAAAGCTATGGTAACGGCCATCTGCTCTATCATTCTTCATTTTATTACTTAGTGCGCGCTTATGCATGACGTGGTGTGTGAATTTGCGTGCGCATTAAGGATGCCTGGAAACAATTAGCGCGAACGTCCTTAAAACCCTTTTGAGTAAACTGACAGTGTTCCTCACTCGATCCCAGCAAGCTGTGGCAGCTTCATGATCAAACTGATCGAAGAGATCTCTGCGTCTGGTATCAAGTACTTGTATATAGTTCAGCGCTGGATGTATATATATCAATTTTATAATTTTACAATTTCTGAGTAATGTGTTGTTCCTGAAGGGATCGCATATTTCCCTTCGAATAGCAACTTTTTGTGGAAACTCAACAGCAATTTCAATTTTCTAGTAAGTGGTACTATCAAGAATAAAGGAGCCAGATGTAATATTCTGCCACTGTGATGAAATTGCTTTCAGTAGTCATCCTGCAATATAGTCATTAGATATATACAGCATGAGGTCAGCCAAATGGCCCTCTACTTGTGTTGACATATTTTTCCAACACGGTTGACTAGCTGTCAAGTCCTTTACACGCTTTGGTAAATCATTCCCAAACAGCCAATCTGTGATTGGGATGGATGAGTAGCATAAATGTTTTCAAATCAAAGGCATCTGTAGCGTCTTGAAACAGGTTATTTCCAACAGGTAGTGATATTATTTGCTCAACAAGCTTGTTGATCATGCGTGGGTAAAATAAAGGTCATTTATTTTTATTTTATTTACTTTAAACAATGACGTACAGATGAGCTTAGCATCCCGTACAGCCTGGTTTACACATACGTTTGTCAGGCTTTCGCAATTCTCAGCGCGATGATATTTGTTCATGCCATATTTTCTAAGAGTTTTCCCTCTGGCAGTCTGTCCTTGATTAATGCATTGATGACGCCTGCCAGTTCTGAGTCCACATTCGGATCCGTTTCCTCCTTTTGCAGATTCTGTTGCTGCTAAGCACTTTGCTTTACCCTCATTAGAGGGAGGATAGCACTTGTCAAGTAACTGTCCGTCAGACGAGTTCAGATGTGTAATAACTATACACTTCTGGCTCTTGCAATTACCCTATTTCCGCTTCTACTTCGCGGGGGGCTTGCCCTAGTCATAGGAAATCTCTAGATCGGCTTTACCCGACTTAAAAGCCTCCGAAATGGCCTCAGCCGTATTTCCGGACAGCGTTGCAAATCCTTCTTGCATGGCAACTAAGGATTTCTTCTTCTTATGACCGCCATCTTGTGTTTTGATGAAACACAAGAGAAATGGGAAACCTATGGGGAATGTGTGGAACAGTTTTTCTTAGCAAACAACATAGATGAGGAGAACCAAGTGCCAGCATTGTTAAGTTTGATCGGCGACAAAACTTACACATTGTTGAGAGATCTTCTGACATCAGACAAAACAGCTACGAAGAGCTTCTAGAAGATCGTCACAACCCTTCAACGACACATAAGCCATGACAAATAGGAGAACGATTTCGTTTTTACAAACGAAACCAGCGTAAAGGAGAAACTGTGTTGACTTTTGTGGCCGATCTGAAGAAGCTAGCGGCCCACTGCAATTTTGGCGCAAGACGTAACGAAACCCTAAGAGACAGGTTGGTCTGTGGCCTTCGCAATTTACAGATACAAAAGCGTTTGCTCTCAGAGGCCAAACTGAGATATACCAAGGCTTTGCAGATCGCCGTAGCAATGGAAAGAGCCATTCATGATGCTTCGGAATTGCAAAATGAATTTCACCCAGAACAACCTGCTGTTTTGCTGTTATGTGACAAGATATCACATAACAGCAAAACAAGTCCAGTACTTCTCCCACCGCCGAATCCCACTGCTAACGCTTGTTATCGGTGCAGAGGAGACT
This sequence comes from Catalaphyllia jardinei, assembly GCA_022496165.2. Classification (NCBI taxonomy): domain Eukaryota; kingdom Metazoa; phylum Cnidaria; class Anthozoa; order Scleractinia; family Caryophylliidae; genus Catalaphyllia; species Catalaphyllia jardinei. The sequence continues at coordinate 4,358,656 of CM042749.1, forward strand.
CGCAGGCGACACACAATTGCAGATTCAAGGACCAGATATGGTATCATTACGGAAAGGTGGCACACGTTTCAAGAGTCTGGGTAAGTCCAAACAAACGGCGAAAGCACCGCAAAATCTGGGTAGATTTAAAAGTAGAGGGGAAACGGCTGAAAATGGAACTGGACACGGGATCGGCAGTGCCGATTATCACACATGAATTGTACATGAAGATATTTAATGAGATAAACTGAACTGTTATTGAAAACTTACATTGGGGAGAAGACTACTCCTGTTAGAGTGCTCAAGGCAAATGTTAAGTACAAAGACCAGCAACCATTACTGTTGGATTTGCAAGATACGCTTAGATTAATTGGTGTGCCATCAAATCCCTGAACGTTTCACTAGCTGCACTTATTAAAGATATCATTTCAGCGCCCTATCTTCCTGCCACCAACGGTTAAGAAGAACGTTGTGTTGAGAGCTTCAAAAATGAAATGATGAGTGAAACAGAAGTGAAATCTTTGAACATTAAGTTGGCTAAGGTTCAAATTGTGAGGGGAAGATATTAGCATACAAGAAAAACAAGCTCTGCCTTATCAGTATTCTTTATATAAAGAATACTAACGAGGAGTGTTTTATCGGATATAAAGCTCATGCATGTGATGCTTTCTCAGTGTTTTGATTGGCTGTTAGGCTCATGAATTATTAATGAGTTTTTGAAGGATTGTTCACAGCCGATCTATCGGTGTTACTCGTACATCCATGGACAGTTACCACAGGTCTGTAGCGTATGGTTAGCTGTTGACGGCTCATAAAGACGATTTATTTCCCGAGAGAATTTGGAATGTTATGTCATTTCGTCATTCGATTGGAACGTGGTGTTTGAAGTCATATGGCAAGTATCTGGGAAAGGTCTGCTCAAAATAATCCGTTATACTGGTTAAATTATTATGGATGAAGCAGCTCACACAATATCACTGATATCACCGTCGAAATCGTCATCTAACTTTAATAAGAGCAACAGTGATCCAACATCCTTCGTTGTAAACGAGCGCGAAACTCGTTTTGCGAGTGGAATGGAACGAGACCGTTCGGACCTGGCGCGATCCATTCGACACCAAGAAATTTTCGAACCTCAGCCCGGAAATTTTGGTTAATTCAGTGGATTGCGCCCCCAGAGTATCCTCGAAGTAAACTCACTTGTACCCACTGGGTTTAACCGTCATAAACATAAAGATCCGATCAAAGAAAAAGATCCGATTTACTGTAGGATTTGTTTCCTCTTTCCAAGCTCCCTCAAAAGAGTCTCAAAACTTGAAGTGGTCACGAGTTAAACTTTATGTTAAATATCGCCTTAAGGCGGGGGTCTACCTGAATGAAGACTCTTTGACATCGCTTAGCATGGCCTTTTTGCCACTCCCTCTGCTTATTACATTAACAAATGTTTCGCAAAAGTTTTGGGTGACTTTGGGTAGGTGGACAGAGAGGTTTTTTTCTCAAAGAAAGATTTGACGGGTACGGAAAATTGAAATTTGCGTTGAAGAATTAGTAGATGGACACAGTCCTCTATCAACCCGGTGCTCTCTCTTTTTTTCTTTTCTTTTCTTTCTTTCTTTTTTTTTTTCGGGGGGGGGGGGGGGG
>CM042749.1:4375275-4390444 GCA_022496165.2 Catalaphyllia jardinei
TAATAATAATAATTAGAGAGCGCCCAATTCGTGAACGTATCCCAGAAATTAAGTTAACACCAAGGAAGAGTTCACACTGATTAGGTTTACTCATTCTGTTGTCATCTCGTTTGACTGTACGTTTACAAGACTCACAATAACTGTCTCGCGCAGCCATTGGTCAAGAGCCATGGCCGATGAAAACTAAGAATAATATATAGATTTAGGCCAGCCTAAAAGCGTACCTCCTTGGCCACGTTGTTAAGAACCCGATTAAGCTAACCCAGGAAAAGCTGCAATTTTGATTTGAGTTCTGTACCTTTGCGATGAGGTTTTGTTTTGAGTTTTATAAACACAAAACAAAGCAGGTAAAAACATTTTTATAAAGAAAACGTTATAATTGGGATAAATTTTAACCATAGGCTAGCGTTAGCCGGCTTCTGAACAATCCAATTGAAAACCAGCATTTGGTCAGCGGTCAACTCCAAAAAACGTGACCTCAATGAGTTGTAGACTTGAGCCCGCGATATTGTTACGTAATACTGGTCAGCAGATACCTTGTTTTGACAGGTGTCAATTGCTTATAACATGGATGTCCAATATTGTAGCTGCACCGTAAACCAAGGCTGCATGTCTCTATCAACCTATTATTTGGAGTATGGCCGCCATGTTGGGCGACTCCCTCGCTGCCGCTGTCGTCGTCGTCGTCGTCGTGCGTACGCACCTACGAGCAATACCGCTGACCATGATAACCGTGAGAAAAAACAATACATGGGTTTCTTTTTTCTATATGGTTATGGGGCTCCGCTTGGCGACCCTTAGGGCCGCTGGAGCTCCGCTATAAAATGATGAAAAATCTGATCGATCTGTGAAACATTCGTTAAATGTCAGTTCTAGAAAATTCGAGGTCTATTTTGAAAAGTGTACGTCGTTTGTAGCGATAAATGTTTTGAGGCCTTCAGATGCACCTGTTCCCTCGTTAAATATTATTATTATTATTATTATTTTTATTATTATGAATTTAGACTGCACTGAGAATGTACTATACTAGTAACACTAGAAAAATTTGGAAAACACGAACCCAAGATTGAATTTGAATGAAACATTTATCTAAGGTTTCTACAATGCTAAATAAAGCTTCTCTGATTGGATAAAAAAACCTAACGTACCTCCCATTAAGACACTTGCACCCACAGTGCTCAGAGCTTCCACAACTCGCTCATTGGCTGTTAGCTTGTTTGATATGACGTACACATGCGCAATGTGCGCGCTGTAATCGACTGCGAACCCAATAGCCATCACGAGGTTAATCATGGGCACGGAGTTAAGAGACACATTCCAGATAAACATCAGTCCAAATAACTCACATATCAGGGCAGCAAAGTTAAGCACCACCAGTAACGCCACAGTACAGTCCACCAGAAAGGGACTTGTGACAATAAACACCGCAAGGCCTGCAATTATCAGGTTCCTTATGGTCTCTGTTGATATTAAAACGTGCAGTTCAAAGAATATGAACCGTCGAGTGATTGGAAAGGCATCGAGGTTGGACTTTTCTGCGATGTCTTCTCGGAGAGTGAGCATGGCGTTTTTCTGGAAGGTGGAGCTGCCGTCGCTCTTCATAAAACCGAGGACACGAGAAGCTTCCAGCTTTGTGCCGTCTTCTGAAAACTTCAGGTCTTGATTGAAATAGGAAAAGTTGGGTATGCGAAGGAATGCCTTCAACTCAGATAAAAATCTAGGACCGGTTATGTTCTTCTTATACATCTCGGCATACTGAGAAAATGAGTTCATCCAAGACAATGATAGTTGCTTTTTATAATAAGCATTGTTTGTAACAATATTTGTCAGCTCTCTGATCTGTTTTTGGGTGGAGCCGAGCCCATAATCAACATCGCCATTTTCCACAATGCTCACTGGAATGGACACGTCAAAATTGTTTTCTTGAGCGGTCAAGAATCTCTTTAGGTAAGTATCATCTTTTGCCAGGATTCGTCTATCAAACGCTTCTTCCACTTGGGTTACTCCGTATATTCCAGCACCAAGCAGCAATATCGAGAAGCATATGACCACACATTTTGTTACAGGATGAGTCAAGAATTTGCCCCACCACTTCATGACCCGATTTGATGTCTGTGGACGAGGTTCGTCCCAGGCTGGCGCACCCTCCTTCGGTTGAGGTGCAAAGCAGAATGGTAAACAGTCTCTGCGGCCCGATTTGATTCTTTTCACTTCATATGACATAATGGCAACGAAGAATGTCACAATCATGAGAAATGAAAAAGTGACTGTCAACGCAGCGTAGATACAGAAATACCTGAAGAGAACAAAAAATGGCCTTAGACATGTAGCGAAACTACTAAAAAAACTGACCTGAAGTGGAATTCAATTAAACCTTGCCAACGTTTCCTATGTCAATTAAGGGGGTACAAATTATATAGCTGCCAATTTGAAATGATTTTTTTAAGTGAACTGCCAAACATAAGAAGTAAAAACACCAAAAGCTAAAGCCATTATGGTTGGATTGTTTAGAACGGTACTACGAGTGTACTAAACAAATTGGTGGAATACATGAGGGAATGATAATAACTGGAAATGTAGATTAAAAGGTGCATAAACTTCCAAAAGGTCCAATCTTGTTAGATGAAATTTTCAAGATGCGTTTAAGGGAATTATTGCAACATGTAATTTCTCAACAACAGCAACATTCATTTGCACTGCACCATAACATTTTACAACAAGTGTCAGAACTGGTTACCCAAAATAACTATAAAGCTAAACTAGTTGAGTGACCATGCATTAGTACAATAATTAAATAACAATTTTCTCTGAAAACAATTGCATCATCTGTTACAACTGTGACATTGCCGCCAATACACATAATCTCACAAAAGATGAAAAAGATATTTCATCTGTAAAGGCAGTAAATAAGCTATTGTAAGTTCCTTGTCCTGCATAATCCTGGCTTTGGAGTTGTAACTTCGAGTTGTCACAACAGTACAACCGTTCTTTCGATATGTGCATGGTGACATAATTCACTCATTTCTAGTCCAAAAGTTGTATTGGCAATGAAGAACAAATCAGGGAGGCATTTAATTTTACAAAATTTAATCTGCTTACCTTATCGCTGGAAACGATGTGGAAGTGCTCACTGCGAACGCTACCAAGTCAGTCATTGTTGTCATGGTAACAGTTGCTCCCGAATGTTTCATGACAGCCTTAATTGTTTCGGTCTTTGACAGTTCCCGTGGCTGTCGATCAAGCTCATCCACCATGATGAACATATCGTCGATGCCGATTCCCAGAACCAAGAATGGCAAGACTCCAACGATGCTGACAAATGGTACCCGAAACCACATGGAGAGACCAAGCCCGGCTACAATCCCCAGGGCCACTGCAAACACCCCTACATTAGCGAGCAAAGAGTGACCGGTCAGCGGGTTCAAAAACTTACCCAGGATGAAACAAGCGAAGGTGATCATGAGAGTAAAGGTGATTGAAAACAAGCTGACGTCAGATCCACTGCTCTCAGCGATGGCATCGTCCAGGCTTCTCTCACTTGCGTAGTGGACTTCAAAACATCTAAGTTTGCCCACTAAAGAGGCCACTTTGTCGATGAAAGTCTTCTCCCAATCAATAATCCTTTCATTCGCTTCGTCGTCACTAGGGTCATTGATGAAGTACACCATTTGCAGTGCTTTTGCCTCGAACATGCTTCCACCTTCTCGCTTGGCATCACCAAACATGCGGTTGAAGTTGTACCAGAAGGGTCGTCCATTTCGCATCAGCGCCGTGCTGTTGTACGCTTTGTCTAGCTCGTGTTGAACCTGCTGGAGGTCTTTACCGTCTAAATTGCTCTCATTGAACTGTACAAATTCCAGGGCGTTAGTCATCACGCATTGGTCTGGTGACTTGGATTTGTTTCCTGATAGGGTGACACAGAAGTCGGAATAAGATTCCAACCCAATAACTGCGTTGTGAGCTTCAAAGGCCTGCTTGAGACACTCAGGAGCAAGAACGTTGGGATGATCAGAAGACGCCACCAAAAGGACGATTTCCTCTCGAATCTTAACTCTGAAGTATTTCTCAGCGGTGTCTAAATCTTCAATGGACCTGCTGCTTTGAGGGATGAAAAGTTTTACAGTCCTGGTTTCTGACTGAAACCAAAGAAATCCAACCGAGCACACACCGACGAACACAAGACATACTTGTATTGTTATGAGAGGATGTTTGGCGATTCCTTCACCATACCAAGCGAAGAATCGCTCTAAAAGGTGCAGATACCAGCTGCAGAAAGATGACCACACAAGACAAGGATTGAATCGGCGTGAACAGCAACAGCTGAAATCACAAACATTCTAGATGAGAAAGGTATTCTCGACGTAAGAATAAACAACACAAATCTGAAAACTGGTACATGGATAAATTCTGATAAAGAGAGCGATTTGAATGAGGAGGAGGCAGCGTGGCCGAATGGTATGGGCGCCGGACTTGAAATCCCGCTCTGACCACTTAGCTGGAGTTGTTTCTCGGTGGACCCTAGTTCAACTCCTCGGTCATGCTTGTAAATAGCCCACTGGTCTGCCTCCCGCCAGTTGGGATTTTTAAGCCTGTTATATTCATTTGAAATATTTGTTTCCTTCAATTTAAGTGGCATGCCTGTGAACTAGCTTGGTCTAGCTAAGTGCATGACCACTATAAACAAACATTTGACATTCTTTTTTTAAGTCGACAGAATCCTTCAGAGTGTAGTCCAATAGGGCGTTAAATACCTGTCCATTAGTAGGAATAAGGCGATAAGTAATTAAACTGGATCTCTCACAGATTTCGGAAAACAGTTTGCCAAGTTTCATGGACAAGTTTTTCATAAATTGTATCATAGCTAGTAGAGGAGACGTTATCTGGTGTAAGACATAAAACCCTTGTTCAAATATCGGAGATTTTTTCTTTTGGGTTACATTAGCTGGTAGTCAAACCATTCCAAGAATTGTCATCACTGAGACGTTTTTAAGCTCAGCTTACAAACACTTTGTTCGCTTTCGTTCTTCTGTAATCGAATTCTCAGATGAAACCTTCAACAACAATCTTGTGGCTATTATGCTTTCCACAGTTTATTGGTTCATTAAGCTTGAGACACTCGGCAATGAAGCTTGTGACAGATCTGGAGGCGATCTGGCAAGGCTCATTAGTTCCATAGCAATAGCAATTGCCCATCTTTCCAGAACTTAAACCTGATAGGTCCGTTTAGTGTAGCACGCAAGCAAGTGATTGATAAATTCACGTTGTTACGTCAAAGGCGAAAACGATATTGGGATATTTTAGTACAATAAAAGACGAAAGTCCTGAGTAGGATCTATACAATGGGTAACCACAAGTTGATTGTGCTTTCAATTGCCAAATCTGAAAGCAAATCACTAACCCTTGCCGTATTTCCGTATGTTGACGTAACGGATCCTGTTGAATAGACATAATTCGCCGCAGAAACTGTTGAAAATCTAGGTGAAACTCTTATTAAAAAGCAAAGTGAACGTCTCACTCATTAAGATCGGTATTACAGTTACAAACACTTCAAAAGAACTTTGGTTTATCTTAGACTAGCTTAGACTTGAATAAAGAATACATCCCATAGCAAGCAACATTCGCCTCAATTTAATTGTGATTCTTGTTTCATGTGCAAAATTCTTCATTTCGTCTTGCTAATACTTTTGTATTTTACCGAACAGATTAAGGACTCTGGATTTCTTGTTCTCAAGGGACGATATTAGCATAAATAAATGCATGGATGAAACGACTAGAAACGATTTACATCGCACGCTTGCATCGCGCACGCTCTTCCATCGAGAAAAGCCGATTTAGCACTGTGGCTATGTGACCGGCAGCCGGTCAATACCGTCAATCGCTATGGGAACTGACGTTGCGTAATTTTCATTCACGTCTACATCTGGGATCACCTCAGTTCTGTTTCAGTTCTTTAACACCATGACGATGACAATGACCGACTATTTTGTTAATACAATTTTAACCCTAAACTCTGTAGAATTTTGTGCTATGCGGACAGTACCAAGGGAACGTTTAATTGTCTTCTTTGATACAAGAATTAAGAGTTATGAGTCTATTGTTTCATACTTCCTAGAAGGGCTGTTTTAGTTGTAGCCTCAGTGGTATCTTTGCTGGCAAAGGATTCAGTTTTAACACTTATACACGATTATAAACTGGAGGTTGAGGTGACTGATTATGGAATCGATCGGTTAGTAGTTTCGGTAAGACACGCTGCAGTTAACGTCGTTAAATACTTCAGTACACGCAGTACTTCAGAATCATTTTCATTTCGTTGGAAGGAAGTATTGAGGAGATTGCAAGCGACTTTGAGGAAGAATTTAGGACTTGATTTTTTTTTAAATTGAACCTTACTCATCGCTGGTCAACCGGTGACTCCCTAGTCGTCAACACTCAGGGCTTGCAATACGTGGGAATTAAAATCAAACGTTAGATCTCCTAAAATAATATATTTAGTATAGATACCTCTTCAAGTCGCTGTTCGTTTCTACGACCTCTTCAGCCGGACTGGAAAATGTTTCCTTGCTCCTTGTAGTCATTGATAAAGCGCTGTTTTATGGTCCAAGGAATAAAACAGCTGAACGCTTGTCGCTCGAAAAAGCAGTCAGGAAGTATCAATGGAATCTTTGCTTGAGTGGTTGTTTTATTGATATGTTATCGAAGAAGCACATAAAGTAATGACCATCTATCGCTTTCTTCGAACAGAACGTGACATCGAACTAAACAAGAAATCGGGATACTTCGAATGTTGTCAGTAAAAACGAACAAAAAGACTTGTTCCAAGAGTGTGTTGTGATTGGATGAAACGTTAGGATAATGACATTCACGAATCCAGCCCAGCTTGAGCCAGACGCAAGTCTGTGTAATTAAAATGGTAATGCACGAGTAACCATTGATGTTATAAAGCGTTCTTAGAATTTTAAGATATCAACTATAGAGCAGTTTATCGGCCAATAAAAGACGTCAAACTAACAAACTTTCTTTCTGATTGTCAGGGGCACCGAAAGCTTTTAATCCCCTCCGATTGTCTTTAGAGAATTGTCACCTCGAGCTTTCTCGATGTGAGCTTTTCCGCGTATTATGAACCTTACGAATGCAAATATGCATTTTATATCTTTAGGCATGTAAATGAGATCCCCGATCCCTGTTGCGTCTCTTTGAAGGAAGTGTCGCAAACCCAGAAGTAGACTAGTGTGATTTTGCCGTACATTTCATACAGCTCGGCGCGTGTGCAAATGCCTCATGAAACCAATAAAGAGGATTTTTACAAAATTGTTGTTACAGACTGACGATTCGATCCAGCTTTCTTTATTTAGATGATAACTTTGTAGAGGCTGTTTCTGAGTTTCTCGCTACTGGTCTTGGAAAATAACTGAAGAGATACGGCGTTCATTAGGAGATGTGCAGCAATTTGAAGGGTTTGACATGAACAGGCCAGTAGTGTATGCGAGGGACCACGGTTTCCGGATTTTTGCTGTGGTTTCTCATAATGCTGTGTATCGCTGTGGAATAAATTAACTTGATCTAAAATTGCTGTGGAATATATTAACGGGGGTGATGTCATAAGTTATTGTCTTGTATTCGTAAATACATTGACATGCTCTGGTCATTGCTGCTGTAGTTTCTCATTAACTGATTTATCCAGACTAACCCGTCCTAAAAACTGGTTTCTTCACAATTGTACATTGAACTCGCCTAGACTCGCCCTATTGTTTTCACAAAACCTTCAACACTGATTGGTTATTTGAGAATTTATTATGTTTTTATCTGACCTCTCAGCGTTGGCGATGAGAGAGAAAATAGATTTACCCTTAGCTAACTGATCGAGGTTTACGCTCCGTCAGTCATGCACTGAACTCTACTTTTAACCCTAGATTTGCATACAAACTGTAACTGAAAAACCCATAGGACAGCTCTACCATTGAAATGACAACAATAGAAGTTCGGAGCGCGAATTAATTGTAAACACGTGACTAATGAATGTTTTTGAACAACACGTTATATTACTTTTATTAGCGAAAACAAAAAAATTAATACACAGAGATTTGAAATGCATACACTAAAATTACAACTGAACAAACTGTTTATGAGTAAAGTATCAGGAAATCAATTGTCTTCATTGCATTGCGAGTACTTGTAAGACGAGGTCCTGTGTAAACGTCGAGATCGTCTAGAAGCTCTCTTCGGTTCATAGTCCAAGTAATTTAAAATTTGACAGACTGGGGGCGTTTACGCTTTATAACTGGTAACAGCGAGTCGACTGTTTGAGGGGGTGTCAAAATTGACGGAGAGAGGGAGTGAGATGAGATAGAGGAAGAGGTTGCCATCGGGTAGATAAGGTTTGCGGAGCTGTCCCTGAGGTTGGTCCTTGAACTGGAGTGGCTGGTATGATTTCTGGTGGTTCTTGAACGGGGTTTGGCGCTGTTGGTACATCGCTTGTCAGTACATTCGTAGAAATTTGGCATAACTCTTGGGGTTGGGTGGGTATTGTTGCTTCGGGTATTAAAGATTTGAGCTAGTGTTTATAGTTTAAAAACTTGTTTTGCAACTGCATGTACTGCTTCGCTCTTTGGTCCTCTCCAAGGTTTGTACGATACAGGAGATTATCCATATTATTATACATTGTACTCACTATCAGCATTCTGATTGGCCAAGAGCCCCCTGCTTATTTTGAGAATTCACGTGATTTTGTGGACAAGCATGATTAGGGTATAATCTCCTATCCAATTATATGTGCAGATTATATCTTGCGCATGCGTAATACACCTTTGGCTAAAGAGCGCGAGCACTTGAATGGTTTCGAAAGAAGCGGCCGCTTGTTGCGTTTGTCCTTGTATTTTTAGAAGCACAAATAAAATCTACTTGCATTTCACACATATTTTCCATAAAACAATGTATAATAAAACAATAATTGAATTCGGCTTTTGTGATATCGGGAATAATCAGGGTCTCGGCAAGTGTAATCAGCCTCGGTCTCCGGCCTCGGCTGATTACACTTGCCTCGACCTTGATTATTCCCGATATCACAAAAACCTCATCCAATTATTGTTTATTATTCTGAATGCGTTACATCTCCGAAATTTGAGAGGCCGCCATCAGAATGGTTGCTTGAGGTACTTGAGCAGTTCTTGAGAAATTCTATTCTCTTCGAATCCTTTGTCGAATCTTTCTTCGCCGGGTAAAACATTTGCTCGCAATCTACATCTATCTGGAGTCGTTGGCCTGAGATCTGCAAAAAGATATCCATATGGTATTCGCACTGCCTCTTCGTACTCTCTGATAAACCAAGCAGTTTCACTTGGATACATTTGTTTGGCCAGAGTCAAAATTTGCAGTTTATCCCTAGGATTCTTGAAAAGGACCAAGTAATGACTGTTTAAACTGATGCTTCGGTTGCCTTTGCCTTGATGGAACAGATTTTGCACAATGTAAATAACGCTTAGATTTCGGTGATGCGATCCTTTTGTAAACATGTTCACGATCCGATTATCTTTTCCGGCGTCAATCATTTGGTCGTCAGTGACAATCAGGTTACCTATGTTGACATCTAAATAGGAATCATTTTCCAGAGATTCCGGGATCCCCTTGACAAATTCGATTGTTGGTATCATCATCAATAATTGCGTGTAGGCGGGTTGCCACTGTGAATAACACCAGATTATTCTCTCCGGTGGTAGATCGATCACTGTTTGAGCTTGTTGTAACAGTGATTGTACCCAAACAGTTTTTCCCGAACCGGTCATCCCTGCAACCATGCAAGTAAATGGATGAACCAATTGAAACCGGTGACACTTTTCTTAAGACATCGGTATCACTGGAGCAGAATTGGAATTGTCTTTGCATACTATCTTTTCTAGAAAAATACTTTTGACAAACAGGACAGGGCCAACTCATGTCAACTCATTCAAAGCTTAACGCAAACTAACAAACTTTCCAGTTTCCAGTCTCTCATCAGCCGAAAACAATTACGGGAAATCGAGTTGCAAATGGTAAGCGCCATTTCGTTCGGTTGGTTTGCTGATTTTGGATAAACATTTACCATTATTCAACGCTCGTCCCAACCAGTTTATTCTGACAAATGGTAAGCACCCATGGACGACGCTAAAATGTTCCCAAAGTTTAATCTAGACTTTTTTAGCCACCTCATAACTGACGATTATTTTAACTAATATAAGCGACAATATAAGTGGTGAAGAAATACTAAGTTGCGTGAAAACTATCGAGAAGGAGCAAGAAAGCGTTACGAACCCACCTGAATGTCGGCCTCAAACATTGAAACAACCCGAAAATGCTCGTTTTACGTTGCTTACAGATGAGGACCTAACAACAATCATTAGTGGCAGAAAAACACAAAGTGGATTGTTGCCACAATCGAAGGTAAATACATCTTTTAAAAAAACAACAGTTGAGTGTATATGAAGCAGTTTTTATGTCAAAATTAACTTGCCAACTTTCTTCTTTGTATAAAACTTTGTGCAAACAACGTCAACTTTGTGCAAAACAACGACCACACTTTGCAAAACAAAGTCAGCTTTGCACAAAGAACGGCGACAACTTTGTACGAATAATGTTCACACTTTGTACCAACAACGTCAATTGACAACTTTGTACGAAAAATGTTCACACTTAATACGAACAACGTCAACTTTGTACGAACAACGTCAACTTTGCAAGGACAACGACAACTTTGTGCGAACAACGTCAACTTTGCAAGGACAACGACAACTTGGTACGAACAACGTCAACTTTGTCAGAACAACGTCCACACTTGTCCTAACAGCGCCAAAAAATTATCGATTGATTTGAGCAGCCTTTCAGAAATTGTTGGCTATTCCAATATGGCGGACTATGCCGGTCACAGAATTGCTAGAGGTAAAACCGTGTTGATCATCAAGATAAGTACTTTTTATTTACCTGACATTTTAAGGATAATGTGTACAGGGTAAAAACCAGAGTAAAGCAGTGAATACTGTGTATTTCTTTCGGTCTCTTTCCGTCTAGTATTCATATAGTCATTAATCGTAAATTGTACGCACCATTGTAGACGTCTTCGACTTAGGCACTAGAGTTTTCAAATAGGTCTTTCCTTGAGAACGATTTTTTTTTATTGATCTCTTGATTTGGTGGATCCCCAAATTCAAACTTCCTTTGCATTGTCTTTCTGGCCATTAGGGCTGAATACTAAGTACTACGGACCAGAGCCAGACAGTTTAATTTTGTATAAGAAATCGGACAAAGGTTCTTTACATTGCTCTTTAGTCTTAATTTATATTAGAATCACTGTACAGTAATATTTTTAGTTTTCAGTGATCTTGTCCCTCTGGCTGGTTCGTTCTTGAAAATGCCACCGGCCAATGTTTATTTTGTAGAATTGTTCCATGCATTGCTCTTCAATCTTAAAGTACACAAACATCACTCTACAGTAATATGTTCATTCTCTGTGATCTTGTCCTACTGGCTGGTAGGATCTGGATGGCTCCGAAATACATCAGCTCCTGGCAAGAGGGACAAGTTGTATATAAGGCAGCTGAGCTGAATTAATTCACAGTTTGATAAATAGAACACTTCTGTACACCACTTTTAAAATCTAAAGCTGGGTAGAATAATGAGGAATCACTATTCAACAATCCCTGGTAAATGTAGGGGGAAATAAATGTTGGGACAAGGTCAAAAGTGTTTTAATAGTGCACTTAATTTTTCAACCAAAATTTTTGTCTACTGTCCAAATAATAAATTTGCTTATGATTTCTATCTTGGGATATTCAGAAATCATCCTCTCTGATTTAAGCTTATATAAACTTCATCGTACATGGACTCATACATTTCTTTGTCACGAGACAAAGAATCTTGTAAACTGGATGATGATTATGTCTTTCACTGTCAAAGCATGGCTTTAGGATGTGGCTACCACTACAGGAGAATTTTTACTTGCTTTGCACCAATATCATCAGTATGACAATGTAAGTAAAAAGGTGATGTGAAGTGTATATGAAATAATTCATATATTTGAACTGCGGTTGTAGATCAAAGTGAAGAATGATCATCGCAGTAAATTTTCCAATTTAAGCAATTGGAAAGAAGATGCCTGAAAAAATCAAGGCTTCAACGGGATTCGAACCCGTGACCTCCGCGAGAGCATCGCACCGGTATCGGCAATTCTGTGACCGGCATAGTCCGCCATATTGGAATAGTCGACAAATCAATCTATACTTTGTCGGCGCTGTTCGGACAAGTGTGGACGTTGTTCGTACAAAGTGTGAACATTATTCGTACGAAGTTGTCGTTGTCCTTGCAAAGTTGATGTTGTTCGTACAAAGTTGACGTTGTTCGTATTAAGTGTGAACATTGTTCGTACAAAGTTGTGGTTGTCCTTGCAAATTTGACGTTGCTCGTACAAAGTTGACGTCGTTCGTACAAAGTGTGAACATTGTTCGTACAAAGTTGTCGCCGTTCTTTGTGCAAAGCCGACGTTGTTTTGCAAAGTGTGGCCGTTGTTTTGCACAAAGTTGACGTTGTTTGCACAAAGTTTTGTACAAAGAAGAAAGTTGGCAAGTTAATTTTGATAAAAAAACTGCTTTATAGAAACTATTAAAAACAGGTTTTGGTCGACTTACATTGGCTTCCAGTAACGTTCAGAGTTCAGTTTAAATTGCTCGTTTTTGTTTACAAGTCACTACACAACCAAAGTCCATCCTACATTACAGATCTTTTATCCGTGAAACCAGCTGCTAATTATACTCTTCGTTCGTCTGCAAAATCTCTTCTGTTCGTTCCAAAAGTCAACTGCTCTACACTTGGCGATCGGGCCTTTGCTCATGCTGCAACTGTTTTATGGAACTCGCTAACGATAAGAACGAGGAGCAGCCTCGCCATTTTTAAAAAGCAACTTAAAACACTTCTTTTTAAGAAAGCTTTTAGTTTGTTAAAATAATTCTTATGTTTAATTTTAATTTAGTTTTATTATTTATTCATTAATTTAACTTAATGTAAAGCGCTTTTGAATATTCTTTTATAGTTTTAGCGCTATACAAATTCCTTATTATTATTATTATTATTATTATTATTATTATTATTATAAACTAATCAACTAATTGAGCTAGTTTGAAAATGACTACTTCATTTCAGTAATAAAGTTGAAAAGCCTCACTGAGTCGAACACGAGGCAAGTGACAAAAAGTATTCCTTGCTACACGTGTTATTTATAATAAAAAAGGTAAATATAATTAGAAGCTATGTTTTTCTCCAACTTGCGTTTTGCATTACTGAAATGGCCAACAGCCACTTGCAGAATTAGAAAGAGTTGGAAAAATTCTACTCATTTAGTTCGCTCTAAATATTCTTCGAAGACAATAAAAATTTTAGGAAATAAAAAGTGTTTCTTATCACACGAATTATTTTTATTATGAAAGGCTAAGCTGCAATACTGAAATGGTCAATGGTCACGTTCGGAAAGATGTGAAAAATGTGTTAGGCTGTGTTCACACTTAACACCAATTTACAATAAAGCTCCGCTTTTAGGCTTGTCGGTTCAGACACTGGGTACTCCAAAGACCCAAGTACTGTCTAGTGCCCTAGTACAACGTCGAAACTTTGTAGCCGGGCACAGGCACTGTGCACGAATAGTGGTGTGAGTACTTAAAAAGGAATGGTGGGTTCACATTATTGCCCAGCGAGAATCGTACTCGCGCACCGTTCTGAGGCACCAAGTGTAAGCATAATATAGCCTGACTTTTCTGATTAACAACGAGAACCTGCAAGTTGCTACTACGTTCTTCCCTTTTGTTGCAAATAAATAGGGTCCTCGTGAAAAAAAAATTTCTTGCTAACTCCACGTGCGAAATTGTTGAATATTTGGGAAGCATTGGGAGAATGGCTACATTTTTGATTGACCAACGAGGACTGCCATTGCGGCTAATCAAGAAAAAAACATGAACAAAATAGCTAATTTCTGAAGAACATTCTGATCTTAAATAAAAATTTGTAAAAATCATGTCAAATTTCGTTTGACAACGAGGACCCACAAGCTGTAAATGGCCACGCTTGTTGAAAATTACCTTGTGAAACGTGTGTTTATGCCACTACAATTCTGACTAGTTATCAATGTCACTGCAAACACAGCTTCTATCATGCTATAAAACGCTTTTAGATCGGAATAATCAGCGAATTCCAAGGTATAAAGTCATCGGCCTGTTATAACGGACGCAACTTGTCCCAGGTTCCCGCTTTGATCAGCTTCGACTCTTCGCTTGCGACAGACATACTTCTGGGCGCTGGAGACGAGTCGTCCTGGCTGCACCATGCGAAGGCCTAAATGAAAAGAATCCTTTAACCTAAGGTTACCGCATACCTTAAGATCGGTAATTTTCTTCAAATTTCGATTTTTCGGTTTAGGTAATGATCTAAATGAAATCTCTATTATAGAAGGGAATCATTTAAAAAGACTAAATATTGGCAGAGAAATGGCGGTTTAAGTTCTGGTCGAAAGTAAAAATTACCCGTCTGATTGACATATTTCGCACTGTTATCTCGAATCAGTTGTTTCACTGGAAGCGGACTCTGTGAAGAGTTAAAACTCATAGGGAATTTGTCCGATTGCCCCCAAATATGGACTGTGGGTAGATTAACACACAAATTACAAAAACATGTCTGCGAATTTTTTATTTCGAAATATTTTTTAACTGAGAGCGATTTTTGTACACACTTCACAGTTTTCTAAAATTATTTTCGAAAACGTTCGAAAACTTCTTACTGTAACTGAGTATAGCAAAACGCACACAACATTTTTTTAGCGCTTTGGGTCCGGAGACTGAGGACGAAATAAAATAAGCGAAAGGCAAAATTCGCTTTGACTTGTAGCTTTGAAAATGTGATTCAAACGCTCGCATTTAGAAGTCGCGAAAAATTGGGCAATTCATTTTATTTCAAAATTATTGGTATAGTTGAATAGCCAGCTCTGAAAGCTTTAATTTGATATGGAGGTTTAGGTATCTACAGTTTAAGCTGGACGCGCTACATTGCTTGGAGCGAGACATCAAACTGATGTCATAACTCGATCATTGCGTAACTTACACACGGGTTAAGCGGGGAAGGGTACATATGAATGTTGTGCCGCGTAGCACTATGAACACAAATG
>CM042749.1:4390544-4401940 GCA_022496165.2 Catalaphyllia jardinei
AAAAAATTGCTTAGGCCGGTAAGTACGCGTAGATTGGATAGCAGGTACATTGTCAGTTAATAAATTATTATTTCGCATGAAGGAAGATAGCCAGGTAGTGAAATTGGTCATGATTGTGCTGCAATTTCCCGACATATTTTGGCATTCATTTCATTCAGTGGATCTTCTAAGGGCCTGATTACATGAGCCAGGCTGGTCCAGTTAGCCGGGCTGCCTCGGTGTGCCAAGAACCAGGCTGATGACGACGACGACGATGATGATGATAAACTTTATTTCAGTGTCAAAGCCTTCTAGCTGGCCATATAAGGCCTACTAATAGGGGACACTAAATTAAAATACTATCAGCACTAACTCATCAATATATAAAAATGGTTGCTAAAAGTGAAATGTACAAAAATATACATCCTTAAAAATATCATTAAAACGTAGTCGAGTTATCATATGAAAAAATACTAATTGGTCTGGCCCGGTTGTCATGCTGGCCCGTTTGTCATGTAATCACAAAGTTGACTTTTATTGCATTTAACAAACATGCCTAGACCCCGTCAAACTGACACCAGCTCGGCTAACCAGGCCAGCGTGGCTCATGTAATCAGGCCCTAAAACACTGGTGTAGAAAGCACTCTTCACCTTGTATTTGTATAATTTATGCCATGTATTCAACGTAACTTGATGGGCTCATATTGATCCCCTTAAAATAATGGAAGCCAATACTATTTTGTTGTTTGTCTGTCTCCAACTTTAATACAGTAGTTATATGTACATGTACCAGCAGCGCATGACAACATAAACAGTGTGTACATGTAGTATTCCCCCTATTCAACATCCCCCATCCCTGATGAGCTTCTTCCATGCTTTTCTAAGAGTCCTTTTCTTGAGCCACAATACAGTGTAGGGTTTCTCGTGTTGAGTTGTGAACTATGTTGAATTTGTACTGCTGCATTGCCCCTTTTTATGGCCTCTTCTTGGATTTCCACACTTTCTACACATGGGTGACTTCCTTCTTCGGCCAACAACTGTGGTCTGTTGTATCTGGTGACGTTCTGCATCTGTTTACATGTAAATGGAAAGAACACCAGAAAGTCACCATTTAACTTGAAGAAATACAATTTTTAATGACCAGTACATGAGACATATTGTTAAATATTACTTTCCAGGGTGCAATAAAAGTGTACTGGAAGCACTGAAAGAAAGGGCTATTGCAGTATTCATTTGTTTGCTTGCAAATTAGCCCTTGCTGGCTAATTCTGAAACTTGAACAAGGCAAGAAGGGCCTAGAAAACACTAAAATAGTGGCCGTTTTGGAATAAGATCATAGATGTGTGTAATAAATCTCTTAGAGTCCTTTCTCAACTTTTTAATGTACCACTGCTAGAATTCTACTTAAAGATCCTAACCACAACCTGCTTGTAACAGGAGGGAAGAAAACTACCATTTTTGTGTACAGTGTTTGTTAGTAACCCTCTCCCTTCGCCAGATTACATTGTGTATGTAACCATAACTATGCATGTCATACTTACCTAGGTTTGTCACATTCTTTAGTGTCATCGTCATCTCCTGTGTTTGCATATTTGCTTTCAGTTTCTTCAGGTGTCCATGGTGGGTCCTCATCAATCTCCTTTTCATTGGACTCTTGACTGGCCTCGTATTCCATATCATCACAGAATGGTTGCTCATTTAATTCATCATCATCATCATCATCATCATCCAGATCATCATTACTTGCTGGTGTCTGTGTATCTACGAACACATTGATATGATAACATTGTGTAACAAAGAAATTAACTAAGTTCGCAACGTTTCCGTTTTGTTTTCTATATTTGCTCTTTTTCCTCCTTTCTTCTCTCCTGCCAGAATAGTGTAAATAAAGGTTGTTGTTGTTGTTGTTGTTGTTGTTTCCTTATGAAGACATATATTAACTCTAGATTTGTCAGTAATGCACATTCTAAGAATTGGACACCACTACTTTTGAAGCTGGTACATGTCCATGCACTCTGAATGGGGATTTTCGGAGAAACAGAGTCAGAAAAAACGTAAACCATTTCTAAGAGTAATTCAGTCCATTTCACCTGTACTAGTTGAACCCTTTAATTTGTTAAATATCTTTTCTAAAATATTCCCAAGACTAACCCCTTGCTATTTGTCCCAGCTGAACTTGGTAAAACGGATAAACGTAAGGTGAAAAAAAATTCAGGCTTACAGTGTTTGGTGTGCTTGTCAAAGACTGTTCCGATAGAGAGTATCGTCATTATAAGGACATTCCATATGCGAGGGGAGATAAAAAAAACTTCACTCTATATTTCAAGTCAAGCAAGAGAGCATTAATATTTGTTTTTTTTATAATATTAAAAAAGAAAAATAACTTCATACCAAATGCTCTGCAGGTAATTCGGTCGATTCAGAGGCCAAGGGTAATGCACTCGAGCTAAACACACTCTGAAAATAAAAGAGGGCACCGCTATTACTTGTAAATGGTAATCGTATTCAAAGTTCTGCAGAGACAATGTCATTATCTTGTTTGAAGCTTACTAGTTGGTCATGCGGAACAGCTTCAGCCTCGTTGTTGGCGCCCTCGTCGTTCTGGTCAAGAGAAGACTCTATCTCGGCTTTTAGAATTTCTTGAATTGTCTGAAAGAACCCGGCAAAAAAGAAGTGCGATAATCTGACTGCGGTAACGGCGGAACAAATCTGTACACTGGAGCCTTTTATACAACATCCTCAAGGTCAACTGTTCTGAAATGGCGAAAACAGCAGTCATAGAACAATTTTCGTCTCTTATGCATGCAACTTTTACAATATAAACCTGTGTGAAGAACCGCTATTACTTGTAAATGGTCATCGTATTCAAAGTTCTACAAAGATAATGGAAGCTTACTAGTTGGTTATGCGGGGAACCGCAGCTTTGTTAGTGTCCTCGTCGTTTTCACCAAGGGAAGATTCTTTCTCGGCTCTTAAAATTTCTTTAATTATCGGAAAGAAACAACGAAGTGCGGTCGATTATCTGACTGTACACTGAAGCCTTTTATGCAGCATCCTCAAGGTCAACTGTTGAAATGGCGAAAACAACAGTCGGAAAACAATTTTCGTCTCTTGCGTATGTCTGCAGCGAGTGTAAAGAACAAAACATTTCATGTGTTCATACGTACCTTTCTACGCGATCGTGCAGAGGATAGCTTCTCTGGTCCCTTCTTCCATACTGTCGGAATAGCATGAGAACGGATTGCCCGCTTAGATCCATCAACGTGAAGGCCCCTCTCAAAACAGTTTTCTGTAAAATGTTCGGAACAGACGACAAAAATACCTCGCGGTGCGAAATTTGCCCGGTGCGTACGAACGAATCGTAGCCACTGATCCGGCACAGCTCCACTTGCAGGGCTACGATGCAAAGAGATCCCAGCACTATGGTTTGATATATTGCTACAGCCTTGCACCTTACAGCGACTTGATGGCATCTTTCAGTTACCAAGAGCAAATTTCGATATGGAAATTAGCCATGTGAAAGTTTTCTTGTTGAGCCTCTGACGTCACTACCAGTAATTTGTAGCCAAGCCTCCTAAAAAGTTTGGCACAAGGCCAAATAATGGCGGCCATGAAATCACGAACAAAACGGTCGGGAAAAAAGTACTTCCAATCTTCGTAAAGCACTGAAATTTCGTAAGGTGAGTAAGAGAGTCCTATTCTACACGAAAATGTAAAAAGATAGGATGTGAAAATTTTCGTCCAAGGGGCACTTTAAGGCCTGAATTAAGGCCTGGGTCTCACTTACATGTGATGTTTTGGACATGTTTTTCTAAATTTCGTCTTTTTCCTAAAACCTTGGTTTAACAGACAACATCGTATTCCCCGACGGCCCTGGGACGAGAGCCTTCTGAACATGAATGCGAGGCTGATACGGGGACCTTCGCTCGGATATAAAAGAAACATGAGGAAAATTACAGCTTGGGGGCCGGAAAACCAAAAAAGCATTGAAAGTTGCAAGTCTCTGGAGTTTGTAAGTGATTAGCAGGTTAGAGGAACACCTTAATTAAGCGAAAATCCAAAACCATTTAGTAGGAGTCAATATCCCCAGTCTGAAGCGAAATACTTTTTAGCTATTTTGTCAAAAACAAAAAAAATTTACTGAACTGGTTCGGTTTAGTCTTTGATGACCATCTGATATCGCTTTCCACCAAAACGGGGGATACTGGGGAAACTTCAAGTAAATATATTTCTCACTCGCCGGCACATTTCTTTGATCGCTAAAATGACCAAAACTTCCACATTCGTGTTGAGTCAAAAACATCAAACCTTCGGTCCAAAGACCAGCTTTTCATTTTACTTTAGCGATAGTGGTGTCCACAGTTTGAAGATCATTTAATTTTCTCCCTGAAAAAATGTCATAAACTAACAGAATTGCAAATAGTAGAAAGTAAACAACTTGTGTGCGTGACGAGTACGAGTAGCCGTTCCAGCCTTTTCTGTCACCCCTGCCACATTTTTTTTTTTTGGCATTTTTGTTTAATACTGGTATTCCTCTTGCCTTCAGATCACTTATAAGATCCAGAACCTTGAAGCATTTAATGCTGTTTTGGTTTTCCGGTACCCAAGCTGTAATTTTCCACATGTTTCTTTGTATTTCCGAGCGAGGTTCCCCGCATTAGCCTCGCATTCGTGCTCAAAAGGCTCTCGCCCCAGGGCCGTCGGGGAATACGAATCTTGTCTATTTTTTATTTATATGCAGAACGGGTTTTGTTTGACAATTTACTTGACTTAAGTGGTCACGTGATTGACCACGCCCTAAATTGAGAGAAATATGATCACTTAAGTTACAATATGTTAACGTCCTAGAAAACTCTGTTTTTTTTTCTTTCAAAACCTATGCCTTACCTGGTTATATGTCGTTCTAAGCGGGGATTCTGAAAATGTTTTATTCTTTTGTCATTATTTTCTTTTTTTGCCTAGTCCCAGTCCGTCTCCAGTGGATATACGTTGTAATTGAAACAAAAGAAATAAATCTCTCAAACCCCGATTAATTCTCAAATGGTTATAGCCATTCGCATAAATCAAAATAAGTCAAGGATTCCGACTGCAAATTTCCGTAAATTTGGATTCAAATTTATATAAACAATTGGGTGTGGCAAGCCACGTGACCAAGGAGCAAATTTCTTGAAACCAAAAAATTAAACATTTCTTCCAAATACTTCACTCTATGCAAGTTTATAAGCAATGCTGAATTATATTTTAAATTAGACCACCCCTCCAAAATATAGCGAGACCCATTCCTTAATTCACTTGAGGGGTTCTTTTTATCATTGACTTGTTTACACTGCAGGTAGGGTTACCGTGGCTCTAGGGTAGCCCTAACTAAGAATTAAAGGAGCTACGCTAAAATGACTCGACTTGCCTTGCTCCAAGAAGCAAATTATGATAAAATTCCAGCAAAACAAGCAAATTGTGACCTACGAAACATCGGATTCAAAATGTTTCAAGTAACGGCGCTTTGCGACCGACATTTTTGCAATAATGTTAGTCGCTACTGTGTCTTTGCAGAATTTTTTATACTTTTGCTGTCAAATTAACCCCAAGCTAAAGAGAGATAACTCTCTGGGATTTAAATTGAATTTAAAAATTGAAACGATTTGAGTGGAACTGAACAAGCGAAAATTGGTGGTCTTGGCAATACAATTATTATCGGTTGCGTGTGCCATTTTGTCTCGTTGCATGTGTTAATTTGCAAAGTGCTCGCTCCTCGTCCATCAAGTAAAAGAAAGAAAGAAAAAAAACAGACTTTTCTAGGACTTTTACATACTGTAACTTAAGTGATCATATTTCTCTCAATTTAGGGCGTGGTCAATCACGTGACCACTTAAGTCGAGTAAATTGTCAAGCAAAACCCGTTTTGCATATAAATAAACAATTAGAAGCCAAGGTTTTAGGAAAAAGACGAAATTTAGAAAAACATGTCCAAAACATCACATGTAAGTGAGACCCAGGCCTTAATTCAGGTGAGCCTGAGAAATGTGGGGGTGCTAGGGTAACTTGCTAGGTTAATTAACGTGTGTGGGCCTAGCCTGACATAGTGAACACGCAGGGAGAAGAACACTCGAACACTCGAGGTTTCTTTTCACCGCGACGCTTTCCGTCGATAGAAATGTGATTAAGGTTTTACCAATTTGTTATGATTAAAGACTGGCTCTCATTCTCTTACCCAGAGAAGATTTCTACTCCTCTTTCCATACCTATTCGAAACCTTACTTGTGTTTAACCGTCCAAAACGCAGAATCAAATGTTGAATTTTTAGCCGCGCTGAGACGTTTTCGCACACAAGTAGCCGCCATATTGAATTGGATATGTTGCTATGATAACGTGTCACGTGAACTTAAACTTGGTGTTTGATTGGCTAATAGTTTGTTTTTGGCCCTGGTTATCAAATTTGATAACTGTGCCGGACTCTTTAAGAGTTGTGACGTAGAAAATATGTTTTTTTGGTTTTATATTCCTAAAGAAAGTAAACAACGTGGCATTTAGTCTGACAAGCACTTCAAGCCTCGGTTGATGTTTGGCAAACCGTGTTTCTCAATGACTTAACGTAATGAAACTTCATTTGGAGGCTTCCATGATCTAGCCAATTGCCAGTACAGCCATACTGAATAGAGCTCTGACAAGCTCTGAAGGTCGATTAGTAAGAGTAACATTCTTCATGTCATGATTCTAGATTACTTTCTACCTTTGCGGGTGCCTTTCGCGGATAATTCTCCCGCCTGTCAGTTTCGATAAAAAGAGGAAACATGTTTCCCGAAACATTCATATAGCGCGTATTCCCCCTCCTTTTGGGCTTAGTTTTGCCCTACGTGACACATTGTGTCCAGCATCAGCATGCTGCAAAAATTTTGCGAGCGCTAGCAAGCAACCACACATCTGAATTTTGCGAGCAATTCGAGCAAAGGCCAAATTTTGCGAACACCTTTAAAATGAATGGGACCATTCGATACCCCTACGTTTGCTTTTAATTCTCACTTATGGCAATACCTGAGTGCTGACGAACGAGTTGATCAACGATGAATAAGGTTTAGTTTTTACGTCAAGTCTTAAAAACTTCCTCATAGTGGCTTGTAATCTGCTCAAATTACCTCCCCCTTCCAAAAATGAAGATGATTGCCAAGTACTGCATGTACTGAAATATTTAATAACGTTAAATGCGGCGTGTTTTACCGAAACAACTAACCGATCGATTGCATAATCAGTAAACTTCAACCTTCAGTTTATAATCGTGTATGAATGCCAAAACTGAGTCCTTTACCTGCAAATACACCACTGAGGCTATAGCTGACACAGCGTTTCTCTAGAATACTGAAAAAATTGATTTATATTTTATTTTTCCCTGAATAAAATGTTAATTCTTGTATGAAAGATGACAGTTAAATATTCACTTACAATTGTCCACATCGCACTAAAACAAAACTAACCTGATAGCTAAACAAAAAAGATATCGGAGTGATTTTGCCAATCGGTTAACAAAATCGCAATCTTGCGTCTAGGTCTAAAGAGAGTAAGACGACCCGTAAAAAGCGTCGCTTTGGATGTAGTGCCATCAGTAGTGGACAAGAAGCCGTATCGTATGCCATCCTTACTGCTTATCAGAAAGCATTTGAGAAACTGGGGCTTTTTATTGCTCGAAAACCATTGGCTGTATTTGCGGTAGCGCTTATAATCGTTATAACCAGCTGCTTGGGATTAATTCGCCTGCGTGTGGGGCGTCCTTCCGTGGAGCATTTCACTGCAACTGGCAGCCAATCTAGGAAAGACGTGCATCATGCAGCACAGTTCTTTCCTTTCCTTGAAGCGCGGCAGGAGTAAATCATCATGATCCCTAATAATGGTCAAAATATCCTCAATGAAGATTGATGAAAGAAGCGCTTCTAGTCCACCAGACCATAGTAAACATCAGTGGTTACGATGAAATATGCTTCCGCCAATTGCCTCCAAGCACCCAACAAAAACCATCCAAACATGGCTGTATCATCAGCAGTCCTCTCGAATTAGCTGGTGATCAATTTCAAAATTTGAAGAACTTTTCCTCCATTCTCGCAAGCGAGTTGTCGAACTCTACTTTCATTTTATCCACTGGACAAACCTTCAATTCTTCCTTCAGGCAAATGCTGGGTAAGTTACAAGTTCAACATAACAGAGATTCACTAACTGAGTTATTTACTTCATTAAAAAGACCAACGTGGAAGAGATCCAAGCAGTTCTTAACTTTGAAACCTCTTTTGGAAGTCTCCTTTCGTCAATGGGTCGTCGCTTAAAATGTGCAAAAATCTCCTTCAAGACAGGCAAAACAACAAATGATGCTTTACAAGACGTCTTGGAGCCAAAGCTTTGGCCTCTTTATTTTTCACCCCTTGCTATGGCTGTTGTTGTCTTCATTGCCTTGCACCTTTCTTCTGATAATCTCAGCAGCCTCAAAACTGTCTTACTGATTATCTCATCTCTTCTGTTTCCCATGATCTCTTCTGCGGGTATCGTGTCAATGACCAACACAACCCTTTTCCCAACCACCCTATTTATTCCCTTTTTGCTTTTAGGTAAAGCAACCTCAGACATAGTACTTCTCCTAGTAGAATGGGAGCGACAGAAGAAGGTGCCATCACTTGAACATCGCGTCAGTAGCTGCGTTGCGAAAGCGGGATTCATCGCTGTGTTGTCGGCGTTATATGGAATAATTCTTTCCGGACTTGCCATCAAATCTTCCTTTGATGTGATTTCAGAATTCCTCTTAGCGACACTCGTCACATGTGCATTTAATTTGACAGCAACTTTTATAGTAACAGTCGTACTGTTGATGTATTTTGAAAGAAGGCTGAAGAAACTGAACAGTGCTAGCCCGCGATCCTGTAGAAACAAATTGTTAACACCTGACTTTGAAAGCTTCGACCAAGGAC
The DNA here is from genome assembly GCA_022496165.2 of Catalaphyllia jardinei. Classification (NCBI taxonomy): domain Eukaryota; kingdom Metazoa; phylum Cnidaria; class Anthozoa; order Scleractinia; family Caryophylliidae; genus Catalaphyllia; species Catalaphyllia jardinei. The sequence continues at coordinate 4,399,466 of CM042749.1, forward strand.
TTGTGGAATGCCGAAAAGTTAAACTGAAACGCGTTCTGAAAAGCCTTACATGGATAATGACATCACTTGGTGGAAAAATTATTGCACTTCTTGTCCTCGTCGGCATCACCGGTTTCAGTGCGTTTTCTGCCCTCCAGACAGGCGAGAGAACGAGGACGACCGCGTCGCTTTACCAAAGTGAACATTTTAGGCAGTTTAGTGAAGCACAAAAAAACTTCTTTGGCAAAGTAACTGACACAAGTATCGTTTTCTCTGAGAAAATTGAATATTCACAGGAGTACGTACAAAATGGAATAACGAACATTTGTACAAAACTGGAAAAAGCTTCCTACAGTGGAGGAAAATCGTTGTGCTGGATGGAAGCCTTTCAACACTGGAAGCAAAACCAAAACGAGACCTGCTTGAACTCAGATTTTTATCAGTGTTTAGAGCTTTTCCTTAATCAATCCCACAACAGACCGTTTCGACAAGACTTACACCTTAAAGATGAGAATTCTCGACGTATTATTCAGGCATCTCAAATTCATCTGAGAATGGAACTACAAAACCAATTTCGAGAAGACAGGGGTTCATTACAGAAACTGAGAAAAGACTTGCTTGAACAGTCTTCCCTGGAAGCTGTACCAGTCTCTGATAAATTTTTCGATCTCGATGACCTCAATCTGTTGGAGCGAGAAGCAGTCTTCACAGTCAGCGTAACTGCTACAGCTGTAGTGTTTATATTATCTCTGTTGTCAAGTACAAGTTTTGGGATGAGCATCTTTTTAGCTATGACATTTGATTTTCTTGTATTAGAGGCAGCAGCTATAATGGAAGCGTGGAAAATTCATCTGAATCACATTTCCTTTCTCTCGGTCTTTGTGGCGATTATCGTGTCCCTGAATTTTAGCATTTAGGTTGCCCATTCATTCTTATTCTCAGCAAAACAAAACATACGTGCTAGTATGAGTGAGGCCCTAATCTCTGTTGGTTGGTCTGTGGTAACTGCAGTGTCAATAACTATATCTGGGTCAGTTTCACTTGGGCTCATTTACCCAAGTCTATCAGGTATTTTTCATCGACTTGTCCCATTTGTGCTTGTTCTAGGGATGATACACGCTTTCGTCATTTTTCCACCAGCAATCGTATTTTCCTTGAGGTCAAGCACAGCTTTTATTCTCAAAATGACGTAGATAGAGTACCAACCTTTAAGGACCAACACGACGAGCTCTCGTTACAAGTAAGAGATGGGAACTTACGACAGCTTAAGTCCAAACGCCCTGGGATTTCCATCGTGGGCATCAGCTGCAGATTTCCTGGCGCTAGCAGCAAGGTCCATTCCCCAACAACAGAACTGAACAACATAAAACGTTTTATGAACTGCATAATCCCAGGCGCTTTGTGACTGGACGCCTTTGTGCTGTGAATGGCTCCTACTTAGAAGAAATCACGCATTTTGACAACAGCTTTTTTGGCATTTCCAATCAAGAAGCCCGTGGTATTGATCCCCAGCAGAGAATTCTGTTGCAGGTAGTGTATGAGGCCATTGAAGATGCTGGAATGCGGCTTGAAGATCTTCAGAAGTGTAGAACAGGGGTATTTGTGGGCGCGATGAATCTGGATTATGCAGCACTTCTGACCGACAAGTCAAATTACAACAATATCGACCAGTTTTCTGTTACTGGAAGTGCAATGAGTATTCTCGCCAACAGAGTGTCCCTCTGTCTTAACCTAACAGGTCCAAGCCTGGCCGTTGATACAGCATGGTCTTCATCTCTAACCGCGCTTAAAATAGCGTGTGATAACCTACATAATGAAGACTGCGAGATAGCCATCGTTTGCGCACCTAATATTGTCCTTGATCCTGCTACGCAGATGGTATCCAGTATAGCAGGGCTCCTAGCGCCTGACGGACGCTGCAAAAGTTTTAATGCATCCGGTGATGGCTATGGACGTGGAGAAGGTTTTGCAGCAGTTGTTTTAAAGCTATCAAATGCGGCTTTGAGTGACAAAGATGACCAATATTGCGAGATCCTCGCCTGTGGGATGAACAGCGATGGAAAAAATGCCGTACCAATCACGGCTCCGAGTCCAAAGAGTCAAGCTGAACTATCCAGAAGAGTTCTAGACCAGTCGGGAGTGAATCCGGATGACGTGGATTATTTTGAGGCACATGGCACTGGTACGGCAATTGGAGATGTGGTAGAAGCTGATTCCATTGCCGAGACCTACACCAGAGGGCGTGGAAAGCCCACACGAAAGCTTAGAATCGGTTCGGTAAAGTCGAACATTAATCACACAGAATCAACCTCAGGTCTTGCTGGGCTTATCAAGGTCGCTCTGATGATCAAAAAGAGAAAATATGTGCCAACAGTTAACATACGCGTGCTAAATCCTAAACTAAAGCTGAAAGAAAAAGAACTTGTTGTACAACAAACAAGTGAACCCTGGATAGAAACAAACGGGAAACCACGAATAGCAGCTTTAAACTCCTTT
>CM042749.1:4409949-4462449 GCA_022496165.2 Catalaphyllia jardinei
ATTGTTTAAATTGGAAAATTTACTGCGAGGATCATACTTCACTTGCAGATTCAACTTTCGTTAGCACAGTTAGCAGGTGGTAATTTCAAGTTATTTTCTTTTTCTGCGTAGTTTTCATCTTCCAATCTCTTTTAAGTCTATGTCCTTCTACTTAGGATGGTCTTTGACTGCCTAGCAAGGTTTAAAGTGGCGCTTACCACGCTATCCACGGTCGTATTGACAAAAGAGATGTGTTTCGCCAAAGGAGCAGGATAACGGTAAACAAGGTAAATTTGAACGCTTTGTACAAGGTCAATATACTTTGGCCGAAAAATGTTTTTCCGGAAATGTGATGTATATCCCTCCAATGTCTGATCCATCACTGTAACTGCTTTCAAAAGCGTTGGACTTTTGAGAAATAATTATTCTTAAATCAGCTTGTGGGGGCTTATTTTCGGCCTGATTTTGCTACTATCAAACAGGAAAAGTTTGCGGCTCGATATTTTTGATTTAAAGCGAAACTGAAACAAAAGAAATTCATTTTTAAATAGTGTTCGGTAACCTCTACTCGGGAGATAAAAATCGCCCGATTTTATTGTTTAGCCTGAAATCATCGGTCGTTTCTTAGGCGCAGGGCCTCTCAACAAGGGCTCACTGACGGACTAAGGACTGAGCTGACTGTTGTAAAGAACCTTGTGAAGTAAAGAACTATTTCTGTATTCCAAAAGTCAATTCATATAAGCACATTAACACAGAACATTTTAGCTGATCTAACTGATGAAATCACGAATGTATAGCATATGACATATCAGTTTTAGAATAAAAATTGTTTACACGCTGGCTCGGCATTGTCTTGGGAGTGCTTTATACTCTATAGTATGCAGATTCTACTTGAAGAGCGATACGGCTTTGAGTACATTGCATTGAATTTGTACAGGCTAAACAAAGCGTTAACCTCAAAACAGCTCTTTCACTATATTTGTGTCATTTGTACGTCATCTGTACGTCATAAACACGGAAATATGGACAATATCGTTATACTCGTTGTTTATTCTACACCAGGAAATAACGTCTAAACCGTTACTAGGGAAGAGAGTGTTATTTGTTAAATGGGCCATACCTGACTTTTGACGTTGCAAAGACCGTGTTTTGTTTGCCTCCTGTTAGCGATCTGATGCAGGAGAAAATCTGAATACCTGCACGTGTTGAAACTTGAAAAAGCGTCACTTAGACGCCAGCAACAGTCGCTTGAGAGCAGCGCGTAATTTTCATTCAGTTTAGACATTCAGAATTCAGAGGAAATGATCAGAGAGATTGGCGCACAAAAGCCGAATAGTATAACAACCAGAATATTAACTTTATTTGAGCAAATATATCCCAGTTTTAAATGAATGCTGACATGCTTCAGAGTCAGTTCAAATCTAAAATGAAAGCAAATGTTCAAAGCTTTTCTAACAATTTTGTTTTCCTTTTATTGACGAATGTTTGTAAAAAAACACTTTTACACTATTGTGTTGCTATAGTTTTGAAGGTCGACTGAAGCCCGCCCTTTCCAGACTGAGAAGCGAGCCGCGCGCAGCTCTATTTTCAGTATTTTGTACATTTGCCTGTAAGTTTGAGTGAATGTCAAATGTTTGGGATCACAACATGAGTAGAAAGAAAAACTTAAAATATACGCTGTATTTCCTTGTATTTTAAAGTAAGTTTTACTTTTGATCTGCTAGCTCGCGTTGTTGCCTAAAATAATTCACATCCGGAATATGCACGGACATGTTAAGCAAATTTTGAGCGTAAATGAACGTGTGACATTTTGTACCGCAAATACTGGCTGTAGTGGATTAGTCTGCGTCACGGGGAAGTAACTTGGGTATTCATTTAGCGAAATAGAAATATGTATTGTGAATCTTGTATTTACGATATTAGCGATTTTATATGGGACCGGTATTTCAACAACACTGCCTGAGTTTTAACTGTACGCCCAAATAAGAGTTGAGGAATATACTATCATTTGAAAGAAATATTCCTTTTTCAAGCTAATTCAGAAATTTTTAGAGCGGGAAAGAGTATTCGGAACGCACTTCGCATTTACTAAAAAACGATGTTGCTACGGTACAGTTACACGTGGCAAGGGTAATTATTTGGAGAAAACAAAACTACTCACTCTCTTCTCGGCTGCCTGGAATGGCGAGTTAATTCGGTGGGAGCTTCTAGCTCGGCCATCACGCAACACGAGTTATTCTAGCAACAGCCAGGATCTTTTTCAACTAGAGGCTATCAATTCGCGATGTTCAATATAAACCGATACCCAGCTCATTCTGACGGGTGGAACATTTTCGTGTCAAATTTATACGTTGCACTAGCAACACTGCTTTGGGTGGTTTCAGCACTCAAAGAAGAACAATATTACCGTATCAGCACTACACAGGAACAGATACTTTGGGTAACTAATCAAATATCATCAAGTGAATTTTTAACGATCAGAAACTGCCAAGAAACTGTCAATGTTCTTGGAGTGACGAGTGTGTAGTAAAAACTGAACAAAAACTGGTCCATCTGGCAATGAGAGAAACAACTATTACGGTTTAGCCATAACATCGCGGGAAATTGTACGTTAGCCTTGGGCCCCTTTGGTTTCCAGGGCTTAATTTAACAATAGAGTCCATTGCCGAGAAAAGAAAGAAATAAGTTATCTTCAGCATCGTCCTCATTGGTTTTGCTCGTGACGTTTTGTAGCCTATGAGTAGGCTAGACTTTTTGACCCAATCGCGACGATATTGGACCAACAACAAAGCACTTTATTACTTCTACTAATCTGCTCCTTTTTCTGCATTTCTAGCATAAGGTTTACGTTATGTTATGCTATGTTTCTGCGCTGAAGAAAAGAGAATGTTTTATTCCTTACATCTCCTGTGATTACACCATCAGCCGATCTCGCAAGGTCAGCCGACCGGTGTCCAAACATTTAACTAAGCCACACTAAGCCGAAAGAAATTAAAACATATTACGGAATTTTTCACTCTGAAAACGCATCAAATATTTTCAGTGCACACTACGCTGGAGAAATTTGGAACGTAACAATCATCGGTCTTGGATTTGTATTTGAGTAAAAACCCAGTCAGGGAAGTCAAACGATTATCGAGATGTCATTGTTTTAAATGGAAAGCTCTGCCTTGAATACGCTTTCCGTTTGCACTAAAATGCAAAGCCGGCGTTTTCAAAGTCCTCCAGTTTCAAAAAAACTTTCGAAAAGCTCCGTTTCCGTGACGGTTAGTATGGACGGTAGGAAAAACCGTAGAAATCAAGTTGCGCGCGTTTGCAACAACAACAAAAAACATATTCCCAATCCCCTTGCTGCGCCTGTCTGACAGACTGAAAAAGTGGTTTTTACACTACAGGATTAAATGATAGAAGCTCACTAACACCCACCATCATTAAACTAACCGCAGAAAATTAAAATTGCTATAACACATTTATCAATATTAGTTCACGGAAGTAGAGTAGGGGCGGAAATGGCGAAGACAAAGCCCTTCTCGTTGAGTTGAGGGTGAAATACCGCATTTGTGGATTAAATTGTTTATACCTATGATTTGTTTTCGCATTTATATATCAGTTAAACAAAGACTTCAGCATCCTCTCCGGGCATTAGACACTTTGAATTTTCGGTTGAAATTGTAAAATATTGTTATTATGCGTATACGTGCAGGGATGTGTTAAAAAATAGCTTTGCTTATTACTGTTAGCTCTGCCCCAGATGTTCGAAGGCTGGACAGCGCTATCCACCTGGCTCCAGTTGTTGGAAGGCTAGATAATGCTACGGATAAATCGCCATACAGTGGATAAGTGTTAACAAACCAAACCACGCTATCCACTGGATAGTGATTTATCACTGGCGGATAGCAGTATCCACCTTTCGAACAACCCAAGCCTGATAAATCGCTGTCCGGAGGATAAATTTTAACAAAACAAACCATGCTATCCACTGGATACTGCTTTATTCGATTAGTTTATCCCGGTTATTTTTTTGTTGTTAATTGGTTGAACACAAATAGGGCAGGCCACAGGTTGACTAATAGATTAAAAAAAAAATCAGTTTACTCCTTACAAGAACCTTATATATTTAAGAAGTTTTTTTGTTAACCAAAGGTTTAAATCATGCAACCACAGACAATTTAACTTGCTATAACCTGAAAAAACGAAAACAGAGAGTAGCGAAGGAAATGTTCTAAGCTGAGGGTCCCGTTACTTGAAGGTCTCAAAAAAACCGGAAAGCCATAGCAGTCTCAAACCTTATGATTACAGAAGCTGTTTTATTGACATATTCTGATATTACAGACGTTCCTCCATACAAGAAGTTTCAGGCTTATGCTTCTTTGTTTTTAAATACAGATGAACTAAAAATGCCTTTGCGGGCCCGAAAAGTTTCCTGAGCTTTCGAGGAACGGGCCCCAGGCCTATGAGAAAAAAATGCATTTCTGTAAATACAATGTCATACAATGGCTCTGCAATGTTTTTGCATTTTTATGCCATTAAGTCTCCAGATTAAATTGAAAATAACTACAGGCAATTCCATAAATTCACAATGCGATTAAAAAATGAGAATTTAAAAACATCGGTTCTAAAACGACCCTTGTCAAGTATGGCTTCTGTATTTCTCATATCGTACTTATATGATTTGAAGCTAACATACGATAGGACGTCAAAATCAATGTGCCCTGTGCCCTTCTTAACACTAGAGAGAGAGTGTTTCTTATTGCTCAAAGTATACGGTAAACAAACCACAGGACATCTACCCAGATACAGACTAAGGAAAATGAATGTTTTTGATTTACCAACGAGGACCTGCAAGTTGTAGTTAATCACGCACGTTTATTTATTAATTGTAATTAGGTATATGATTCTTGTATAAAAAACTTACCAGCTCAACTTGAACAACAAATGGTCAGATAAAGATATCAGTTGCTAGAAAAATAGACACGTGTTCACCACTACGATTCTAACTGGTTAAAGACGTCACTGCAAATACAGCTTCTATCATGTTAGAAAACGCTTTTAAGTCAGAATAATCAGTGAATTCCGACTTGTAAACTCGTCGGCTTGTTATGACGAAGCACCTTGTCCCAGGTTCCCACTTTAATGAGCTCCGACTCTTCGCTTGCGCCAGGCATGCTTCTGGGCACTGAGACGAGTCGTCCTGGTTGCACCATGCGGAGGCCTGAAAGAAAAGATTCTTGTGAGAAAATGCTTGCTAAAATGAGTAACTTATCGATACAAAAAAAGTTTGGACACCCTGTTTAAAGACAGCATGTGCATGTACATAAAGAAGACGTAATTTACAGGCGTTTTGCATCAGCCGGGATATGTAAACACGATTTGGTGGCATTTACGTTTGGATTTCAGTGTTGGAATTATTTGGCATATTTTCATTTACGCTGGCCGTTCTTGTCTGCAGAGTCTGGTGAATTAAAAAGATCAAAAACATCACGTCAAATTGAGCTGACCGTTGCTTAGCATAAATAACAGCTTTACTCGTTTTGTTACCTTGCAGGTCAATTATATTTTTGGTTTTCTCATTCTCCTCTGTTCCTCCTTCTTCGATTTTTGACCTCAACTCAAGATTGTGAGCATCCTCGGTGAAGAAAAGTTCAAACAGTGTGGCCTTTTGCTGCCTAAAATGGAAGGTTGTTAAATGTTATATATCTACGATTATCAAAGGCTGAAATAATCGTAGAAAAGGTTCTCTCAGTTCAAGGATTGATATACTTTTGAAAAACAGCATTGAAAGAGAGATAAAAGCACTCATATAGTCTTCTTCGCACTTTAAATTGTCGGACTGAAAAGAGCATTGCTTGACAATCCAGTTATGCAGTAAGTATATACCACACGTTGCAACAACAGATGTGACCCTTACGTTTGTAAATTTGGCGATGTTATATGCAGCCCACCTCCATTTCTAGTGCATTAATGTATGATTTTCTTTAACTTTGGTTGCCCAAGGTGTATACAAATTCAGTGCATCTTAATTTAAGTCCCTCTCAAATGATACAAGGGGCTTTATGCAAGTGGAGCAAAAACCATCAGCTAATTGGCGCTGTCGCAGTAAATTACTTTTCTTTGAGTGAAGAAACACTTTTACTCCCCTGCAAAATTTGTCCACGCCTCTTCTTTGATGAAATGTTCTGGGGAATTCTGGAAACAGCATGCGGTAGTTGAATACGAGTGCTGTTGCTAGGATACCGCCTGTCACGTGAGCATAGGGTAACTCACTCAAGGAGTAATGGTCCCCAGGACAAACGAGCACCGTTGTGCCTTCATCGACCAACTGGCCTCATACTTCCTGAATGCCATATAACGAAGAAATATCGCTTGTGAAGCGGTCGCTTTGGGCTTTGAGTTAGGTGAGAGTACCACGATAGCGGACCTGACGATAAAAAAGGTTACGTATGATTTGAAATGCTCCCCATCCAAGAAATGCTTTTTCTACCAACTGGTTACTTAGTTCGTAGCGCACCAGACCGTTGTGCAAGAGGTCGAGGGTTCGAACTGCAGACTGGACCAACACTCAGGGTCTAAAATTTAACTGAGGAGAATGTGCTACCTTTGCAATTACACCTGCAAATTGTTTAAGTCTCCTTGGTTAAAGAATGTAAATGAACTGCTGGCCCCACATCTTCAATGTTACATGGTTAGCAGGGGACACCAAATAACCCACACACTTATCCGAAAGAGTAGGTCAAGGAGTTCTCGATGCCTTGTTTCCCGGCTTCGCGCTTGACATTGCATTTTTCCCCCTTAGACAGAATTGTCCAAGAAAAATGATTATGTCTATGTCTAATACTGTAAAGTTCTGTGTCAAAGCAATGATTGTATTAGCTGTTCCTTACGCAACTCCATTATATTTGGTTGATGAGTAATTGAAAAACAATAAAACATGTCCCATACCTCAGCAGGGTATCATTCTTTGAATGTTTTAAAAGAAACAATCTGGTTTCTTGGAAGAGCTTCCCTGAGTGCCCTTAAGGTGCAGTTAGCAAGACCCCTTTTAAGGCTTCTTCTCTGCAGTTCATCTATGACCCAGTCCTGGGTGTGCATCTCCCTCAAGGTTTTGTATTCTTGTGCTTTCATCTTTAGAGAATCTACAGAAGAAAGAAAGCTGTTAGGGAAATAACGAATCTGTTAATTCTTTATTCATGGCAATACATAAAGTCGTTTTTATTAGCCTTAACCAACAGAAAAAAGCTTACTGGATGACATGCCGAATGCATGAAAGACACATGTGAGCTGCTGTTGAAACATGAAACAAAATGGTTTGGGGGATTCGAACTCATAAATCCGCGATACCGGCGCGTTGCTCTACCCAGCTGAGATACGAAGCGTTGGCACTGTACCCGAGGTAACGAGGCCCCACAGCTCAGATTTTCGTAGCCTTTATCTGGTACCTATTAACTTTGTTACCATTTGTATATAACCACATAACCATTTTTCCCTTTCTTGTTTTAACGCTTTATTGCCACCAATCTACGAGGAACCATTCAATGTTGTAACTCAGTTAGATTTTGTTTTTTGATAAGTTAGCTTTCCCAACAAGATAAAATTGAATTAGCCAGGTGATCACTATCGTATTTTGCAATGACCACTTTTCTCACGAACCTGAACCTGTCCACGCTAAAATTGTTCATCTGCAGCCAAGGAAACCAGTCTATTGTTGACCGTCCGCGAGCTCGGATACCAAGGAAATGTGTCAATCATGCCCACAAACTCCACCCTCTGGTTCTGTTCTGTCAACAAGGAGGCCATTTCATATGCAACAAGCCCCTCAAAGGAATATCCGCCAAGAAAGTACAGTCCATGACGTTGCTCCTCGCTGATCAGTTGAACATAATGTGTAGCAAGTTTACGAACTCCACCCCAGTCCTTACTCACCGCTTTTGGGTCAGTAAAGCCCAGAGCATAGAAGAAATTCCAAATCCTACTAAGGGGAAAAGAAAAAGGTCAATTTAACAAACGCTATGTAATGGCGAAATTCAAGATCAATATGAGGACAGACGTATGAAAAACGGATGTAAAGTTGCTTTTTACAATAAATCATTTTTAAATTCATGTGTATGCCTTCTTATTGACAATGAAACTTAGCCAATGAGTGCGCGAGAATTTCTGTAGTCACAATAAAAATTACACACCCAAACACACATAACAAACAGAATGATAAAAGTGATTTGTCGGTGTTGGGTCCACTGAAATCACTTTCTGGCCATTTTTTACCATGCAAAATTTTTGTTCGCCGCTTTCAGGAAGCTAAAACGTGTACCGCATGTGGGCCAATTGTAATCCACTGTTTGACGAGTCAATATGAGTGCAGTGTTTGTCATGGCAAGTTACGATGGTATCATACTGACCTTCACTGTCAGTCAACTTGCACCGCTTAGAAGAGGCTGCTAGACTTGATACCCCATTAGGTATTTAGGAATTGAAAAAAAAGTGCTTGTGCATTATGTACGTTATTCGAGCGTTTAATTGGAAGTCTTATTGGTAGACTGAGTATTGAGTGGAATAAACTGGAACAGAAAGGTGGAGCTTCTCTTGTGCGGAAGCAAAGTACAATGTACAAGAGCCCACTCCTTACTTGGTTATCATTGCTTTCGGTGTATGCGAGATGTAGGGAGACTAGGAGAATTTGAATGATAAATTTGAGACTTGAAGGATACAGAAATAACGTCCATATATATTATTTGGGGATCACGAGGCCTTGAAATCCCGTAGAAATCGTCGCCAGATTTAACGCATAATGGTGTGACGGATGTACACAAAAGAACTTGATAGTTGCGCCTGCAGGAGTGTACAGCGGTACAACTTGAATCTAGATGGGGATGCGTCGCGATCAGTGCGGTCTGTGTTTGCGCAGGCTCATTTTCCAGGCTGACGTTATTTTGAAGTTGTTCACCAGATGCTTCTTTGCTAAGCTTGGCCATGACGTCTTTAATAATTTTAAGCGCGGTCGTATCAAGCTGCATAAAGTAGAAAACCTGAAACAAGAGCATCGTGTGCATCTTGTCAATTTGTGCAAAAAGGTACTAAGACTTTCTTACTACGACAATTAAACAAACAAACGTTAAACCTAAATTATTTACTGCTGTTAAATGTAACGGTACAGTTATTTATTCCCCCAAAACAGAAAAGGCCATTCTTTTTCTAAATTTAAATTCTCGCTCAGTGGTGGCGATCTTGTCTTTTGGTTCGCTTTGGACGTTGCTGTACATTTCCGACTTAAAATGGCACTGACGTTAGAAATTCCCATTTCTATGGGGTACTGATTTACTATCTACCCGTGCATTTAACATACTAAATGCTCACGTTACCTCGGAATAGCGCTGGCCATACACTTTTCCTCCTCTTCGCTAGTTTTAGGAGGTCTAAATCTGCATTATATTCCTCCTACTATACTTTACCTTTTATATTTCAATGTCTTAGTTTATTATTACTTCTATTTTTTTGTGCGATGTATATGTGTGCGTATTTGTGTCCGACCTAAATTATCCTAAGCAAATTGTAATACTGGCTGCCTGCCCCTTTTAATTTTTTAGTTATTTCAGGCAGCCAGACCCCCTATATCCATATCTATTTGAATAATTTATCTGTATGTAAGTAAGTTTATGTCAACTATGATTTCAGAAAGGCAATAAGGTTTAAGGGAAATGGAAAAAGCCCTAATTTATTTGACAGGACTCAAGTTTCCCTGACCGATTAGGTTTTAGCGTATATACCTAATTAAAATTTATCTACGGTGATTAAAACCGTCGTTGGGTGCTCCTGTGCTATTTTGGGCATAAAGTGAACGCAAGGAGCGTGCAGTGGTTATTGTAAACCTCACTAGTGCCGGTGCATGTTATCTGATTTGATTTCGGCGTGTGGAGCCGTCTTCCATTTAATGTTTCTGAGATTTTGGTACGTGCAGTTATTTCATCTAGAAATAGCTCATGATACAGCTCTAACGTCAGCGGTTTAAAAAATACTTTGATTTGTACATGTTTTACTTGCAAATAATGAAACATCACGCTGGTTCTGCCTCTGGCTCGGGTGATTGCGCAAGCACTCCCTGCGTTTGACATTAAATTTGCATTTTAACACTACGGTACGTCAAGTTTCACAAAAATGCTTTTATTAAAATATCTACTCTATAAAGTGTCACAAAGGTTTGATAGCCGCCCTAAAAGAATGGCCAGTGTTTTCATTTATCAGTTCACGAAAATTTACTGAGATGGCACACAGTCGGATCAATCTAAAACTACCTGCAATTGTTAACTTCGTGACTGGGTAGTTCAGGAATGGATTAGGCGTTTCAGCCTCAATTAGTCCATGATTCCTAATGGTGTTAAAAAAAACTAATAAACTAATCAACTGAGCTAGTTCGAAAATGACTACTTCATTACAGTGATAAAGTTGAAAAGTCTTCTGAGTCGAACACGAGGCAAACTAGTGCAATTGATGTTAAAAATTTTAAAATACTGATCTATGATATCAGATACCGGTCCATTTCCCTCCGGGACAAGGAAGGCGCACCAATTTCTAAAGTCAAGTTAGTTGTGATATCAGATAACTATATATAGAGGATATCAGATAGCTACTACAAAGCTACAATTGTGGCTACATTTTTAGTTTCTTTATTCCTGGGTAGAAGAGTTTTTTCTTATAAAAGTTGATGTCTAACCTTACTTCGTTACCATCGGTTATTTGTTAATGCTTGAAAAAAATGAAATTATACTGCTCACCCTAAACTTTTCTAAATCAGATAATTCACCATAAAGTTTTTCTAAATCAGACAATTCACCCTAAGCTTTTCTTAAATCAGACAATTAAAATTGTAAGTGATAAAAAGTATTTCTTGCCACACGAGTGACTTACAATAAAAAAAAGGTAAATATAAAAAGCTATGTCTCTCCCCAACTTCTTGTATTACTGAAATGGCCAACGGTCACGTACTTGCAGAAGGAGTTGGAGAAATTCAGCTCATTTAGCTCACTCTAAATGTTTTTCTAAGACAATAAAAATTTAGGAAATAAAAATCACACGAATTATTTTTATTACAAAAGGCTAAGCTACAATACTGAAATGGCCACGTGAGGAAGGGTGGGGAAAATGTGTAAGGCTGTGTTCACACTGGGTGGCCGAGCACTGTTGTCTGGTTAAGACACTGGGTAGCTCTACAAGGTAACAGGCGCTGTGCACGAATTGTGGTGCGAGTACTTAAAAAGCAATGGTGGGTTCACACAGGAGTCATTACTAGGAGCCTGCAACTCTCACAATAAACCAGTGCAACTAAATATTTTTTCCGCGAAATACGCCACTTCCAGTCTACATGAGTAATCTTCGCTAAGGATAAAAGAATGCGGCGTCACGTGAACACGTCGACATGTCAACACTAGTCCGTGCTTGTGATTGCAATTGGTCACTGCAGTTCCTGTGGGGATCTGAATTCGAGATAAATTCAAACTAAAAATAGATCAGTCTGTGAAAACGCCGTGACAGGAATATGGGGTAGCTGCAGGCTCTTAGTGATGGGCTCCTGGTTCACATTATTGCCCAGCGAGAATCGTACTCGCGCACCGTGTTGAGGCACCCAAGTGTGAACATTGTATAGCCTGACTTTCCCGATTTAACAACGAGAACCTTCAAGTTGCTCGCTATGTTCTTCACTTTTGTTGTAAATATACAGGATACTCGTGAAAAAATACTTTTCTAACTGATTTACCAACGAGGACTGCCATTGCGGCTAATCAAGGAAAAAATGTGCAAACATTACAACAGTTGCCCAGAAACCTAATCGCTAATTTTTGAATAACATTTTGACCTTAAATAAAAATTTGTAGAAAGGGTCAATTTTCGTTTGACAACGAGGACCTGCAAGCTGCAAATAGTCACGTTTGTTGCAAATTACCTCATGAAACGTGTGTTTATTCCACTACAATTCTAACTGGTTATCAATGTCACTGCAAACACAGCTTCTATCATGCTATGAAACGCTTTTAGATCGGAATAATCAGTGAATTCCAAATTGTAAACTCGTCGGCTTGTTATGACAGACGCAACTTTTCCCAGGTTCCCACTTTGATCAACTCCGACTCTTCGCTTGCGCCAAGCATACTTCTGGGCACTGGAGACGAGCCGTCCTGGCTGCACCATGCGGAGGCCTGAAAGAAAAGAATGCTTTCAAAAATGAGTAACTTACTAATATGCATAGAGAAGGAGGGATTGATATGCGTTTTGAACACTGTTTGATTTCATGGTATATTTGGATTTTGCTAGATATATTTTATTAACGGAATAAAAACACCTAGACGTTCTTGTGTGGAAAGCCTCGTGAATTGAAAGTTTCTACTCCCGAGTGATTATTCGTGTTTGCATCAAGCTATGTAAATATGCGATATTTTCTATTTTTTCAAATAAAGTTCCAGACCCTGAGTTACTGGAAATTCTGCAGTCAACATAATTTCGTTGAATTTCACAATGAGGCATAATACTACGAGTAAATGACAGTATTACTCTGTTACCTTCCAGGTCAATTATCTTCTTGGTTTTCCCGTTCTCGTCCGTTCCTCCTTCAGCTGCTCCTTCTTCGATTTTTGTCCTCAACTCAAGTTTGTGAGCATCCTCCGTGAAGAAAAGTTCTCCAAAATGCGGATATTTGTTGCCTAAAATGGAAAAGGATTGAAGAGTATGAGAAATAACCCTAGACCAAGAAATTATCAAAGACGGGTCGGGTCTTCTGGAATAACCGCGTTTCTAATTGTCGACATTGCAATCCACCTCTACTTGTAGTGGTCGTCACGTCCTAATGGGTTCTTGTTATTTGCCGAGCATCGCGCTACAAAATCCACCACTAGTGTTGGATTTCCTTTGCCCTTGTTTTCTCTAGGTATATAGAAATTCAGTCCGTCTTTAAGTTACCCTCAAATGACACAAAAGGACTTTTGAAAGTGAAATGAAAACCATCAGCTGACTTCACTTGTCACATTATTATATTGCAACGCTATCCCAACAAGTTACCTTTCTTTGAGTGAAGGAACACTTTCACTCCGCTACAAAACTTTTCCACGGCTCGTCTTTGTTGGAATGTTCTTATAGGTCTGGAGAATTCTGGGAACAACATCCGGTAGTTGAATGCGAGGGCTGTTGCTAGGATACCACCTGTCACTTGAGCATTGGGTGCCTCGTTCAAAGAAAAATGGTCACCAGGACAAACGAGCTTGGTTATACCTCCATCTACCAGCTGGCCCCATACTTCCTCAACTTTAAATATTAAAGAAAGTGTACCAGAGAAGCTGTCGTTCTGGGCTTTGAGGTAGGTGAGATGCCCACGATAGCGGATCTAATGATAGAAAAAAGAGGTTGCGGAACTTTGGCATAATTCTCTGATGGCGGGTAGCCACGTGTAATGATTTGGCATACTTTTCATCCAGAAAAATGCTGGTGAATACTTTTGCAAGTTTTTCATTGATTGTATTAACGCATCATTTAATTCTTACATGACTCCGCTTATATATTGGATTGAACAGTAATTGAAAAGCAATAAAATAGGCCCCATACCTTAGCAGGCTGCCATTCTTTGAATGTTCTAAACGAAACACTGAGGTTTGTTAGAAGAGCCTTCCTGAGCGCCCTCAAGTTGTAGTTAGCGAGACCCTTCTCAAAGCATCGTCTCTGCAGTTCATCTATGACCCAGTCTTGAGTATGCATCTCCCTCAAGGTTTTGAATTCTTCAGCTTTCATCTTTAGAGAATCTACAGCCAGTTTTGCCAGAAAAGTCTCAAAAACAAGCTGTAAAGGAGAACAACAAATCAATTCATTTTCATTTGTTAGTTGATTATTGGAATGCTGAAAGACACAACTGAAACACGTGAGTTGCGGTTGAAACATTCAAACCCATACCTCCGCGATACTGGTGCGTTGCTCTACTCGACTGAGTTACGAACAGTTGATACTGTAACCAAGGTAACAAACATTGCTTGTACTCATGATTTGGGAGGATCATTTCATTCATTTGAGTACTATTGAAAACTGAGCCACAGAGCAGTTTCCCCATTAAGACAAAAATGAGTGGGTAACGAAACTTGAAACAAATTCCCCTTAAGTCATTCGAAAAAAACCCCTGAACTAAACCTGGTAAAGACGTATGCATAAATTAAAAAAAAATACTTCATTCAGCCTTCAATTGGTTCCGATTAACTTTCTTACCATTCATTTACAGTGATATAACTATTTTGCTCTTCTTATTTTAACGCTCTATTGCCAACAACCTAAGAGGAGGTATTTGGTTGCTCAGCTAGATTTGGTCTTTACTGAGTTAGTTTTCCTGACAAGTTAACATTGAATTAGCTAGGTTTACAGTTTGAGTACGTCAATAATTTGAAATTTAAAATACAGTGACAGTTACAATTCTGCGCGTGCAAGTGCACGAGTGTTAATTACATAAAGAAACTCCGTAGATATTCATAATTGCGCGAAAAAGTACTTAAACGTCCGTACGTTTCGAGGCTGCTGCCTCTTCATCAGTGGATAAAAAGCAACTGTAAACTGTGCGCGTGATATAACGTTCAAATCAAAACTCAAAGTTGAATTTGAAGTTACTTGCGCGCGCTGACTACGAAAAGAGTGCATGCGCGCGTGTACACATTCAAACTGAACAGAATTTGAGAGTTTATAGAAACGCAAAGTCGATATTAAGTCCTCCCGGGTGTAACCTTTTTGTGTTTGAAAATCATCCTGGCTTCGAGGAGACGCCTTTTTTGGGTATCTCGGAAGCCAGAGTGGATTACGGAGACCGGCATATCAGTAGAAGCGTGCCCTGGTGATGCAAAATGCCGACCCACGGGAAGATCAGTGTTGGTTTGTCGTGTTGAACGTTAGTGTTCTCTGAATCGATCTCACAGGCGTCTTCCTGTCTCCCCGATGTAAACCTTGTTGCAGGTACGACACCTGTTCAGTTTGAATGTGTACACGCGCGAACTGTTTTCCTAGTCAGCGCGCGCTAGTAACATCAAATTCAAAATTTGAGTTTTGATTTCAACGTTATATCACGCGCACAGTTTACAGTTGCTTTTTATCCACTGATGAAGAGGCGGCAGCCTCGAAACGTACGGACGTTTAAGTACTTTTTCGCGCAATATCTACGGAGTTTCTTTATGTAATTAACACTCGTACACTTGCACGCGCATCTACTGAGTTTCTTTATCGAACCAACTTTGCGCAACGCAGTTTTCTTCTTGTTTTGACTTTATGTTAATTACATAATCGAGTTGCAATTGCGCATTTAGTTCAGGCTTTAAGCAGCTGATGTAGATCGCTTCTTTGAGCTTAAGACAGTGTCTAGTTTTAGCTGAATCTACAATCTTGAAACAATCAACCGAACATTTGGGTTTTGAACTAGGGCAACCGTTCAGGTGTCTGTAGACATAAGAATTTTTGTCAGTCGAGAGATGCTCTTTTACCCTAGTTGCGAAGTTGTGTGACGTCTCGCCAATGTAACGGGAGTTATATCCCGCTCAAGTACATTGATACACAACCAGGGATTTTAATGCATCTGGAATAGGATCTTTGAAAATAAAAAAAATCGTGATTTTGAAAGAAGAAAACGCAATTCTGATCTCTATATCTTTGCAAAAAAAACGTCCAACAAGTGTTCTAGTTTTTGGCGTGTGACGGTAGAGAAATCACCCATCTACGACAGTTTAAAGTATTGGATACCTGTAGTGTCTTCCCCAGTTGTTGAAGTGTTGTTTTGAGTTGGTCTGGAAGAAAGTTTGTTTTCATACCCCTTAATGATCTTGTCTATGAGATGGCTAGGGAAGGAGCTGCATGGAAGAGTTATCGATAGTTGCTGATAGTTCCGTCGGTTCAGTGTCAACCAGTGTGTAAATCTGACCAATCTTATACTTGAAACAAGTAAAGCTAAGGAAATTTGTAAGAAGCCCAGTGTAAGTGCTCTTGTGATAAATTGAAGTGACACAAGGGGCCCCCGAGTTATCCTCCAGAACATCCAGGAAAGGGAGTTTCCCATTGAGTTGAGTTTCAAAAGTAAACCTAATGTTAGGATGTCTAGAGTTGAGATAACTTAAAAACTTCATTGCGTCCTGCTCATTGTGAAATAGACAGGAAGTGTCATCAACGTATCTGCGGTAATATAGCCACTGTGAATCTTTGTAGCTACCTATCCATTGTTCTTCATGATACCGGCATAAATAAATTAGCGAGAATAGGAGCTAAGGAGGAACCCATCGCAACTCCATCACATTGATCGTAGAATAAACCATTGAACAGAAAATGAGTTTGTGAAGTTGTAAAAGTAAACAATTCTCTAAGATTAGCCTTGCTAATAGGAAACTCAGGGTTGTGCTTAAAAATGGTCTCTACGGCGAGGTCGATTGTCTCACTAAACGGGATATTAGTGAAAAGGCTTTCAACGTCAAACGAGATCAAAAACTTGTTCTGAGATTGAATATTAGTGAATTCATTCACAAACGAGAACGAGTCTTTTGTGGTATGTTTGCCATGGATACAAGGACCCATTGTAGTTATAGGCACCAACGGAGGAGACAATTGGTCTAAGAGGAGGAGGGGCACCAGCTTCAAGTTTCTTATGCAATTTGGGAAGTTCATAGCACCTGGCCAGCTGCGAACCCGTATGATAAATATTCCTATAGGTAGTCTCATCTAACTGGCCTTCTGACCTTAGTTTTCTTAAAAAACGTTGCAGTGATCACTTTTCCCCACAAACCTGAACCTGTTGACGTTGCATCTGCTCATCAGCACCCGTGGAAACCAGTCTATTGCTGACAGTCCGCGAGCGCGGATACCAAGGAAATGTGTCAATCATAGCCACAAACTCCACCCTTTGGTTCTGCTCTCTCAACAAGGACGCCATTTCGTACGCAACAAGCCCTCCGTAGGAATACCCGCCAAGAAAGTACGGTCCATGGCGCTGCTCCTTTCTGATTAGTTGGACGTAATGCGCGGCAACCTCACGTACTCCACCCCAGTCCTTACTCACTGCTGTTGGGTCAGTATAGCCCAGTGCATAAAAGGATATTAAATCCTGAGAAAGGTAAAGGAAAGATATCAATGCAACACTGAAGAGTAGTGCTGCTGTTGTTAAAATGACGTAAATCTGAGGAATATACACACACAAACAAATATTAGGGGGGTGGGAAGAAGAATTCATGGATAGCAATCAGCTGAACGAACGATATTTCTGTCGGGTCCACCGAAATTACTCTTTGGCTAATTTTTACGAAAATGTGGGCCAATTGCAATTCACTGTTTGCAAAGCCAATGAGCGCCGTGTTTCTCTGGCAAGTTACGATGGTATAAAGGTGACCTTCACTGCCAGTTAACTTGCAACACTTAACAAGTTGTTGTCAGAGTTAATACCCTGTTAAAAATGCAAGAATTGATAAAATATGCATATGTATCATGAAAGTTATTCAAGCATTTATTTAGTGGAATAATGGAACAGTAAGCTAGAAGAAATATACACCAAAGCCTATTACGTACGGGGGATTGTTACTTTCCGTATATGCGAGGCAAGGAGAATTTGAATGATTAATAGAAGACTTGAACGTCTATATATATTAGCTGGGAATCACCTGGCCTTGAAATCCGGTAGAAATAGGTGCGAGATTTAACGCATAATGATGTGACGGATGCACACAGAAGAACTTGATGGCTGCGCCCTTAGGAGTGTACAGCGGTACAACTTGAACCTGACTCTCTGACGTTACAGCAGATAGGGGCGCGTCAGTCGGTGCGGGCTGTGTTTGCGCAGGTCCATTTTGTAGGACGACGTTATTTTGAGGTTGATCACCAGGTGCTTCACCGCCAAGCCTGGCGACGATGTCATTTGCAATTTTAAGCGCGGTCGTATCAGGCTGCATGAAATAGAAAACCTGAAACAAGAGCATCGTTTGTATCTCGTCAATTTGCACAAAAACATTACTAAGAAAATGCCGATGGTGACTTGCAAGTGGTTATAATCAGCGGGCAGGCGATTATTTTCGAAACCCACCTCAAAAGAAACTTGCAAATTAGCTTCAAACTGCATTTTCAAGGTCAGTGCCCCAGATGAGTCGAAACCATAGTTGTACAAACTCTTGTTGAGATCTATCTCAGAACTCGAAGAGATCCCTGCCCATTCAGACACTGCCTGGAGTACGTAATCCTTGACGAGTTCGCCTCTTTTCTCTTCATCTTTCTCCAGCGTAATATTTTGCGCCATGACATCTGACACGAACGTCTGGTTGTCAGAATCATTCACTTCCTCTCTGATCAGCAACATTCTGGAAGTCTTCTTTAAACCGACAAGACCTCTCATGTAGCGAGGCCAGTCCACACCACTTAGGGTAATTTGGAAGCGGCTCGGTGCCTCAGTAAGAACTTTTGCCATGTGTTTGACTCCTGGGTAAATATTTTTTAAAGGATTTAGAAGGTACAACTGTAACCTAAGGTATATGGTTTGAACACAGAGAACTGGAAGTTTATGAAATGAGGTAGAGTGATCGAAAGAGAGGCGTACGCTCCGACAACCTGAGTGATAATAGCCACCTTGAAAATAAGAAAAAGAATAGTGACTTGCTGTGGATAACACTGCCTCCTTTACCATCGTTCATCTTATGAAAATGCCCGACCTCATCATAGTTGCTAATCTGAAAGTCTTTCTGGGGTGAAAACGTATGGTACTATACAACAACGCTTTGCTACAAAACCGTTCTTCCCTAGCCACAAAGCTCGAAAACGCAGGCGATCTTATAATATTTAAAAGGAATTGGTGGCACGTTTTTTGTGCTTTACGACCTTTGGTACCGGGTCTCTTGGATGAACACAGCCCTTGTAACTACAAAATGGACTATTAACTCTTGCACACGAAATTGCAATCCGAAACCAGTTTAACATATTATTTCCAAACCCACATTTTTATTTAGCGTAACCTTACTGGACGCTTTACCCCTTTTACCGTTCCTTTGAGAATATCTATATATCAGGTAAATTTGTATTAGGCCTTAGCGAAAAAAAGAAGCGTACCATCTTTGGCATGTATAAAACCAAGTCCCCCATTGCTCATCAATTTAGCGACTTTAGATTCTCGTTCCATCAAACCAGCTCCAGTGATTGGTCCCCAGTTTATCGACAATCCGGGTAGACCGAGCACCTGTCTTCGGTACTGGGCAAGAGAATCTTGAAAGGCATTGCAAGCTGAGTAAGAACACTGCTTCGGGTTACCGAAGACCGAAGCTATGGATGAAAACATGACGAAGAAATCCAGATCCATTTCCAAGCTCATTTGGTGAAGTAAGACGGAACCTTGCAAACAAATTGCAAACTGTTACCATAATGATTCTAGTTAGTGTCCGTTGCATAACTTAAGTTTTAGGAGCACAAGAAAAGGCGTTCACTAAGAATGTGACTCATTTAAATAAAAAAAAAACATATGTCGAGACTGGGTTTTCTTTATTTTTAAAAGCTACCCACAATAATTTGAAACATGACGAACCAACCATTGACGGACGCAATTAGTCCTTGTTAGTATGGAACGATGGACGCTAACAGGGATATCAGAGAACGCAGTAAACTCATTATGAAATCTTACCTTTTATCTTAGGGCCCATGGACTCGGTGAAGGCCTCAAAGGTGAAACCTTTGACATACTCATCTCTAAGAACCATGGCGGTGATCACGATGCCAGCCACACTTGGAAGAGATTGAAGCTGCTCTTTAAAGGTCGCCATTTGTTCTTGATCGGAAATGTCAATCTGGTAGGATCAAAAATATAAAACACTGTTTGAAATTTTTATTACCTTCCTTAAATGTCCCGCATTATTGGGATTAGAGAAAGCAACTTGCCCTGTCTCTAATACTGAACATCCTTAGCCTCGTTTTGTTCGTGGGGAACGCGTAACTAATAATGCCTGTTTCCCATGATAATGGCATACTTTACCTTGAACATATGTATCTTTGCGCCTGTCTTTCCCTCTAGCTTTCGTACTTCTTGACATTTGGCATCTGAGGGTTTTGAACGGCCAAGGAGTGCAATAGACTTTGCTCCATTCTCCGCCATCCAGCGAGCTACTTCAAATCCATATCCTCGAATACCCCCTGCCACCAAGTACGTTCTGTTTTCTTTCAGGCCACATTCATCTAGACCAGTTGGAAGTACAGGAATCCTGTCTAGATCACTTCTTTTTCCAGATGTTGGAAACGCGAAAATTTGAAAAGAAATACCCGAGGAGGCTTTTCTCTGATGTTGTGGTAATGACGATTTGTCAAAGGAAGTGGCTGCAACTTCAATTGCTGTTGGCAAGTCTTCAGAAACCAGCTGCATTGCTAGAAGCTTTTCCAGGACTTCTTTGCCTTTTAGCAAATCAAGACTTGCTAAACTGAGCTTTTCGTAAACCTGCGGAGACCTGAGTATGTCTGCTATATCCTTTCTCTCATATCTGACATTTGTAGCTGCTGTAAATACGAGATCGCCAGTAAAGTCGGAACTCAAGATCATAACTTTTCCTCCACGTTTGAGAGCACGACAACTTTCTTGAAGAGCATTTGGAACAGGAGGGTGAAAAAATATTACGGTGTCGAAGCTATGACAAGAATCATCATTCAGGCAAAAGGAACCTTGATGAACGACACTTTCAGCGCCCAACTCAAGAAGAAGGGCTTTTGTAGACGTCTGGCAAGTGTCAGGAATGGTGCAAAATGCTCTGTGTCCAAGTGTTTTTGCAAGAACAACAGCTGCTGGCCCAGGGCCACGGTTGGCTTCATGTATCAGTAGTGACTGATTTTCTCCTCCTGATGCTACTCTTTTAAGGGCATAGGAAGCTATGGCTAGGCACGCTGGGATGTAGGCCGCTTGTTCCTTTGTCAGGTGGGTTGGTTTTACAAACATGTTGTTGACTTGAATATCGAGGGAAGGGGAAACCCGTCCGGAGGCGACGACACCACACACCTCGTCTCCCATTTGTACACAAGTCTTCTCGTTCTCTCCATGTACATCCGTCACTTTTCCAACAACGAAGACACATCGTTTTGGTTTGGCTACATCAATCAAAGATTCCGAAGGTGTCCAGCAATATAAGAGATCTATTGACACCTCAGTGTTGGATGATTTCGACAGGCTCTTCTCACGTAAGCAGAGCGTTGTTGACGAAGGTACATATGATAAGTACAACGAGCCCTTCTTCTTGCTTTCCATTTCCTGGTTTGTCGGTTGCTCTGGGGATAGTCTTGTTCTGACCATACGATTACCAAAACGTTTGCCATTTCGAAAGGCCACCTCTTCTTCAGCGCTCTCACTCAGAATCTCCTCAGCCAATAAATCTGCTTCATGCATATCCTCTTTGTTACTGAGGTCAACACATGTCATCCTGATGTCAAGCTCTTCGAGGCGTGCTGTTCGTCGAAAGCCCCATACTGAAGAACTCCACGGGATAGTACTGGCAGACTTCGCACAGACGTTAAACAGCTGTGTACGTTCGGTGACAAAGAAAAGTCGAGAATCCAACCACTCCTTCTCTATCACCAGTTTGAGCAAGAACACAGAACTGCCCAGTGCAAGAGATTGTGCTTGATCAATCGCATCGAAGTTATCCGGCAAAATGTTCGTTTCCACAGGCCAGGTGTTCACGACCCTAAGGTTGGATAATTGATCAGGTGGTATGCTTGAAAAGGCTGCTGTGATTGCCTCCTCTGCCTCGATGTTGAAACATCTGCTACTTGGCAGATCAACCGCGACGAAATGGACTTTAGCTGCCTGAAGTCGCGTGGTTAACGCATCTGAAAAGACGGAGGAATCTTTCAGCACAATGCAAGTTGGATTTCGGGTAGTTTCCTTCTGCTTTGGTAAAACATCCTCCATCCACTCTTCTTCATAGCTAAGTTCATCAAAGGTATATCGACGTTCTGTGCTAGCCAGTTCTGTAGTACGAAAGTCATTTATTGTAAGTAACACTTTTCCGGATGGACTCATGAGGGTAACGTCAAATTCTCCAAATGTGGTCCTATCCGCGGTCACGTGGCAGTAAAGCCGTTGGGTAGACGGGACGCCCCTCAGCGTAATGCTCTTGAAACCTACTGGCACAAAGGAGGTATCTTCAGTTACAAGCTCCCCAGTGGGGATAAAGCAAGATTGAAGGCAGGCGTCCAAAATACAGGGATGGATAACAAAACTTTCAGCTTCTGCTTGAATAGTCGGTAGTTCACTGATGTCAATCAAGCAGAGTCCCTCGTTATCGCGCTGCCACATTTCTTTAATGATGGAGAAAGAGGGTCCATAGTTAAACCCCAGCTTTTCTGATATTTCTCTGAAGCGCGCTGTTGTCATTTTCGTCATATTTCTCATCCGCTCCTCTAAAGCTGGACCAATCTGGTCAAAGGCTACGTACATTGAAAATAAAGATAGATTTAATATATGAATAAACTAATCGCAGATACGTGAACACTTTTCAGCAGATTTCAATGTATGGTGATTATCCTGTCAAGCGGTGTAAACGGACATATGGGTTTAACAGGTTATCATTTTCCAACAGTACCATTAGCTACAAAATTTAATCCGATGTTATCTTGATCTGGTCTTTGTAAACCTGTTTGTGACTAATAACAAGTAAAGAGAAGATTAACAACAAAGCAACATCAACAGCAATACCAATAAGCACAATTTTAAGACTGGTTTATCAATTTATTCGAAAAAGATTCAGTTATAGTAATACCTTTGGCTTCAAAATTCTCGACTCCACGCAGCATATCCAATGAAATGTTCCCGCTGCTGAGAGCGATCTCGGACTGGTCATCCTGCAAGCTAGTAATGTAGAATTGAGCCTTGTCAATTTTGTCCTCCTTTTGCAAACGTAATCGTAAGTACCGAACCTAAAAGTGCATAAAGAAAATTTAGCCAACTTTGTGCATCATATGGGGTATTTATATCTTGCGAGAACAAAAATTGAAATTCGACACACTTTCCATTTTGTGCACATAATGATAACTACCTGCGTTTCGGGAAGGGTAAGAATATTTAAAAGCTTCACATCAGTAAGTTCAAAGCAGGGAACATCTACAAATTTGTCCTTCACCATAGCAAAGGCCATTTCCACGTAGGCAGTTCCAGGCATCACAGCACCCCCTTGAATAAAAGCATGATCCTTTAGAGCAGGAAAACGATGGAGGTCAATCTCAGTCTCCCAGCAGTAAAGGCCTGAATACGGCTCGGTCTTCTTTACATGTGTTAGAAAGGGATGGGCAAGCTTCTTTGTGGTTTCCTCAACACCAATTGGCGGGATTATGGTTTGAGGCGGATTGTCCCTGAACCAAAAGTCTCTTTCCAGCCATGGGTAGTTAACTGAACGGACAAACCTGGCTGATGGATTTTTCTGTACAGAAGACCAATCTATGGGCAATCCCATTGTATACAGTCTACAAACTGTATTTTG
The DNA here is from genome assembly GCA_022496165.2 of Catalaphyllia jardinei. Classification (NCBI taxonomy): domain Eukaryota; kingdom Metazoa; phylum Cnidaria; class Anthozoa; order Scleractinia; family Caryophylliidae; genus Catalaphyllia; species Catalaphyllia jardinei. Next base: position 4,433,391 of record CM042749.1, read on the forward strand.
AAGGAAGCACCGGTGTTGGTCTTTGACAGGTACTCTCTTGCGAGGAAGGGTTGCCACGACAACTGGAGTTTCTTGCTTATTAAGATTCTCTTGACTGGCAATCTGTTTGACATAGTGGGCTAAAATGGGCTGCGTGCTAATCTCAATAATCTGCTTGTAACCATCGTGTATCAGGTGCTTCATTGCAGGATAGAATAGTACTGGACAGCGAATATTGCGCCACCAATAATCGCCATTAAACTTCTGACCTGGGAGAACGTCACCCTCAACGGTAGAATAAACTGGAATTTTCGAAAATTGCGGGTTTAACTTGATGCGTTCCATAGTAGCTTGAAAAGGCTTTCTGATAGGTTCCATATGAGTGCTGTGAAATGCGCGTTTTGTTCCAAGAACGCGCCAGAAGGTGTCTTTGGCGTGCATTTTTAGGTGTTGGCCCAACGCTTCGATTGACTGGGCTTCCCCTGACACTGTGACGCTTTTTGCATCATTAACTGCAGCGATGTCAAGTGTGGCACTTAACTTCAGGTCCATCAGTAATGCCGTGGCATCTTCCTCGGACATGCCTAAAGCCGCCATACCACCATTATTGGGGGATTTTTCTTGCAGAGTTGAGCGAGCCAGCACCAATTGAACAGCTTCTTTTACTGTTATGATCCCAGCAACACAGGCAGCTGCAAACTCTCCTAAACTGTGACCAATGACGGCGGATGGATGGATTTTCCAGGACATAAGCAGACTTGCTGTTGCGTACTGGACAGCAAAAGTGGCTGGTTGTGCAATGTAATTTTCTGAAATTCTTGAAGTGTCCTCTGGAGCCATCAGCTCGTCCATGAGCGACCACTTCATGCCCAGCTCATTGAGTAAATTACTCACCGTCAAAACAGCTTCTCTGAAGACAGCTTCACATTCAATTAACTGTCTTCCCATCGCATACCACTGAGAGCCCTGACCACCAAACATGAAAACGAGCTTTCCATCATTGTAATTCACTTCTGCGTAGGAGACCAACTTATCCCAACCCACGGAGTCTTCAGCGTAGTCTGCTAGAGAATTGGATGCTTCCTCTCCGGAACCAAAAGCAAGGGCCAACCGATGTGGAAATTGACTGCGTCGTTCATTCAAAGAGTAGCAAAGGTTTTCAACAAAACGCTCATCCATATCTTCTACATTATTCTTGATCCATTCTGAGTAAAGTCGTGCCATCTTTTGTAGAGCTTCTTTTGAACGTGCTGACAAGGTGAGGACATTATTTAAGCGATTAACGCCCATTCCATTTGAGCAGTGCTTTGAGGGAACTTCGCGAAGGATGAGATGTACGTTTGATCCGCCAAACCCAAATGAGTTTAATGCTGCTAGCCGGAGTTTTCCTTTTTCGGCTGTCCACGGTTCAGTGGTTTGTTGGACAACAAACCCGTTTTCTTCCAGCTTAAGCTTGGGATTCAGCACATTTATACCAACAGTTGGCACATAAGTCTTCTCTTTAATCATCAGAGCGACCTTAATTAGCCCAGCAAGACCAGAAGTAGATTCTGTATGATTGAGGTTTGACTTAACAGAACCAATCCTTAACTTACGTGTGGAGGTTGCTGTACGCCTGCTGTAGGTGCCAGCTATCGAGTCAATCTCTACCACATCTCCAATTGCGGTGCCAGTACCATGCGCCTCAAAAAGATCCACATCTTCTGGATCCACTCCTGACTGCTCTAGAACCCTTCTGGATAGTTCAGCTTGCATCTTTGAACTTGGAGCGGTCATTGGTACAGCGTTTTGCCCATCGCTATTCATTCCACAAGCAACGATCTCGCAGTATTCGTCGTCTTTGTCATTTAAAGCTGCATGTGACAGCTTCAAAATAACTGCTGCGAAACCTTCTCCTCGTCCATAGCCATCTCCGGAAGCATCGAAACTTTTACTACGTCCGTCAGGGGCAAGGAGTCCACCTAAGCTGGATGCCATTTGCACCATCTCACTGAGGATAATGTTAGGTGCACAAACGATGGCTATGTCGCACTCGTTATTGTGCAGGTTGTCATAGGCGATTTTGAGCGCGGTTAAGGATGAAGAGCATGCGGTGTCAACGACCAAGCTTGGACCTGTCAGGTTTAGACAGAAGGACACCCTATTGGCGGTAATAGACAATGTGCTCCCTGTCGCGACAAACTGGTCCATCATACTGTAATGGGATGGATCTGATATGAGCCTTGAGTGATCAGTGTTCATCACGCCGACAAACACACCTGTTCTACAGTTTTGAAGATCCTCAAGTCGCATTCCAGCATCTTCAATGGCCTCATACACGACTTGTAGCAGAATTCGTTGCTGAGGATCCATTCCACCTGCTTCCTGATCAGATATACCAAAGAACTTGTTGTCAAAGTATTTTATTTCTTCTAAGTAGGAACCATTAAGAACAGAATGTCGTCCTGTAACAAACCGTCTAGGATTGTAGTACTTTAAGAAGGCCTTATGTTGCTCCGGTCTGTTCTCGGGGAACGCAGTGATCGAACTCTTTCCTTGTTTAAGTAAATGCCAAAACTCATCCTTGCTCTTTGCTCCGGGAAATCTGCAGCTGATGCCAACGACTGAAATTCCAGGGCGTTTAAACCTGAGGTGATGTGTATCGCCATTTCGTACTTGCAACGATACTTCGTCGTTTTGTTCCTTGGGGGTTGGTTCTATATGTATTTCACTTTCACAGTCAAAACTGTGCGCCAACTGGAGGAACAGGGCGATTATTGCCGGGAAGAAAACAAGAGCGTGAGTCACCCCCAGAATAAGGACTAGCGGGACAAGACGATGGAAAATTTCAGTTAGACTTGGGTAAACAAACCCCAGTGAAACTGATCCAGATATTGTTATGACTGCTTCAGTTATCACAGACCACCCAACACAGCAGAGAGCCTCCACCATCCGATCTCGTATTTTTAACTTTGCTGAAAATGTGAAAGAATTAGCCACCAGACTGCTGAAATTCAGGGATAGCACCATCGTCATAAAAAGAGACACAAAGGAGATGTGATTCAGAGAAATTCCCCACGCTTGCATTATAGCTGCTGCCTCTAACACGAGAAAACCAAATGTTGCTGCCAGGAAGAGACTAATGCCGAAACTTGTGTTTGAGAATAGAGAAAACATGAAGACTACCACCGTGGCAGTTATGAAAACTGTGATGACTACTTCACGTTCCAACAGGAAGAGGTCGTCAAGATCAAAAAATTTCTCGGAGACTGGTACTGCTTCCAGAGAAGACTGTTCCAGCAAATATTTTCTAAGTTTCTCTAGTGATCGTCTGTCTTCTCGAAAACGGTTATGTAGTTCTATCTTGAGATGAATTCTAGATGCCAGAATTTTAGCTTGAGACTTTGTATGATCCTCGAGACGTACGTCTTGTCGAAATGGGCTGTTGTGGGTTTCATCAAGGAAAAGTTCTAAGCACCGGTGGAATTCTGAGTTTGAACAGGTCATGTTTTGATGGTGTTTCCACTGCCGAAAGGCTGCCATCCAACAGAGTGATTTCCCCTTGTTCAAGAAAGCTTCTTGCAGTTCCACACAAAGGTTTATGATTTGATCCTGTACCGTGTTCTGTGAATAGTCAATTTTCTCCGAGAATATGATGCTTGCATCGGTTTCTTGACCAAAGTACTTTAGTTGCGCCTCACTAAAGCGTTTGAAATGATCAAGTTGGTTAAGTGATTCGGTGGTGTTCGTTCGCTCATCAGGTTTTAAAGCAGACAATACACACAAACTTAATATACAGGCAAGAATGAAAACTGACAAAACTTTTCCAGCAAGGGACGTTGCTATTCGTATAAGGCCTTTCACGATACGTCGAAGTTTCGATTTTGGGCATTGCACGACTCCCTGTTCTAAGCTTCCAAAGCTAGTTATTGAAGATCTTCTTCTACTTGATCGCAGACAAGAAGTGTTCAATTTCTCCAACCTGCTTTCAAAATACATCAATAGAATGACTGTAATCGCAAAGGTTGCCAATGAAACTAATACATAGGCTACCAGTGTTGCCACGAAAAATTCTGAAATCGCATCAAAGGACGATTTGATGGCAATTCCAAAAAGAATAGTTCCACACAGCCCCGAAAATGTAGTGAGGAGTCCCGCTCTAGTAAAGCAGCAGGTGACTCGATGTTCAAGTGATGGCACTTTCTTTTGCCGCTGCCATTCTACCAGAAATAGTACTGTGTCTGAGGCTGCCTTTCCTACAAGCAAAAAGGGAATAAACAATGCAGTTGGGAAAAGGGATGTGTTGGTCGTTGAGATGATACCCGCAGAACAGGTCATTGGAAATACAATAGACGAAATCATCAGTAACATTGTTGCTAGGCAACTGAGATTATCAGAGGAAAGAAATATGAGAGTAAAGACAAGAACAGCCATTGCCCCTGCTGTAACATAAAGTGGCCATAGCTCCACTGTCATGACGCTTTCCAATGCATCGTTTCTTGCTTTCCCAGTCATAAAGACGAGTTCTGCACATTTCAAGTGACGTCCCAGCGACGGAAGGAGACTCTCAAAAGATGTTTCAAAGTTGATAACTGCTTGGTCTTCTTCTTTAGAAGTCGTTTTTTTAAGAAAGTAAATAAGTCGAAGAGCGTCGGCCCGAGCAGTTGGTGGATCTGTTTTCCGTTGAACTTTAAAATTACTCAACAATCGCTTGAAGGAGGAATTGAAAGTTTTGCCAGAGGAGAGAATGACGGTGGAATTTGCCAGCTCACCAACCAGAATGGAAGAAAGGTTGCCCAGATTTTCAAACTGAGTGCCAGCTAATTCGAGAGGACTACTCATGATACAGTCACGGTCAGTTGGTTTGTCTGGAATCAATTGTTTGGAGCACAATTCACTGTAGCCACTAATGTTTACTATGGTGTGGTGGACGAGAACGGCTTCCTTCAAGCAATCTTCACTCAGGATATCTTGGCCATGTTTAGGGAACATGATGATCTGTTCTTGGCGCGCTTCAAGAAGAGGAAAGAATTGTGCTGCATGATGCAAGTCTTTCCTGGATTGGCTGTCAGTCGCAGTGAAGCGCTCAACAGAGGGAAGCTCGACACGAAGGCGAATAAATCCTAGGCAGCTTACAAATACAACCATAAGCGACAGAAGAAGGACAAGCCATGATTTACGAGTTAGAAAGAATCCCAATTTCTCGAACGTTTTCTCGTAGAAAAGGAGGATGCCATAAGATAGGTATCTTCGTCCTCTGTTGATGTTTCCACATCCAAGGCCAGGCTTTTTGGGGGTCGAGTGAACGTCGAACGCCCTAGACACGAGAATGCCATTATGTTAAATGAGTACGCTAATAACAAGAGCCCGAAATGAAATGAAACGATCGACTGAAAATTGCTATAAACTAAATTGCATCCCTTTTGGACCACAAAAAAGAACTAGGCGTTGTGTATTTTTATTTCAAGTCCAGGTACCGTATTTACACGAATAAGCGTCGCCTCAAAATGAGCGCCGCCCTCGAATAAGCGCCGCACATTGGGCGGAAAAGTTACAAGCGTCGCCCTCGAATATGCGCCGCAGCTACCTAGCGGCGCTTATTCGACTATTTCCATAAGATGATAAAAATACAATGTAATCGCTGCAACGCGGTTCTAAGCCAGCAATTGGAATTTATTTTTATCAATAGTGATGTTTTTCAGTTCAAAGTGAGTATATCTCGACGCTCTTTCATTCAGTTCTCTCTTCCAAATCTTTACGTTTTTCAGTTCTTGCGTGAAGGCTGTTATCTTTGCCCGTAGGACAAGACCAACCTCCCTCTTTCTCTTCCCTGCAGTAAGGAGATTGTCGGCGTTTGCTTGTAAGAAGAAGATCAACAAACTGGATAGTTCGATCGGTACATGGCCAGCACTTTTTATTACCTTTTAAGCATTTGGTCGTGTTTGTGGTACGAGCCTTTTAAATAAGCGCCGCCCTCAAAAGAGCGCTGCTCTCGAATAAGCACCACACTGGAGACACGCAAAATTAAATAAGCGCCGGGTCGAGTAAATACGGTATCCATCTCAAAATTTGTTCACTAAGTCAAGATTATTTGCTAGGTACTCGCTCCGAAGGAGTTAAGTTCTCAAACTACTTTACACGGAAAATTGATATCTTTTCATTTAAAGTCATTCCTGAGAGTTATGTCAAACTTTGCCTATTGATTGTTTATATTATAGGAACCAACCACTACCTGTACAGTAAAAGCCACGCCCTGTAATTATGGACAATCGGACGACAGGTCCGAAATTCTTTTATTGCCTCAAAAAGACCCTTTTGTTGAACTATAATCAGAAATGTACTTCAGCGAGTTCACATTTTTGTGAAATCTAGCAAAGTTCGAAATACCGCTCAATCAGTAAAGATTGTCGGTGGAATTTGTGCAAAATTCGTACAGGGGTATTCTAGTGATGCGTGATTAGCTGATTTTCTTTTCCGCGAAACGTGAATTTGATAAAATTATTGTTCGTGATCAGTGAACCGTTAAGAACCTGAATTATTAACCGGTATTCGTGATTTCACCACTCAATTCTACGCGATTCTGAGACGCGTGTCCTCCGAATGGTTGAAATAGTCCATGGTGTAGTCTATCAAGAGTGACCTAGATTTGCAATATGGAGCCTTGCAGTAGCCTTCCACGAATTTTCTTTTTTTCAAACACTCTTTCTAGTGTAAGAACGTGTTATTAAAAAGAGTATCTTACTTGCTCATTTTCGTTATTTGGGAAAGCAAAAAATTTATGTCCGTGATCGTGATCCCTGACCTTTAAATTTTCGTCTTTCATTTTCGCAAAGTTAATAAAGGCGAATGGTTGTGAAGCCCTACAAAGTTCTTTGTTGTATGTCTTTGTTCGCTATTTTGGCCTTGACAGTGCACAAAACACAATAGTTGTTTACTCCGTACTGAGGAACTAACCAATAGAAACGTGTTGGTTACGTAACTCATGCATAGTGTATGAGCGCAAAACAAAAGATTGAGCACTGTCGTGGACCTTCCAACATAAATCTTGGCATCTTTGTTTGCTCCTTTGATGTTTGCCGGGCATCATAACAAGTCCCCTCTATTAACTATGATTTTCGTGCTTCGGGAAAGCGAAATATTTATGTCCGCGATCCCTGATCTTTAATTTTTTTCGTTCGTGACCCATGCCGTAGATCCCCCCTAGCCTGAGCAGCCCTCTACAAGAAGAAGGGAGCCTGCCTGGATTTCGTATTCACGCAGTTTGTAACTTACACTTCGATCATTCCTCTGAGGTAAGTAGTAAATACAACTCTCGCAATTTGATTTACCTGTAAAAGTTGAACTGTTTTAGGGTCATAACTCTTCCACTAGACGAATCTCTCGACAAATAAGAGGTTCTAAAGACAGAGCTATGCTTTGGGTATACCATATTAAATGACTAAATTAACGAACTAGTGAGACAATCTCAGATGGTGCAGAGTGTTATGCAGGACCGTCAGTACGTTTTGAGTCATCTGCTGCCTGTATGTAACTTGTTCAAGGCCCAAAAATACAGTAAAAACCCGCGTATAAGAACCTGGATTTTTTCAGTTAGCCAAAACAGGTTCTTATATAAATGGTACTTAAAGCAAATTTAGGCTAAGTAGGTTCTTAAAATAGGTTCTTATATTTCTATTATAAATTTCATTGCCCATTGGAAGCTTACATTTGATTTTTACAATTATATCTGTTGCATTGAGATGCAGATGTTGGTTTTTTATACAATATATAATTTTTTGTAATTCTTACAGAATAGAACATGATCAGAAAGCAGTGATATTAGCAGAGTACTATAGTGCTTGAGGAATTATAGGAATGGTGAACACAGCTTCAAAGAAAAAAAATCATATGTCAAGTAACTTCTTAATAGAATCAGATGATGATCCTAATTCAGCAGTTTCTATCTATACATTTTTACATCAACCCCACTGATAAGAACCTAACTTAAAATTTTAGCCTAAATAGTTACTGTTTGTCAAGACGATTTTAAATTTTATTGTGGTGTTTTACGTTTTACGTTGAATTTCGTTCATTTTAAATTCATAAAAACGTTGAACTAGCAAACGTGATAGATATTTTTTCAACGCCAACATTTGTAATTTGATCCTTTTGTTTTCCTCGCAAAGTTTGTAACATGATACCCTTGTATTCTCAAAAACATACAAAAGAAGGTATGCTGGCTTATTTCCTGCTGGAGAAAAATGAAATAGTGTTATTAACTTATGAAAACAACGGAAGTGGAATGATTTTGTTTCATTCAAGAGGCAAATTTTCATATCATCGATAAGCAATTACTAATTTAATTATCAAATAGTCACGTCGTGTCTGGGAATAACACGTTCTTATTAGGTTGCCAACGTTGGTGTTAACAATAAATCAGTTCAAAATACGCAATGATGTGGATTAATATTACCGAGAAGCGTTTCAACTAAACCGATATTATATCCTACGTCGGTGAATGAGTCCCCTCAAAGACTGACTAAATTTATTTGAGGTTTCCGTAAGTGCCACAGTGTCTGCAGCAATATTTGAGAAGTTTCTTTTGTCACGACATTACTAATTTTAATGCCGCTAACTCGGAAAAGTTTCAGGTGATTACATTTGTGAACTTCTTGTTCGCTTTCATAGGGGAGAAAATAAACAAGCGGCTAAGGAGATCCATTCGTTTCCCTCTTTGAACCTTAGCAAACACGAAATAGTTTGAAAACCGTACACGACATTTTTTGAACCGATCTTCGGATGATTCCAAAAGATACACTGTCACAAAAGCGTTCTTTGCACTAAAGGGAAGAACTGATATTACCTGAAATATAACTGCCATCGCCCGTTAAGACGAGACTGTGTGGTATCGCACGCATGAATCTGAACTCGAGAACGGATTGTATCATGCTGACTATGCTAGAGCGCATGCGTCATGTTGTGTTCTACTACAAGGAAAAGCACTTAACGTTCGTGTATTGTGCATGAAAAAATCTAATGCTGATCAATCTGCGCATGCGCTTCGAGCAAATTGCTTTTGTTCTTAAGAAAATAGTACCATTAGGATAACAAGAGAATATTGGAACCATATATAGTTTTGTGATATTATTCAAGAAGTTTTGTAAGTGTAGTACGTTTTACGCAGCAATCAAACGTACCTACCTTACCCCCTATAAACATGGCTAATTAATTAATTGGAATTAATTAATTAAACAAACATAAAAGTTAACGCCCTGTTGCCATATTGCCATAGTGCCATAGCGCCATAGTGCCATAGTTTCATATAGATCGTTTTCACGTGACGTCATCGCTTTCTAAAATCCAAAACTAAAGCACCACCAAAGTTTTTATCCCCATCAGGAATAAGAGACGGTATATTTATATTTGTATACAATTTTACAGCTCAATAGCGTGCTTCGTTTGAAAACCAGAGCATTTTGAATTTCAGACTTATGGTGGTGCGTGACACAAAGCTGCGATCGCATTTGTCGAAAAAATATATATCTATCTCATGATTTGCTGCTTTTTTAGAAGTTGGAGCATTGGGGAAAGTGCTTATGTAAATACTTGTTTGTTAAGTACAGATAATCAGTCGCCTAGATAGCCAAAGTAACTTCCAGATGTTTACACTGTATTCCAGCCGCCATATTGGTGCACATCTGATGTGCACCAACATGGCGTTTCCATACTGAGCTCTGTAAATTTCTGCGAAACATTTCGACGAACATCTGCGGTTTGGGAAAACGCATAGACGTAAAACTTGGAGAAGTGACTTGTTTATTCATATCCAATAAGATCACAATTTCTTGACTTAATCCACTGAATGGTTTTCGATTTATTTTTTCATTGCGTGACAGTGAAAACGATCTATTGCCTTGCAATAGCGCTTTAGCGCAGTGAAACCATCCCAAACGCAAGGCGTGCAAGAGTTATTTTTTTTGTGAAATGAAAGGTTTCGGAGATAGCAGAATTAAATCGATGACATGTAAAATATTTTACCAAACAAACTACATTAATCTGACACGTCTCCAAATTAATATAGATATCATTTTATTTTCTAACAGGCAATTTGATTCGTTCTTTGATTAAACCGGCCACACTGTGATTGGTGCAACATGCGCACATGCATAACTCCCCCTCACTCACCGATCTCATAGCCCTTTCGACTCCAAGAGGAATTTTTGCTCAAAAATACTCAAATTAAGAGAGCTATTTGCATTTTATACGAGTCGTAAGTTTACTTTTTCTACAAAACAACACTACTTCACCGAAAATAGAAAGAAAGAGAAAATGTTTCCTGATACGTTGAAAGTCTGATTTAAAAGAGAGGCCATAACTTGTTAGCTCTAATTGAGTTTACTCCCATGTGAAAAACAAAAGTTTTAAGTTACCATTTGTAACTAAAAATAGCAATATCTCGTTTTGTTTGTTCAAACATTTCATGGGAACAAGTGCTGACGATTCATCAGCTCTAATTGAATTTACTCCCTTGTGAAAAACAAGGGTGTCCAATTACCCTTTGTAACTAGAAATAAAAATATCGCGTTACATTTGCATACAAGAACAAAACAATTGTCACTTCAACTTATTTTGTAAACGTTAAAACTGTTTCAAATCTAAATAGTCTCGTCTCCTCTAAAATATGTCCTTTGAACTAGAAGCGACGATTCGTGACCTCTAATTGAATTTACTCGTTGTGAAAAACAAAAGTATCAAGTTACCCTTTGTAACCTGAAATAAAATATCTCTTTCCGTATGATTTGTTTACTACTGACACATGAACTACTTCAAAACGCATACCCATAACTTGCCACCATTACACTGAAGCAACCCAATGTATATTAAGTAACTGTCACAACTGTCACGGACTAAAAATCACAAACCGGCAACATACCCGTCAGTCTTTATCATTCAATCACCAAAGTCCTTGAACTTAATACAATCATAGAACTCCCAAGACTTCATATACCTCACTTAAGCTATCTTAAACAAGAAATTTTCTTTTTCTTCTACTACAATTCGTGCTGGCTATTAGTGTGATAAAGCGAAAACCCTGATAACATTGACGAGGAAAGATTAAGTTTCATTTATAACTTATCTTCTCATCCCGGCCCAGTAGGAAACAATGAACATTATATATGTAAAATCGTTACAGAATAATTTATTTCTGTTCTGTTGAAGAAATTAATCGTAGTCTCTTCGCGTTTCTCGTTGAAACTTAGCACGGAAACTGATCAATGGATGCTGAAATTAACGACTCGCCCTGGACTCTGCGGCCGAATACTTAGGTTTCACTACAACACGCAAACAATTCGAACCTGATCACAACCTCTTCACATTCCCACTAGTGTATTCCGCCCCCTTAATAGAAACCCCATCAACATTAGTAGTAGAGCGGCTAACACTCATTTAACTCAAAACCTTATATAATGTGAAAATCTTACCCTTCATCGCATGCTCGCAGTTATATCCCAAACACTTTGTTTCTTTAACTGATTATCCAATTGCTAATGACTATAAAACCCGCCCACAAAATCCTTAGCCTAACCTACAGAAAATGTCGAGGTAAACCCAATATATGAATACTTCCTCCTCATTTACAGCGAATAAATATGGCCGTTCTCAACTGTATCGGGATCAAATCTTCTCGCATACCATTTACCTTTACAACAGGAAATTTGATTGATATTTAATGGTAGCTCCAGTCTGATTGGTGTGACATACATACATCTCTCACTGATCCACCCGCCCACAACATACCCGACGCGCCGACTAAGACGTATTTTTGTACAAAAAAATAACTCAATAATGCACTCTGCACTAAAAAGTACTCTTGGCTTGCACTGTCACGCAATAAAAAATAATTCGAACCATTTAGTGGATTAAGTCAAGAAATTGTGATGTTATAAGAGATTGATGAAGGAGACACATCTCCAAGTTTTAATTCTTTGTTTTCCTAAATTTTGCACAAAATTTAAAGAGCCCAGTATGGAGCCGCTATGTTGGTGTACCCCCATGGTATACGCTCATGGCGGCCTGGAAAATAGTGTAAACATCTAGAACCTACTTTGGCTATCTAGGCGACTGATTATCTGTTCTGAACAAACAATCATTTACATAAGCACTTTTCCGAATACTTTAACTTCTGAATGGGCTAAAATCAGGAGATAAGTATATAGTTTTCCACATACCCGTTTGTAGCTTTCTGTCACGCACCGCCATAACTCTGAAATTCAAAATGCTCTGGTTTCCAGACGAAGCAAGAAACTGAGCTGAAAAGTTGTAAACAGGTATGAACTTACCCCCTCTTATGCCTGACGAGGATAAAAACTTTGTCTTTAGTTTTGGAAGACGTCACGTGCAAGCGAAGAATAAGGATATTTTGACCAATAGCCGTTTTCAAGGTTAGTTTTTCTGATTTGCTTTACAATGTAATCCAACATGGATGCGAGGCAATTTCGGGCTAAAACTACAAAATGGCCCAAAATTGCCTCACATACATGCTAGATTTCATTGCAATGCAAATGAGCAGGGTTAACCGTGAAAAGGGCTATTACGCCATTTTTAGACCTTTTTAGACGACCGAGCAATAACTTCGACTTTCGCTGTACATGTGATCTTTACAAGCATAATTTGACATGTTTCATATTAAAAATATTCTTTGACATTGCGTAGCACACATATAGACGATAGTTTAAATTACACCTCAGAAATGGCCTTGGCTATAATAGATGCCAAAGCCCGGTAGAAATCTGCGTGAGTAGACGGCTTGACTCATCTTGACGTGTTACGGGCCATCAAGTCATGGACGGCAGTTTCACACAATCCAAAATCCCCGTAAATTTGACAGATGAAACCGAGAAATATTCGCTTCTTCTTTTTTGACCATTTTCCCTCACTAAGTACTTTTTCGAAGACAACGGAGAGGAGAAAGTTCAAACGTACCTGTTTAAAACTGCGACTGGTCAGCCAGCATGTTAGATATGTTGTCGTGGGGAATTACATGGCGTGACACGGTGACAAAGACAATAATTTGCATATTCATGTTGCGTACACCACGTTACATATCGTTCCAAGTAAACGCTGAGGGTGCTTACCATTTGGCCAGAAAATCCGGAAATTTCGGTTTGAAGCAAATGGTAAGGTAATTTTCCGGAAAGTCCGTTCGGAAATTGTGGAGTACCTTCAGAGGTACTTCTCTTTTTCTGTTGGGAACGGAACGGAACGGCGGTAATGTCCTTACCATTTGCTAAACTTTCCAGTTTCCAGTCTCTCATCAGCCGAAAACAATTACGGGAAATCGAATTGCAAACGGTAAGCGACATTTCGTTCGGTTGGTTTGCGGATTTTGGAAAAACCCTTACCCTTATTCAACGCTCGTCCCAACCGGTTTATTGTGACAAATGGTAAACACCCTGAATGAATCGTTGCGGTCTGATTGGTTCCCCTTTTTTAAAATAAGAACTAATAACAAGAGATAACCGAGGAAGAAGTAATAATGCTCTTTCTCCATTTATTCACCAAAGTTACTCAAATTTAGAATACAGGACTACCGTTTCACCTTGAAGGCCGACATTTTGCCAAAACTGTCTGCTTGGGCGGTTGATTTCTAGAAGACTGCGTCATCTATAACCAAGGCTTTTTCTGAGGCATTGTTATCATAGTTAGTTGGTCTGTGTAATATATCGTCACCTGATCTGTAGGATCAAGTGTTTTGTAAAAGTACGGCAATAAAATCTTTATGTGAAAGTGTACAGATGTGTTCTTGCTCGGTCGATCGTCTAAAAATGGCGCAGTTGGTCACCTAAATATCCTTGATAGTTTTTCGTTTACCGTGCATAATTTTCACGAGCCAAACTAGTCATTTAGATATGGTATACCCAAAGCATAGCTCGTTCTTTAGAACCTCAGTTATTCGTATACTCGAAAATCTAAAATCAGTTGAAATTTTACATGTCAATTAAATTGCCATACAAAGTTTTATTTTTAAAACAACCAGAAGTAGACAAAACGAATTTACTTCGAGATGACTTTTATCTCGGAGAAATGATCAAAGTGTAAATTACAAACTGTGCGAATATGAAATCCAGGCAAGTTCCCTAGCTTCTTTCTGATACAAATGTGCGGTATTTAGAACTTTCCTAGATTTCACAAAAATGAGAACTCGCTGGAACTTTTAAAGTATTTCTGAAAATAGTTCACCAAAAGAGTCTTTTTGGGGCAATAAAAGAAACTTTTTTCGACCTGTCGTGTTATTCTCCATATTTACAGGCAGTGGCTTTTAAATTTTGAAATAAAAACAAGGGGTCCCCATGTTCGTTTAGGACCAACAGCACCTTCCTTCCATACCGCAGCTGCGCACGCAGTACCTGTGGCAGTCAAAACATGGCTGTCCCACCAAGCGTCACGATAATAGTCAGTTTCTGCCCAGCAAACCCAGATAAAGACAACGCAAATGGTGTTTTGGGCTCTTCTAATTGTTAACTTGAGAATTCTGATGGGGGGACTAGCTGGCGGCACTCGACGAACTACAAGCGAGTTGCCTAACGTTGGCGCCAAATTTCCTCTTTTTGCAATCTGATATGGTTTTTGGAATTGTAAATGCATTTCCTGAATATTTAGTGATGTTTCCAGTGAGAAAAGTTGCCCGACTTCGATGCTTTTCTTGTTAACTTACATTGAATTCAGGACAGTAGAATTTTTCCCGCCTGCTGAATTCTGATTGGTCTATTCAAACTTCACCATGATTATAGTCACGATTGCTTGCTAAATTTACGTTTCCGACGATCATTTCATTGTCTTCACTACTATCCGTCTAAATCTCTCTCATAGGTAACCGGTACTGAGGTTCTGCTATCCTAATCAGGAATAACTGCAGTTAGAAAGAGTAAATCGTACCGTCACTGATTACGATATCCAGCTAAGTTATCATTTCACGATTCACAAACTCTTCATCGCTTTTCTAAATTTCTGAGGTCATTCGCCAGTATTGCATTGCGCATCCCTACTGCGCATGATTTAAAGCGGCGACATTTTCTTTACGGCTAGACCTCGGCCATAAACATAAATCGTCATTTTCTCGAAAACCAGAACCGTGACCTATCAATTTTTTTTTTGTCGTTTTGAATTGAGTAATAAAGTTCCCTATGTAAAATAAGTATGGACCAATTCTCAGTGTAGAACCTGAAAAATTGAATCTGCGCAATGAATATAATCAGGAAAGAAACAATGTCTTTCCTAGAAATTTACGATAGTGGACCGAGATCCTTGTCGGGGCATGTCTGGGAATGAAAATTCTGGAAATTGAGAAAATATGAGTACGATGAAAACGACACACACACGCAAGGATTACTTGCTCGAAAGGCTCGGTGTGTGAGGTGACTGCGAAGGGCGAAAATTTAAAACGCAACCAGACCTCACCATCAAACTGTTTAACTTTTAGGATGAATATTACAACCGTGTGTTGGCAACATAAGCAATTTATCATGAAGTTACTTTTGTCTTCACTTAGTAATACATACATACATACATACATACATAAACTTTATTTATCCTCGGATTTTAGTGTAGCTTACATAGCTAGTATCTCCGATCCTAATTTACTGATTTAAAAGTTACAACATTATAATATAATATTAATTAATGTGGTATTAACTAAAACTGTGCACTAACAATTTGCGCTTAAATTCACTATAATCTACAGTCTTTCTAAAGTGGTCAGGTAAAGAGTTCCAGTACTTAACAGATGAATAGCTAAAGGAATTGAGACCATATGTGGTTGTAGACGGCTTAGGAAGTGATAAAATATTAGTACCCCGTAGGGAGTAAGCAGTAGATCTTAACTTGATCAGTTGTTTCAAATAGCACGGATATTTACCAAAATGGAGACATTTGAATATACAAATCATCATATTTTTTATCCTCCTGTTGGCTAAACCAAACACACCAGCCTTGTCTAGAAGAGTATCATAGTTGGAGTCCCAGTCCTTGAAAACAAATCTTAAAATACGTCTATTTAAGGTGTCCAGTTTGACAGAGTCTTCTGAATTACAAAAGTGCCAAATCATTGAACAGTAGTGAAAATGTGGTAAGATAAACGCTTTATAAAGGCGAAGCATAATTTCACATGAAATAAGTTTGCCAAATCTTTTGAAGACGCTGAACTGATTATTTATTTTTTTGCATACAGAGGATATGTGATCCTTGAAATTAAGTTCATTGTCAAGAAATATACCAAAAAGTTGCAGGCATCTTGTGGTTGAAAAGGAGAAAGGGTAATCGGTTTTGCCAAGAACCATCCCCTGATGTTTAGTAGGGTTTGCTTTCATCCCATTGTCTTCGAACCATTTATTTGCTATTTGTACATCATGATTGATCCGCCGTTCCAAGGCTACTGGGTCTACATCAGATGAGTGCAGTTGGCAGTCATCGGCATAAGTGTTTAATTTTACAGCCTTAATGTGAAAGATGAGGTCGTTAAGGAACATGTTGAAAAACATGGGCCCCAGGACGCTGCCTTGAGGCACGCCCCGCTTCACACTCATCCAATCCGAATAAGTATCACCAATTTTCACTCGCTGCCTTCTGTCCGTCAAGTAGTCGCCGATAAGGGCGCAGCTGGATTCGTGCAAGCCATACGCTTTCAGTTTCGCTAATAGCAATGCATGAGGTATGGTGTCGAAAGCCTTTGACAAATCCATTGATATAACCGCCACGATTTCTTTATTGTCTAGACTGCGCTTCCAGTCCTCAGTCAGTCTAAGTAAAGATGTCTCGCAGCTATGGTGCCTCCTGTAGGCAGATATGTAACCAGACAATATGTTCTGGTAAAAGTCGCCCATTTGAGCTGAAAGTAGCCTCTCAAAAACGTTATTGAGCGCAGGTAATACAGTCACTGGTCGATAATTGCTTTTGTTAAGTTCGTCGTCCTTTTTAAATAAAGGAGTAACTTGACCTAATTTCAAACGCGACGGATACTGTCCTGTCCTAATCGAGTGATTCATTATTGCAGCTATAGGACCAGCAATCGCGTTGGCAGACTCTTTTAACAGACGCGGTGGTATTCCGTCATAACCGCAGGATTTACGGGAGTTGATTTTGAGTAACAAAGCTTCCACTTGGGTTTTGTTAGTATATTGAAAAGCAAAATTGTTCCTCGCAGCGATCTGCTCATTGTTATTAAAAATCGCCTGAATGCTAGGATGTGTATCAAACCCTTTTCCATAAATCTGTTCAGTAATCTCTGGCACGCCGTCAGCGATGTTCACAAAATAACTATTCAAAAGCTCCGCTATTTGTTTTTTCTCTGTTATTACGATATCGTGTTCTTTTAGTATTATGTCATTAGCTTGCGTACTTTTCCTTGAATGCAAAAATGGGCGGTATGTGTCCCAAAACTCCCTTGGGTTTTCCGACTTACTTTTCTTGTCAAAGAAAGTTTTAATAGCTTTACGTCTTAGAGAAGTGCAAATGTTCCTTTGTCTCTTGTACAATTCATAATTAGTATCAGTTCTTTCACGAGTGAAACACTTCCACAAATGGTTCTTCTGACGAATAGCTCTGCGCCAAATCAAGTTTTGTCACAAGTTTTGCTTTCTCCGCAAGGTTAAAGAACAAGAGACACCTATTCAGTTTTCTTATGAGATGTAGACCTTCTGACTCTTTCAGGCCTTTACTGTGCCGTGTAACAAAATGTTGCAATTGAATTTGTTTGCCCAACACTCTGACCTACGTACGAAAAGACACCATACAGGGCTTCGATGTCAAGTGGCATAAGAGAAAAATAAGAAAATCATTTTAGGAAAGTTCAATTAATGTGATAGCACATTCCGCCAATATGCTTTCAACCCTCAATCAAATTGAATTGGCGAAGTTCTTTAAGTTTTTGTTGGAAAACTATTGAACTCAAAGACCTTTTATTTTAAACATTACACTGGAAATTGAAAAGATCTGTTTCAGCCCCAAAGTGTCAATTCAGCCCTGCTGGCCAAAGTCTGATTCAGCCCTTCCTGGAGCCATTTGAGCGTAATATGGGCCAAAAAAGCTACATCAAAAGGCTATTCCAGCCCACGGTTCGGTCCATTTCAGCCTAGGGTCCAAATCAGCCCTAGCTAATTGGACTGTATGGCCCTGATTTAAGGGAGCCAAATTAGACTCAAAAATAGAACTGTATTTTACTCACCGAAACGGCCCTATTTTTAGGGCTAAAACAGATCTTTCTGATTTACAGTGTATACTGCTTTCTCGCTCCCACTCATTAGTGATATTTTTTTATTTTTATGCTATCGTATGCCACCATCGCCACATTTGTACAACTCTTTGTATTTCTTATGCATTCTAATTATTCGTGTTACCTACGTGGCTTTTTATATCACCAACAGTGAGCTATATATTTAAAATTGGTCTCGCTACAGTTGTTCTTATTACATACAACGCCAGGAAACGTGCACGAAATGTATAACCTGATAATCGGTGCTCGCCAAAACATAATTTAGGAAATGCCGTGCTTTGTTAAAAAAAGCATTGGCAGAGAATCAAACCTTATAAGCCTTGAAAGCTAGCCAAATTTACAGTGTTCTTGCTAGTTCTCATGAAATAACAAATAAGCCATTAATGAAGAAAACAATGAAAACAATGACATAAGAACTGACTTAAAAACCAAACTATGCTTCTAAGACGAACATCTCAGATGTTGAAAAACAACAACGACAACAACATAATAATAATAATAATAATAATAATAATAATAATAATAATAATAATAATAATAATAACAATAATAATAATACTTCTTCGTGAACAGCTGAGTAAATGAGTTAATAAAACAGTTGAGTGATTGAATTGCAATTGAATAAAGAGCATACTCAACTGATGAAGCAACATGAATCACTAGTGAATATGCATGCTTAAGGGCTGGTTCACACTTTGACATAGGCATAAGCACAAGCATAAGCATAAGAAAAATAAGAAAAACATGTGTGAACCGGGGTTACATAAGCATACGCACAAGCATAAGCATAAGCATAAGGAATGGAAAAAGTTCCTAAGTCTTGTGTTAAATATCCTGCGGATTCCCTTTTTTCGCGAAACCGTGCCCAAGTAAACGGCCTTGCAGAGTCTCGTTAAACTGATGTTTGTCTTCACGTCTGACCATCATCTGACCGAAAAGCAGGAAAATACATATAACTAGCAAGAAAAACCCCGGCCGCACAAAGGTTTCAGCACAGAGGTTAAACAGCAAGCAACACGCTGTAAAACATGTTCTTCTTTTCAGTGATATTGCATCAGTCGTAGTTTATCTTGGTTTCCTAGTCTAGCTAATCTCGTACTTCATTCAGCACGCGGTTGAACATGCATTTTTAGTGTCACTGCGCTGCTGTTTATCCTGTTTTCTGAGTTGTAGTCTCCATTCAACAGTGCAGTAAAACATGTCTCTTTCACTGTGTACTGAGTATTCTTGTAACAGTTAAAATCTTTTCGGGCGCTAGATTCATGCTCTATTCGGCAGGGACTAGATTTCATTGCATTGAATTCGAAGTGGTTGTTGTTATATCAGTTGTGGTCTTGAACTGTACTTCATACGCTGTAAAAGACATACATTTTGAAAATTCAAGCCTTTATTTTTCTGAAGTCACGTCAGCACAAGCTGATATCTTACCATTCAATTGGCCTAAGAAGACTAACTGTTTTTGTGTAAATTTTTATGTTGCTGGAGGTTGCAAATTTTGTTTACATGTAAGACGACTTGTTTAAATGTGCGTGAATCGACTGAGTATATCCTGTGTTTCCTTTCTAATCCTGCCAAGTTAGGGTGATACTGGAATGTCTTGAGGACCCTTGGTGCCACTTGCTATTGCGTACGAAAAAAAATTATGCATTGTACTCTTCTCGGCATTTTACACACCACTTGAAAAGGTTAAAAAACCCTCGTGACACTCACTAAACTAACATGTTTGAAATGTGACCAATATTAGCTGTGGGAAACGGCACATGATGAGACTCTAGACGATAAGACTAACCTAGGGTTGGAAGTGACAAGCAAGAAGCAAAAAGTGAAAATACTATGCACTGGGTAAGGAAAAAACAAAACAAACCAAACGATACAATTGTACTTTTACTGTTGGTTTATGATTTGGCATAAGTGCTTTACAACAATAGAATAAATATTCCCAATTCAGCGTCAAATGTAACATAATAAAGACTGCTAAAATTTGTGCCGGATTTAGAACGAGGAAGTTGAAGAAAGGATAAATACTTCACGAGGTAGCTCTTTAAAGGCGGCCCCGTTTTGATTGACAAGACTGCTTGATTTGTTTTCTTAAATAGTTTCACTATGCTATGTAAACTCTAAGACTGTCTCGCTGGGGATTTTGCAAGTCAAATATTCAACGAATCTACACGGGCGATCTACACTGGTTAACGTATAGTTAGAAGTGTGCCTGTGTGCACCAGTTTGTTATTCATGACATTATTTTGGCCGAAAGCCGGGACTGATTGATCTCCTTGTTTAACATAAATTGTTCAGAACCAGATTTACAACAGCCGTTAAGAGGATAGCGGTTTAGGCGTGACGCGTGACAAAGGCGTTTGTAAATAAACGTGATGCGTACGTGAATCTTGGTACAATTCGTGCGTGAAACTGGACCTTGGGTCCTACAATAAGTGAACACATTTTAATTATGACCCTTCGCTAAGGTTTATGGCTTCTCAGTCAGAGATTGCGTGCTTTCTTTGAGAACTCATTGCGAAGAATTCAGCAGGAGGAAATGAAAAAAGTCAAAATTATTAAAAAGATAAAGAACTTTGTTAAAAAGATAAAGAACTCTTTTGTGAATTATTGTACTTTCCAACTTTTCATAGGTTGCGATTTTTTTTCGCACTAAGTCGGCCAAGTGAGTTATCCTATGAGAGCTTGTAAGCAGGAACACGTATGCAAACCACAGAAATAAAATACTGAACGTTTCAACCTTTACCCTGTCCGGTGTTGTTGAAGCGTGATAATCTATACAAACACACCGTCGGAATAGATTACACTAGGTTAAGCACGAAAACAATGCCAAACAAGCACACACTGTATAATAACCCAGCCTGTGGTTTTGACACCCATAAGGGTTTTGTTTTTAGCAAGAAATCTATGGAAAACAAAGTGAAAACAAAGATTATAAACACAAAAAACATACAAACGAAAGGTTTTGAAAGATGATGTTGTCAGATACCACAGGTGGCTGTTAAACCCGAGAAATTCCGGGCTGCGTTCCGGGCTAGCTTTTTAAGCCTTCACTTCTCATGATAAGAGATCGAGTAAAGATATTGTTTCCCGACGCTTTAGTAGACATAATAGGAAATGAGATACTTAAGAGCCAATTTTTCAGTAATCAGAAACTTTGGCCGCTGTCATAGCGTCTCAACAGCATATGGCGGGAATCTATTTGTCATGTGAGTTGAGTGAACGAGGTCGCGTGCCAAACATCCCGGTATGGTAAGAACAGCTGATAAAGACGGTAAAATAGCATCACAATGTATGCCTTAATGAGCGCGGTTTGATGTTCTGAAGAGAACCTTGTCATCAACTATCAGCACTTTTGGTGTAAATTTTCAGGTTCTTGATGTTCTCGCGGAAACGTTTCCAAAGCAAACAAAGGCCACCAAGTGGCCAAAGTAAGCACCGAAGAAAGTAAAACACAAAGAAACAGAATTCAAAAAATCTCAATATTTTGCTTTCTGCCCTACTCAAAATATCAGAGTTCTGCTTCAAAGTGGATTAAAATTCACGGAAGTCCGAAAGTTCAATTCACTTTTGATGCCTTCAACCTGCTCCTTTACTCAGCTGCATTGTTCAACTTTCACAAACTCATTTTTATTGCACCAGCGACGTTCCGCTCTTAACAACAATTCCAAACACGAGAAGACAGGATTATCGAAGCTTCGGTATTTGTGCATAGGGTCGTTTCTTAAACAACTCTTACGGTTTTATCATATACCCTGAGAGTTAAAGGGTCATTTTAGAATATATTTGTTTTTTTAAAACAAAGCCATAATCCCAGTTGGTGGAAAAGAGCAGTTGGGCTGATCTTGGCATTCCATGAAGACAAAAAAAAAAAAAAAAAAACTCAGTGTTCACAATGTACAGTAATATTAAACCATGACAAGAGGAATAATTACGAGAAAGAGAAAAAACACTTACCGGCCACTTGCTTTGCTTGAATCTTGATTCAATTTGGCAGCCGCCTCAAACTCGGCCATGATAAGACTCGAGTTATCCCAGCAAATATCACTACTGAACTTTGTCGACTGGAAGATATCAAGTCAATTCGAAGAGTACTCTATAGGCAAAACTCTATTCTAATGAACTGAATGATCGTGCACAGATATTTATACCCCAATTCTAGCTGCAAAGGTTTGCACGAGCGTTTCAGCCCATAAGGACGTAAACCCATTTCCCCTTCAGCACTCAAAGACCTTACACTTGCAGTACCCCAATTCGAAACTACAGCTTTAAAGTTTCCGCATTCAACAAAAAAATGTCAATATTTACAATACTCCTACTAGGATTACGTAACAGCCCACTTTTCACAAAAGGTGTACTCGCTTCGCCAACCTCGAAACCTGAAATTAAAAAGCACGTCTTGAAAACTACTTACTGAAATCTCTTTTCCAAAGAACTTCGAATAAAAAGAACACGCATTGAACAGAATGTTTTCGTTTCAGCGATAAGGTGACAAAGACTCGAGTTTATAGTGGCTCAAGAAAGTTTATAAAATCTTCTTTTGTTTTTACTTCAGTTACCCCTCAATCTGTGTGCCAACTTAAATTACACTTTAATTATAAGCTATCTGCAAAAGGCCTTTAGATCGCTTTCGTTCATCTCACTCTTTTTTTGGTAGCAACGTCTAATTTTCCAACTGAGCCTGAAAGTTCTGAAAGTTTTTTCATTTGACTCTGAAATGATTTTAGGTTCCATGCCACATAATTTGCGCAAAGAATCAATCCGCACGTACAGGTGCCTAGCTAGGATCAGGAAGTTCATCAAAACAGATACAAGGGAAGAGATTTAAGCCGCACGTGCCCGGGTCTAGCCACGTGAACCTGAAATGTTCTTTAGATGTTTCAAGTTCCTTGTTACCTACACGTGGAAACGAATCAAGTCTGCACGTGCACGTGCCTAGCTAGGATCAAGAAGTACGTTTTTGTAAATTATGCTTTTATTTCCCCACTAAAATGCTCTACCTTAATGCTCCATTTTTTCCACTAAAATGCTACGCGGTTTCCCCCGAAAAAGTCACTCGTCCCCACACAATTAACAGTTCAGAGTGCTTAATAAAAACGTTTACTTTGTAGAACAAGTTAACAACAACGTATAAAAAAGTCTTAAAACACCAAAAGATAATTCTCAAAATGATTTGTTGTTCTGTTAACCCTTTGTCCCCTTTCAGTGATACTTAAGTGAAGACGTTAAGTCTTCATTTTCTCGTAAAAAATAGTTTTATTTCTATATTCTGTGGAAATAATATTAATTTTCCTGGAAAATGCCCCTGAAATGCTCGAATAATGCTCAATGCTTTTGCCTCACTAAAATGCTGGAAAAAATGTTAGCATAAAGTGCAAAAGTCTATCAAGAAGTTATCAAAGCAGATACAACTGAAGATGTCCAAGCATGCAAACCGTTCAAACCTCACGGGCACGTGCCCAGCCATTTGACCCTGAAAGGTTCTTTAGATGTTTCAAGTTCCTTGTTACGTAAACGTGGAAATAAATCACGTCTGCAAGTGCGCGTGCCTAGCATCAAGAAGTTATCAAAACAGATACAGTCCAACCTCAATTATCCGCACATCGATTATCAGGACTTTTCTATTATCCGAACTTTTTCTCTGGTCCCGTTTTTTTCATGAATATTAATAAGCTTTTATCCTAAAAGCTTTCAGAGGTAAAAATGTTTAAAAGTAGGAAACGATTGTTCAAAACAGCACATTACCGCTTCGCTTTCAAAAGGTTGAGCGCTCGGCGACCAAGAGCATTCTGACGCGTTCAGCTGAATTTTGATTGGTTCAGTATCGTTTTGTTGCTAAGGGAATGTCATGCTTGATCAGTTCAATGAACGTGGGTCATGTAGTAAACGCACGCACCGGTCATAACTCAAACGACAGCATGTCTACGAAGCGAAAGCGATCTGCTCTCTCGATAAAGGACAAACAAATAATTATTTAATTATAATAATTATTTGGGGAGCAGGGTTGGCGCAGTGGTGAGAGCGCACGTCTCCCACCAATGTGTCCCGGGTTCAATTCCCGGACCCGGCGTCATATGTGGGTTGAGTTTGTTGGTTCTCTACTCTGCTCCGAGAGGTTTTTCTCCGGGAACTCCGGTTTTCCCCTCTCCTCAAAAACCCACATTTGATTTGATTTGATTTATTTATTTGATTTACAGTCTCCCCAATTAGTAGAGCACTCGTGCTCAGCTAGAATGATTTGAGACTTAAATAAAGTTATTATTATTATTATTATTATTTCACGTTTAGATAAAGGAGACAAAGGAACAAATTTAGCACTTGAATTTGGCATCAGCAAGCAACAGATCTCCGATATACGCTAGCCTGCGATCATACCCTCCATCCCTTTATTTACACGCAGGTTAAAAATAATGCCTGATCGCAGGTTAGATATACGCAAGAACAAGGACAAGATCCTGAAATTCACTGACAACATCGAGACAACTGAAGGATTGAAGCGAAAGTCGCTAAAGCTTGCGAATGACGAGCGGTTGGATCAGGCCTTGTACACCGGTTTATTCAGCAGAGGTCGACGGGAACACCAATTTCGGGCCCATTTCTTCAGGAGAAAGCGAAACATTTCTCTTTGCAGCTACATGTAAATGGCGAGTCACCTAATTACGAAAGTTTCAAAGCTTCAACTGGTTGGTTAGACAAATTCAAAAATCGGCATGGCATAAAGAACCTCAGCATTCAAGGCGAGAAACTTTCAGTAGCAGAAGAAACTGGATGGGAAGACAGAACGATGTTGACCCTGTTCAAGTCATGCAACTTCGCCGTACGATGGACTTCGCCATGCGATCTCGTTGTAAGACTTTAAATTAAACTACTATCGTCACTTTTTGAGAAATGACGAATAGGTTTTCATTTATAAACAGTGTACATGAGTATAGGGGCAGTTCATTGACTATCATACATGTATTTGTAGTCATTGAAGAAGACTTTTATAATCAAAAATGTGCTATCTTTATTTCTTTTGTTTACATTGTTGTCTCATTAATATTCATATTTTCAATTATCCGGACTCTCGATTATCCGAACTATTTACCGAGGTCCCGACGAGTCCAGATAATCGAGGATGTGTAAACTAATCGCTCATGTTTGAATATCTCCCTAGCCTAAAACTAACACTTGGCTACTGGAAATTTTACCAAAGTTGATCTTGTTCTTTGAAAAGGTTATCAAAACAAACTTCCTTTAGTGCCTCTCAGAAGCACAACTGCCTTCGAACTCATTTCATGGCCGGCTTAAAAAACATTTATCATTAAAACGACGACCCGGTATTTCTACATAAAGAAGACAAATCATCTCTAATAGCAATGCAGTAAACTTGCATGAGAGAAAAAGGTTTGAAAAGATGCTTTAATTTGATATCATATATTTCGTGACTGGAAGTTCAAAATGAAGGAAGTGGCAAAGTTCTATTTCTGCAATCTGCTCCTTTACTTAATTTTCCCTCTGTTACTCTGTTTTAGTATGCACCCAATCTATGTGTTACTCAACTTTTCAATTTACCGCCAAAGATTTATCGTCCAGTTTTCAATGGCGATTTCCATCACAAGCTAACAAGGGACACGATTAACGAGGGTTGGATATCCACGACAGTATAACACCATTGAAGTCTAAAATGTGCCCCATGGCGCTACGAGGACGGTAGACTTTTCACAAAACCGGCACACTGGCTTAGCTGGAACTGAAACCTGAAATTAAAAAGAACACCTCTTGCAAACTTTTTAGGGACCTTTATTGGAATCTCATTTTCCGAAGGAATTCAAGTAATAAAAACAAAAAATTGCACACAATGTCTTCGCTTCTGCGATTAGACTTCAAAGACTCGAGTTAGTGACTCAAGGCAGTATGCAATCTTCTTTCTTTTTATTCACTTCACAACATTAATCAGTTTACCCACCAATATTACACTGCAAAATGTTTTTAGATCGCTTTCGTTCATCCCACTGTTTTTTGTGACAACGTCTAATTTTCGGACAGACCCTGAAAGTTCTTAGAGTTTTTCCACTGACTCTGAAAAGTCCCTAAGATGTTTTTCCTTGTTACTTACACGTGGCGAGGAATCAACTCCGCACACGCACGTGCCTAGCGAAGATCAAGAAGTTATTAGGGACTTTAAGATATAGTACGGCGAGGTTGTAGTACGGCGGCAAATAGTGAAGATCACTTCCGGTGACGTCATGTCGCGTGTTCCACTAAGGCTTTCCCGCCGTAGTCTTGTTTTCTACTACGGGAAAGTGCCTAGTTTCACGTACTCTTCACTACGTGAGTATAACCCTGCCGTTGACTTCTCATTTTAACGGTTTTTTCACTGTTTGAACAGCCTAGTTCGAAGATAAAGTACTCAATCATAAAAATCCGTTCGAAAATAACTGTTTGTTTGTCATTTGTACGGAAAATTTGAACGATTTTAACACCTATCGTAAGCGACACTCTGAGTCATTTTATTGACAGGTCCGAACTGCTGCAGATGAGAGCTTTGTATTACTAAGCTGAGCTGTTCAAAATGTATTTTATTAGAATTGAAAGCTCTGTATTTTCGGACTTATCACATTGTACGAACACCCTACCTGTGCTGAATTCGAGCTTTTTGCCAGTGTTAAGCTTATTTTGTTTTGTGGTTGGAATTACAGCGGTTCTAAAAGCAGCTGAGAGGCAAATCTAAGTTTTGTGAGATGTAAGATCGACACAAGAGAAGGAAATCATTGTCACTGATCAAGCCTTTGTCGTATGAAAGTAGAATAAAGTCGAACGTATCCATTTTTGTAAAGACACGTAGATGCTGAACCCCCGTTGCCGTACAGCGAAATCTTAATCAGTTTGAGGTTTGCAGAGGTTGTCAGCCTAGTCCCTCATGGCCGAAGTAGCCGTAGTAGCAGCCCCTTAAAGTCCCTATTAAAACAGCTACAGCGGAAGATGTGTAAACGAATCCGTGGTGTTCGAAGACCTCTCTTAAGGCCCAGTTATATGGTCTCGGGTACCCGAGACAACCCTTCCCCTGAGACAACTTTATCGAGCCTTTATATGTGAACACGTGGTTCCTGGAGGTCGAGTCAAAGTTACTGTCCATCTCAGACGTCCGTGGACAAGGGCTTTTTTTCGGCTCGCTTCAGGGACCGTTGGTTTTTGCCCGCGGTTCAAAAATTCTGGTCACGTGATAACATTTTTTGCGGCGCTGTGGCTTGCAAAACGCTAATCACGTGATGCCATTTTGTTTGTTCCCGCCAGCGGCCGCTAAAGAGAAATCCGCGAGTCGAAGAGATGTTGAAAACAAAGACAGGTCGAAGTTATATCCCAGGAACAGCCTTGTCAGAGGACATTACACGAGGCATTATAGACACAATTGTGCAAAACGGTGGAGATCATGTATCTGGTTTTTTTGGAGGCAGCTACTCTGATGTTGCGAGGAAATTTAATGTAAGCAGACAGTCTGCAAAGAACGCGTGGAGAAAATTTATTAACAGCAGAGAAATTGGTCCTCGAGACAAGAAAGGGGCTCAAAATCCCCTAAAGTTGTCTGGAACTGAATTGGAAATTATCGAATTTCTGAAACGAGATTCACCATCGATGCCCTTATCGAAGATTTACAATGTAGTAGATTCTTATTGCGCTGTTACCGGTGGAACTTCAAAGGCTGCAATAAGTCACGCCAGTAGAAAGAGGATGTCGTGTGGTCCAATGACTTGGAAGCGAACCTCAAATCGGCCAATAAACAAAGTTTCGACTGAGAACGTTAATTATTGCCAAGGCTTTCTTGATTACATGTCCACCGTTGATCCTTGCAAAATAAAGTGCTTTGACGAGGCTGGCTTCAAAATGCCTGATGTTGCAAATCGAAATTATGGCCACTCCGCTGTTGGTGAGTCATGTATTGAAGTTGAGAGATACATGGACGCACCGAATGTGACACTTCAAGTTCTTGCTGGTGTGGAAGGAATATTGTACGCTAATACAGTCGATGGGGCAACAACTACACTTGATTTTCTTGAATTTTTCGGAGAGGCATCAAATAATTTCTTACCAAACGGAGAGCCGGTTCTTCGTTATGGAGACCATATCCTGCTAGACAACCATGCGACATGCGACCCATCACAATGAAGGGGGATATGCTTTGGGGTGGTGGATGGATCAGCACGGCATGGAAGTTGTTTATTTGCCAACATACTCACCAGAATTTAATCCTATTGAGCTAGCTTTCAACAAAATGCAAACCGTTGCAAAACAGGAGAACATTCGCCAGTCGTTTCATCGAAATATCCATGTCAGAGTGTACAACTGTGTTGAGCAAATAACAGAGCATGACATGCGAGGATTTTATAGACACACAGGATATATCGCTATTTGATTTTCACTACTTCTTCAAGTACCTACCATGTGTAGTTCATTGTTTGCAGAAATGAGAAAGGACTGAAAGGTTAAACCCTTAGCATGCTCGTGTATGTTGTCCGCCATTATACACTCTTTTTCTTATCAGAACCTTTTTTAGAATGAGATAAACCAAAATTTTTACTAAGTTATTAAGAACATGCCCAGGTTGAGAGTCAGTTAAGAGCGTCTTTATCTTTCTTCTTAGTATATTTTTACGAGTAGCATAAAGGTAAAAAAAAATCAGAGAAAGCTGCACAATCAACTTACTTGATGGCACATCACGACAAACAATGCACTTTGATAGGTTTCCTGGTCATGTCCACATTGATTTATTGAATTACAATACCACACAACTTTAACAACACTTTGAGAACGTTTTCATGTTCAAATCTCAAAAAAATAAGAACGTTCAGCCTCAGCCCCAAAACTAGACGTTCTTTT